>JBCFYV010009882.1:102451195-103061820 GCA_039000515.1 Timema cristinae | reverse complement strand
GTGATAGTGAGTATGAGGGTGATAGAGATCATGAGGGTGATAGAGATCATGAGGGTGATAGTGAGTATGAGGGTGATAGTGAATATGAGGGTTATAGTGAGTATGAGGGTGATAGTGAGTATGAGCGTGATAGAGATCATGAGGGTGATAGTGAGTATGAGGGTGTTAGTGAGTATGAGGGTGATAGTGAATATGAGGGTGATAGTGAGTATGAGGGTGATAGTGAGTATGAGGGTGATAGTGAGTATGAGGGTGATAGTGAGTATGAGGGTGATAGTGAATATGAGGGTGATAGTGAGTATGAGGGTGATAGTGAGTATGAGGGTGATAGAGATCATGAGGGTGATAGTGAGTATGAGGGTGATAGTGAGTATGAGGGTGATAGAGATCATGAGGGTGATAGTGATCATGAGGGTGATAGTGAGTATGAGGGTGATAGAGATCATGAGGGTGTTAGTGAGTATGAGGGTTATAGTGAATATGAGGGTGATAGTGAGTATGAGGGTTATAGTGAATATGAGGGTGTTAGTGAGTATGAGGGTTATAGTGAATATGAGGGTGATAGTGAGTATGAGGGTGATAGTGAGTATGAAGGTGTTAGTGAGTATGAGGGTTATAGTGAATATGAGGGTGATAGTGAGTATGAGGGTGATAGAGATCATGAGGGTGATAGTGAGTATGATGATGTGGAACCAGTGGAAACACTTTACCTAACTAAGCCTAATTAACCTTATCTGGTGACCGTTGAGATAGTTCTTCTTTCTGTAAAAATACCTGAGGCACCAGTCGGGAATCGAACCCGGGACCCCTAAGATGTTAGCCAGTTGCACTGATCACTACACCACGGGGCCGGTTATTTGTCAACTGGAACAGTTGGACAGAAAGTTATCAGTTGGGACGATACGACGCCTGGTTGGTGTTGTATTACCTTTTTAAGCTAGGCGCTATTCGTGGGATGAGACTGTCTCTTGAGAGTTGGTTTCGTTGAAACTGACATTGATATCCAAACACGAAGAGGGGAATTTGGAATATCTTCTGAGATAAACCTAGTAAACCAGTCGTGAATATTCATTAGGAGCACGGCTATCACATAACATAAATAGTTCCTAAACCTAGTTCAATGCTTAAAAACCTTCACATACTTAATCTTATACTTTTCTTTAGATTTGTGACTTGGCGGTCTAGAAGTAAGGTGTCAGACTTCTGTGCTGAGGTCTGGGGTTCAATCCTAGGTCCCGGCAAAGATTTATCTGATTTCCAAACCCTTCCTTCACCTCTGACAAGACATCTTGTGAATGTGGGGAATGCCAGGCCTCCACCGTGGTTTGGATTCCACGTTAAACTGTAGGTCCTCCATTTCATCTCACAATCACCTTACCATTACACATTAGCGTAAGTGCGTATAACCCGAACAGGTAGTAAGATGCGATGCTAATAATAACAATAATAATAATAATCTTTAGCTTTATTTTTAACACTTTTAGCTCTTAAATATAACTTACCATTTAAAAAACAAAATTATATCTTTTTTATTTTTTCCTCCCTATTTGATAGTAGCTTGGTTTTCTATGACGACATGTTCGGGTATTGTAATTGATATGACACTATCTTCAGGTCTGAGGAAAACCAATGCCATTGTAAAATAATGTATAGAGATATGACAATAAAATTATCGGATTAATTAAGTTAAACATTAAAAATGGAAATATCCCAGAGAAAATATAAGATATTATACGAAATATTAATTAAATAAGCACTTAAATTAACAACTTTATAATCACCATATATATGATAATCTGTTACATTCTATTATAAGAAAGTTTGTGAGAATCTTGTGGTATTATATGTAAAAACTTTTTGTTGATGATCAGCAATAAGTAGTAAGCTACCAGTGTGAAGAGATAAAACTAAACAATTAGAATTTAGTTAGTGTTGATATTAGAACAGATTGTGTACTTTATATGATGAGTAAATGTAGATAGATATATTAAAAACCTTCACACACTTACGTTATTTTTATATTTATTTTAGATGTACTTGTAGCACTCATGTTCGTACTTGAATGTTTGGTCTCAGGAATCGACCAATCTCCCAGAACATCAAGTATTATTATTTTATTATTATTATTATTATTATTATTATTATTATTATTATTATTATTATTATTATTATTATTATTAGCACCGCGTCTTACTACCCGTTCGGGTTATACGCACTTACGCTAATGTGTAATGGTAAGGTGATTGTGAGAAATGGAGGACCTACAGTTTAACTTGGGATCCGAACCACGG
This sequence comes from Timema cristinae, assembly GCA_039000515.1. NCBI lineage: Eukaryota > Metazoa > Arthropoda > Insecta > Phasmatodea > Timematidae > Timema > Timema cristinae. The sequence goes on along the minus strand of JBCFYV010009882.1, from coordinate 103,059,529 downwards.
TGGAGGCCTGGCATTCCCCACATTCACAAGATGTCTTGTCAGAGGTGAAGGAAGGGTTTGGCAATCAGATAAATCTGTGCCTGGACCGAGGATTGAACCCCGGACCCCCAACACAGAAGTTCGACACCTTACCCCTAGACCGACAGGTCACCGAATAAAAATCAGTGTCTCAGTTAGAATGGGGGATCAGTTGATATTCGAATCTAGAAACAGCACCTTAGTATCTGTTAGGTTTATATGCCTATGTACTAATTACGCTAATGGGTTAGGGATGAGAAGGTCGAATTAAGAGGAAGTGTACCCGAACTTGCGTGGAAAAAGTGTGGGAAGACATTGTGGTAGAACCACTCTCGGTACACCTGACCAGGATCGAACCACGATCTCCCCGTCATCGGCCCTCTAGTTTGTTACGATAGTGACACCTTAGACCATGCGGCCACCAAAGTGAGTGAATGTCAATTATTTATTAGAGAGTTAATCAACCTTGCTGTTGTGCCTTCTAGATATCAGATGAGGCTCTCCAGGGAATGTTTTTGAATGAGACTCTCCACGGAATGTTTTGATTGAGGCTCTCTACGGATTTTTTTAATGAGACTCTCCACGGAATGTTTTGAATGAGGCTCTCGAGGGAATGTTTTTGAATGAGGCTCTCCAGGGCAGGTTTTTGACTGAGGTTCTCCAGGGAAGGTTTTGGAATGCCTCTCCAAAGAGAGCGTTTTATCCCATAAGGCGTTAGGGGTAGAATAACTCTTCTAAGAAGCTTTCAGGCATGTCGGTGATCGATGGGCTTAAAGCCTTTTTAAGAATCCTTTGATCTGAGGACTCATCCTGGCACAGATCCTTTTAGGCGATAGGATGTGACATATCGTGCTAGAGGCCCCCCCCCCCCCCCCCCTTTCGTTTCGGGCGCGTGTTCGGGTGTGTGTGTATGTGGCATTGAGTGTCGCGAGCGGATAGAAGTGTGTTAGTTATATTGGGCCGTCTACGGCCCCATCTTGAGACGTATTCCTGCTAAAGATAGATCAGCCGGCCACACCATCCCAAACTGCACACTCCCCAATCTCCGTGCTCTTCTAGGCTTATTGCATGTCCCGGCATTCGCCCTGTCGCAGCGTTAAGAAACATTATTACTCTTGTTACACCTTCCGTTTCGACCTTAAGGACATTATTTCATTACTTGATTTATGAGTTTACAGGTGCGCAATGAATTTGTTCAGAGTGGTCCGAACGTAACTCGTCAAAGTTGGATATTAAAATCAAATAAAAATAAAAAAAAAGCTATTATGTTTTATGATATTGGTGGGCTAGCGTCGCTAAACGTAGTTTTCGTCCGACTGGATTGCTCGTAAAGGTAAGTAATTATGAAGCTGTCTAGTTGAAGAAGTTGATACGGTATCTGAACTTAGATGAATTTATTTTAGAATCTTTATTTAGACACTAGTCTAATTTTTGTATACAATGTTATATCCAGTGAACACAGTTGCTAACATTTCTGTTAAGATATCTTTCTTACAAATTTTAACTTGAGGTTAAACCCCCTATTTTTTAAAAAATTATATTAATTATAGGCTTGTCTAATTTAATAACACAGTTTTTCTTAAATGATGCACATATACAATAATATAAATTCAATCCTAAATACAACACAGTTAATGTTTAGTTTATAGTAAACATATATGCGGTTGTAAACACTATGAGGGATGTATTGAACAATGCTTGGGGTTTTATTCATCTTACACAACATGTTACCACTTGCTGTGACGTGTCAAGAACGAGGAAAGTGTACGTCAAAATATTTACACCCTACAGCTGTGCTAAGCACTAACAATGTCCTCGCCATGATATCCGTTAGTCATCAACTTCCCTATTGTATAATTATTTTTTTTAAAGTGCAACCAGTTAATTTACATAAATCTTAAGAGGACTTATTCAGATGCTATTAAAAATATGTAAACAAACTTGTTGATAAACATTTACTATAAAATATTGAGTAAACAATACTATTAACTACAAAATATTAATTCTTATTAATATCTTAATACAGCTTTGTGGTTAGCGAATAATAAAAGTAAAGATAATAATATCAATTTTATTTGTTTATTATTTAATTTACAGGCATCTTTAACAACAACAACAACAACAACAAAATTACCCAATTAACACTTATGCTAATCTCTTAAATAAGTAAACAATGATTAAAAACAACAAATGTTAATTTTCATTAATACATTGACAGTCAAGACGAACAATGTATTAAGAATTAAATAATTAATATTTAATCGATCAACTGTATACAGCTTTTTTGTAGTTGGGTTAACATTACCATGCATAATAGTGTAGATGTTAAACATTTTCATATCGAGTGATATTACATTTGGTTTATTATGTTGCAAAGCTAGTGATATAAACAATTATTTTAAACCAGGTTCGGTGGCCGTATGGCCTAACGCGCTAACCTCACAATACACTAGACTGGCGATGACGGGGAGACCTAGGTTTGAATCTTGGTTGGGAGTACTGAGGGTGGTTTTTCCAAAATGGTTTTACACTCCTACTCCACGCAAATGTGGGTACACTTCCTATAAATATAAGCTTCCTAATCTCTAAAACCATTAGTGTTATTAGTATATAAGCGTATAACCCAAACGGGTAGAAAGACGTGATGCTAAAAAAAAAAACTAGAAAAACTTACTGAGCCTAACAAAAACAAAACTTTATATTAAAGAAAATATCCTAACCTAACCTAATCTAACCTAACATAATAACCGGCTCCTTGGTCCCGGCACCGATTTATCTGATTGCCAAACTCTTCCTTCACCTCTGACAAGACGTGTATTAATCACAACTTGTGAATGTGTGGAATCCCAGGCCTCCACCGTGGTTCGGATTCCACGTTAAACTGTAGGTCCTCCATTTCATCTCACAATCACCTTACCTTTACACATTAGCGTAAATACGTATAACCCGAACAGGTAGTAAGACGCGGTGCTAATAATAATAACATTGACACTAACTTACCTGCCACTAAAATCAAATTGTTCCTTTTTTTTTTTTTTTTTGAACCATTGCCGCTACAAGCTACTGAAATATTTATTTGACAGAAAGTGTTTAAACGAGGAGGGATTCCGCCTTTCTCTCTTCCTCCCTGTGACCCGCTGTGCATAGAGGGCTCTGTAACTCTTTGAACATTCTGATCACTGGGTATAAAGAGTGTCTGAGAACGGCAGTAGAGCTTTAAAAGGACCACATGGCTAGTGATGACAGGTAGATGAACATTCTATTCTAAAATGAAGTCATGAGACGAGTTCCATGAATAAATACAGAAGGAAGGGGATTTAACACCGACCATACCATATTGATAGCGGAATGCGATCCGGGTTTATCAAAAAAAGGGACGCTATATCTCTGGTAAGTTTCAAACATGAATGAGATACATTGATTGTATCGTTTCAATGATTTCATTACCACAGTCAAGATACTGATATCCATCACTGGCACTAGAGTGAAGCACATAGGATATATACATTTCCATTTTCAAAGACAGAATATAATCTGACAGATAAGCAGTTACTAAATCTACTTTAAAGTATTCGTACATCAGGTCATGTTGTATACAGCTGGGACTTTTGATAAATACTATCAATACTTTAAAACTACACTAATATTTCTCACTCAATGGAATTAGAAACTGGAACGTACAGAAGTGCGCCACCTATCCCTATCTTGAGCTAGTTCTATCCAGTCCACCTCATTACACCCTATCCCTATCTTGAGCTAGTTCTATCCAGTCCACCTCATTACACCCTATCCCTATCTTGATCTCGTTCTATCCAGTCTATCTCATTACACCCTATCCCTATCTAGAGCTAGTTCTATCCAGTCTATCTCATTACACCCTATCTCTTTCAGATACATTCTAATGTTATCCTCCCATCTGCGTATAGATCTTCCCACTGGTCTCTTTCCATTGGATTTGCCAGTAAATTCCCTAAACAAGGTTCTAGCATCCCATTCCCTCTGAATGTCCTGTCCATCCTAACCCACGAGTTTGCTTATCCTAACAATGGCTGGTGATGATTACAGAGTATGTAACTCTTCATTATTTAGCCTCTTCCACTCCACAGCAGCCTAATTCCTTTTTAGATCAAATATCTTTCTAATCCCTCTATTTTTGAACCCCCTAAATCTATTCTCGCTACGTAAGTTAAAAAGTCCACGTTTCACACCCAAACAGAATAACAGGTAAAACTATTGTTTTGGATATTCTGAGTTTTACATTCCTTGACAGCAGGTGATATGTCACCAAGCAATAACATGCATTTCCCGACCATAGGCCTATTATTTTACTAATTTCCATTCGAATATCGTTATTGCTTTGTTAAAATGGTTCTTAAATTTTTAAACTCATTAATCCTATCAAATGATATGTTGCTCGAAGTAATCTCTAAATTATCATCTCCTATCTGTGTTCTCGGTGTTATCATATACTTAAGTCTTTTCAGCGATCTCTTCTAAACCTATTTCCTTACTTGCCTTAGTCAAATTGTTGCATTTTTTGCAACAGCTTCCATACTATTTGCCAACAAAGCTAAACCATCCGCCTACCCTCATAACATACTCTAAGGATAGATTAAAAAGTAACAGGGAAAGTACATCTCCTTGTTTCAAGTCAGTGTGTATTTAGAAAGTATCTGATAAGGGACATCCAGCCTGTACTCTGCCACACATATCAGTCAAACATACCTCAATTAGCTTGACCAGTTTTTTGGGTATCCCAAACTTTGCAAAAATTTCATTCAATTTGTTCATTTTAACTGAAACGTAAGCTTTTTAAAAATACATGTATAGTTGATGAAATATAATTTTATATTCCCACTTTTTTTTTCTAATATTTGCCGAATCGTAAACATTTGATCATAAATATAATCCAATATATTATAAAATAATATCACATATTTGCTTTTATTCTGATTTGAACATATTTATTTAAATGCCTCTAGAAATTTTGTATCAATTCTTGGGTTGAACAAAAAAAGTTAAAATAACCTAAGCTGCCAAAATGAGCGTTGACTAAAAAAGCGTCCACCTTTATCTCAGCGACGGGACTCGGGCAGTGGAGCACCATAACACTAGACCTATCCGGATAGCTAAGTGGTTAAAGTGGTCGACTAGAAGTCTAGGGGAGCGAAGCCACTCATTAAGGGTTTGCAGGATGTCAAGAGCAAGAGTGACTATAAAAACACTTTAGAGGAAACCCCAAAAATATCCTTAGAATATTTTTTGAAAGAAACCTAATATAATATAATATATATATTAAGGTGGAGTTTCAGGATAGCTGAGACACAACAAGAACGTAAATAAATCATCAAGCTTTATTTAAGAAGGGTTTATATTACTTCAAGAAGGGGCTCATGCCAAAACTCGTAAGAATCTATGCCTCCATACAATTTAAAAAAAATACTAATTAAAATAAAATAATACAATTGTGCATTTAGTTCATTTTCAAGGAAGTTTCACGTGAGATGTTTCAGTTCTGAGATTAAATTAAATGGTCGGAAATATTAATCAAACCTTCCTCAAACAAATTGTGTTTAAAGAGAGCCACAACAGAACATTATAAGATAGTTGAGGATTGGGTTAGTGGTTTGGAAGTTAGAACTGACATTACCTTAAGAAATACAGCAGTGTGAGGGTCACAACAAAACATTCTAAGAAAGTTGAGGATTGTTTTAGTGGTTTGGAAGCTTCAGAACTGACATTACCTTAAGAAATACAGCAGTGTGAGGGTCACAACAGAACATTCTGAGATAGTTGAGGATTGTTTTAGTGGTTTGGAAGCCTCAGAACTGACATTACCATAAGAAATACAGCAGTGTGAGGGTCACAACAGAACATTCTGAGATAGTTGAGGATTGTTTTAGTGGTTTGGAAGCTTCAGAACTGACATTACCTTAAGAAATACAGCAGTGTGAGGGTCACAACAGAACATTCTGAGATAGTTGAGGATTGTTTTAGTGGTTTGGAAGCTTCAGAACTGGCATTACCATAAGAAATACAGCAGTGTGAGGGTCACAACAAAACAATCTAAGAAAGTTGAGGATTGTTTTAGTGGTTTGGAAGCTAGAACTGACATTACCATAAGAAATACAGCAGTGTGAGGGTCACAACAGAACATTATGAGATAGTTGAGGATTGTTTTAGTGGTTTGGAAGCTTCAGAACTGACATTACCATAAGAAATACAGCAGTGTGAGGGTCACAACAGAACATTATGAGATAGTTGAGGATTGTTTAGTGGTTTGTAAGCTTCAGAGCTCATATTAACATAAGAAAAGCAGCAGTGTGAGTAGAATACCCTTCAAGTTCAGGTTGGCCTTAAAACCGAGTATTTTATTGTCGTGCTAAATCCTTGTAATTTCATCTTTCATAAAGTCTTTGAGTTGGTTAAACTTATCTTTGTATTTTATCAATCAAAAATTGTCGTGGTCATTAAGCTACAGACAAGCGCCTTCCATTACCTTCTAGCAGTGATCCAACTCGAAACACGATATTGTATACAAAGCTTTTGATCGCACACCGTTTAACGCGCGTGCACACACCCACACACATATATATACACGCACAAAACAGTTCAACACATAGTGTTGAATTGGCACGTGATCAAAAGATTAGAAATCTTAAGAAGCTATTTGAATTTAATAGGTGTACGTCGTAACTGACATCTTTATTTATTAGTTGAAGTATTGGTTTTGTTATAGCAAAAAACAGTTAATTGTTTTTACACTATATTATTAACTTTGGCTATTAAATCGGTTTATTATCTCATTCTAGATGATATTTTCTGTAGTTAATGACAAAGTTAACATTTCGTTCTATTTTCATCTGCTGATAAGTTGGTGCTGCCAATATACTTTATTTGAAATTTAGATTATTATTGGATATGTGCATGTGTGGAATGTAGTAAAATATAATATAGAACATATTGGATAATCTGTTTCCTATTTTTAATTTAACCTAGCGTAGGATATAATGGTTCTATATAATTAAACTTGTGTGAATTTATGATATTAAATTAATATAAAATTCAATAAAACATTTCAAATATTTTTATGGTTTGGTATGCCAAGTGCTTAAATTAATAGATAATCTCACCCACCGGACAAATCCTAGCTTAGGTTGGTAATACAGCTAGAACCAGACGTCTTAAGAGCCCGTCTCACCCCACAGATAACACCTAACTTAGGTAGGTAATACAGCTAGAACCAGACGTCTTAAGAGCCCGTCTCACCCCACAGATAACACCTAACTTAGGTAGGTAATACAGCTCGAACCAGACGTCTTAAGAGCCCGTCTCACCCCACAGATAACACCTAACTTAGGTAGGTAATACAGCTAGAACCAGACGTCTTAAGAGCCCGTCTCACCCCACAGATAACACCTAACTTAGGTAGGTAATACAGCTAGAACCAGACGTCTTAAGAGCCCGTCTCACCCCACAGATAACACTAACTTAGGAGGTAATACAGCTAGAACCAGACGTCTTAAGAGCCCGTCTCACCCACAGATAACACCTAACTTAGGTAGGTAATACAGCTAGAACCAGACGTCTTAAGAGCCCGTCTCACCCACAGATAACACCTAACTTAGGTAGGTAATACAGCTAGAACCAGACGTCTTAAGAGCCCGTCTCACCCACACGATAACACCTAACTTAGGTAGGTAATACAGCTCGAACCAGACGTCTTAAGAGCCCGTCTCACCCCACAGATAACACCTAACTTAGGTAGGTAATACAGCTAGAACCAGACGTCTTAAGAGCCCGTCTCACCCACAGATAACACCTAACTTAGGTAGGTAATACAGCTAGAACCAGACGTCTTAAGAGCCCGTCTCACCCCAGATAACACCTAACTTAGGTAGGTAATACAGCTAGAACCAACGTCTTAAGAGCCCGTCTCACCCACAGATAACACCTAACTTAGGTAGGTAATACAGCTGAACCAGACGTCTTAAGAGCCCGTCTCACCCACAAGATAACACCTAACTTAGGTAGGTAATACAGCTAGAACCAGACGTCTTAAGAGCCCGTCTCACCCCCAGATAACACCTACTTAGGTAGGTAATACAGCTCGAACCAGAAGTCTTAAGAGCCCGTCTCACCCACAGATAACACCTAACTTAGGTAGGTAATACAGCTAGAACCAGACGTCTTAAGAGCCCGTCTCACCCCACAATAACACCTAACTTAGGTAGGTAATACAGCTAGAACCAGACGTCTTAAGAGCCCGTCTCACCCCCAGATAACACCTAACTTAGGTAGGTAATACAGCTAGAACCAAACGTCTTAAGAGCCGTCTCACCCCCAGATAACACCTAACTTAGGTAGGTAATACAGCTAGAACCAGACGTCTTAAGAGCCCGTCTCACCCCACAGATAACACCTAACTTAGGTAGGTAATACAGCTAGAACCAGACGTCTTAAGAGCCCGTCTCACCCCACAGATAACACCTAACTTAGGTAGGTAATACAGCTAGAACCAGACGTCTTAAGAGCCCGTCTCACCCCACAGATAACACCTAACTTAGGTAGGTAATACAGCTAGAACCAGACGTCTTAAGAGCCCGTCTCACCCACAGATAACACCTAACTTAGGTAGGTAATACAGCTAGAACCAGACGTCTTAAGAGCCCGTCTCACCCCCAGATAACACCTAACTTAGGTAGGTAATACAGCTAGAACCAAACGTCTTAAGAGCCGTCTCACCCCAGATAACACCTAACTTAGGTAGGTAATACAGCTAGAACCAGACGTCTTAAGAGCCCGTCTCACCCACTAGATAACAGCTAACTTAGGTAGGTAATACAGCTAGAACCAGACGTCTTAAGAGCCCGTCTCACCCCACAGATAACACCTAACTTAGGTAGGTAATACAGCTAGAACCAGACGTCTTAAGAGCCCGTCTCACCCCAGATAACACCTAACTTAGGTAGGTAATACAGCTAGAACCAGACGTCTTAAGAGCCCGTCTCACCCCCAGATAACACTAACTTAGGTAGGTAATACAGCTAGAACCAGACGTCTTAAGAGCCCGTCTCACCCCACAGATAACACCTAACTTAGGTAGGTAATACAGCTAGAACCAGACGTCTTAAGAGCCGTCTCACCCAAGATAACACTAACTTAGGTAGGTAATACAGCTAGAACCAGACGTCTTAAGAGCCCGTCTCACCCACAGATAACACCTACTTAGGTAGGTAATACAGCTAGAACCAAGTTAAGAGTTACCAGTACCTTTGTGTATAAGCTAACAGAGTCTAACCGTCTCACCCACAGATAACACATAACTTAGGTAGGTAATACAGCTAGAACCAGACGTCTTAAGAGCCCGTCTCACCCCACAGATAACACTAACTTAGGTAGGTAATACAGCTAGAACCAGACGTCTTAAGAGCCCGTCTCACCCCAAGATAACACTAACTTAGGTAGGTAATACAGCTAGAACCAGACGTCTTAAGAGCCCGTCTCACCCACAGATAACACCTAACTTAGGTAGGTAATACAGCTAGAACCAGACGTCTTAAGAGCCGTCTCACCCCACAGATAACACATAACTTAGGTAGGTAATACAGCTAGAACCAAGACGTCTTAAGAGCCCGTCTCACCCCACAGATAACACCTAACTTAGGTAGGTAATACAGCTAGAACCAGACGTCTTAAGAGCCCGTCTCACCCCACAAATAACACCTAACTTAGGTAGGTAATACAGCTAGAACCAGACGTCTTAAGAGCCCGTCTCACCCCCCAGATAACACCTAACTTAGGTAGGTAATACAGCTAGAACCAGACGTCTTAAGAGCCCGTCTCACCCCCAGATAACACCTAACTTAGGTAGGTAATACAGTTAGAACCAAACGTCTTAAGAGCCCGTCTCACCCCCAGATAACACCTAACTTAGGTAGGTAATACAGCTAGAACCAGACGTCTTAAGAGCCCGTCTCACCCCACAGATAACACCTAACTTAGGTAGGTAATACAGCTAGAACCAGACGTCTTAAGAGCCCGTCTCACCCACAGATAACACCTAACTTAGGTAGGTAATACAGCTAGAACCAGACGTCTTAAGAGCCCGTCTCACCCCACAGATAACACCTAACTTAGGTAGGTAATACAGCTAGAACCAGACGTCTTAAGATCCCGTCTCACCCACAGATAACACCTAACTTAGGTAGGTAATACAGCTAGAACCAGACGTCTTAAGAGCCCGTCTCACCCCCAGATAACACATAACTTAGGTAGGTAATACAGCTAGAACCAGACGTCTTAAGAGCCCGTCTCACCCCACAGAATAACACATAACTTAGGTAGGTAATACAGCTAGAACCAGACGTCTTAAGAGCCCGTCTCACCCCACAGATAACACCTACTTAGGTAGGTAATACAGCTAGAACAGACGTCTTAAGAGCCCGTCTCACCCACAGATAACACTAACTTAGGTAGGTAATACAGCTAGAACCAGACGTCTTAAGAGCCCGTCTCACCCCACAGATAACACCTACTTAGGTAGGTAATACAGCTAGAACCAGACGTCTTAAGAGCCCGTCTCACCCCACAGATAACACCTAACTTAGGTAGGTAATACAGCTAGAACCAGACGTCTTAAGAGCCCGTCTCACCCCACAGATAACACATAACTTAGGTAGGTAATACAGCTAGAACCAGACGTCTTAAGACCCGTCTCACCCACAGATAACACTAACTTAGGTAGGTAATACAGCTAGAACCAGACGTCTTAAGAGCCCGTCTCACCCCACAGATAACACATAACTTAGGTAGGTAATACAGCTAGAACCAGACGTCTTAAGAGCCCGTCTCACACCACAGATAACACCTAACTTAGGTAGGTAATACAGCTAGAACCAGACGTCTTAAGAGCCCGTCTCACACCACAGATAACACCTAACTTAGGTAGGTAATACAGCTAGAACCAGACGTCTTAAGAGCCCGTCTCACCCCACAGATAACACATAAATTAGGTAGGTAATACAGCTAGAACCAGTCGTCTTAAGATCCCGTCTCACTCCACAGATAACACCTAACTTAGGTAGGTAATACAGCTAGAACCAGACGTCTTAAGAGCCCGTCTCACCCCACAGATAACACCTAACTTAGGTAGGTAATACAGCTAGAACCATCCATCTTAAAAGCCCACGGGTAATACCAAGTCAATGCTGTTGTCTGTATTGATCCTTTAATACCACATTACCACCCAGTGATATTTTCATCTTCTTTCTCTACTAAAATCCCTCAACACGCCCCGTTGTATAGTAATCAATGCATCTGGCTACGTACTTAGGGATTCCAGGTTCGATTCTCGGCCGTTACCATGAGTTTTCCCCCGAAATGTGGATTATCCCAACGGTCACCAGGGCTAGTATAGTTAGGCTTGAGGTAGATTTAAGATCACACCTTCATAATCATTATCATCATTCATCACATCATCTCATTGTTGGTATGACATGTAGACAACCTCCTATGTTGTACCCTGGGTAACGTTCTGTCACCAGAGAGGCTAATAGTCTACATACAGACAACCTCCTATGTTGTACCCTGGACAACGTTCTGTCACCAGAGAGGCTAATAGTCTACATACAGACAACCTCCTATGTTGTACCCTGGGTAACGTTCTGTCACCAGAGATGCTAATAGTCTACATACAGACAACCTCCTATGTTGTACCCTGGACAACGTTCTATCACCAGAGAGGCTAATAGTCTACATACAGACAACCTCCTATGTTGTACCCTGGGTAACGTTCTGTCACCAGAGAGGCTAATAGTCTACATACAGGCGAATGAACTAGATAATATATCTCTCCCAATCAAAGTTGTTATAAACAAAAAAAATTGGAGGGGGGGGGGGGATCTTCATCTCAATCTTGTAGCAAATTGAGCATATTATGTTTAATATGTCAGAGATCTAGATGCGCAAATCCATTAATACGAAAATAAATAAATTGATGTTTTGGCCGAACCAGAATACTGAGCAGGGCCGAGAATTTGATAACCTAGAACTGATATAAAAAATGATTTCAAATTTATGAAAAAATATTACTTAAAAATTATTCTAATACTAAATCAAATATGCACTTTAAGAACAAAAACTAAATTATACATATGCAATGAAAAGCCGTTAACAGCTTAGCTCTTGCACAGCTGTATATAACTCTGATTTACAAATATCTGCTTCAGAAGTAATAGCTACTCCCTCCCGACACAACCCTCTCTAACATAGTTACAGTCTCACCAGGAATGTGTAATACCTGCTTCAGAAGTAATAGCTATGCAACACGACCCTCTCTAACATAGTTACAGTCTCACCAGGAAAGTGTATTACCTGCTTCAAAAGTAATAGCTACCCAACACAACCCTCTCTAACATAGTTACAGTCTCACCAGGAATGTGTAATATCTGCTTCAGAAGTAATAGCTACCCAACACAACCCTCTCTAACATAGTTACAGTCTCAACAGGAAAGTGTATTACCTGCTTCAAAAGTAATAGCTACTCAACACAACCCTCTCTAACATAGTTACAGTCTCACCAGGAAAGTGTATTACCTGCTTCAAAAGTAATAGCTACCCAACACAACCCTCTCTAACATAGTTACAGTCTCACCAGGAATGTGTAATATCTGCTTCAGAAGTAATAGCTACCCCCTCTCAACACAACCCTCTCTAACATAGTTACAGTCTCACCAGGAATGTGTAATACCTGCTTCAGAAGTAATAGCTACCCCCTCTCAACACAACCCTCTCTAACATAGTTACAGTCTCACCCGGAATGTGTAATATCTGCTTCAGAAGTAATAGCTACCCCCTCTCAACACAACCCTCTCTAACATAGTTACAGTCTCACCAGGAATGTGTAATATCTGCTTCAGAAGTAATAGCTACCCCTCTCAACACAACCCTCTATAACATAGTTACAGTCTCACCCGGAATGTGTAATATCTGCTTCAGAAGTAATAGCTACCCCCTCTCAACACAACCCTCTCTAACATAGTTACAGTCTCACCAGGAATGTGTAATATCTGCTTCAGAAGTAATAGCTACCCCCTCTCAACACAACCCTCTCTAACATAGTTACAGTCTCACCCGGAATGTGTAATATCTGCTTCAGAAGTAATAGCTACCCCCTCTCAACACAACCCTCTATAACATAGTTACAGTCTCACCAGGAATGTGTGATAATAATAATTACGCTAATGATTTTAAGAATTTGGAAATTTATATTTGGAGGAAGTTTACCTGCATTTGCGTGGAGAGTGTGTGTAAAACCATTTAAGAAAAAACACCCTTAATGCACCTGACCAAGATTCGAACCTCAATCTCCCCGTAATCGGTTGTCTAGTTTATTGCGAGAGCAGCGCGTTAGACCATGCCGGGACTGATGCGGGGATGATAAATTAACTTGGATAATATTTAAAAAAACACATAAATATCACTCTTTTACAGTTATTAAATGTGGTCTGGTGGAATGGGCTTTGTATCTGTTTAGAATTAAGTTTGTTTGTAAATCGTGTGATGATATAATCAGTTGACTCAGCAAGAACACGCCAAATAAATATATATTTCTTTTTATTAAGTAATAGGCTCAATCTAAATATTGGATAGAACCTCAATAAATTTTAAATAATTAACGGTCATAGTTTTTTAAAAAAATATCATAAATAACGCTTGCGCCGAAAATGTAAAATTATTAAAGTGTAGGCTATAAATGGATTCCTAAGACTTTGCCAATTTTACTCTTCTTGAACTTTTAATGTAGCCAAGTAAATTATTATTCTTGTTGAATATCAAACGTATCTCCGAATTAAAATTCACTGTTCGCTGAGATAAGTGTGAACTTTTTGATGCACGGTTTCGACAATTGGCTTAAATATACCAATTTGATATATATATAAATATATATTACTAATGCGCGGAAAATGGTTATGCCAAAATCAACAATCTTCCTCAAATCTCTTTTTCTAATGTCTTTAAATCAAGAGAGAATTTATTTATTTCTGACACACACATTATTTGAATGCATCAAGAAAATCAAAGGCAACGAATTGAAAATAAAAATATAAACATTTAGATCTGTGCACTTGAATGAAATAACTGTTTCCTGTTGATTTGGCCTTTAATTTTTTTTTTTCTTCTTCGTTTGAGTCAATGACAACTACATCGTCCGCTGCAATTCATGAATGGCATCATTAAATAATATATTTTCTTTTAATATATATAACCAAATGTGCAAGCACTAGCCTTTGAAATATCAAAGATAAATCTAGTAAAAAAACCTATCAAAACGGAAATGAAAGAGGAAATGTTTTAAGTCAGTAATTTGTGACTAGTAAAATTTTGTATGTGCCAAAAGCTATTTTATCCTAATCTCCTATAAAATATTAATGCCAATTCACTACTAAATATAATAATATTGCAATTCTGTGCTACATCCCTCTTAGCCCAGTTTGTGGAAATATTATCCAGTACTAATGTACCGTTGTCCAGGGGACGTACTAATGTACTAATAGTACATCCTTTCTGTGGAGGCTCTTTAAATGTCCTGATGTGATGAGGTGATGGTGATAGTGAGTATGAGGGTGATAGTGAGTATGAGGGAGACAGTGAGTATGAGGGAGATAGTGAGTATGATGGTGATAGTGAGTATGATGGTGATAGTGAGTATGAGGGAGATAGTGAGTATGAGGGTGTTAGTGAGTATGAGGGTGATAGTGAGTATGAGGGTGATAGTGAGTATGAGGGAGATAGTGAGTATGATGGTGATAGTGATAATGAGGCTGTGAAGCCAGTGGGAACTCTTAAACTTTTAACCTTTTAGGAAAGATACCCAATGTATCAACCGGGAATGGAACCTGGTACCCCTGGACTTGTAGCCAGGTGCACTGACGGGCCTGGATACTACTAACTATGATATGTTATGATAGTCAGTACGCTACAGAGCCATCTTAATAGTAGGTAGTTATGGGTTGGTCCACAAATTTTACAAATCTTTGGAATAACAAATTTGAAATCTTAACTTTACAATATTTTTATTCTTAGCAAAAGCATACATTTTAGCCCATGCTTTATTCTTACAAATTTTTTAGGTTTTCATGTAAACATTGATTACTATCGACTTTGTTGTCTTGTCTCTTTACTAGCAGAAAATTCATGGATTATAGATTTTCCTTTTTTTCATATCCATTATTGTTTCCAGCCTGTTGTCCGGGTCAATTTTTTATTCAAGCCATATATTTTCCACCACTTGCTTGCTAGGCCTGTCGTAGCTTCATATGACTTATAATATATCTTAAGACTAGGACAGGCACAACATCCAGTTCTCTGATTGATAATTTACCAGTCTGAAAAGGTAAATTCACATTTCACCAGTGATACATTTCATGGATTATAGATGCTAGCATTAACTCAACGATAATAATATAATAATATTTAGCACCGCGTCTTACTACCCGTTCGGGTCATACGCTTTAAGTACTAATTACACTAATGGATTAGGAATTGGTAAGGTTGAATAAGAGGAAGTGAACCTGCATTTGCGTGGAGGGAGAGTGGAAAACCATTTAGGAAAAACCACCCCCAGTTCACCCGACTGAGATTCGAACCTCGATCTCCCCGTCCTCAGCAGTCGAGCTCAACACGACAAGCGCGTTAGCCAACTACGCCACCGAGGCGGGTCTCAACGATAATGATTTTTGTTCAGTTAACAGATTAAAAAGCCAGTATGATCTAAAAATACCAAGTGTCGACATCTCAGCTCAGTCGGTAGTGTCCTATTCATGCGGAGATGGGTGTCCCAGGTTCGAGTCCATGCATGGCAGAAAAATCTTTCATTGGTTTCCCCTTTCACAGTGATGAATTAACGGTCATCCATTTCGATGGTCAAATGGTCCAAAGCAATATGTAACTCTTACAATAGGCTGGACTGTTAAATGGGGAAATCAGGGTTCGTATCCCGGTTGGGTGTACTGAGGGTAGTAATAGACTGAACTTACAGTGATAGGGAGATCAAGGTTTGACTCTCACTTGGGTATAATTAAGGTGGTTTTCCCTAAATGGTTTCAACTTTCCTTCCATGCAAATGCAGGTACAATTAATTCAAAATGTACGTTATCCATATATATTAGCATAATTAGTATATAAGCTTTTAACCCATATGGGTAGTAAGACGGTATTTGAAAAAATAAATTAATAAAAAACATCTATAAGAAATTAATACTAATTTAAATATGCTAATGTTTCCTAAAATACAATATTTAATTCAATATAAAACTATTTTTTGAAATAAATTCGTTATAAAATTATGTTCCTTTATTAACTTGGATTATGTGTCCTTTTAAGTTTTAGGTGATGAGTAAAGATAGCAATTTGAATAAAATAATTAAAGATTTTTTTTTTTTTTTGCGTTTGATGAAAATTAATGTGATTGTTTCTAACATGAAATTTGGAATTCCGTTCTCTTTGATTGTATTTTAGCTGCTCAGCCATCATTAGTCTATTCGACAAAAATGTTTACATAATAAATTATGATAGTTATTTCCAAAACCTTACAGTACACACAACAAACAAACAAATGTCTGACAAGACAAAGAAGAAAAGGATTGCCGATAAAAAAAAAATCCCAACCCTATTCGTTCTTTAGTTAGAAACTGACACATTCTTTCAAGTGATAAATCAATTTGTTTATTTGTTTTAAATGAATAGGGAACCATTATAAATGGAACTTTTTTAATGCACTCAGGAATGTATTTCAAATGTTTTAAGTGTTTGAACCGACTAATTTTTGTGAATTCTCTAAAAATATAACACACATATACAAACATTGTAAGCTTAGAAATACAAATGTAAATAGCTAAGGATTCGAAGTTTTATCACAAAATAAATTATGAACATAGAAAGCTAGATTGAATATCTTGTCCTTATTACTTTTTGTGACCACTTAAAATTTATTTACCTCTATCTCAAAGTGATATTAATAGAATCTTGTATATTACTTTCCAAGGTCATTTCTGTACTACATATCTACTCTCATAACAATATTGTTATATATAATGCTAAAGTAAAAACATAAATAATTTTTTCCAACTATTATTTATGACTGTCATACCACGTTGGACTGGATATAACTATCTCAAGATAGGGATAGAGAGTAATAGGGTGGACTGGATATAACTATCTCAAAATAAGGATAGAGAGTAATAGGGTGGACTGGATATAACTAGCTCAAAATAGGGATAGAGAGTAATAGGGTGGACTGTATAGAACCAGCTCAAGATAGAGATAGGGTGTAATGAGGTGGACTGGATAGACCTAGCTCAAGATAAGGATATGGTGTAATGAGGTGGACTGGATAAAACTAGCTCAAGATAGGGATAGGGTGTAATGAGGTGGACTGGATAGAACTAGCTTAAGATAGGGATAGGGTGTAATGAGGGGAACTGGATAAAACTAGCTCAAGATAGGGATAGGTTGTAATGAGGTGGACTGGATAGACCTAGCTCAAGATAAGGATATGGTATAATGAGGTGGACTGGATATAACTAGCTCAAAATAGGGATAGAGAGTAATAGGGTGGACTGTATAGAACCAGCTCAAGATAGAGATAGGGTGTAATGAGGTGGACTGGATAGACCTAGCTCAAGATAAGGATATGGTGTAATGAGGTGGACTGGATAAAACTAGCTTAAGATAGGGATAGGGTGTAATGAGGTGGACTGGATAGAACTAGCTTAAGATAGGGATAGGGTGTAATGAGGGGAACTGGATAAAACTAGCTCAAGATAGGGATAGGTTGTAATGAGGTGGACTGGATAGACCTAGCTCAAGATAAGGATATGGTGTAATGAGGTGGACTGGATAAAACTAGCTCAAGATAGGGATAGGTTGTAATGAGGTGGACTGGATAGACCTAGCTCAAGATAAGGATATGGTGTAATGAGGTGGACTGGATAAAACTAGCTTAAGATAGGGATAGGGTGTAATGAGGTGGACTGGATAGAACCAGCTCAAGATAGTGATTGGGTGTAATGAGGTGGACTGGATAGAACTAGCTCAAGATAGAGATAGGGTGTAATGAGGTAGACTGGATAGAACCATCTCAAGATAGATATAGGGTGTAATGTGATGGACTGGATAGAACTAGCTTAAGATAGGGATAGGGTGTAATGAGGTGGACTGGATAGAACCATCTCAAGATAGATATAGGGTGTAATGTGATGGACTGGATAGAACTAGCTTAAGATAGGGATAGGGTGTAATGAGGTGGACTGGATAGAACTAGATCAAGTTAGGGTGTAATGAGATGGACTGGATAGAACCAGCTCAAGATAGTGATTGGGTGTAATGAGGTGGACTGGATAGAACTAGCTCAAGATAGAGATAGGGTGTAATGTGATGGACTGGATAGAACTAGCTTAAGATAGGGATAGGGTGTAATGAGGTGGACTGGATAGAACCAGCTCAAGATAGTGATTGGGTGTAATGAGGTGGACTGGATAGAACTAGCTCAAGATAGAGATAGGGTGTAATGAGGTAGACTGGATAGAACCATCTCAAGATAGATATAGGGTGTAATGAGATGGACTGGATAGAACTAGCTCAATATAGTGATTGGGTGTAATGAGGTGGACTGGATAGAACCAGCTCAAGGGAGAGATATGGTGTAATGAGGTGGACTGGATAGTACTAGCTCGAGAAAGGGATAAAGATAGAGATAGTGCTCTGGACTACTAATGACTGCGATTATTGTCCAATGCACACGTTTGTTGTTTTCCCCTAAATCATCATCCACTCTCTCTCCACACATTTGTGTGCACACTGCCTCTAAATTAAACCTCTCTCATCCCTGATACATTAGCATAAATATTTCAAACACACATTATCTAAACTGGTACTGAGACACGGCGAAAAAATATGTAATAAAATACAAAAATCTTTTTTTGTATCAATAAACAAGAATCATTTTTTGATAATTTTCCACAAGTTTCAAGGATATTTGTTTACCAAGGATCATATATAATCATGCTCTTCGTTTGTTAAAAAAAAAACTCAATGAATTTAGCCTCTAATCGAGCCATGTGCTACCGACCGAGTGGCCACCGTCTGTTGGCAAAGATAGTGCACACTTCTCTGAATAGAGGGTTTCATGTGGTTAGTACTACAAACCTTCCGGCTGTTAGCCTCAGTTTTTTTAGACCGGAGCAGGTATTTCTTTATTCAAATAGCTCCTCATTTGTCCTCACGAGGATGAGTTGACCCCGTTACAGAACCATCTGGAACAGCCAGAGATCGAACCTCGTACCTCTGACTCTATATCTAGGAGCTCTGACCAGTACACCCCTGAGGTGGTCAAGGGGATTTCAAATTGATATAAGTGAAACTGGGGCCATTGTAAAAAAAAATCGTTTCTAGGCCTATGTCCAAAATGTTGGTTGTATCCTCAACAGTTCCACCTTCAGATGTAAAGCCTACACAGCGCTGATGGGGAGTACTAGGGAAATAAGGAGTGAGGTAGTTTACCGTTGCTTTCCTCCACTGAGCCAGAAGGTAATATTGCACATCAGACTGTTGATGTACTAATCGTACTAGTGGGTAATGGATTAGTTAGCTGACATTTACATGAAGTGTACCTTCATTTACATGGAGAGAAAGTGTAAAATCATGTAGAAAAAAAACCTCAGTACACTCAAACCGAGATTCAAACCCTGATCTCCAGTAATCGTCAGTAGTCTATGTTGTGAGTGTGACGCCATATACTATTCAACCACAAATGTGGGTTACACTTTATTGTATAATGGAATATGAAATGAAGTTTTTTATTCAAATAAAAACTATTTTTACAGATATTTTAAAAAATTATCCCTGGCATTGGGGTCCATCCGAGTTTAACTCGTGACCACACTCTCATTGTAGCTGAACTGAGCCACCGTAAATTCAGACAATCAGGATGAAGAGATATGAATAGATACAAAACACTAGATGCACTCTTACCCCCACTTTCTGACTTTATTACTCCTTCTCTTCCTTTATACAGCTTCTAAGCACTCGCTTTTTACTGCGTCAAGTATTTTTGGGCTCCCACGTTATTATTTTCAACGAATTAAATTTAATGTGACTACTAAGAAATTGTTGTTCGTGCTTATGTACTTATAGGAAATGTTGCATGCCGGGAGAAGGGACAAAAGTTGTGTAAGAACGTCGCTCTCTCGAAAACAGTTCAAACTCACCGACATTGATTTTATCACAGCATCCCTTGAGATCTTTTAGAAACGCATTCACACATGTTCTGAGATTGTTTTCCTCCCCGTAAACGGTCACCCACTCTCCCCTTTACGAAAATGTTGGTACATTTCCTTTAAAACTATACTTCCCTCATCCTTATTCCACTAGCGTAATTGTCCCCCCTCATTTTTGTCTTTTATGCACCCATTCATTACGCTTATATATTTTTTATCAGCGCGTCTTAACACCCCTTCAGGTTATACGCTTTAAGTACTAATCACGCTAATGGTTTTAAGAATGATGAAGTGTACCCAAATTTGCATGGAAATTCATTTGGGAAAAACCACCTTCAGTACACCCTAACATCCGACATTTAGCTCAGTTGGTAGCGTGTCTGCCTACTGAGATAAGGGTCCAGGGTTCGATTCCTTGCATAGTCGAACATTATATGTATTATTATTATTACTATTATTATTAGCACCGCGTCTTACTACCCGTTCGGGTTATACGCACTTACGCTAATGTGTAATGGTAGGGTGATTGTGAGATGAAATGGAGGACCTACAGTTTAACGTGGAATCCGAACCACGGTGGAGGCCTGGCATTCCCCACATTCACAAGATGTCTTGTCAGAGGTGAAGGAAGGGTTTGGTAATCAGATAAATCTGTGCCGGGACCGAGGATTGAACCCCGGCCGTCAGCACAGAAGTCTGACACCTTACACTTAGGCCATCAGGTCACCGACGAAAATTGTATAGCTTGAATAAAAAACTGACTCAGGCCGCGGGCTGGAAACAGTAGTGGATGTAAAAAGTTAACTCGACCGAGATTCGAACCTCGATCCCCTTGTCATGATCAGTCCTGTCTATTGGGAGTGTGCCATTTTAGACCAAGCGACAACAGAAGTGAGGTACGCTTATGTTAATTAGCATCAACTAATTGAATAAGGATTACAAAAGTAGAATTTTAGAGAAAATCTACGCTCATTTGCGTGGAGGGATGGTTGGAAACCATTGAGTAAAAAACCACCTTCATTACGTCGACCAGGACTCGAATCCGATAATCCTGTGCAACATGAGAGTGACGTCTTAGACCATGCGACCCCCGAAGCGACTATTAGCGTAATTATTATCGTATGTGTATAATTGAAATGATAGAAACACACGCATACCATTTAACCAGTTATTTCAAATCATTTGTAAACAGTAGATGCAGCTGTCTGCTAATATCTCCCAAGAAGATGTTTTCACGCGGAAAAAGGAAATATAAGATTATTTCGCCGAACGGACAGCGTTGGTGAGAGTGATATCTTGTGATTGGCTTAGAGCTTCCTCGCGACCCCTCAGAGAGAGAGTATTGTGATCGTCAAACGAATAATTGATTTTTATAAATGTCTACGTCTCATGGCCCTCTGAAACCGATAAAGTGGTTTTCCCAAAGCCGTTTGTCTGTCTGTGTGTCTGTCTGTGTGTCTGTCTGTCTGTCTGTTACTGAGACTAGAGCTGAAACAATTTAACCGATTGTGCTGAAACTTGGTATCTATGATTTTCATAAGTTTCCCCGAGAATTTTTCTTCAATTATATATTCAAACTTGGAATTAAGGGTTGTTTACTGAAGTACGAAAATAGAAAAAAATGATTCTTTCTAAATTGACCATTTTTTTTTTTACTAAACTTTGTATTTAGGTATTATTTAAAATTTCCAACAAAATGGTAATTCTTGTTTTCCCATTAAATTGACTTTAAGTGTAATTTACTTAAGAGTAAATTTCCAATTTCGATCACATCTCCGCAACTATATGAGATACGAAATAACTTATCATTGTAAAATTGTGGAAATTTTATAAATAATAATCTTTTATTTGGAATATATTTTTATAAAACCAAAAGTTTCTGAGCTATAAGAAAACATACATGTATATATATTTTTATTCACGTATTTAAAATATGAAATTGATGGTCATGCTCTTTGGTGGACATAAAAGGTTCCTATTTTATTAATGTTTTACAATATATATTATTTCATGTATGTTCTTAGTAGAGTTTTTAGTAAATGTCTTTATTTTAAGATAAAAGAGAGAGAAAGTCTTTGTGGTGCACAGAACCATTTATTTGTTTCTAAGTCAATGAAATGACAATTGTTGAGGAACGTTCTACTGTTTTCTTTTCAGATGATAACAGTCCTAAGAGGTCGCCGCAGAGGCTGAAACATGGACGGAGGTCGGCCATTGAGTCAGTTGAAAGGAGCTCCGAATGTCTCCTCATCACGTGCAATCTCTATGGCGAGCGTTAGTTCCGAAGGCAGCACCGAGAGTCCGTTAGTGGAGCAGGAAGATATTGCTTCTCTAACTCACGATGTTCGAAACTTCAAGGAGGCCTTGGGAAAACTACGGAGAACGCTTTGCCCGGATAAAGGTTCGTTTGATGGGGAGTGAATATAGACATACATTCCAGTACAAGGAGTGAATATAGACATACATTCCAGGACAAGGAGGGAGTGGAGGAAAGGGATGGAGAATGGTCACAAGGGAACCACACACAACTATTGGCTAGGAGGGGGAGGGGAACAGTCATTTAATTAAAAAACACATTTTTTGACAAATAAATAAAATATTGTTTCAGTAGAAACATTAACCGGCCCTGTGGTGTAGTGTTCAGCGCACCTTGCTATGAGTCTAGGGGTACCAGGCTCCATTCCCGGCTAGGACTTGGGTATTTTTTCCCGAAAGAGGAATTACTCTAACGGTCATCAGAGTTTGGTTGGTTAGGCTTAAGCTAGGTTAGAGGGTTTCCACTGGTTCCACACCCTCATACTCACTATCACCATCACCTCATCTCATCAGGACATGGAAAGGATGTACTATTAGTACATTAGTACGTCCCCTGGACAACGGTACATTAGTACTGGCTAATATTTCCACTACTGGGCTACGAGGGATGTAGCACAGACACGCAATATTATTATTATTATCATTATTATAGTAGAAATATTTAGTTTAATTTTCTAAACATGGTAATCTCAATATTTCCTAAAAATCTGTCATCAGCATCGCAGAATTTGATGAGAAACTTGTTAAATATGTAAGGAAAAAAATTAGCGTCACAGCCAAATGTCACCATGCCCAACAAAGATATTAAAAACTTTTTTTTCTACCATCGCGTCTTACTACCCGTTCGGTTTACACAAATATGTACTAATTACGCTAATGTATTAGAAATGAGAAAGGTTGAATATAAAGGAAGTGTACACAAATTTACGTGGAGAGGGGGTGGAAAACTATTTGAGGATTAACACCCTCATTACATCTAACCGGGCTTCGACCCTCTGACCTCCCGGTCGTCGCCAGCACAGTCTATGGTAAGAATGACGCCTTAGGCCAGTGTTTTCCAACCTTTTGCAGGGGTTGACTCAAATTTGGTTCTCTAAGACTCCCGCGACCATTTGTTCACCAACAAGAGTTCCAATATTAATTTAAAAAATATATATAGTTTCACTGAGTCTTACTACCCGTCCGGGCTCTCCACGTCTATTTACACAAATTGAGTTGGTATAATTGAGAGGAAATGTACCCTTATTTGCATGGAGTGAGAGGTGAAAACCAAGTGCATCCTTCCAGAATTTGAATTCTAGCTTCGTCACCAACAAACTAGACCAAAAAAGCGTGACTTTAAGACCACGTGGCCGTCGGTGCAAGTTTTAAATATTATAAACTCCTTATAATTTAATGATCATATGAACGCGACTAAGAAAAGACTCAAAAAGTCCCGAGTTTTTTTTTGTTATGTCAGCAGCGTGACAGGGCTGGAAAAGTAGACCAAGTCAGCAAGAATTTAACAGCCAAATGAAAGCTTAACAGTAACATTTTAACCAACTTTATTTATATTTGCATTTCTCACCTGCTTATAAAAATTAAAATCACTTGAAAAGTATAAAGCTAAAACCTCAACCAACATTACAACCCCACTCAAATAGGGTTGCGATCCCCAAGTTGGAGAACACTGCTTTATACCATTCGACCACCAAAATGGGTAGATAAGATTTGAATGGAATCAAATTAATATATCAATCTCTGGTGGGATACAATATTTACAATAAACTTTATCTTCTGGTATGGAATAAAATCATCAGTGTAATTAGTGCATAGGCATATATTCCGAACGGGTAGTAATACACGGTGCTAAAAAACAAAAACAAAAATCTAGCAAATGCCCATCTCCTTTTGGCTCCGACATTACATACATTTGACTGAGTCCTACGCTTTGGAGACAGAAAATATTACATGTGCGTATCTGACAAAAGGGAGCGACTGAATGCAGATGAACTGTAAGTGGTGGTGACCTGGTGGTCTAGGGGTAAGGTGTCGGACTTCTATGCTGGCGGCCGGGGTTCAATCCTCAGTCCCGGCACAGATTTATCTGATTTCCAAACCCTTCCTTCACCTCTGACAAGACATCTTGTGAATGTGTGGAATGCCAGACCTCCACCGTGGTTCGGATTCCACGTTAAACTGTAGGTCCTTCATTTCATCTCACAATCACCCTACCATTACACATTAGCGTAAGTGCGTATAACCCGAACGGGTAGTAAGACGCGGTGCTAATAATAATAAACTGTAAGTGGCGACATCTTTGTCCTTGAATAAAGAAGTATCGGTCTAACTAATAAACCGACGCGACTCTCGACGGTTGTATGAAGAGTAGAGAGCGCGCGCACCCTCTTTCTACTTATACCTCTTTGGGCGGAGCAGATACAAAACAAAGGCACCTATGAAAGCTTTAGCTTGAGAGGCGTCTGGAAACGTTAAGTACCGGGGCAGGCACGGTAAAAATTGCCTTGAAGTAAACTATACACACGCCAGACAAGCTTAGTTGGGAAATTATGCATTTACTTCACTTCTATTTTTTTTTTCCAACAAACTAAAACTTTTTAAGTGTAAACCTATTGCATTTCAAGGGCCATAATAGTGCCCTAAAAAAAAAAGAGATTATCTTTTAAGCTACATTTTACAATTTCTCATCCCACGTATGTTTGTGAACGCATGCCCTTTATTTGGCTTTACCCCCCCTCTGTCTCTCCCCCCCCCCCTCCCTTCACCAAACTTTTCTCAAGTGGCTCAGTAATATTCGTATATGTTTCGTCACTACTTGTAAACAAATTGGAAGCTATGTGATGGGGAACATAACTTTTAAAAACCTCCCCCCCCCGTCTTTAACTCCCCCCTCCCTTTACCCCTTCTCCACATTCTATAATGTCCGCTTCTGAACTCCGATATAATTGGAAGTAAAATGAACGTAGATCAAAGTCGATGTTGGTTTTCCACTGTCGTTTCTTTATTCCTCGGTTGATTCGTGATGGATACCACAATCAGTTTGACCGTGACTGAATATATCACTAGTCTTCAGATACTCAATAATTTTGTGATTGAAAAAATATCCAAAGTGATAGAAGATGCCTACATCGTGTTAGCGATGGGAAATATTCTATTAAGAGGTATTAGAACATTCATTTACTTGTTTTTGGAAATTTGCATTATTTTTTATTTAATAGTGGTAGTACTAGATATTCAAATCAATATTTGCACAGAAAAAAAAAATTGATGACTATTTATTTTAACATTTTAAAGAATTATTGGATATAATTTTCCCTAGTAAATTAATTTGCTTATTTGATTTTAATAAAAGTCAAGGTTTTCCAGAAAAAATGATGTTCATTATCGTAAGACCCACAGACAGTTTTAAATATTTATTAGTATCTATCTATTTCCTGCTTTAATATATATTTAAAAGATAGGTCATGTAGGTTTCAGAGCTAATGTATAGATGTTTAATGAACACATTCTTAATTTGATTTTTATAATAGTCTAGCTTCTGATATAGAACGTTATGTGTTTTTAGGAACATTATGTTTTAGGGCCGATCCTAATGTTCTCGCGATAGACTAGACTGTAAGGGACGGGGAAATCAGGATTTGAAACCCAGTTGGGAATAATAAGGGTGGTTTTCTCTAAATGGTTTAGCCCTCTTCCTCTACGCAAATCCCGGTACACGTTTTATAACAATAAAACTTCCTCATCCCTAACATATTATTATAACTAGTACCGGTACTGATAAGTGATAACTGTTGTAAATTACTACAGTAACAGACCAATTAATTAAATGATCAAAAAAATATAACATTGAATCCAATAGAGCAATAACAAAAAACATTTATTTCTTACTTAATACCACATGAATATGTTATTATATAAATAAATACTCGTGCTAACTAAGGTCATGGAATATTAGATTTAAAAAAATAGCAAAAAATAGGGTATAAAATATGTTGTGTTGATAATGACTATAAATTATATTACAAATATTGACATAGTCAATTGATGAGTTTAGTTAAAGGGATAGTTTGAAATATAGTAGATATGTTGGGATTATTTATTGGTTAATCTCGTATTTAGTACATATTATTGATTATATCTGAGGTGATAACATTTTCAATTCATTTACCTCATACAAATATTACTTTGTCATATTTTTCAACTTCATATAATTAATGTTATATTGAAAATAGAGCCACAATTAAGTCAGATGTTTCAAAAGGGAAAAATAAAACATATATATTTGAAGTGGCTATTTTAGAAACGCTTTTAAAAAGATCCTTTCATATGAATACAATAATCTTAATTTGCTTTCTACTAAGGTGGGGATGTAGGGGACGCGTGAAAATATGTTTTTTTTGAAGTTTTTATAGTAAAACTTTGTTTGGTCAAAAAAATAAAATATTACTTCAGTACGAACATAAGAGTTTAATTTTTTTCACATGTTGATATCAACAGTTGTTGAATATCTGACATGGGTATAGCAGCATTAGATGACAAACTTTTTAAATGAAGAGAAAAACTTGTCATTAAACTTCAGGACACCCTCAACAGATATTCAAGAAATGTTGATACCATGACGTGAGGAAAATACGCTTTGTTTACATTGAGGAGATATTTAATTTATTTTGAGCAAAAAAAGTTTAGTAATAAAAACTTCCAAAGCACTGACCTTTTATCGCGTTTCCTTTCACACCTTAGGCCTATTCTACACTATCAGTTAAAACGCTAGCAACCGCGCCTTTGAATGAAACCCTTGTTATCAAGTTAGAAAATAAGTTTTCGTCTAGACCAGCTTTTTGACCGCTACCTCTGGAGGCGTTAAAACCGCCTAGCGGTAGAAACGCGAGTCAAACTACACCAGGCGTTGTGCCTCAATGTCACAACAAGTCTTTCAGCAGGAATAATAATACTCTTCCTCAAGATGGTGTCACGTTTTGCAATATTTTCATTCACTAAACCAAGTAGTTCATCAAATGAAACCACAAAAATAACTTCTCTGGGTACATTCTGTGATTCATAAACATAATATGAAACTGTCCTGTTGAGAGACGTTCTATAATGTGGGGTGAGTCCAACAACGTCTCTTTTGACGAGGTTTTATTTTAGCGAGTTTCCTCCAACAAAATAAGTCCAGCAATACAGCCGGCCTGTACAATGTCCATTTTTAAACTATTCTGATCAACAACCGCGGCATTTAAACCGCTAGTGTGATTCAGTAGCGTTATGGTAGCTGTTTAACTGTCGAGTTTTGACAGTCAGGTGTAGACTCAAGAGTTTTGGGGGTGTTAACTAGCGGCAAAACCACCGCGTTTTAACCGCTAGTGGAGAATCAGCCTAAGAAGCGAGTTTTTATTTATTTACGATATAAGCCACATGATGTTGCATCCATTGATAATATATGTTATATATAACGTGTTTTGGTGTATCAGATAATACAAGATATTACAGAAGCAGGGATTTCTAGACTAGCACCTTATAATTAGATATTAATATTTTAATTTATTTGCGCTATTTAACGTGCACTTTGTGAACCGACTGATTATATCAGCACAAGACTTATAAACTAACTTATATATATAACAGGCACAACATCCAGCCCCCCTGGCTGTAAATTCATCAGTGTAAAAGGGAAAACCCACATTTCACCAATTATAAGTTTTTCGGCCATGCCAGTAATCGTACCAGGGATGCTTAGCCCAGTAGACAGACAGATTACAGACTGAACTAAGGTGTAGGACTTTCTTTTAGAGATTATAGAAGCTTATGATTTTACAATTTACCAAGTTTTGTGATTACCTATCAGATCTTACTAACTCAATGGCATTAGGAACTCGAAGGTTCATTACCTCTCTTTAAAAAAGACCACCACCTATCCCTAACTTGAGCTAGTTCTATCCAGTCCACCTCATTAAACTCTATCTCTATCTTGAACTAGCTCTATCCAGTCCACCTCATTACACTCTATCACTCTAAGGTCCACTGAAGAAAAGTAAAATAGAAAGCACCTACAATGACTGAAATTCTTAGAGGATTCACTGAATCCCAACCAGACGTGAGACGTGAAATACAATATTTTTAATGCAATCGTTGAACTTGAAGATTTGGTTTATTGCGTCAAGATAAGCCAACTACAACAGACCAAGATCACAAATCTATTCCATCGTAATGACATTTAAATGAAAAAACTGTTTAATTTTGCTATTTTCGCATGTTCTTTTTTCCAGGTTTTATATTTTATTAATTTATTTCATGTACGCTATATAGAGTACATATTGTGTATGCACTGTATAATAGCTTATATATAAAATGTTTATATGTGTTTGTGCGTAGAATATTTTGAGTTTATTGATTTATTTATTGTTTACCAGCTGAGATGGTTGATTAGAATTTTGAAGATTTTTATGTTTTTCAGATATCCCTTTGATTTCGAATTAAATAAGTTCTACTGTTACACAATTTGTTAATAGTGTAATTTACGTCAGTCTGTGAATGTTTGTATGCTATTTAGACAGGATTCTCGATGTCATAGCAAAGTTGTGAGATCTATACATTTCTTGAGCTGTGGATTAACAAACTATAAAGTTAACTTACCCGGGTAAGATCTAGTTTTAATAATGGGATTTGTTATGTTTACAGACAAGCAAGAGCTCCTCCGTATCGCCGCTCATGAGCGTCTGGGAGAGGTTATCCGGGTCCTTAGATCTGTCCTGGATAAGTATCCAGCTCTTCAATCCACTGAGCTACTGCAGGCTGCAGGAAACCTCATTCATATTGCCAAAAGTAACCACTCTTTGATCTCCTTCATATTGCCAAAAGTAACCACTCTTTGATCTCCTTCATATTGCCAAAAGTAACCACTCTTTGATCTCCTTCATATTGCCAAAAGTAACCACTCTTTGATCTCCTTCATATTGCCAAAAGTAACCACTCTTTGATCTCCTTCATATTGCCAAGAGTAACCACTCTTTGATCTCCTTCATATTGCCAAAAGTAACCACTTACTTGGTATAATTCAGATCCAAAAATTAATCACTTATTTGACTTCAATCAGAATATGAATGTAACCCCTTATTTGATATAATTAATGTTGCCAATAATAAACAATAATTTTATAACACACGTGTTGCCAAAATTAACCATTTATATGACTTCTTTCAGATTGATGAAGTAACTATTTTTCTAACTTATTTATATCGCTAAAAGAAACCACTTATTTTATTTTATTTATATTGCCAAAAGCAATCACTATTTTATCTTCTTCATATTGCCAAAAATAACCACTCTTTGATCTCCTTCATATTGCCAAAAAATAAACACTCTTTGATCTCCTTCATATTGCAAAAAAAATTAACACTTTTTTTATCTCCTTCATATTGCCAAAAATAACCACTCTTTGATCTCCTTCATATTGCCAAAAATAACCACTCTTTGATCTCCTTCATATTGCCAAAGTAACCATTTATTTGATCTATTTCAATTTGAGAAAATTAAATATTCTTTTATTCTTTGCTTGACAAAATTCTAAGGATATAAAATTTAGATTTTTATCTTAAATATTACTTGAACAAATTACATTATTTGTTTTCAGATTATAAAGATGATAATCCCATCCCTAAAGACTTTTTGGAAGCAATTGATCAGTTGGCGTTGTCATTCAGTGGCAGGTAAAAAACGTGTTGCCTTCAATCAACTAGTCTCTTAGTTAAAGATGTTAATAGTTAAAGGGCATGGAAACTAATATCTCTAGCGGATAGGGCAGCTAGGAAATTTTACCATAGATTTAGCCAGTAGAATATTGTATATCGTATACATGGACCCTTCTTGGGGGGGGGGGGGGGGGGCGGGGATCCATCAAATTCCAGGGGACTTTAAACCAAGAGCCAGAACTTTCTACACCTTTGTAGTAGCTTATAGGTAATAATCTGTATATATTTATTTGTCCTTTATGAGTGAATGAAATACGTCAAAATATCATAAGATTCGTGATTATATTATTTATTATTTAAGAGAATTTAAGATATATTTATGTTTTTGTTCTATTTCTTAGTTATTATTTAATTACTACTTCAACTGACATTTACTGAATATTTGAAGTTTTTCAGCTAGAGCATAAATAAGAAGTTTAAGATTTAATTTAAACTTAAACTTATTTAAATTTATGACTTTAAACGAACGCTCCGGATGATTACTAATACCAGTGTTTAAAAAACTAATATTTTTATTGTTTTAATATACATACGTAAGTTTTAATATAGTACTTAAACTAGCTTAGGTACTTGATAACACGTAATTAGCGTTTTATTTGGTTATAAGTACATCAATAAAACTAAAACTAAAAATTGGGTGTGTATAATTTAATGGTATTTAAATAATTTAATTTGGATGCCTTATATATATATATATGTAAATAAATAAATAAATAAATATGCACGTCTGGGTTACATCCCTGGTAGCCCAGCAATGTAAATATTATCCAGTACTAATGTACAGTTGTCCAGGGGACGTACTAATGTACTAATAGTACATCCTTTCTGTGGAGGATCTTTACATGTCCTGATGAGATGAGGTGATGGTGATAGCCATGGTACCAGCTGGGAATCGAACCCGGTACCCTTATGTTCTTAGACATGTGCACTGACCACCGTACCACGGGGCTGGTTGTCTTATATTTAAAAACTAATTATTAGATAAAAAAACATTAAATACACACAGGATTAATATTTGTTTTTACATAAATGCAATGAAAATGTAAAATATAATTTTAAACAAGAAGAGTGTTTTTACAAAATACATTTTTTTTGTGGCTGAATATGATAACTTTTACAATATTATATTATATTATAATATCTATCAGACTTACAGTAGCCCCATGTCTTCTTTGGTGCTGACTGACAGCTGACAGCTGACAGCTGACTTCTGACAGTCAACATTTAGGAATATACTTAAATTCTGACTGTCAGAAGTGACAGCTGCTAAACACATGTTTTTGCAGATCATCTGGTTTGGTGTAGGGATACATATTTTGGTCTGGTAACTTTTCAAAACTTTCAGCTGTGAGCTGTCAGTCAGCACCAAAGAAGCCATGGGGCTACTGTAGCAGGTGCAGTTCATATGACCTGACGTATGGATACATCAGGGTAGATATTTCTAAGTGTATGTATGTTTTGTCCATTCACAGGGTGTCCGAGTATTTGATGGGAGATTTGGACAGCAACTTTCCTTTGTCCGGTTCAGTAACGAGCAAAACAAAGGTAGGCTTATGCTTCATTCACAAGCTCGCCGAAAATAGAGCGTGGTAGAGCAATTCACACGCTAGCAGAACCATGATGCTTTGCAACGCAAACTAGTAACAGAGGATATCCGACATTTTTTTACTTTCAAGTGAATAAACATGTCTCTGATTAATATCACGACGAATGTTTTCAAATTATTACGTTGTATTGTGAAAAAAATCAAGACACAAAGAGACCGGCCTCGGTGGCGTAGTTGGCTAACACGTTAGTTTCGTGTTTAAGTAGACTGCCGAGGACGGGGAGATCCAGATTAGAATCACGCATGGGTGAGCTGGGGGTGGTTTTACTTAAATGATTTTCCACTCTCCTTCCACGCAAATGCGGCTTTACTTCTTCTAAATTCATCATTCCCAGTTCCTAACCAATCGGCGTAATTAGTATTTAAGTGTATAACCCGGACGGGTAGTAAGATGCGGTGCTAAACAAAATATTATTATTATTATTATTAGCACCGCGTCTTACTACCCGTGCGGGTTGTACGCTTAAGTACTATTTACGCTAATGGGTTAAGAATTGGGAAGGTTGAATATAGAGGAAGTGAACCCTCATTTGCGTGGAGGGAGAGTGGGAAACCATTTAGAAAAAAACACCCCCAGTTCACCCGAGTGAGAACCGAACCTCGATCGCCCCGTGCTCGGCAGTCTAGCTCAACACAAAACTAGCGCGTTAGCTAATTTCACCACCGAGGTGAGTAAGCGAGTTATTTCAAACCTTCTCGCAACAGTAGAGGCAGATGATAGGTTTTAGAGCTTGAATTTATGATGAATCCGTTTTATGTGAACTAGAACCCAAAAAGTAAATTTTAAAATTATGTCTAACCCCATATCAGTGTGTCTACTTGCCTGTCCCTGGTCAAATATCTGAAACGGTTTTATGGATTTCGTTCAAACTTGATATGTAAATGTTATATATATACATATCTCAAGATTTTTTTGTTTAATTTGACACTATCCCTCAACGTAAAGGTAGTTTACTAATGAGTGAAATTCATACATTCCAAATTGTTAATCAATACATTTAAAGATTTTGATTAAAATGGATATAAAGGGAGTATATTTTGATCTACAAAATAACATTGTATACTTGGTGTTTGAGTAAACATTCGTTTAAGGATTACTTGATACTTGATGAGGAATTTTTGAAAATTCGAAATTTATTAAAAATATATTTGGACTAATTTGTTTAAAATCTATATATAAAGGGTGTTTATTGTAATTAACAATATGATATGGTACGACACCTTAGTTCAGTCGGTAGCATATCCGTATACTGGGATAAGGGTCCGAGTTCAATTCCTGGCATGTCCAAATTTGGTTGTTATGTCTGTTCTATATTTAAGTTGGTATATACTATTATTATTATTACTACTATTATTTTTATTATTAGCACTACATCTTACTACCCATTCGGGCTATACACACTTACACTAGGGTGGATATGAGATGAAATGGAGGACCTACAGTTTAACGTGAGATCCGAACCACGGTGGAGGCCTGGCATTCCACACATTCACAAGTTGTAATTAATACACGTCTTGTCAGAGGTGAAGGAAGGGTTTGGTAATCAGGTCAGTTAGTTTGTAAATCGTGTGCTGATATAATCAGTCGGTTCAGAAAGTGCATGTTAAATACCTCAAATACATTAAAGAGGGGGGGAAAAAGATGATGATATGATTTATTTATTTTTAGGAATACTTAAGGGTAGTGTAATGAAATAATATTTTTGATAATTATGTTTCAAATTAAGATACACTATATGAGAAAGTTTGTGCGATTCTATCGTTCCATTTTATTTTATATTTTAGACTTACAAAGAACCAAATCATTACCAAATCTAATCCTATATGAACGAATGTTTATTATGTTGGTAGTCATGCGAGAACCTGGCGCAGGATCCACCACCCCCGGTGGGTCCAAGGAGGGATAAGACCCCTAAAAAATCCTGTCCTGAACAGATAGATGACACTTTGATCAAGATAGAGCAGGGAGTCGATTACGCTCTCTCTAGGGCCAAGTGCTTGGCTAGATACATCAAGGACGTGATGACTTATATCGAGAACAGGTCGCACCTGGACATCGAATACACCAAGAACTTGATCAAGCTTGCCCAGACGGTCAAATCCGTCTTTAAAGAAGAGGTACGTAAGAAACACACATTTCCTTTCTGTTTCAATGATATTATTTATTTGCAGTGGAGTAAGAGTGGAGGTAGCCAGGGGTGGACTGGGAGATATCCTTGTAGACAGGGGTGGACTGGGAGACATCCTTGTAGCCAGGGGTGGACTGGGAGACATCCTTGTAGACAGGGGTGGACTGGGAGATAGCCTTGTAGCCAGAGGTGGACTGGGACACTGGGAGATATAAATTTAAATGTAGATATTTAGAAATTAAAATTTACTTTCCATATTTTTTTTTTCCTGGCACAACTTCTTAATATCATTTCAGGATATACGCCTCTGTGCGAATTACTTTAATGTGTTAGGGATAAGGACTGTTTAATTTAGAGGAAGGTTACCCAAATTGGGGTGGAGGTAGGGGGGAAAATGATTTAGGAATTTAAGAAATATCACGCTCAATACACCCGACAGGGATCGAGCTCCTATCTCCCCATCTTTGGAGGTCTAATCTATTAATAGAGTGACACCTTAGATCCATGGGGCCACTGAATTGAGCCCAAACAATATAAGATATATAATTAAATAACACAATCACATTAAATATTTATTTTTGCTCAAGTTTTACTAATATTTTAGATATACTTCATTTCCAACACAAATAACCAAGCTATCTTGAAATAGACAAATCTGGTGAAAGTATATTGTTATATTTGACTGATTTCAGAGTAACTTGCCTTTGCATTCCATTTACGCTAATGCTTTGGATCATGATCTGGAAAACAGTCATTCAAACCAAGTGACTTGTAGCCTTCTCCTGGGCAACAAATTCCTCGAGGTAGGATGATCAAACTAAAAAAAATGGCTTTCATTCTTCTATTGCACAGCTCATTGAAGGAGGTAAGTTAATAAAACAATCCAACAAAGTTACTTGAAGAATTCAATTACACTACTAATTGAAAGAGGTAAGCTAATAAAAGAGTCAAACAAAGTTACTTGAAGACTTATATTGAACAACTTATTGGAGGAGGTAAGCTAATAAAAGAGTCAAAGTTACTTGAAGACTTATATTGAACAACTTATTGGAGGAGGTAAGCTAATAAAAGAGTCAAAGTTACTTGAAGACTTATATTGAACAACTTATTGGAGGAGGTAAGCTAATAAAAGAGTCAAACAAAGTTACTTGAAGACTTCTATTGCAAAAATTATTGATGGAGGTAGACTCGAAAAACAGTCAAACTAAATTACTAAAATAATTTTATAAGAAATTATCTAATGGATTTAAAACAATAAAAATAATTTAATATTCCGTGTTAATTAAATAATTAAATGTATGGCAGGCCTTAAGATCATCCTCAATTGCTAATTTATCTTCAAAATAATAATATTTTGAATTTACATATCCAAAATGGTACAAAACATAAAATCTGAGATTTTGCCTAGATTTTCCCTGTGGGTGCTTATTTTCTAAATCTAAAATATAAACTCTTCAACTTTTTTAAAATGTAATTATAATATATGGAAATGGAACACGAGTATGCTTGCTGTAAGAATGGAAACATTCTATCAATTAAAACAAACTTGAATTATAGCTGCTAACTGTTTAACTTAAAGGTGTCATCCATAAATCACATAACTCTTTTATCTTACCTTTTCTACCCCCATACACCACACCCCCACATGTAACACCAAGTAGACATTTAACCTAATCCCCTCCTCCCTCCAAACTGTGTTATGTAATTTGTCATATCAAGAGTGAATGTTATTATTTAATAAGGAAGCTTTTGTGACACTAAAAGAAGGACTCACATTTAATACTACTCAGAATTTGAAGTTGTTTCTAAATATGTTTACTAACGTGTAAAAATGAAAAATAATATTACTTTATCAGTATTAGAATTTTATAAGATATGTGTAACGTAACACAATGATGTACCCCACATGTAACATTATGTAGGTATTAGAGCTCCCCATGTAACACCATGTAAACATTATGGCTCCCTCTATTCCTCTCAATAGCGTTACGTGGTTTACGAATGAATAGATGACTAATAGGCCATGGGTAATACTAGTAAATAACCCTCTTTGGTGGACAGCTGGTCTAAGGCGCTACTCTCACCATAGACTAGACTGTCGATGACGGGAGATCAATGCTCGATTTTCGGTCAGGTGTACTGAGGCTGGTTTTCAAAAATTGTTTCCCACCCTCCCTCCACTCTAATGCGGGTATATTTTCTCTAAATATAAACTTCCTAATCACTAAAACCATTAGAGTAATTAGTACACAGCGTACAACCCAAATGTGTAGTAAGATGTTTTATAATAATGTGTTACCAGCTTAAAACCCATAAGCTCCGATTTGGATCAATCCAATTTGGAAGAGCTCCCCACAAGATAGGGACATGGAGCTAATGTAGTGTTTTTACTTCCCTCTCAGCCAATGAGTCTGCGTCGAGCCGAGCATGAGAAGACACGACGTCAAATTAAAGACATGTGGCACAGCGAGGTGATGTGCATGCGTGAATCGGTGTCGAGTATGCGGAGAGCGCGGGATATGTACGTGCAGAGACAAGAGGATCTACAACGATTTAAAGAGATGGCTCAAAGAACACCGGCAGATGTCAGTGAGCAAGGCAAACAAGAGAGGAGGCAGCAAGAGGAAGAACTTCTAAGAAAGGTGCATAGCTTTGATGAAATCTTTTTATTGGATTTTAGTGTGAGCCGATCTGATCAGCTCCACCTTCTACCGTTAAAAGTACCAGAAGCCGATCTGATCAGCTCCACCTTCTACCGTTAAAAGTACCAGGAGCCGATCTGATCAGCTCCACCTTTTACCGTTAAAAGTACCAGGAGCCGATCTGATCAGCTCCACCTTCTACCGTTAAAAAGGTCAGAGACTATGAAATCGATTTTCCAAATTTGCGATAGTTCTGGTGTTATCCGATATTAACTATTAATTCACTGGAATAAGAATAATTATCTCTATTATAGAACAGTTACACGCAGATAGAAATAATAAAACAATCTGACAAATCGTATTAAATGTAAATGTTTGGCGATTTTTTTCGTATAAACTCACATAAATAATGAAATAGAAGTGACACTCTTCGCATACAAACTCTACACAAACAGATCTGGAATAGGCCGTGGCACTAAAAGGCCTAGGTTTTTTTATTGCTTTATTTTATTTATATTTTTTCTTCCATCCTTTGTTCAGGCGCAGAATGCCGAGACTAGCTACAAGAGATTGTTGAATTCTGCTAATGAGCGTCAAATTCATCTTGATAAAGTAAAACTTGAGGTCTTGCAACAGCTTCGGGAACTAATCGTCCAGAGTGACCAGGTCATCAAAGATACGGCCGTCACCTATTTTCAGATGCAGCACACGCTTACTACGCCCATTCCTATGCAGGTAACAGGACTTGGAGTATATTGACACAGTACAGATGTGACTGAAACGCTTATACGGTTAGTAGCTTGAAAAATAACACTTTAATTGAAAAGTAAATATTCTCTCTCTTACTTACTTACTCTATGGCAATAGGATCTCGAAAGTTCATTACCGTACTTATAAAAGTATCCCTATATTGAGCTAATTCTATCCAGTCCACCTCACTACACCCTATCTCTCTCAGGTCTATCCATCTTCCCATCCAGGGCTTCCATCTGCGTCTGGGTCTTCCCAGTGGTCTCTTCCCATTTTGTTTGCCATTTAATACCTTGAACACGGTTATAGATACCCCCATTCACGCTGCATGACCTTCCCACTGTAACCTGCGAGATTGTATTGCCCTAACAATGTCATATGATGAGTACAGATTGTGCAGCTCATCATTATTTAGCCTCCTCCACTACCCACTATCTTTACCATCCATTTTTTGGACCAAATATATTCCTAAGCACTCTGTTTTCGAATACTCTAAATTTGTTTTCGAATGTAAGGTAAGAAGCCACGTTTCACACCCATAGAGAACAACCGGTAAAATTACAGATTTGTATAGCTTTACTATTCTATGCCTTTCCCGAAGTAGTCCCCACTCGAAGATCCGGATGGGAGACTATTTTATCTCTGGAATATCTTACTCCAGGGACAGCCATGTCATACTTTTTAGTGTTTCTTGATTAAATGTTTTTACGGTGAGAGCTCACCACGCTCACGCCCGACCCCCAAGCTGGAGGACCGCCCCTATCGGTTGTCCGCGACTGCTTATTCAATATATTTGCTGCTACCCTTCATATCTGAAGGCCGTATAATATATCTACCACGTGAGGACGTGCTGTACCATGGATGATAGGGACCCACGAAACGAAATATTCACTATCTGAATAAAATAAAATGACTTAGTACACTTTTTCAGTTTTTGAAGAAAATGTCACTCAGGTGAGCCTCACCGGATTTCAGTTAAACCTAAGCGCGTTGTCCATCACTTTCCTCAGCATAGATCGTCTGATTGTTTCCGACCCACCCTGTAGATACAATTCTGTCATGATTTTAATATTCAATTGCTAATTGTGGGACTTGGGCAACTCGTAAAAAGTTGGGAAATGGATAATTTTCAGATCTTAAGCTCAGGGGTTGGGGTGAAATAAAAGTTTTTCTCTAACGTGCTTTTAATTTTCATGAAATATCCTTTAATTTCGCCCCTGTATAAAACGTGACATCAGGGCCCAAACCTATCTATTCCTGGACTTGGACCCAAGTCACAAACGGTGTATGTTGATTATTTTTCTAAAAAATTCTTTCTTCCTGAATTATACCGTAAACGCCAAGCCGTGCTTTTAGTGTAAGAGTTTAGGGATAAGCATGGCCTCAGTTTTTGCATGGAAGAATAATGGGAAACAATCTAATAAAAGGATATCCATGTGCAACTTTAAAGGGATTTGAAATATTAATCTTCCCATTATCAGCTAACCAGACTAGAGTAGTTTGATGTTTATCTTACTGGCCCAAAAATGTGCGCTAAGAGATTAAAAAACAAAATTGTTATATTTAAAAGCCTCTTTGGTGATTGCATGGTCTAAGGCGATACTCTATTTATGTGTGTCTAGGCTACATCTCTCGTAGCCCAGTTTGTAAAAATATTATCCAGTACTAATGTACCGTTGTCCAGGGGACGTACTAATGTACTAATAGTACATCCTTTCCTTGGAGGCTCTTTCCATGTCCTAATTAACCCAACCCTGGTGACCGATACACGCAGAAAGCTAAGCTAAGCAATGGTCCCTCTTTTCTCTCCCAAATTCAGTGTTGTTGCTTTCTGGTCTGCTCCAGTGAAGTTTAGTTAAGATGGCGTTCTCCAAAATGTCTTGTTTAAGTTCATGTTATAGTACTGAGGAAGAAAAGATGCTGCTGTTAGCAGTTGTTTTGGAAGTTGAACAAAATCTAGTAGGTGGGAGTTTGAAATGTTCAATTAACGCTTCCATTTTAATATAAACACATTTATTAAATATAAAACCTAAATATAATATTACCTAAATACACGAGAAACAAACTGAAAACAAAACTTCATTACATCTTTTTATCCCTTCAATGCGGCTTCGGGGCAACTGGTTTTGTCTAGTCGAAATTCAGTCTCCGGGGGGACGTTTGTCTCTAGGCGTCGATCTCGCGGGTCCAATGGGTGGGGGTAAGGGAGGGAGATGGGGGAGAAAACATAGGCGGGTTCTGGGGTGGCTAGGGTATGCAAATGGTAACCCTTAGGGCTAAAAGGGGAAATTGGAGTAGGTGGGGGTCGGAGGGTCCGTGTGAGGGGAGGAATTAGCTAACTCGGGGGCAGGGACTCTGCTGGAGCGCTCCGGAAATCACCGTATTATATACCCTCCACTGCTGCCTGGCCTTGTCCAACGGGGAAAATAGGGGCTTCCCATTGGTGCGGGAAAACGTGAGAGACAGTGTCCTTCACGCGAGCCAATAGCGAGCGCTGGCGCTGGGTGCTGTGGTGAAGTCGTCACGGACGGCTCAGAGAACATGGACTGTGGAGCGGTCTAGGCAGTAGGGAGGGTGGTTGGCGCGGCCGGTGCAAGTGCGGAGGAAAGATAAGAGGGCCGACTGAACAGTGAGGCACATCAATCTTTAGTTTCTTTTCACCAAACCAGCACTGCGTCTGTTCAACACGGAGCGAGGCATAGCTTAGCTTTCTGTATGAACCAGCACATTTAAATATATGGTCCGCTATTTTTATAAACAGCAGAGCAAATCTTGGATTAGCTTTCTGTGTTTATCGGCCTTCACTCCCCTGGTGGGTAAAAGACCCATGCTACCAGCCAGCTGGGAATCGAATCCAGGACCTCTATACTAAAAAGCCAGGTGCACTGACCACTACACCAAGAGGCCGGTCAGCTCATATACTGAAGTGAGACTTGTCTGTTCTGTGAAGTACCAGACATTGTTTGAGAGCAGTCGCCTGTATGAGTCTGGCTCGCAGTACTTTGAGTTCGTGAAACGTATTCCTCAGCCCCAACGTCCACCAAAGGACGTTAACGTTCCAACTAGACCACCCTTCAAGTTCCGACCCTACACTGCGGAGACCGCAGCACGCTACCAGGAGAGGAAGTCCTCAGAATCA
The DNA here is from genome assembly GCA_039000515.1 of Timema cristinae. Taxonomy (NCBI): domain Eukaryota; kingdom Metazoa; phylum Arthropoda; class Insecta; order Phasmatodea; family Timematidae; genus Timema; species Timema cristinae. The sequence continues at coordinate 103,018,902 of JBCFYV010009882.1, read as the reverse complement.
AATGAATATGAAGAAGTATTACCAGGTATTTGAAAATGTATTCAACTTTGTAAGATATTAGTTTTGAACTATAATAATTGAAGTCAATAACGGAGCATGAATATAATGAAAGTGTTAACAGTTGCAGTTTAATTCTCTCAGAAAGAATCTTATCTGACATATGGAAAAAGTTACTAGATTTAACTCCCCGTATCCATACGTCAAGTCATGTTATGCGCTTTTGATATCAATACCTATAAAATAACATCAGTAAAATTTTGTTTTTAATATCTAATAAAAAAGCTTTTGGTATGAAAATTGAACTGTACAATTATCGAAGAGCACCAACTCTTACTCATTACAAATATTTTCAAGTTTTGACTTTAAAAAGCTGTTTGTCTTTGTAAATCTATAAACAAACTAGAAATCATTTTTTTAAAAAACCTATTTATCCGTCAATCAAGATATACAAAATGGATAAAGGAATTAATGCAAATAAAAATATCTTAATGTGTGAGAAAAGTTTTAAAACCAGCCTATTTGCTGGACCCACGGTGACGTACAGAAGTGGAGTAAATTGGCTTTAGTGTGATCGGTGGGGCGGCCTCATGCCTTTTCCTGCAGCAGAGTGGTAGCAGACAGCCTTGTTAGCGCGCTTTCTCGATGTATATGGTTAGATGTCACGCATGCGCAGATCCGAGTTCTCAACAGACGCTTGTGTCCAATCTCGTTTCTGATAACTCTTGAGTTTCGGCATTCCATCTAGGGATCTAAGTGTGAGTGTAGACTGTAGAGCATATTCCCATTGTATGAATTGACCCTCACATTTTAAAATAAAACCTGTCATCATATTTATAATTACTATCAATACTATAAAGTCTCACTCCTGATTAGGTCTGATTCAAACAGTCTTATGATGAGCCCTTTATTTACTCTGAAGGGTATCAAACTTACCTTATATTATTCCACTATGGAGTATCTTGTAAGATAGGGCCAACTATCAGAGAAAGACTGCTAAATTTCACGGTAGATGAAGTGTACAATGAAAATAATATGGTGGGTTTTAGATTATTGCAACATTTAAAATTATATTTAGATAAATTATACATTTTGATCTTTCATATACATCCTAGAAAAATGTTAGTGCAAATATATTTTTTCTTTTAAGTAGCTTACAAGCAATCACAAATTAAATACCTCAGATCAAAATTCATGATGATTTAAATGGAGCTTCTAGTAATATGTGATTAGATTTTTCCTATATTTTAAAAAGCAATTTAATCATGCTTCTTATTCTTCTTATTATTATTAGCACCACATCTTACTACCCGTTCGGGTTATACGCACTTACGCTAATGAGTAACGGTAGGGTGATTGTGAGATGAAGGTGTCAGACTTCAATGCTAGGGGTCCGGGATTCAATCCTTGATCCCGGCACAGATTTATCTGATTACCAAACCCTTCCTTCACCTCTGACAAGACGTGTATTAATCACAACTTGTGAATGTGGGGAATGCCAGGCCTCCACCGTGGTTCGGATCCCACGTTAAACTGTAGGTTCTCCATTTCATCTCACGATCACCCTACCATTACACATTAGCGTAAGTGCGTATAACCCGAATGGGTAGTAAGACGCGGTGCTAAGAATAAACCTACGCCCACGTTCATCTGTAGAAAGGAGATCCTATAGAGGTTTGTCAAATTAACATCAACTCTCAGGCCACGTGACATCACATACGGAATAACATGGTCTCCTGTGCTCAGGCAAGTCTAAGGAAGTCCCCATCAAGATTTGGTCTTCTCACGGAGGAAGTGACAGTGACAGTATTTGCAGCAATCACAGTCACGACACGTCACCGGTTCGTTACCGGAGATACCTGGGAGCTTCCAGAAAGATCTTGAACGCTTCTTCCGGGGATGAACTTGACAACGACGGAGGTGAGTTATATTGGATACTGGTACGTCTTTCGATAGATGGGCGAGCCATTTGTGCTTCGTATTTTATAACAATCGACGTTGATCATTTCATAATAAATCATTCTAAAGATAATGCCAACTCATTGGCTCCGGTTGGGATTGAGGATAGAAAAAAAAATTAGAATCCCATTTAAAGGTCCATTGGTCGGGGTTCGAACACTAACTCTTCGTGAAAGTCAACCAATTACAATGCGAATCTAACGACTTAAAAATCTCTGCTTTTGTTGAAAGTAGTAGATCTGTATACAAACTAAAGGTACTAAAACATCAACTTTAACTGATGAACAATCATTATTTGATTAAATGACATATTTTACACATCAGGGATGTTTCTCTGTGTGTGTTTTTTAATAACAAATTTTCGTTAGTATTTTTTGTTTCTGTGTTTACCTTTGTAACCATTTGAGTCTTCAGACTTTCTCATTAGGTACTGTACCTAGCTTGTATTCGTCTTCATGAACTGACTTCATATATGACATTTTACTTTCATTTATACTTACCTGTGGGAAAATTATATTCGCTATTACTAGCTTAGTTCTAGATAGATTTCAATTCTGTTCGCATTATCTTCTTGTGCAGTGAACAGTTAGTTTGGCTATCATATCTCTAGAGAACTTTTTGAATTTAGTACTCTTTTATGTCATATAGAATCGTTTGTAATCACCTAATTTTATAGTTATGTCAATATATTCCATTCATTTGGAAAACTAGTCTTAGTGTAACTAGGTTTTAAATGAAGACTTGAGTTATCGGTTGGATATCAACTGTTTCAAATGTTGTTCTAGAATGCAGTTTTATATCTGGAGGAAATCAAAAGCCACGCATGTCCAAAGCTGCAGAAACGCACAACTTTCGGAAATTGAAGACACCTTCCCGATGTAGGGAGTGTGATTCTTATGTTTATTTTCAAGGATTAGAATGCAATGAGGTAGGTTTAAGTACAAATGCTACATTGCTTACTGGTACATTATTACTGTCATATATTTTTTTAATTCTTAGACAGATTCCAAATAGAAACCTCAAATGAAAACGTGTTTAAAGAAATATTGTTTTGAGAAATCAATATAATGTAATTCATTACTTTATTTTGAATGTATCTGTTTCTTATTTGTGTATGGATATCAAATTAATGGTTTTAAAGCGGTTAAAGTGGCCTAATATGTTTTGTGTAAGTGATTATTATGTATTAGTTACTTTAATAACAAATCGATAAAATGATTATGCGTGGATAAATATTGAATTCAAATTGGTAAAGTTGAAAGTATAGTTCAAAGAAGTTTTACTTAGTTAATTCAGGTTTCAATGATTTCGACTTTTAACTTTAACATATATATTTAATATGTATGTCTGTTCAGCATCCTGCTAATGTCCGTCACTCTATAAAGTAATGTATACATCTAATCATCATGTATAATTTCTATAATTATTTAAATATTGTTTAGATATCTTCGGTAATAAGTACTGTATTTAGAAAGTATTTATAATAAAATGTTTTGATTTTTTCTATGTTAGATAAAATCAATAAGTATTAAATTCAAATTTAAATCAATTGTATACAATTTTATTGGTAAAGTTTTAGCCAAAATATAAAATTGTGATTGGGCAAGTTTATTAATTAGAACAAATGACTGGAACAAGTTCTGATTAGCTTTAATTGAATGAAACTGAATAATGTTTTAGTCATAAAATTAAATTTGTTGGTTGGCTTTAAATGTAGAAAATAGATATTAGTACAATTATCTATTTACCTTAATCTAAAATTATCTGAAGAAAAAACAAAGTTATGGACATACACACAAGAAGATTATGAATTGTGTAAAAATCTATCAAAATTATTTAAAACATAATTTCTCGTTAACAATGTTAAAAATATTATTTTTAAGATAATGTTTCACTTAACTGCAACATCTTAATACACCAGGCCTAACAATGTATGGACAATATTTATAAATATCAAACTGGATATTATGTCTTGGCAAGGATTCGAACTGTAAATATTAAAGTTCATGCGTTTGAATGGCATTGATTTCGAATGTTTTCAAAATGATATTTTCTTGCGCAGTGTACCCTAATCTGTCACAAAAAGTGTTTGGAAAGTCTCACCATCCAGTGCGGACACCGGAAGCTGCCCCCGAAGATGACAACGTTTGGTGTGGATCTCGGCCAACACCTTTCAGAGACCGGGGCGTTAGTCCCACATATAGTCATCAAGTGCATTGACGAGATTGATGCAAGGGGAATACTTCACAAGGTCTCACGGACGATACCGATATTAGTTCTAAGATAGCACCGCTAATGCCTCCGGACCTTTTAGTCCACTAAGATACTCGAGTGGGAAATTGTGAATGTGGGGAATGACACGCCTCCACCGTGGTTCGGATCCCACGTTAAACTGTAGGTCCTTCATTTCATCTCACAATCACCCTACCATCACACATTAGCGTAAGTACGTATAAACGAACGGGTAGTAAGACGCTGTGCTAATAATAATAATAATAATAATAATAATAATAATAGTGTAGACAAATTATCTATTTAATATTACAAGTAAAGTATTTAAATGTAAAATACTATAAAATGTAGAAAGTCTTGGGAAACCCCAATCTCATTATGTTCTAAAAGTGAATGTTTAATGTTTGAATGAATTCTGTTTCGGTAACTTTAATAATTTTTATCACCGTGTCTTACTTCCTGTTCATGTTATACGCATGTACATGATAATTACTCTATTGTGGGGAGGATGAGGAAATAAGAATTTTAGAGCTAATCTACCTGCATTTGCGAGGAAGGAGAGGGGGAAAACATTTAGGAAAACCAATCCTCAGTACACACGACCGGACTTAGAACCCCAATCTCCCCGTCTCAGCAGGCCAGTTTAAAACGAGAATGATGCCTTAGACCATTTGGCCGCTAAAGTAGGTTAACATTAAGTTTAAAATTAAATTTTGAGGGAGAAATAAAACATAGAATATTTACATGAATTTTATTTTAAAAATAAATAAATAAATTTGTAAATATATTTTTAAATGATTTGTTCATATTGTGAAAGTTGCATTAAAAACTTAAAAATTTATATCATTTAAATTTATTTAAATTTGTTCTTTACTGTTGATAGGGTATCTACCGAATTTCGGGGGCAAAGGGAAAGATCGAAAAACTTTGCCAAGCTTTCGAGAATGGGGCTGATTTGGTTGATCTGGGGGATTCCCAAATCAATGTCATCGCAACTGTCCTCAAACTTTATCTTCGACAACTTCCAGAGCCACTCTTAACATTTAAATGTTATTCCGATATGATGAGGTAAGGAGAACAATATTTAGAGATTCGATTCCAGCGGCACGTCAACAGATCAATGACATCAATATTGTTTAGGTTAAGAAACTATTTAATGCCATTATTATTTTACACGTATTTATTTGATACTAACATTAGAATGCACCTGAAAGAGAGGGTGTAATGAGATGGACTGGATAGAACTAGCTCAAGATAGGGATAGGGTGTAATGAGATGGACTGGATAGAACTAGCTCAAGATAGGGATAGGGTGTAATGAGTTGGACTGGATAGAACTAGCTCAAGATAGAGATAGGGTGTAATGAGGTGGACTAGATAGAACTAGCTCAAGATAGAGATAGGGTGTAATGAGGTGGACTGGATAGAACCAGCTCAAGATAGGGATAGGGTGTAATGAGGTGGACTGGATAGAACTAGCTTAAGATGGGGATAGGGTGTAATGAGGTGGACTAGATAGAACTAGCTCAAGATAGGGATAGGGTGTAATGAGGTGGACTAGATAGAACTAGCTCAAGATAGGGATAGGGTGTAATGAGGTGGACTGTATAGAACTAGCTCAGGATATGGATAGAGTGTAATGAGGTGGACTAGATAAAACTAGCTCAAGATAGGGATAGGGTGTAATGAGGTGGACTAGATAGAACTAGCTCAAGATAGGGATAGGGTGTAATGAGGTGGACTGTATAGAACTAGCTCAGGATATGGATAGAGTGTAATGAGGTGGACTAGATAGAACTAGCTCAAGATAGGGATAGGGTGTAATGAGGTGGACTGGATAGAACTAGCTCAAGATAGGGATAGGGTATAATGAGGTGGACTGTATAGAACTAGCTCAGGATATGGATGAGGGGGATTCGAAAGATCTTAACAATTTTTTATCGAACCAAACCACTTTGATTAGGTTACGTAGCATTACGGCTGGATACAATCTGACTAGCCCAGACTGTAATAATGAAAGATCACTGAAGCTAATGTTAAAAATATATATGTAAACTAAACTAAACTAAACTAAACTATCTAGTCAAGATATTGAAACAGATGGAAAGAAAAACTTCTGTGCCCGTCTGGTCAATATATCACCTAACTAATTTAGATAATAAAAATGAACTTGAATTGATATTTTACTAAATAGTAGGTCTATATCTATTTTAAAATGAAATTGTCTTATGATTTATTGAATATAATCCTTTTACATATTTCTAGAGATTAAACTAATTTGAAACTGTGGAACAGTCATCACAAATTGCCATATTTTTAACTTCTCTAATTGTCATATTTGTTTGCTAAAACCTCTTGATAACGCTTAAAGCTGTTTTTTGAAATTTATAATGTTAGTAGGCCTGCTCGTATCAAATAGATTCGAATTGGTCTAAATAAAATGAGGAGGATAGATTAAAAAAATATGTAAGATTTAATTTCTTGGATAAGAGCGTATTAACAGACTAAAATGTTCCGCTCCCCTCTTAACCCAGTACAGGATATCATGATTGATGTCCTGTTTGAGCCTAGGCATTTTGGAACAGATTCTCCCATACTCTTTAATCCACCATGCTGGCTAGCACTTGGTTATTCCTTGACGCCTAATTGATTGGGATGAATCGTGTTTGTTTGAATTAGGAGGTAGTAAAATGAGAATATATTATAAATACTGACTGGTTAAATCCTTTCAGAAATATTAATAAGGATTCACATAATCCAAAAGGTCAATCGGCTTGAATTCTTTTTTACCAACCAAAATTCTTTATACACTAGGTCTGTGATGAAACTGCAGGAAAGGTTATCTCCCATTACTTTCTTCTTCCCCTAATAATTATAATTTTTTTTGAGAAAGTGAAATGTATTGAAAAACACAAAAAAAAATTGTTATTACTTAAACATTATTTTAGGGGTTGTTTATGAAGGGTGGAAAACAGTGTAGATCAATGATTATATTGGACAATTAGACCTCATCTTCTAGATTCTTTTTTCATTCAATTATAAATATTTGTAATTCATTACTGTTTTGAGTTAAGGATGCGATATCCATTTACTTTATGCCAACTAGTTTAATAACATTAATGTCTATAAACAAGAGTATGATCTATTTTGGCCAACTTCCTACTTTCGACGAGATGTCTTTGCATCAACTCCTAGAATATTGATCTTAAGAGATTTCCCATGATGGTTCTTTTATCTTCCAAGGATTGCCAAAGAGTGGCCGTCAGACAAGAGTAAGGACCTGAATGGTGCCTTGACTAAGCTGAAAGAGGTGGTGAAAAGGCTTCCAAGGTCACACTATCTCACTTTGGAATTGCTGATGCTACATCTGAAGAGGGTTTCCAACCATGCCGGGGAGAATAGTATGCCGGCGAGCAACTTGGGCATCGTGTTCGGTCCGACTTTGCTGCGTACCATGGAAGGTGGGGATCCCCTCAGCTCTCTGGTTGATACAATGCATCAGACTCGAGCCATTGAGATTATGATCTGGTAAGATAGAACAACCTTTACAAGTTATCTTTAAATTTGTTAGTATATAAAAGTGTGTTGACGCCAACATTGTCGTATGGATGTTAAGTTTGGGTTTGTCAGGAGAAAAACAAGAGAAATTTGAATATGGTGGAAATGATATATCTAAGAAATGTATGTGGGAAAACTCGTATGGACAGAGTAAGTGATGAATGGGAGCTGAAGGAGTGAGGTTTGAAAGAGAATACGATATATAAATGTGAAAGAGGCGTCTTAAGTTGGTTTGGGGATGTTGAGAGGATGAGTGTGGATCGAGTGACGAAGCAAATATATGAAGGTAGAGTGTGTTTGGATCAAAAGGAGGTGATAGGCCATGTAAGACGTGGCTAAATGTAATAGACGAATTTGTGAAAAAGAGAAACAGTTTTAAGAATAAAATTTCATGTATGACTCGGTGTATGGATGTTGTTGAAGCAAAGGGAGTATTCAAGGATAGGGAAGTGTGGATAAAATTAGTGAGGATGGATTAAGTATGATGTTTTTTTTAGTTATATACACAGAAGAGTTTCTTGCCTACCCCGTAAGGGAAGGACGTGATTAGGTGTCTATGTATGTTTATCTTCTTCAGGAAATATTAAACTATACAATAATGTGGAAGAAGGCAAGCTATTCAATTAAGTATATATGAAAGGCAGTGTTTGGGGATGATTGATTATATATACTGACAAGAGCAGTATCTTTATAATGATGTTGATTCGTTTGAAATCAACAATGTTTTTGTACCATTGTCAGCACAGCGCTACAACCGAGTCGCTGTTGTATCAATGATAGATCCCTAGTTGTCGAATATGTTCACATATCCATCACAGACTCTGCCTTAAAATATCAGTGAAGAATGACACTGAGTACGGGATGATATCTGGTTAGCTTAGTGGTAGAGCATTATCATTTTAATTAAAAACTCCCATATTAGATTCCCGCGTCCAGGTGTCATTTTTCAATTTATATGATTATATAGAATAAGTTTGAAATATATGTAAATCTAAAATTTGGAGAGTAAAATTGCAAATAGATTTACTTATTTTGTATAAAGAAGAGATAATTATACCACTATAAAGCTAAATCACTGACTCACTCACTCACTGACATTAATGTTTACCCACTTCCAAGTGCGATAGAAACTTGAAATTTGGCAAAATTACAGTTTCTAGCCTGTAACTGAAGGGAAAATTACAAAAAGTTAAACATTTGAATTTATAACCCCCGAAAAAAATTCAAAATTTCGGAGCAACTTTAAAGACGGTGCGGTATATACAAAACAATACCGGTAACTTTAAGTTGTTACGTTCAAAACAACGCGGGAATTACATTAGTTTACATCTAAATGCAAAGAAAACTCGCTGAGGGTTTAGGGGCGGAGCCCTCAACGAGCGAAGTGAACCGAACCCTATCTTGAGCTAGTTCTATCCAGTCCACCTCATTACACCCTATCCCTATCTTGAGCTAGTTCTATCCAGTCCACCTCATTACACTATCTCTATCTTGAGCTAGTTCTATACAGTCCACCTCATTACACTATCCCTATCTTGAGCTAGTTCTATCCAGTCCACCTCATTACACCCTATCTCTATCTTGAGCTAGTTCTATCCAGTCCAACTCATTACACCCTATCTCTATCTTGAGCTAGTTCTATACAGTCCAACTCATTACACCCTATCCCTATCTTGAGCTAGTTCTATCCAGTCCACCTCATTACATACTACCCCTATCTTGAGCTAGTGATATCCATTCCACCTCATTACACCCTATCTCTATCTTGAGCTAGTTCTATCCAGTCCACCTCATTACACCCTATACCTATCTTGAGCTAGTTCTATCCAGTCCACCTCATTACACCCTATCTCTATGAGGTCCATTATAATGTTATTCTCTCATCTGCTAAATCTTTCCAGTGGTCTCCTCCCATTGACTTTGCCAGTCAGTACCTTGAACAACGTTCTAGAATCTACCATTTGTGTTGCATGTCTTGCCCACCGTAATTTACGAGACATGATTATCCTAGCAATGTGGTGTGATGAGTACAGGGTATAGCTCATCATTATATAACATCCTCCACTCCCCAGTATCCTCATCACTTGTTGGACCAAATATCTTCCTAAACACGTTGTTTTCGAGAATAATCTATTTTTTCCCCTTCGTGTAAGTTAAGAGACCATGTTTCACACCAATAGAGAACAACCAGTAAAACTGTTGTTTGTATATTCTGAGCTTTTCATTCCCTGACAGCAGAGCGAGATGTCAACAACTTATCGATAGAGTAATAGCACCCATTTATGGATTGCTTTTTTCCCTCTTTAGTTTCCCATCTAATTTCCTTATTGCTATTTAAAATTATTCCTAGATATTTAAACTAATTAACCCCGTCAAATGATATATTTGCTCAAAGTAATTTCTAGCTTATAGTCCTCAATCTGTGTTCTCTGTGTTATCATATATATAATCTTTTCAGCGTTCACTTTTAATCTTTTTTCTTTACTATACTTTAATAAAATTTCTGCATTTCTTGTCACACCATCCTTACTACTACCCAACAAAATTAAACCATCTGCGTATCCTAATATCTGCATTGTACATTTAATGTCAAATTTTCCCTACTCTCTAGCATTACCCTAATAGCATACTCTAAGAATAGATTAAAAAGTAACGAGGAAATTGCATCTTCTTGTTTCAATTCGGTGTGTATTTAGAAAGTATCTGATAAGTGACATCCAGCTTGTACTCTGCCACACATATCAGTCAATATTACCTCAATTAGCTTGACCAGTTTTTTGGGTATCCCAAACGTAACTAAAATGTCATTCAATTTGTTTATTTTAATTGAATCACAGGCGTTTTTAAAATCTATGTATAGTTGATGAACCATCATGTTTTATTCCCACCTTTTTCCTAATATTTTCCTAATAGTACAACTCTGATCCGTAGTTGATCTATTTCGTCAAAATCCACACTGATGATCACCAGGTATTTCCTCTGCATATGGCGTCAATCTCATTGAAATGTTAGATAAAATTGTATACCATGTTAGTAGCAGTGAGACACCTCTATAGTTATTACAAAGGGTATTATAACACCTCCCTTCTATTGTTGTGGTAATAACTCATGGTTCCATATGGAACGTAGCGGTGTATGAATTATTATTGGTAACTTTTCACTACCTCCCTTTATTAATCCTGCTGGAATTGAATATATGCCTGAAGATTTATGGTTCTTTAACTATATAATAAAATTATTTGACTACACTAATGCTTGGCTCTGGGGCTAGTAGCTCAGAGAGTGTATTTTAAGAAAATACACAATCTTAACTACTTATATTAAGGTTTTCCTAAATGAAAACTCAATAAATGAGCACAGAAATAAAATTTTGAGCCTTTGATCAATATACAATAAAATACATTATTATGACACTTAAGTTTTCAGTTTCACTTACAAATATTTATAGCGTTAATATTAATGATAATAAACTTAACATAGAAAATTGCATTTTCTTTATTTAATCTCCATACTTGTCGTTAGATTTATTTTAGTATATTTTGTCTACCTAGGCTTGCTGATGAGCTCTTTAATCCGCATCATATTGACTCTGTGCGAACACACAACTCAAGATTGTCAAGAGTGGAACCAAAAGCCGAGCCTTCAACTTCCGGTGTTGGACAAACCTACTCTAACCTGAGTCGTTCCTTCTCCTTCATGGAGAGAAAGAAATCATGCAAAGAGGCCAACGTCGAACAGAATGAGCGTCGAGCTGGTATTAGGGAGCTAGCTGCCAGCATCTCTCTGCAAGAATCTAGAAACACAGGTAAGTTCTGGTAGCGGCAATACAGAATCTTGATAATGGCTCTTATAGTAAAAAAATAAATAAAATAAATAATCCTATTAATAATAATAATAATAATGTTATTAATAATAATATAACGTGGTTAAGTCGTCACGCTCGTCATAAACTAGATTTACCACGACGAGAAGGTAGAGGTTTGAACCTTGGTTGGGTGCAATAGGAGGTGGTTCCTCTCATGGGAATGATTACAGATAATTTCACATTTCATTCTCAATTTAACACTAATATCCTCTAAAAATACATTCCCAAAACGTATTTTTATATTAACCTATTGCTAAATCCTTTTGTTATTATTATTATTATTATTATTATCACCGCGTCTTACTACCCGTTCGGGTTATACGCACTTACGCTAATGTGTAATGGTAGGGTGATTATGAGATGAAATGGAGGATCTACAGTTTAACGTGGAATCCGAACCACGGTGGAGGCCTGGCATTTCCCACATTCACAAGATGTCTTGTCAGAGGTGAAGGAAGGGTTTGGTAATCAGATAAATCTGTGCCGGGACCGAGGATTGAACCCCGGATCTCCAGCACAGAAGTCTGACACCTTACCCCTAGACCACCAGCTCACCTTAATCCTTTTGTTAAAGTATCAATTAACTGTCTATATGGCTTTAAGAAACTCTATAAAGTTCAAGGCCTTCAGAAAGTAGGCTCGCCACTCTACCCAATCCTGAGACACCTCCACCCTCCAATCCCTAATCCTGACACACAACCTCCTTCAAATACACTTTCACATTATTCCCCCATCAACGTCTTGTATCTTCAGTTTTCTCAACTAAAGGATTGTGGACACGCCTGTAATCGCCCACACACGCTACATGACCATCCTACATCATCCTGCTCGCCTTGATTATTCTTAATATGTTTGGGGATGCATACAAGATAGGAAGTTCCTAGTTATGTAACATTATACAGGGTGGTTCACTCGATCTCGGTCCTTGAGCTTCCCTTATAGCTTTCAAACTAATGGACATAATTAATGTATGAGAGGCACCCTGTATAATTACTTGTTTGTTGGTTCCTCTTAGTCCCAAACATCTTTCTCGATACTTTGTTCTCCAAATTTCTCAATGTACTATCTTGGTACAAAGTAAGAGATCATGTTTCACATCCGTAAAGAACTAAAGGTAGGATTATAGCTTTGTATATTCTCAGTTTAGTTAAACGTACTAATAATACAAAATACACGGTACTTATAAAATACCTAAGTAACCTATTTTGTTCTATAGAAAATTCTACCTAAATTATAAGCTTACCTATATATTGTATGCCTAGCTCTGTCATTTAGATTCAAACATGAGAGGGAATCGAATGGAAAACTAAACTTTCTATTAAGAAACAATGATTTTTTTTGGCACATGTGGAAAAACAATTGCACTTGATGAACGTCAGGGAAAGAGCTTAATAAGTAAGTACTACCATTAACTTGATATCTGCTGTAATCAAGTGTCAATAAACTCGCTATATTAAGAGATTATAGATTATTAGCACCGCGTCTTACTACCCGTTCGGGTTATACGCACTTACGCTAATGTGTAATGGTAGGGTGATTGTGAGATGAAATGAAGGACCTACAGTTTAACATGGGATCCAAACCACGGTGGAGGCCTGACATTCCCCACATTCACAAGATGTCTTGTCAGAGGTGAAGGAAGGGTTTGGTAATCAGATAAATCTGTGCCGGGACCGAGGATTGAACCCCGGACCCTCAACCTAGAAATCTGACACCTTACCCCTAGACCACCAGGTCACCAAGAGATTATAGAGAATCATTATAAATATATATAGGCCTACATACGGACAACACCTTAACTACTATTATTTGCAACCTGTATGTTGATATTCATTGGAATTTCGTTTAAATACAAGCTTGTGTTGTATAATTGGCAGCATAACAGCCCTCAACGTCACGGATGACTGTGGTATTTGGTAGCTTGGAATTCTCTTGGTCGCTTATATGTAGCTGACGACTACACACGTCCATCACAGACTCTGCCTTAAAATATGAGTGAAGAATGGCCCTGGGCATGGGACGAATCCTGGATAACTCAATGGCAGAACATTGGCATACTAAGCCAGACGTCCCGGGTTTGATTCTCGTGTCCAGGTGTCACTTTTCAACTAATTTAAATTAATTTAAATTATCCTTATTTTATATTTTGAGTTCTAATAAAACGATATTGTTGGTCTTACGGATGAAGAAATGTCATCAAATTATAGCTGAACTCGGTGATTCTGGGGTAAAGTGCTCTTCTCAGGAGCAGATGTTCGTGGGATCAAACCCAGCTGGGGTGGACAGATTTTTATTGAGTGATAAAAATCCATAACACAACTTCCTTCGGATGGGAAGTAAAGCCATCGGTTCCATGTCAATTGTGGCATAAAAAATAACCCTGTAGGATATGTGAAAATAACCTTTCACGACAAAATTGGTAAGCCTTTTCGCTCTCACTCATAGAAATTATCGTTTGCTGATTCAAACATTTGATTCAGAAATTGCAAGTTAAATACCTCAAATAAAAAATAAGACACATTGTAAATGTTACCACAGGACTGAAGCTTTATACTTGTTCTCTTAGAATCTAAAAAAGTCGTCACATCGCTCTCTCTGTTAACTCACAGGAGAATTCTGTTACAGAAAATCTGTCAGATGAAGAACTTCCCTTCTTTCTTAAATCAGATGACGTCGTGAACAGCAAGGCCACGACTATCGAAGAGCTGGCACAAAGCACTCCTCTCCCCAAGATATTCCGAGGTTCTCTAAAGGATTACCAAGGTCTAGAGGGGGTCAGTCATTTTAAATTTTTAAATTTTATGGTTTGTTAAAACATGTAAAATGGTTTTAAATACATTATTAAATAATCTATTAATGGCTATAGAACTGCGTTTAAGGTGACAGTTGGCAAACCTAATGGGCGGAGCTAGATACAGATGAGAGGATAACATTAGAACTAGCTCAAAATAGGGATAGGCTGTAATGAGGTGGACTGGATAGAACTAGCTCAGAATAGGGATAGGGTGTAATGAGGTGGACTGGATATAACTATATCAAGATAGGGATAGAGTGTAGTGAGGTGGACTGGATAGAACTAGCTCAAGATAGGGATAGGGTGTAATGAGGTGGACTGGATATAACTAGCTCAGGTTAGGGATAGGGTGTAATGAGGTAGACTGGACAGAACTATCTCAAGATAGGGATAGAGTGTAGTGAGGTGGACTGGATAGAACCAGATCAGGATAGGGATAGGGTGTAATGAGGTGGACTGGATATAACTATATCAAGATAGGGATAGGGTGTAAGAGGTGGACTGGATATAACTAGCTCAAGATAGGGATAGGGTGTAATGAGGTAGACTGGATAGAACTAGCTCAAGATAGGGATAGGTTATAACGAGGTGGACTGGATATAACCAGCTCAGGATAGGCATAGGTGGCATACTTTTTTTAATGGCGTCAATCAACTTTCTAGTTTAGAATAAGTAAGTAATGATCTATTAATAAACACTTGTGCTTTCGACTTTAGCTAGAAGTAGGTTGCATACCCTGAAGAGGTATTTAGTGCAGACTTATCAGTTATAAAAACTATTCTTAGTAATATTAAAGCTTATTATAGATGTAATTTTAAGATAATACTAATTCCTTTGTTATGTTAAGCTTTAAATTAATAGCACACTTCATGATATTAGTCATGTTTATATGATTAATATATTAATTTGATGAAAGTAAATATAAAGATCTATAACATTTAATTTTATAAAGTGTATGCACCTTAAACTATTTATACTATTACAGTAGAACCTCGCTAATCCTTCACCCGTGAGACTGGGAGTATAGTCGGAAGGCTAAAAAGGTCGGATTATCAGAGAAAACTAAATATTTATATTAATGTATTACATACATAAATAAGACATTCTAAAATAAAATAAATCCTATACAGAAACACATTTTTTAGTGAAAAAAATTCGGTAATGTTCTTTTGTTTGACAGACGACAGTCTAGACTTCGCTGGAGTGATTCCTCCTTGTGAAGTGTCTGTAGCAATTTTAATTTTTTTTCATTTAAAGGAACTGTAATCGTGTTTAAATTTTACTCCAGACATATTGTATTTAATTCAAAAACTACGAGCACAAAACACAATCCACACACAAGTAATTACCACTCACTAGACGCTGTATGCCGGCTCACTGAGGCAGCAAAACCACTGACTAATAACAATGACACATCAACAATGACCGAACAGTCATCAACAAGTCAGTGCATGCATGTTCTTGAGCTGCGGTCGGACCAACCGGACTAGAGAGGTTCTACTGAACATATATTTAAAGGTCCATCAATAAACAGTATTATTAAAAATATAAGCAACAAATTAGTTAAAATGAATTTAAAATTTATTTTTATTGGTTTGGTGTTATCAGTTTTCTGTACTCGGCTCGTCTCCTTCTGAGGATAACGACTCCACACATCATCAGAGGTTGAGAAAGAGCGTATCTGACACTACTACTGGAGCAGAGAAGTCTTCACCTGTCCAAGATTCAACACAAGATGTGAAACCCGCTGGGGCCACCAAGAAGTTGTCCAAAAGTGACAAGTCTAGTTTGGAAGATTGGAATGAATCTAACGCTCCTACAAAAGCTGTGTTGGTGGCATTACGTACTGAAAGTTCAGCTGATTCTGATTATAGCTTCGAGTCCCACGCAAGTAGCTCAGTTGAAAGTCGAAGTCCAAGAGAGCTTGAAGAGTGCTACGAAGTATTTCTGGAACCACCCTCCTCACTAAAGGAGAAGAGAAATATGGCAGGTGTTTTGTTGGAGGGAAAAAACAAAAAATCTGGATCAACTGGTTCTGTTTCCGGTTCTTGTGATGATATTCTGGGTAACAATTTGGTGGAAGAAATTGTTATGACAACTCGTAAGAAATTAGCTATTCATAAAACCTTGACCTCCAGCTCAAAAGCTGTCCTTTCGTCCATTAAAGGTAAAAATAATAATACAAGTTTTCTTGTAATTTGTTATTAGTGCTGACATAATTTTATTTAGATACAAGAACATTTACTGGCTAATGTACTTAGAATAATGTACTACACAATTCACTTTCATTTAGGTATTCATAGGTTGATATTCACAAATAGAGGATTTTATTGAATACTATTGCTTGCCATTCATAAAATTTGAATTTTAGATATCTCATAATAATCGTAATCGTATTAATAATATTTTTGAACAAAATTAAATATGCATTATAACTCATTTATGAAATATTAGCTAGCCACATTAATACTTGTTATTTAATTATTTATAAATTCAAGTAAGTGAAATATTTCGTTTTTTATACTTACACCCTTACTTAACAACAAATAGATTTTAGACATATACCCTCCAACTACCCTTAAATGAAGTATTTTCACTTTGACGGATTAGACTATCTTATAAGATCTACCATAGTGGAAACAAGGAAGGTAATTTTTTGACTCTTTAAGTTAAAGAAATTTTCACTTGAACCATATAGGTAAATATATTTAGATTATAAATCGCGTTTATCAGAAAGCCTGAAAATTTCCCATTGCTGTAAGTATATTTATAACAATAATATTTAAATATTTAAACACCTTCTAAAATATAGAAAGCAACTACTATGTATTAACTGCTTTTGGCAAATAACTAATTATTACATTAAAACGGATTTGTATTTAATAAATAATCATGTGGTTTTTAATTTTTCTAGAAGGAAACGAAGACCAAGCTAGCCATGGATGCAAGCCATTTACCAGCTCTTCCCAATACTTCCTTGATATTAACAATCTGAAATATTTCGCATTCTCCCATTAATCCGTCATGTATGTAACTGCCATAGATGCTATAAACAAACATAACCTTAGATATTACAGCCTTTGCATGTAATTGAGTAATTAATATTAACTTTATTTCAAGGTAATTGCAACTATGATCTTTGAAATGCATGATATTGCTGTAGTTTTATTAATAGCTAGACTGAATTTAATTGCACAGTTTTATGAACATTATACATTAACAACTGAGATATTTTTTGGAATTTAGCTACTTAGTTTTGGTTTTATTTTTTAGAACAATTCAAAACTATTTATAAGCAAAAGCATTTTATTTTATTTCTTAATTAAACCAGACTAAATGATTTTTTTTTAATATTCATGATCTGAATTCTATTCAAAATGGTTAATAAGAGTTTTATAATGTTTCTATACAAGATAATAATAATATTATTAATAATAATAATATTTCGTTTCTGGGTTACATCCCTCGTAGCCCAGTAGTGGAAATATTATCCAGTACTAAAGTACGGTTGTCAAGGGGACGTACTAATGTACTAATAGTACATCCTTTCCATGTCCTGATGAGATGAGGTGATGGTGATAGTGAGTATGAGGGTGATAGTGAGTATGAGGGTGATAGCGAGTATGAGGGTGATAGCGAGTATGAGGGTGATAGTGAGTATGAGGGTGTGGAACCAGTGGAAACTCTTCAAACTAACTTAAGCCTAATTAACCAAACCTTGGTGACCGTAGGAAAATTTCGAGAAAATTACCCATAGTACCAGCTGGGAATCTAACCAGTGAACCCTAGCCATGTGCATTGACCACTACACCACAAGGCTGGTTTCTATACCAGATACAAATCTTTAACGCCAGATTACAACAAAATAGTCACTATAAATTTAATATGTATTATAGAAAACAAGTTAATTTAGTTAATGTTTCATTACTAGTTATCTCAATAAAAAATATCATAAATTACAACGAAATAAAATATAATAGAACTATTGTTTATTTAATTCAATATATTTTGAAATGCATATTTGTAATTTATTTCAAAATTTTGATTTTTATAAGAGGTAGGTGAAACTAATTTAAAAAAATAACATTTTCCTTTAAGTCAAAATACTTTTGTAAAAAGCTGGATGAAAAGTGAAAAGAAATTATATACTTGGATATATATTTGGTAAACCAACTAGATTATTTTTAAATTGTCACTTATCTTAATTCGAACCTGACACATTTTAGGACATATAAATACACGTTTAGAAACATATATTTATGTATTATGTGTTAGTTTAACTTTGAGGACTCAGACAAAAATTGCAAAAATTGGTCTCAGTTCCATGTTGATGTAAAACAAATTGTATACATATGTAATATATCCATACAATTATGAAAAAGACAACAACAATGGTTTTGTTGAATATAGCTTGTCACAAAATTTCAGTTCTAACAATAAGACAGTTGTTCATGCTTAAGTTTATATTTTTAAGAGTGAGACGTCACTAACTGATTAACTGATGACATAATATTAACCACTTTATTTTCTAAGTCTAGATAATTTATTTGGATTTTTTTAAAAAGTTTTTGATTTGTTGTTTCAGATACAGAAAAAGAAGGTTTACACATTCCAGATTTTGATAACTATTTGCTATGTAACAGTCAAGATACATCTAACGTTTCAAGTCAATCCCTGATCAAAACAGACAATGCTAGTCTTAGTACTAGTTCGAGTGGTAGCAGTACGACTGACAGGCAAAATCTAACCTCAATTTTGAGAAGTAAATTTTTCGAAATGAATGAAGAGCAAGTTAATATTGATGGGAAAACCCAGCAAGTTGTTGTTACTAACGATCAAAGTCCTAATAGTGCAAACAACAGTTCAAAATTGATTAGTAAAGAAAGTGTGGACAGGGATTCAGAAAGTATCAACCCTTGTTGCTCAATCGACTCACAAAAATCACAGCGCTCAGAACACAGCCCTGCAGAACAGTTAAAAGTGATTCCAGATTCTATTTTTAAAGATACACAGTCATTTGATGGATCATTGTAGTTTATACTGAGAGATAACACTTAAGATATTTTAAATTTCTCATGAATATAATTTGAAAATACATTATTAATTATATAATTGCTAAATTGGGAGCTGTGATAGTATTCAAACCTCACATAGTAAATCTATTGTGATAAAGATATTTTGAGAATATGTTGCCCGTCATAGAGGTTTACTACCAATATAAAGGTTGTAGAAAGAGGAATTCAAAAGTGTCACAACATCTCTGGAATTTGATGGTTCCCTTAAGGGAGTTCATATATATACATATAACAACTTGTATTGGATAAAGAAATATTAATATTTCTAGCGGAACCCCCTTTCCTCCCCTCACTATAAAATTTGTCTTTCTACACCCTTGATCCACCAGAGTTTAAATTTATCTTATAAACCACACAAACACTATTTAACTAAAGCTATTACTCATTAATATAAATATAGTATTACTGAGTTATAATGAACCGCATGACTTCAACAGTACACACAAACACACACACATTTCATTCAAAATTTTATCAAATTTTGGTTATCGGAAGAAGATATTTTATCAGAGCAGGTATTGAATGGTTCATACTTAAGAATTTAATTTTTTCTTTTAAATTGTGCCAATATATTGGGGTAGGGTATTTAATAATTTTTATTGGGATTATATTAAACTTTTTTGTGTCATTATTATGTTTAATTAATTACATATTGAATTTAAAAGTAAGTGAATTTCCATGGTTTCAAAATATATCTAAATGCTTTTAGTTATTATCATCAATACATTTGTTGGCAATCCATTCATTTGCCTTATGCATTTAGTTTTTGAAATTAAATTAATTAATTAATGATTGTTATTAAGATTAAGTTAAATCTTCACTATTTAAACTTACTTAGAAATTAGTGTATTATTAATCAACTATGTAGGGGTATACTATATATTAATAAGAATGAATAAAAAAATTCATTTATTAAATGTTATTATATTATTAATTTTATTTATGTGTGTTATAAAAGAATTTGTATTGTTTGTCTAGACTCTATAAAATGTTCATATTATGTAATGGTTATTGACTGTCAACAAATATTTTATCTTAGATACAGATATCATATCAAATTATCATTAAACCTATGAATAACCATTATAATTATGCTAATGGACAGATGTGAATTTCTTTATCGTCATCACTCTTAATTAGAGCATGTAATGAGCGAGTATTAAGATTTTAGTGGCTACGTATTTTAGGTTGATCTAGTATTAAAGCTTAATTCACGCCAGTTAATGATACCAATGGCTGATTACAAAATATGTTCTTTCTGGCATCACTTTAGAATATTTTTGAATACTCTTTTAATCCCTTATTAGTTTTCTTTAAATTAATAAAACAATTTTTGGTTTAACTGTAGATTGATTAGGTAAAGTAAAAGGGGTTTGTCTTATCTGATTTTAATTTAACGAATTATATGAATAAACAAAATTGACTGTAATATTGCTGTTTCAATTAAAACAAATTTAAAAAAAACTAATTTGATCAGTGTGAAATGTATAATTTTACTTACATTCATATATATTTATAAGATATCATATATGTATATTTGAATTTATATAATATTAGAACATATCTAGCCATAGTAGCCACTTTTGTAACAATACATAATAAAATGATAGTAAAATAATAAGTAAGATCATAATCTGTATTTGAATTATTTATTTTAGATCAGCTCTAAAGCAGAAAATATCTTATTGGGATGGCTCCAAATACCTAGGTTTTTACTAAATGATTTCCCAAACTCCAGCTACAAAAATGTAGGTATATTTCTTCAAATTTATACCTTCTTCATTCCTACCTGATTAGTTTAATTAAATGTGTATATAATGGAAGGGAAAATAAATGACTGACTGCATTATGATATTTTATAAGCTACACCATAGTGGAATGAAACAAGGTAAGAACGACACCTCTCAGGTTAAACGAGGTGTATATTCAATGAAATAAAATGAAGTTATCATATATATATATATATATATATATATATATATATATATATATATATATACACATATATAAAATGAAGATGATATATAAAAAATAAGATATTCCATATGCTATATTTAGTGCATATATATATAAAGATAATACTAGAGCTAATGTGCCAATTTTAGGGAATTTTCCAGGCGATAATTTATTCAAGCCGACTAGTTAGAGTTAGACTGAGGATCTAAAAATCCCTGGTTCGAACACGGGTTTCGGTTTTCTTCTTTTAATATTTAAATTTTAATATAAACTAATTTATTAAAAATTTAAAAATGACTACATAGAATTTCAAATAATTGTATGTTTAATTGAGTATGACTATTAGTAAATACTTGAATGGTAGGTATATAATATACATAAAATGTTAAAAAAAAAATGCACAATGAAAACAATTCTACATCGTTAAATGAGTTGAGACATCTGGCTGGAATCTTACAAATCGTAAATAAAGTTTAAATAATAAAGGATACATATACTGGGAGAAATATTTTATGTTATTGTTGTTTGCTATTAATATAAAATTAACAATAATCTCATTATAATTAAAAAATAATCAAACTGGGACTTGAATCCAGGACTATTAATTTAAAAGCCTAAGGATCTACGACTGAGATATATGGGATTATTTTCTGTATTTACCTTTCAAGCCTTATATCTAGTCTTGAAAAATAAAAAAATACTATTCTGTGGGAGATTGTTGATAATTATTGAATATCATTGTCTTTTAATCTCGCTCATGAGGTAAATGCAAAAATAAATGTAAATAAATATCTAACCACATCGTTCCCTTACGGCGTAGGCAAGGAATTGTACATAAAGCTAAAAAAACAACAGTTCCGTACTTAATCCCTCCTAACTAACTTTCTCCACACTTCCCTATCCTTGAATACTCCCTTCTCTCCAACAACATCCATACACCGAGTCATACATGCTCTTTTATTATTAAAACTCTTAATGTTTCTCTTTTTTTCACGCATTCATCTACAACATTTAGCCACGTCTTACATGGCCTAACCCTTCCTTTTGATCCGCACACTCTACCTTCATATATTTGCTTTGTCCCTCGATCCACACTCATCCTCTCAACATCCCCAAACCAACCTAAGACACTTCTTTCACATCTACCTATTGTATTCCCTTTCAAACCACACTCCTTCAGCTCCCATTCATTACTTACTTGTCCATACGAGTTTTTCCACATACATTTCTTAGATATCTCATTCACCTTGCTCGTGTGTTGACCTGTCTAAACCGTCACTCTAGGAGATAGAAGAAACAGGGATTCGAACCTCTATCTCATTATTTAGTTCAATCATCTAACTAACAGAACTAAAAATAAGTAGATAGATGTTTAAACACTTGAGTCAAGTATAAAAAGGTCGTAGTTGGGGCGGGGTAACAATCTCCCCTCCGAAATTTAATGAACAATATAGCTATGGCATTATTTATGGTTTTTCAAACAATAACAGAATTAAGGCACAAGTAGACCTTCAAATTAGGAGGCTGTATTAACGTAAAAAGCACTTCATATAGCTTTTGTTGGTGTTTAATATTTACAATTTTTCCTAGCCTTTGGCAGTTATAATGTTGTGTTACCATAAAAACACTTCAGATAGCTTCTAGAACTGTTTAGAATTTAGAATTTTTATAGACTCCGGCAATTAGGGGATATGGCCACCGACCTCCGCCCCCTCCCTGAAATTATTATATGACTATGACCTTGAAATACAAGAGTATGCCTTGCCCTTATTATTAAAATTAATTGTTCTATATTAATAAATATCGAAACTACCTAGAAGCGCTGATTTGAAATTGGTGTCCACGATCCGATTAGAACCATCGTACGTTTGCGTCCAACATAGTTCGAAACCGTGTAGGATGGTTACATACTCCTCATTCACGCAAATGCGGGATCCCTCAACATCCCTACCCCATTAGAGTAATTATCAGAATTGAGTAGTTGACACTATGATAAGAAAATGCTTCCGTTTTTTTTTCCACTAGCCTCTAATTGACGGAGGAGTCCTACCACCCGTCTTGGCTACTATTAAAAGTGACAGATTAAATATTAAACGACACGAATTGTGCCTGGAAAACCTCTCGAAAGTGAGGAAATGTGTGAGCACAAGTGTTTATTTATGGACGATTACTTTCTTACTCTAAATTCGAAGGTTTATCGCCGCACTTACAAAAGTACGCCACACATTCCTATCTTGAGCTAGTTCTATCCAGTCCACCTCATTACACCCTATCCCTATCTTGAGCTAGTTATACCCAGTCCACCTCATTACACCCTATCCCTATCTTGAGCTAGTTCTATCCAGTCCACCTCATTACATCCTATCCCTATATTGAGCTAGTTCTATCCAGTCCAACTCGGTACATCCTATCCCTATATTGAGCTAGTTTGATGCAATGCATACGGTCTGTGGCACTTTTTATTTAAATGCGCCTTAGACAACTATGCATTAATCATAATTATTACGCACAATTTTGTTACACTTATATTATTATTAAAAAACAGGAGGAATTTGAATTTTATTGGAAAAAATAAAGTAAAAAAGCATAATATATGAATTAATTAATGGAAAAAAATAGCAAAATACATTAATAATTAGTTAAAAAACACCTGAGGATATGTATGATACATGATTAAAAAAGGTATCCCCTCTTCCTCTCTTCCTCTTATACTCTTCCCTCCTAAATCAGGAGGAACTCTCAGATTTGAAAAAAAAATTGTCAATGAGGAGTATGCGAGTCTGTTTGAATAACAAAATAATTCAAAGGGGCGTGAATTATTATTATGGAAATAAATTAACGAAAAAATTTAATTTAAATATATATGAATGTATTTATTTAGAAATAAAATATGAGGATGCTTATGTATTTTTCTTTTAATATTTCAATATGTCTTGGACACCTCTAATAATAATAATAATAATAATAATAATACAAAGATATATTTAAGAAAATGTATTGGTTATTAACATTTAATTCGAACCTTTTAAAAATAAATTAGCTTATAAGGAAGAATTTTTTGTTTTAATTTTTAAAATAAAGAGTAACCGATCACAATACTTTCCCTGCTTGTAAGATTGCAAGAAAGTAATTAAATTATTTAATTAATAATATATCCATAAAAATAATAATCTTTTGACCATAGCTAAATTTAAATTTATATGATTAATTTTAAATGTTAGATATTTAATACCAATATCTTTAAATTTTCACTAAAGTATTATTTAACTAATTTTTATCATTCCTTTGAGGTTTATAATTTTGTTTTTAAACTACTGTTTATTAAATTTAACTTCTTCATCACTTATTAACTCTTTATTATTTTTACTTCCGAGGGACCTACCGGAATATTGTTAAGAATCTAATCTAGTTGGTAGTGTTCGCCGCTAGGGTACAGTGATGGCGCTACTGAACTCGTGACGTCGTCAAGGTTTATGGATCCGTCGTCTGCTGTAAAAACCGGCGAGATTCCCCATGGCAATTTCAGTTGGAGCAGAGCGAGCGGGCTGCCAGGTGGATTGGCAATGTTCACTCCTCTGGTGGTATGCATTTACCAAAACTTCGAAAGAAATGTTTTGAACGGCTCTAATCAAATTCGATCAGTAAATATCAACGTCGAATGAAAAAAAATAAATAAAAAATACAGTTCATTTAATTTATAAATAATAGTATATAAATAAAATAAAATATGGCAGAGGGGGGAATCCCGGTTAAAGATACAACTACCGCCAAAAATTTGGAGGGAAGAAACGAGAAGAGCCTGTGGGCCCCAGGGGAGACAGTTTTGGGTAGTTCTAACGGAGGTGCGTCTCGTTATGTCGAGGAAGACCCCGACAGGCGTCCCCCGCGAACTTGCGTCCTTTACAAGACGTCTCCTCAGCAGACGCCGCAAGTCCGTGTCTCCAAACCGACCGGCAAAAAATCCAAGTCTGTATCCTTCCACAGTGAGACTAGTCTACCGACCGAGAGGAAGATTTCAAGCGGTGAGTCGTGAATTTGATTCCCATTGCCCGAAATAAAGTGCATTTGGGTTCAATGAACTAATATTTTTTATGTACAAATTTGAACTCACTTCTTTAGTTTATATAATTACCGTTGAGCTGTCAATTTGAGTCGGTATTACGAAACTCACTTTAAAAAAAAAATGAAGTCAATGCGAAGCAAAGTCGAAGTTGAAGATGATATTTTTGTTGTTATCACATGGCAGTATTTTTGATTTTTAAAATGTTCACACTATATTATTTTATGCTGGCATGCCTGAATTTATCTCTGCTTATGTTATAAATGTCATTTATTCACTAGTCCATGTGCTTTTTTTGCACCGCGTCTTAGAATATAGAAGAAGTGTGCCCATATTTGCATGAAAGGAGAGTGGGAAAACATTGAGAAAAACCACCCTCAGTACATCCGACCCCAGATTTCCCGGTTTTCAGTAGCCCAGTTAATTGCGAGATTAGCGCCATAGACTGTGCAGCCATCGAAGCGGGTATTAGTCGGTGTTAAAAAAAGACTGTTTACGATCTGTTATAAAAATTACTACATTTTGAGATATGTAATGTGAAGTGAGATATTTAAAATATGTTCTTCATATAAACAAGTTATCTTGTTCCTTGGAAATGTCTAGAAGATTTGAAGACTATTGTGTGTGTCGAAGTCGAAGTCGAAGTAAAATATAGTTGACTTCCGACTTTGACTTAAACATGTCTAAGTCTCACATATCCCTACACTCCAGTAACAAACCCGAACCTTTTTTCTTAATTCAAGAAATTCTTAAGTTCTTTTTTGAAAAAAAACAAAAACTATTTTTCTTTCAGAATCTCCCCAATGGATGACATTATCGTTTTGTCTTCCTCAAATATCGTTGTTTCTTAATGATCTGGACATGTTGAAGTTGTCCAATGAGTGTTATTAAACACGAACAAGTGGTATGTAATTTTTTATAAGCTCAATGTGACATTGTTGGTTGTGTAAAAAGCCTCGCACACCGTCAGAGCAGAGGTGAGGACCATTGCTAGATTAGTTACGCTCTCATGTCGCATCAATGGCTCAGCCTTGCTCGTGTACAGCGTGTCAAGTGTGTGTGTGTGTGGGGGGGGGGGGGGGTAAGGGAGGAGGGGCTCATAGACCACACTCTCATTTCACACCGAAACAATTCAGTCCAGTCAAGACCAGTTACGTCAGATTCTCCTAGATTCAGAGGACTCGTTCAACATGGTTTCAAATGAAGGAGCAACGAATGCTTTCATACTAAATACGTCAGTCTTTGTAAGTCTTGTGTTTACTTCACGACTGTATCTGTTTTATTTCGATTATGGACCCTAGGACTTTAATTGAACTTGAACACCCTTTAGGATCAATGGCGGCTCGTGTATAGGCACTGCGGAACTGCAGCACCCCCTATTTCCACTTTATATTATCGATAACATTTAATATAATGAGTCCGTTTTTATTTAATTCTTTCTTTATTTTTGTAGTACAATATATATTCCTTAAGCTTAATGCCAGTACTTCAGTAGCCATCCCCCAGTTTATCAAAAATATACAAAAATCTTTGTATGGAACTGTGCGCTTCACAGTGCCAGCGACGTGGTGTTTGACTATTGTGCGCATGCGCACATAAGAGGGGGTGGGCGGGAAGGCGGGACTGCCAGGTAGAGAGAGCACTGTTGCTCTCGCAGTGCCGGCTCTGGCGTGATGGTGGAAGGAAGTTTTTTTTTACTCAGCGTGTGTTGTGCTTAAAAACAGTGTACCATATTCTTGAGTGTGATAAAGTGTAGAAAAGTGTAGAATTAGATTATTATTCTGCTTCCAGCTATTCTATTTGATTAATTTTTTTCGGTTATTTTATTTAACAGAAATACTAAATGCGCTTGCAGTACTTTCAATGGATAAAAATTTCCTCAATTGTCATCCAGAGATCAAGGAGAAAATTATTGAACTTTTCGCGCAAATTAAAACAAGAATGGATTTCATTTTTAAATGAATAGATCAAGCTTTAACTGTAACCATTTAAGTTAAAGTAAGTAAAAAAAAAATTTTTGTAAAGATTTTTTCAAGTTCCTGAATAAATTTTCTTTTTATACATTTTTTTTTTCTTTTACACAATTTTAAAACAAAGGCTAAACATTTTCTGGAGCAGCACCCCCACTAATTTTAGCTACGAGCCGCCACTGTTTAGGATGTACAAATCCTCCGTTTACCCTGAAAGGTAACAAACAGTCTTACCTTGAAGTACAACACTATGGCCCTATCTTATGATCTGCTCCATAGTGGAACTAAGTAAGGTAAGCTTACCACCCTTAACGATACACAAAATATAAATACCATGACTTTCATCGAGGATACATAGACTATGTTCCATCCGCTTACGTCCATGATTCCTCCATATTTTATTAGAAAATACATTTTAGAGAGCAATTAAACTATTTTTGGGTGTTTTTAACACGTCTTAGGGGTATATTATCAATTAGAGCTACTCGCATATTCATACTAACGGGGTGCGGATAAATAAGTTAAGGCTTGGAGAAAACGTATCAAGCCATATATTTTCCGGTACTGGCTTGCTAGAACTGTCATAGCTTCATAGGCCTTATAATATAACTTAAGACTAGGACAGGCACAACATCCAGTCCCCTTAATTCATCACTGTGAAAGGGTAAACTCACATATCACCAGAGATACACTTTTTTGCCATTCCAGGAATTGAACCCAGTACACTTAGATCAATAGACAGTCACGCTACCGACTGAGATAAAGTGGGACCTATGACTAAGGGAGCCAACTCATGTTCAATGAATGTTGGCAAGGTCATGATTATATTTAAAAAAAAAGCAAATTAATAAAAGTCAACGGAATTATAGTTGTTGGATCGTAAACTTGAACAATGCCATAGTTACTTTGTTTTGTTTATTTGATATTGGTATTTATAGATTGGAGCCGACACATTCTTTTAAAATGACGTTAAAAATAGCTCTTTTTTTAAAATTGATTTATGAAGAGGTAAGCACAAAGTTATTTTAGTTAAAATTAGAATCAAATAAACATTTATTTGTCAACAGTTATAAATAGTACGTTCGCTTTGTTGATGCCACGCTTACGTTGTGTTAACAACGAAAGATGGATATAAAAAAAAAGCCAATATTATGTTCGTTACCATTAGGGCTGGGATTTATATTCGATTAAAATAAAAACAATTTGTATGTCAGATAATGCTTAAGGTATAGAGTTAATTAAAACGATCAACATGAGTTAATCTAGGGACTGAAGACGGGTAGCTTTGATTAAATGCACATACATGAGCGTGGAGAGAGTTTGGTAAAATCACGGTGAAACTATAATTGTTAGAACCCACTTCCCCTCAGTGTTTTAATTTTTTACCCGTATCCGACAAAGATGAATCGTTACTAAACTTACGTTCACATTATCATACGTCAATTCATGTGATAACCGTTACAATGGTGTAGTGGTCAGTGCACATGACTAAGAGCCTAAGAGTCCCAAGTTCGATTCCCGGCTGGTACAATAGGTATTTCTTCCCCGAAAGTGGAGTTAACCCAACGGTCGCCAGGGTTTAGTTAATTACGCTTAAGCTAGCTTAAAGAGTTTCCACTGTTTACACACCCTCATACTTACTATCACCCTCATACCCACTATCACCATCATACTCACTATCACCCTCATACTCACTATCTCCCTCATACTCACTATCACCCTCATACTCACTATCACCCTCATACTCACTATCACCCTCATACTCACTATCACCATCATCTCATCTCATCAGGACATGTAAATATCCTCCACAGAAAGGATGTACTATTAGTACATTAGTACGTCCCCTGGACAACGGTACATTAGTACTGGATAATATTTACACTACTGGGCTACCAGGGATGTAGTATCAAATGAGTCAGCTTTAACGGGGAAGGCATTGAATTTAGAAATTATTCGATGAACAATTTTAATGAAATATTAAAGGGCATATCACTTTGATTAAAAAAAAATACACGTTTTTATTTCTTAAATGAGATGATTTGCTTTTGAAAGAAACTGACTTTATCTGTAATTTGGCATAGTTTGACCAAACTACTCACAATCCACGCTGTATGAATGAAAACAATAAAAATCTATTAACAATAATAAAAAACATTTAATTTGTGCAGCAGCGGCAGTGTGAATGTCACAACAGAGCATTCTGAGATAGTTGAGGATTGTTTTAGTGGTTTGGAAGCTTCAGAACTGACATTACCATAAGAAATACAGCAGTGTGAGAATATTTGGCTTTATTTATGGAACACCCTTGGTTTGAGTTCTTTAAGGAAATCTATATTCCTTAGTTATAAGCGTCTGGAACTATCTCGTTATAGGGAATGCAATTTTGCTCATTCTTTTCCTATTTCCCATATAATGGCCCAAATGGGATTCAAACAAACATTCAGAGATTAAAGATCATCATTATCCTTTTTTACCACGGCAAGCCTCCTAAACTTGTTAGTATGATTTATTTTAAGTAAATGATATTTATTTGTCCAAGTAGCCTAGTGTGATCCTTTCATTATTGATAAACAGTTATGCTTTACACTAGATTGATTTACTTATAAAATCAAAATAAACCTAATTCTATCTCAATATTAAGCTAAATGATAAAATACAACAGTCTAAATATTTTAAAAACGAGTTTTTAATATTTTCAATACTGAACTGTTAAGTTTCTCAGAATATTGATTGAAATAATTATGTGTGGTGGATATTAATAATTCAGAGACCATCTCATAATTATCCTACATATTATTTCTCTTTTTATCAACTAATACATAGCTTACAGCGATGAATAAGTATCAGTGGATAGGATTTTTTACCGACTTCTGACAAAGCTTACTTAGTTTACGTTAAAACACAATTGTTTGTTTAAAATTTAAGTTAAAAGAAATATCTAACAATATTTTTATATCAATTACCGAAAATAAACTCTCTTTGATATTTTGTGTTTATAATTTGCTGAGTATTTAATTTCAACAACCCAACAAAAGACTAAATCTTTTTTCTTAGGGGGTATGGGGGAGGGGGGATTAAATGTGTGAAAGTTTTGTATATGTTTACTGGTAAATTTAATATTTACATTCAAACACCTTTAAGGTTAGTTAGAGTAATTTAATAGAGCATATTAAGTATCAACCCTATTTAAAAATAAGGTATACTATTTATTTCCGATTTAATTTTGTGTATAGGCTTGTTAAGGATAAACTTTCTGGGGAGTTAAGGAGGTTACATGGTGATGAGTTCAATACCCTGTGCTCATCACAAGACAGTATTAGAATATTCGTGTCTCGTAGATTATTGTGGGCCAAACATCCAATGCAAATTTAATATTCTAGAACCGTGTTCAGAGTACTGACTAACAAACCCAATGGGAAGAGACTAGTGGGAAGACTTAGAGGCAGATGGGAGGATAACTTTAGAATGGACCTGAAAGAGATAGTTCTATCCAGTCAACCTAATTACACCCTATCTCAAGATAGGGGTATGTTGTAATGAGGTTGACTAGATAGATCTAGCTCAAAATAGGAATAGATGGTGTACCTCAATATGTGCGGCAGTGGACATGGGAGTTCCTAATGCCATAGAGTTCCTAATAATAGGCTTGTTAAACCTGCTAAACTACTGTAATTCCCACATTGTTGCGAACTCAGGCCCTCTTGCAGCTGCATACATTAAATATCTCCAGTCAGAATTTCAATCAGATTTTATTTTATGTTGTCTTATTCGCGAAAATTGATTTGAAAGAAATGTAAATATTTAACTCACCATTATTATTATTAATATCACTAAATGACTTACCAGAGATTCAAGCAAAAGCTTATATATTGTTTCTGATTGTCATTTCTGAGTCAGCTTAGCACAAACATTATCCACAGTGAGTCAATTTTACCCGCCTTCTATGGAAACGTATTTTAGGGTATGTGCTTGTGATTAATCTTCCTTAGTCTATTCCCTTAGATTAAATACAATATGTCCCTTTTAGCTCGTGTAGAACTATAATAGTTGAATTATGGCTTTTAAAGGTATTTATAGCATATATAAAAAAAATCAATTAGTATAAATGAACAAATATAATTTCCTAGAGATATTAACTATTCTCTATGGAAATTAAATATATGACTCAGACACGTTAAATTAAGTTGCAATGGGCGTTATATTAACTGTAAGACCACCCATTCACCAAAGAAATATATGGGCAAACACATAGAAACACACATCTATTTACATGTAGGTTAGCGTTTTTTCTCCCCACAGTTCTTCAAATCATTTGTAAACACCATGTTCTCTACTTCGTTATTGAAAATAAAGTGCTGAGAAGGAAATGTAGACCTAAGAAGATTGAACAAACAGGAGAATGGAGGCGTTACATGACTAATAAATTAATGGTTTTTATACATTCCCAAATATATTAAGGTGCGGGACTCATATGGGCGATGACAGGAACACAACATTTTAGTTGTGAAACCTGAAGATACAAGGCTCCTTGGTCGGCCAAGACGTCGATGGGAGGATGATGTGGAAATGTATTAGAAGGAGGTTGTGTCACGTTAGGGTTGAAGGGCGAGCTTACGTTCTGGTGGGCATCAACTTACCAGTTCCTTGAGACCAGAGAGTTAGTTAGTCATCGCCTTAGAGCGCGTCATTCCACGCAGATAAATTAAATTAGAAAACATAAGTGAAGTCGAACCTGTCAATATATTTAGGTGGGCTTTCTTTTGTTCTTCATGATAAAAATTGGAATTTATATTGTTCAATTTCTTTTTCAGACCTAAAAAAATTATTCATGCCCAAATCACGTACTGAACAAGAAAGAAAGAATAGCTCAAGCCTTTGAATCGCTCGCGACTTTCCCACGCCCTCTTCCCCTCTCTTCTAGAGTCGAGCGTTTATCTCTCGTCCACTAGGGGTAGGTCCACCTCACTGTGTCATCTTCAACTTCTCTTCCCTTCCTTTTGTCAAGCTCACATCTAACCTAACCTAACCTAACCTAACCTAACCTAACCTAGTTAATTGGTTAGTATGCGTTATGGAGGTTGTTCCAACTTCAAAAAGGGTGAAAGTTGCTAGCGATTCAAAATCGTAAGAGATTATTTTTTCTGTTCAATACACGAGATGGTAGAAATTCAGGTAGAAATTCTCGAGTGCACTAGACGGGTGGTCACCTAAAAAATAGCTGTCATGAGAAACAAAGTTTTAAAAATTATGGAGATTATTAAGTTACAGTATGTATTTTATTTTTATCTAATAATAAATATGAGAAGTCCCAATTTTTATGTAAAAGATTAATAGTCTAACTTATTTTCTAAAAGAATCCCTTATACATCTCCCCCATTATACGTATGTATCAATGGAAAATCAAGACTAGCGACTAGCCTGTATATACAGATTAAATATTTTAGTTAGCACCACCCGGAATCGAAACCGGCTCTTTAAATCTTTTGTCGACTACTCTACCACTTAGTCACTGTTTGATTTAGACATTTTTTTTTTCTAATCAGCCTGTTAGATTGTGAAATAATAACACAGTAAACATTTTATAGTCTCTACTACATATAAACTAGTTTTCTCACGACAGTTAACCTTCGTAGAGAAAATAAATAGTTTCTTTGTAAAACCATCAAACAATAAAAAGAAGTCATAATGGTTTTATTCTCCACTTGTAGTTCTGTTTTTGTTTTGCTTGGATTACGACGGACGGGTGGAGTGGGTGCATGTTTGTGTTTATTCTCATGTTGCACATTCGTGTAGATGAAAAGTATTGGATCATTGGAACAACCAGAGGTGGATTTACACTTCAGGCCCACTAGACACGGGCCTAGGGGCGGCGGCTTTAGGGGGCGGCACATTTAGCATTACATTTTTATTTTTATTGTAATATTTTGATTTTAATAATTACGTTTGAAAAATTACTAACATTATCCAGATAGATAGCTGACCTGGTGGTCTAGGGGTAAGTTGTCAGACTTATGTGCTGGGGTCCGGGGTTCAATCCTTGGTCCCGGCACAGATTTATCTGATTTCCAAACCCTTCCTTCACCTCTGACAAGACATCTTGTGAATGTGTGGAATGCCAGGCCTCCACCGTGGTTCGGATCCCACGTTAAACTGTAGGTCCTTCATTTCATCTCACAATCACCCTACCATTACACATTAGCGTAAGTGCGTATAACCCGAACGGGTAGTAAGACGTGGTGCTAATAATAATTATCGAGATAGTTCAAGTTAAGGTCAGAACGACAATATTTATTTTTAAACAACTACTTCTCAATCATTTTATAACTGTTGTCAATCTCCCCCTCTTCAGAATGTTAACTTAATCTACTGTACAGGCCTGATTATCTTTTGTAGAAATCTTTTTCTTTTCGAATACTAACTTCCACCCCCTCCCCTAATAACTCTCCCCCCACCCTTAAAACCTCCGAAACTTCCTAAAGCCCTTGACAAAACAATTTGGGAGGGGGCGCATAATATAATCGTGCCAATGGGCGCAACAATTTTAAATCCGATAATGGGAACAACACAATGAAATAAGTTAAATTTAGTCCAGCAACTCCAGTGGCTGCATGGTCTAAGACGTCACTCTCGCAATAGACTATGGAGATGCCGATTAGGTCCTAATGTCTGTACCAGGCAAATGATACAACATATGGATATATTTTCTCTAAATCTAGTTGTTTTGTGAAATAAAAATGAGAATAGCTGATTTAAAAATAATATTTTACTTTACATATACTTAATGGAATTTAAGAGAAAAAATCCTTTTGAATATGAAACAAAATATGGGTTTCATAACCAGATCAATATACGACCCCTCTGTATTCATTCCCAGCTTAAACAGTTGTGACCCCAGAGTGGGGTCTTTAGAAAGATTCCTCTGACCCCACTGTCTTCAAGGAAGTATCCACCAATCATAATGAAGCCCAGTGTGTAAAGATTTTTTTAAACCACGAGGTGGAAGGGTGAGATGCAAAACACATATTAAATATTAAATATTAAAATATGACATGGCATTAAACTACAATAAAGCCACAAGGCTAATTCACTCACTGACATTAATGCTTACCCACTTCCAGATGAACTATAAACTTGAAATTCGGCAAACGTATAGCTTCTAGCCTGTAACCGATGGGAAAATTACAAAACTTTAGAAATTTTAATTTTTAACCTCAGAAAATATCAAAATGGCGGAGCAACCTTAAAGTCGGTGCTGACCTTTATTTGGAGGTCTCTTGTTGCTAAACGGTAAGACCTATCAATAAACGGCTCTGGGATTACATTAGTTTACATCCACTTGCAAAGAAAACTCCCCGGGGGGTTTGGGGCCGGAGCCCTCTACGAGCAAAGTGAATACAATTATAAAGGTGTACGAAGCTTCAATATGTCGCAGTTGAAGTCAAAGGCCAATTAATCTCTTTTGCTTGGACTAAAAAAAACAACACAAAAACCTTCGCAACTTCCAAACGTTTTGAAAGAATAAGAAAACGTGTATGTATTGTTAATCTACATAAAATATTTCACTATATAGGACAGAGGTAGTCATTTTTATATCAGCCACTAAACAGTATTTTACAGAGACTGGAGATTAAATGACATCTATAACGTAAGCAGATATGTCATCATAAAATAATATTAGATATGCCTTTCTCTTTATCAAGATTATTTAGTGGATAGTTTAAAAAATTAAAATTACTCTTATGTGACAGCAACAAACCCTGTATCTTCAACTTCGGCTTCAAATTTTCTTCGAATGTTTCAAATTTCACCTCGACTTGACTTCGCCTTAAAAAATAATATTAGCACCGCGTCTTACTACCCGTTCGGGTTATACGCTTTTAAGTACTAATTACGCTAATGTATTAGGAATTGGGAAGGTTGAATTAGAGGAAGTGAACCCGCATTTGCGTGGAGGGAGAGTGGAAAACCATTTAGGAAAAACCACCCTCAGTTCACCCGACCGAGATTCGAACCTCGATCTCCCCGTCCTCAGCAGTCGAGCTCAACATGAAACTAGCGCGTTAGCCAATTACGCCACCGAGGCTGGTGACTTCGCCTTAAAAAAGTGACCTACGCACACACCCTATATACATTTTTTGTTAGCACAGCGTCTTACTAACCATTCGGGTTATACGCTTATGTACTAATTACGATAGTGGTTTTAAAAAGTTGGAAGGTTATATTTAGAGTAAGTGTGCCCGCATTTGCGTGAGGGTAGAGTGGGAAAATATTTTTTTTCCAAACACTTTCAATACATCCAACTGAGAATCGAACCTCGATCTCCCTGTTATTGGCAGTATAGTCTACTGTGAGAGTAGCGCCTAATACCATGCGGCCACCAAAATGGGTCCTATAAAATTATCTAATCGTTAAATCAGAGCTAAGTAATTCTGGAATGTATTTAATATAACCCAACCACCTGGTGCACGAGGTTGGTACAAAAAAACAAAACACGAGGAAATATCAATAACGGCTCGTAGAGCTTGAGAAGATTTAATTGGCATATCAATCTGTTGGTGTCACAATGGTACAGCTAGCGTACCAGTCGCTCGTCTAAGAAGAACCGGAGTTAATTAAAACCGGAGGAACGAAGGATTATCGCTCCTAAATTCTATGACGAGGCGAGTCTCATATAGCGAGAGAAATTTGTAATTAAGTAATGACGGATCTAAATATTATTTTAGTTAAATAAATCGGTCTAAATTTCGGGTCAAAGTAACGTAAGGCTTTTTTTTAATTTTGAAAACATGTGGGCTGTAAAAAGTTCCATTAATTTAATCCTCGGTGATTATAGGTAGGCCTATGTCACGATAAGATATCAGAAATGTTTGTCTGCTAGCCTGTTGTGTAATGTTTTCATAAACCTAGTTCCGCTTCCTGCCGCTTGGACAGATCATGGCGAGGTAGGGACAGTTTCATAGTTAGACTAAGTACGTCTCAAGTGTGGCGCTACACTAAATACAAGACTACACCTATAGTATGATTTTGGTAGGAAGAACATTAGAAGTTCGTTACTAAAGTTACTAAAACAATGTTAATATATTTATACACAAAATAATGTCATTTGCAGATGTTACTTTTGATAGATATTATCAATACCTATCAAATAACATAAATAATATAAGAAAATATTATCAATGTTGGCCGCAAATAAATGTTTTGATTTTCTCTACTGTTCTTCCAACCAAAATCAGGGTATACCTAGACTAGAATGGAGTGGGCCAATTTCACATTCGAAGCTGGTCCACTCCATTCTGTCTAAGTAGGTGTCGTCTTGTATTTAGTATAACACCGCACTTGAGACGTACTAAGTCTGACTATGAAACTGGTTCTTTAAGACGTCAATCTTGTCCTAAACTCGTCTAGTTACCACGGGAGTGGTTTTCTAATACTCTCTCCACGCTAGTGTGGGTAAACTCCCCCCTATAGTCCCATCTTCCTCCACCATAACGTTTGTACTAAGACGTTAATAACCTTTGTGTTAGGCTTTTTCTGAAACTGAACTTATTATACATAGTCCAATATTCATTGTAAGAGCCTCTTATCTGACAGCTAAAAACTGTTACAAGATATGGTTTCATGTGTTCATACGTCAAGTCATGTGATCCGTAGTTGTATCTTTAGGTATAGATTATCAATAATTTAAAAATAACATTAATAATTTGGTAAAATGTTATTAATGTTCACCGCAACAAAATATATTTGTATTTATTAAAAAGCAATTACTATGAAAATTGGACCGTACATAAATGTAATTTATCAAAAAAAAATGTAATATTTGTTACCGTTTTTATATTTTCTATAAAAACTGAATGTATCCATGTTACGTAACATATATCTTTGTTTAGCTCTGGGTTCTTTATGTCATTTTTTTATGTGTATTATTTGTTTAACATTTATTTTAGTTGTAATTTTTGGTGAAGTGTAAACACACATGGCTACACTGAGCTATCCAGGAATAATCCCATACCCAGGGTTCTTCACTCATTTTATATGGCAGGGTTTGTGATGTTCGTTCGAAAATCGGCAGCTACATATGAGTGAATAGCTCAGTGGTTAAAGTATCTGTGTACTAAGTCAAAGGTCCAGGGTTTGATTCCCATTTCCAGGTGACATTTTTCAATCTAATTAATTTGATAATTAGTATAGTTAAATAAATTATGTTTTCTAACATTTCGATTCATGCTCGAGATTTTGGATTCTTAGTTAAAATGAAGATTCAGTTTATGGATAGTTAAATAATGGATACGACTCAAAGTTTCTAAACAACCCTCTAAGTAAACAAGAAAATCTTTATTTTGGTCTTTAAACTGTTTTTTATTTCGTTTTAGTAGTTATTATTAATGAACCGCTCACTTTGTCTTTTTTTTTTTCAATTTAAAATGGAAATTCGTTCTTCTCGGTTATTTACCCGAAAATTATGTCATAATTTTCCTTATTTAGTCAGTAGGTAACTTGTTTTCCTGACTTTCAAGAATTTTTGTGCTCATTTCTTGTAAGTACCTAATAAAAAGTTTCTTAATTAGCTTTTCTCTGCCATCTAAAATAAAATAATTTCCAACGAGATTCATTTGCAAAACTAATTTGATTACAAATTAAATTGAGATATAATTTGGATGCTCCAATTGATAGAAAGGATATATATATATATATAGATATATATATATATATATATTCTTAATGAAATAGGATTAATAATTACTAAAGAGTCATTAAAAATATATAATTTAAGATTGAGATCAATTAATGTTTTAATTGTCAACTGGACTTTCTGTATTTAGTTATTAAAATCTTGGACATTGGAGCTTCGATAATTTGGACCTCAATAATCCGGATCGCAAAAAAAAAATATTGTTTATAAAAATAGCATCAGTGGTATCAATATCAGAGATATGGCTGCCAAAAAACATGCCTCAATCCTTGTTTAAAATACTGGAGACTTTTTTAATTGTTAGATTTTTGCCTTATTATATTCCTTCAGAAGGTGTTATATTTAATAACAAAAAATAATGTATATTTCGTTGTTTAAATAAAGTGAAAATGTTTCTACATTGACACCGAGTTTTCGAAGTATCGCGTCTGTGGTTATTTTTATATTTTTGGTATAGGCATTGTATTTTCGAAAATCTGGATAAATCAATAGTCAGGACTAGGTAGATCTCCAATTAGTCCGAATTATTGATGCCACACTATATTTAATTTGTATCGCCTTCGAATTACATAT
Organism: Timema cristinae; assembly: GCA_039000515.1. Taxonomy (NCBI): domain Eukaryota; kingdom Metazoa; phylum Arthropoda; class Insecta; order Phasmatodea; family Timematidae; genus Timema; species Timema cristinae. Next base: position 102,980,171 of record JBCFYV010009882.1, on the reverse strand, counting down.
TTAGCTAATTAATAGAGATTAAATTACCTTAAACTTAAATTTAGGGGAGATTACAAAGTAAATCTATCTTACCATAGATTTTGGAGTGGTACTCCAAAATAAAGATTTTTCAAATTGTATCGTCGATATAATCTATTTTAAGGGGTCTTCACCTAAAATTTTTGAGGATTAGATAACTTTAAAATCTCTTTTGAATGGTTTTCTCGCTGACATTTTTGGGTAATTGAAAGACTTTATAAGCTGTTTAAAGTAATCTTCACCTGTATTATTGTTAAAAATTGGATGCCTCTAAAATCAATTTGAAGTGGTCCACCCGTAAAGTTTTGAAAATTAAATTTCTCAAGAAACTATTTAAAGTTGTTTTTCCCTCAAAATGATTGGAAAATCGGATCTTTATAAAAGATATTTGGAGTTTGAGACAAGAATTATTTTTTAAAAATTATTGAAAAATCCTATAGTGATTTTGGCAATTTTTGGAGGTACGCTGATTTACGTTCATGACAAGAGCCTATACCTGCCATCTTGGGTTTCAACTGGATTTATGCAACGCCTCAGTCGTACTTTAGTTTCCATTTGGTTTCTAATCATTGATGAGAGCTTCGTATATCCTAGAAACGGTAGACTTGTGCATCAATCAGCCATTTTAATGTTCTATTTCCAACTTCGTTGGCTGAGGACACTATATTCATCTCGTTATATCATCTTCTTCTTCATCATCATCATCATCATCATCATCATCATAATCATGCTCTTCATGCCATCAAGGTATCTCCATAATAATCAAGATAAATAATGACTTCATTAGGATTGAATGCACATTTCATTTAGCCTGAAAATATATGGCTTACCTTGATTGTTTCCACTATGGTTCAGTTTATAGTATAGGGCCTCAGTGGAGCCCTTCAAGGTGAGACTGATAACATACAGGTTATACGAAGGATACACTTCCCCTCTCTTTAATCTGTTTCTAGGGTGTAAAGCCTTTTCCCACTCGCCATTCAGAAGACATAGTTCTGCACAAAGATTGTTTTGGAAAGTATCTGGCTTCCCCCTTATTAACATCATCTGCGCACAGGCCCGGATTGACACTATTGGGGGCCCTGTGCCAAGTAGAACTTGGGGCTCTTAGAGGTTAGTTCCCTAATGGAGGATTATGAATCTTACATATACATCTTAAATGGATAATTTTATTTAGAGATAAACTTTTTTTTTTTTTTGCAAACGTTAAGCAATCATGGTGAGTTTTGTTATAAACATATTAATGTATTAATACTATTATTTTTCTGCCAAAAGTCAACCATACCGTCTGCAGATATGTAATATTTCCTGTTTGCGAAAAGCAAAGATTGCGTTAATTTATAAGCACGGACTGACGGACTCCACGTAATACCGGGCTACCAGAGCCCTTAGATATGGTAATTTCTAGAATAGTTTGGGATAAATTTGACAAAAAAACATAAAAATATTAATAATATTTTATAATAATATTTAGCACCGTGTCTTACTACCTGTTCGGGTTATACGCGTTATGTACTAATTACGCTAATGGATTAGGAATTGGGAAGGTTGAATTAGAGGAAGTGAACCCGAATTTGCGTGGAGTGAGAGTGGAAAACCATTTAGGAAACATCACCCCTAGTTCACCCGACCGAGATTCGAACCTCGATCTCCCCATCCTCAGCAGTCGAGCTCAACACGACAAGCGCGTTAGCCAACTACGCCACAGAGGCGGGTATAAAATATTGAAATATAATATCATAAATTAAATATGACAAGTCAAAGTGATTTAATTGCCAGTTGGGAGGCGCCCCTGTGCGTGACACACATGGCACATGTCTTAATCTGGGCCTGTCTGCACATGCTTATGATTGGAAGATTTTGATCTCATTTACACCCAATATCACTTCTGAAGAAACTGCAGGTATTATCAAGAAAAACTTTATATTCGCTCTCTCTCTCTCTGGTTTAACTGTTGCCAAATCTCTTCGCTCTCAGTTGTGTCTGAAGATGGTGTTCTGGGGTAAGAAGGAGCTACTGGCAACCTCGAATAACCGTCGTTGCCGAACTTGTCTTATATTTTAGGTGAGATTGACCGCATGAAAACAAGGAAATAACCAAGCTGTTTCCCAATAGTATTCATACAGTTCTCTTAGAGATGATTAGAAGATTGACCACATGAAAACAAGAGAATGACAAGCTGTTTCCCAATAGTATTCATACAGTTCTCTTAGAGATGATTAGAAGATTGACCACATGAAAACAAGAGAATGACAAGCTGTTTCCCAATAGTATTCATACAGTTCTCTTAGAGATGATTAGAAGATTGACCACATGAAAACAAGAGAATGACAAGCTGTTTCCCAATAGTATTCATACAGTTCTCTTAGAGATGATTTGAAGATTGACCACATGAAAACAAGAGAATGACAAGCTGTTTCCCAATAGTATTCATACAGTTCTCTTAGAGATGATTTGAAGATTGACCACATGAAAACAAGAGAATGACAAGCTGTTTCCCAATAGTATTCATACAGTTCTCTTAGAGATGATTTGAAGATTGACCACATGAAAACAAGAGAATGACAAGCTGTTTCCCAATAGTATTCATACAGTTCTCTCAGAGATGATTTGAAGATTGACCACATGAAAACAAGAGAATGACAAGCTGTTTCCCAATAGTATTCATACAGTTCTCTTAGAGATGATAGCCAATGTATAACTGGGCTCAGAAAGATAGTTATCCTGCTGTACGGTACGTACTGTAGTTGTCTTCATACAAAGAGGTGAACGTGAGAAGAGATGCATTATTTTAATAATTATCATAATTTAATGTATAAAACGATCGATTGCATTCAGATTAAATTTTTAACCATTGGAAAGGAACCTTTAAAATGAAAATTTCCATTGTTTTGTTTAGCATCGCGTCTTACTACCCGTTCGGGTTATACGCACTTACGCTAATGTGTAATGGTAGGGTGATTGTGAGATGAAATGAAGGACCTACAGTTTAACGTGAGATCCGAACCACGGTGGAGACCTGGCATTCCCCACATCATATGTACTAATCACTCTAATTAGGTAGGGATCAGGAAGGTTGAACTTAGATTAAGTGTACCAGCATACATATGAATGGAAAGTTGAAACTCATTTAGGAAGAACCACCCTAAATACACCCGACCGGGATTTGAACCCTGATTTTTATGTCATCGGCAGTTCAGTCTATTGTGAGTAATTTCAATCTTCAAACCTTTTTCTCTCTCATTAAAGCCCCTTCACCATAATATATTCTATCCACACCACCGATAAATAATTATACTACTATAAAGCCACATGGCTAACTCACTCACTCACTCACTCACTCACTCACTCACTCACTCACTCACTCACTCACTGACATTAATATTTACCCACTTACAGATGAGCTAGAAACTTGAAATTTGGCAAACTTATAGCTTCTAAACTGTAACCGACGGGAAAATTCCAAAAAGTTAAGAAATTGTAATTTTTAATCCCCCCCCAAAAATTCAAAATGTCGGGGCAACTTTAAAGTCGGTGCGGACCTTTCTTTGTAGGTCTCTTGTGGCTAAACGGTAAGACCTATCAAAAAACTGCTCTGGAATTACATTAGTTTACATCCACTTTCAACGAGAACTTATTGGGGGTTCTGGGGGCGGAGCCCCCAACGAGCAAAGAGAGTAATGTTTCTATAAAACACATGTTGGATTGTCCTATGAATATGATTGAAATGTGAAATGTGAATGTTTGTCCTTTGACCTTGACACTTGAGCTAGGCCTACTTTCACATTTTTGACAAACCTAAGCCTCAGTTAAAGTGCTCACTCCTACTACAATCTCGTTCGTTTCAAGCTTTATCAAGTCTTCCTTGTTTGCCTTTTTGCCAAAGATGTTGAAAAGAAACTCAAAAGGGAGAATATGTGAAGCTGCCACTAAGAAATCCCTTATGTCAACGGTAAAAAGAGATAAGAAAACAATATTTTTAGACTGTGCTTGAATTTTTTTTTTAATCTTAGAGCTAAAAGAGGTATCTTATACTATCTTTGACCCACCTCGGTGGCGTAGTTAGCTAACGTGCTAGTTTCAAGTTGAGCTAGACTGCTGAGGACCGGGGAGATCGAGGTTCAAATCTTACTTGGGTGAACTGCGGAAGTTTATTCTTAAATGGTTTTCCATTATACTTCAACGCAAATGTGGCTTCACTTACTCTAAATCCAACCTTCCCAATTCCTAGGCCATTAATGTAATTAGTACTTACGCGTATAGCCCGAGCTGGTAGTAAGACGCGCTGCTAAATATTATACTATCCTTAGCCAACGTAGTTTAAAGTTATATAAAAATAAAATTTATCAATAATCATGTAGGGGTAATAAATATGAATGAAATCATCAATGGTCCCGCGGAGTTAACGTCAATTGTGTCTAGTATGGTTTATTAATGGCGGATAGCTCGGTGTTTTTCCTAGAAGGTATTTCTCTCACTCTATGCAATTACGGGTACACTTCATTACAGTTCTGTCCTCCTCATTCCTACCTCTTCTTTAGCGCAATTAAATGCGAATAGCGTGTTGCTAAAAAAAATAATCTTTTAGGCTTTGAAGCTGTCTTTTTTTATAGGATGAATCATATTATGAGAATATTTTCTTTCGTGTTTGAGGCACCCACGTCAGTGGACACACGGTCTAAGGCGCTACTCTCGCAGTAGACTAGACTGCCGATTAAAGGGATATCAAGGTACAAATCTCAGCCAGGTGTATTGTCATTTTTTCCAATCTGACTCCACGCGAATTCGGGTACCCTTTCTTTAAATATAACCTTCAACATCCCTAAAACCTTTAGTGAAATTAGTACATAAGGGTATAATCTAAACGGGTAGTAAGACAAAAAAAAATGTTGGTGGCCCCAACATCGGAGAATGTAGAAACCCTAAGCATGATTATGATCATAATTGATATGTATATTATTAATTAATAAAAAATATATACACATATATAAACATAATACAGTTCCATATATATGTTTAGACAACCATTTTAGAGGCAAGATTCGGCCCTGGATTTTCTTTTCAAAGTTAAATTGATTACAAATTAGCTTGAAGTTAATTCTTCTAATGCATCGGTAGAACATAAAACTGCTTATAAAGTGATATACAAATATGTCGTCACACATGTTGGTATAAAAATACTATGGGGTGATTAAATATTATTATATGAACCACGATTATCATCGGTTGTATATTTATATACTCAAGTTAACATTTATGTGCAGTAGAACTCTTTTTTTTATTTCACTACTAGCGTTCCCCGTGGTCCATCTACAGACTCAAAACGAAACGTTATCTCTGAAAGGTGATGTCTTTCTCGGGTCAATTTCGTAGAATTTATTTTTTTCCGAGGAGGAAGCGGCATATTTTTATCACAGTTATCTTTGAAACATAATTCTAAGCCAGATTAACAATATTTTCTTCAACAATTTGTTAAAAATAATTTAATTAAAAAAGGTAATTAAAAATCTAAAAATCCTGCTTCAGGGTGCATTCGGACCCCCCTACGTCCACCTATGTTAAAAATTTCAGATCTCTGTAAGCCGTAGATTTGGCTGGACATCACAAACAAACAAACATACAGACAAACACTTCTTTTTATTAATATAGATTAATTCATTTTTAATGAAGCATTGACATTTGCGATTTGGTTCTGAAATGGCCTGTTTAAGTTTTATTTACAGACAGGGAGGGTCTTGAGAGTTCATCATCTTTATTACTGACTCTACGTCATTAGGAAATCTAAAGTTCATTGCCGGACTTACAAAAGTATGACATATAACCTTATCTTGAGCTAGTTCTATCCAGTCCACCTCATTACACCCTATCCCTATCTTGAGCTAGTTCTATCCAATCCACTTCACAACACCCTATCTCTATCTTGAGCTAGTTCTATCCAGTCCACCTCATTACACCCTATTTCTATCTTGAGCTAGTTCTAACCAGTCCACCTCATTACACCCTATCCCTATCTTGAGCTAGTTCTATCCAGTCCACCTCATTACACCCTATCCCTATCTTGAGCTAGTTCTATCCAATCCACTTCACAACACCCTATCTCTATCTTGAGCTAATTCTATCCAGTCCACCTCATTACACCCTATTTCTATCTTGAGCTAGTTCTAACCAGTCCACCTCATTACACCCTATCTCTATCTTGAGTTAGTTCTATCCAGTCCACCTCATTACACCCTATCCCTATCTTGAGCTAGTTCTATCCAATCCACTTCACAACACCCTATCTCTATCTTGAGCTAGTTCTAACCAATCCACCTCATTACACCCTATCCCTATCTTGGGCAAGTTATATCCAGTCCACCTCATTACACCCTATCCCTATCTTGAGCTAGTTCTATCCAGTCCATCTCATTACACCCTATCCCTATCTTGAGCTAGTTCTATCCAGTCCATCTCATTACACCCTATCCCTATCTTGAGCTAGTTCTATCCAGTCCACCTGATTACACCCTATCCCTATCTTGAGCAAGTTATATCCAGTCCTTCTCAATACCAACTATTTCTTTCAGATCCATTCTACAGTTATTATCCCATCTGAGTCTTCCCAATGGTATCTTCCCATTGGGCTTACCTGTTAATACCCTCAACGAGGTTCTAGATTCTCTCATTCGTGATTCATGACGTATTGCCCACCGTAATCTGCGAGACTTAGTATTCTAATACTGTCTTATGATGAGCACGGGTTATGTAACTCATCGTTATTGTAACCTCCTCCATTGCCAAGAGTAGCCTCATCGCTGTTTGGAAAAATATCTCCCTAAACACCTTATTTTCTTTATGTAAAGTAAGAGACCACGTCTCACACCTAAAGAGAACAACAGGTAAAGTTATTGTTTTGTATATTCTGCGTTTTACATTCATTCATTACTTTATCTTAAGTAACTGAAATATATATGAATGGTACCGTATTTTAAGATTTGAACATGGGCTTAGGTAGTGGTCCGTGGGCGTTTTATGACATCACTTACGGCTTCAGATACGCCCATTCACACATCCTATCCCGGCTTCAATCGTCAGCCACAAGATCGATTAACAGTTTGTATGTTCTACGTCACGTATAACTTAGCATCACCCAGCGTAACAAGTTGGAAGTCTCTCTACAGCTTCCCTCCCACGATAGAAATAAAGTTTCCCTCCAGATTGAGTCTTGTGTTCCCATCAGGCATTGCACGTGAACAAAACACGATCACTAAACAAGCGGGGACTGGTGGTTTACACAGCGTTGTACATACTTAGACCAACCGGCGAGTTTATATCAAGTAGTTAGCGAAGTTAACCAAACATTATAATTAAAATAGAAGCTAAACATATAACACAAATAAAAAACTTCACAAATAATGACATGGAGCTCTATATAGATATATTATATAACATGGAAACACAGTTAAAATATTGTGATTGTTATGAGGAAAGAGTTATTTAGAGCTTAGTCTAAAGTAATGTTATATTCAAACACACACAAACAGAAGATATCGTCACGTTTAAAATTTCAAAATATCGCAACTGAGCTCCCACACGTCGATTATTTACAGGTTTTATCTTGAAACCCTTAAGTTCTAAACTATTTATATTAATCCTTGATCAAAATGTAAGGGTAATTTCTAATTAAAGTTTTTTGACAATTTTAAATTTTTTCTTGAAAATGGCTGTAACTAAATTTTTTTTTTCACGTGACAACTTCTGTTTTGTGTGTGTATGTGTGTGTGTGTGATGTATGTATGATTATGTATGTATGTATGTATGTATGTATGTATTATGTATGTGTATGTAGTATGTATGATGTATGTATGTATGTATGTAGTATGTATGTATGTATGTATGTATGTATGTATGTATGTATGTATGTTGTATGTATGTATGTATGTATGTATGTATGTATGTATGTATGTATGTATGTATGTATGTATGTATGTATGTATGTATGTATGTATGTATGTATGTATGTATGTATGTATGTATGTATGTATGTATGTATGTATGTATGTAATGTATGTATGTAGTATGTATATGTATGTATGTATATGTATGTATGTATGTATGTATGTATGTTATGTATGTAATGTATGTATGTATGTATGTATTATGTAAATGTATGTATGTATGTATGTATGTATGTAATGTATTTTATGTATGTATGTATGTATGATGTATGTATGTATGTATGTATGTATGTATGTATGTATGTATGATGTATGCATGTATGTATGTATGTATGTATGTATGTATGTATGTATGTATGTGTGTATGTATGTATGTATGTATGTATGTATGTATTGTATGTATGTATGTATGTATGTATGTGTGTGTGTGTATGTGTGTGATTATAACATTACTTTAGACCAAGCTCAAAATATCTCTTTTCTCATAACAATCACAATATTCTGTTTTTCTAAGTTATGTAATATATCTATATTTAGCTTCATGTAATTATTTGTGAGGTCTTTTATATGTGTTATAATTGTTTGGATATTTAAAGGAAATGGTTTAAATCTTAGTGAATACCTAGCATTGAGTTTACTAAGTACTTATTTGGTTTATGTGTTATATTCCTATTTTAAGGACTGATATTTTTTATTTAAACATAATATTATAAATATTTGTATATTGTAGGCCTATTAAAGTGTGTCGTAGGTCCTTTAAATCCATTTCAAATTCTTTTTAATAAAATTAAATGTAAAATGTCGTCTTCTACTTTAGAATTGTTTGCCTCAGTAAGAAGTTAAATTGTATTGTCCTACAATTAACAAATAATGTCCTATTAGAGAGTTTTTAATTTTTTGAGCTTTATCTTCACATTTAATTTTATTAAAAAATATCTCTAAACGGATTTAATGAAAAAAAAATGTGTCAACGCATATAATTATAATATTATTGTGTTTATAAAATTACTTTAAAATAAATCATTATAATATTTGATGTAATAAAATTCAGTAATGTAAGCATGAAAGATTGTATTCGGTCTGTTTGCTATAGAATCTTATTTTGACATTAGCTTTCGTTGAAGGCCTTTTTTTCAGATACTGTTCCAAAACTATCTCCGATCTCCTAGCACTTAGTGAACAGCTGACTGACATAGGAGGGCATAGATCGATGTTCTCTCCAGGGACTAGGGATGTCCTGCAGATCCCCCTCCCCCAACCTTTCTCTCCTCTTCCTCTATCCTCAGTGGCGTGACGCGAAATGATTCAAGAGCGGCGCGAGATTTTCACCGGATGGGTAGCCAAAACTTTGTACAGGAGTCTTTGAGAAAACAGAAAGATAATAGCAAGAGTTATAAACATAATAATACATATATTAGTAGGACAAACCGCCTTGGTGGCCGCATGGTCTAAATCGTTACTCTCACAGTAGATTAGACTACCGAAGATAGGGAGATCACGGTTCGTTCCTGGTCGGGCGTACTGACGCTGGTTTTTCCGGAATGATTTCTCACTCTCCTTTCACGCAAATGCGGGTACTATTTCTATAAATCAAACCTTCCTGATCTCTTAAATATTAGTTTAATTAGTATATAGGCGTATAGCCTGAACGGTTGGTAAAACACGGTGCTAAGTAAAAATAATAGTAGGACAATATTATTTGACTTCACTGTGGGAAACAATGCGCGCGCAGGATGAGGTGGGGTGGTCATATGGCACGTATGGGGGAGGGCAGACGTGTACACAACACTTTAGTTGGGAAACCTGAAGATACAAGAACCCGTGGTGGACAGATACGTCGATGGGAGGGCTATTTTTAGTCATTAGACTAAATACGTATATCACATCTGAAAAAAAAAATAACTTTTTCGAAAATATTGGCTTTTAAGTATGATCGCCTTTTTGATAGCACCGTAAAATGCTTCTCATACATAACATGATTCATTATTTACTTCAATCGCTTCATTATATTATTCTCTCAATGCGCCCCATCCACACAACTATTAATATTTTTATTATGTACTTACGTCAGCACTTTATTTATATAACGACCGCATATAATACACTGAACAATTGCCAAACCCTTCCTTCACCTCTTGACAAGACATCTTGTGAATGTGAGGAATGCCAGGCCTCCACCGTGGTTCGGATTCCACGTTAAACTGTAGATCCTTCATTTCATCTCACAATCACTCTACCATTACACATTAGTGTAAGTGCGTATAACCCGAATGGGTAGTAAGACGCGGTGCTAATAATAATAATAATAATAATAATAATAATAATAATAATAATAATATTTATCACCGCGTCTTATTACCCATTCGGGTTATACGCTTTAAGTACTAATTACGCTAATTTATTTGTACCAATTTTCAGAATGTTCAGTTTTATATTTGTTTTTAAGTTAAATAAGATTTATTTGCAACCATATTTTCTCCATTATCGTCCTTGCATTTGAATTACTTTTCATATGATATGTACTACACTATGTTAATATTTTTTAAAAATATGTTAAAACCTCTCTTTCTTCGGTATCTACAACCAATTACGGAGAAAAAATAATTATAATTTTATTCTTTGATAGTTAAATAACATGAATCAATTAAATACTAAGTTAATGACATATTAGTTAGCGTTTGAATACTAACAAGTACTTAAATAATAATGATCTTGATGATAAGTATCACTCAAACAATCCCCAATCATGTAAATACTTACTTGCGTGAAGTTAATTCGAAATAAAGTCCCATAAAAGTCGTAGCTGGTATCTATCTTGAGCAGGTCAGTAGAGCATACCAACATACAAACAAACATCTCGCAGCACTCGAGCCACATAAACACTCAAACGGACCATATAGTCTATGGTGTTTTATGACACAAAACATGAAAATAAACTGTTCATACTGCCATATCAAATAAACATAAATCTGTTTTACTTTTTAGCACAACATTGATATGGACATAAAATATATTTTAGTAACCAAACCGTTTCTTTGTAGGGTACAGATTGATTTGTATCTACGCTTCGATTTAAGATTATTTCAAAGTTATTTAGATATTAATAAAATATATGATTTTAACTTTTTACTTAATTCTTAAGTCTTATTAACTTACCTGGTCTAAATTATGATATTGATAGTTTACGCAATAATTTAAACTTGTGTAATAGGGGTGAGACAAATATAGGGGGAAATACATTAATATAAGTTTTGGTTTAAATCAGTAGAATACTAAAAAAGTGTGTTAATAAAATGAATACTAATGGGCCAAGGTGTAGAGAAGTTGAAATGAAATATTTGAATAACTATAAATATATATTATAATAAATATGATGCATATATGTATGCATGAAATACGCAGTAATTATAAAGTCTTAATATACTGAAAAGATATATCTCTAATTTACTAATAATCTTTAAAATAAGATGCTTTATTTTCTATCAAATTTTGTTTTATAATCTGTGTGTACCTTTGTAATCCAATGATAGGGAGATTGGGGTCTGAACCCAGGTCGGTTGTACTTAAAATGTTTTTACAAAATGATTTTCCATGCGCCTCCACGCAAATGCGGGTACACTCCCTCAAAATCCAACTTTTCTCACATATATGCATTCAATCAGCGTGTTGATTCAAATTCCCCCAAGATGTTATGATGTTTTGTTAGCACCATGTATTAGTATCCGTTCTGTGTATACACTTATGTATTAGTTACACTAATGGTTTTAAGGATTGGGTATGATATATTTATAGGAAGTGTACCCGCATTTAATTAGAGGGAGAATGGAAAACCATTTAGGGAAAAACCACCCTCAGTACACCTTACCGAGATTCGAACCCTGGCCTCTCTGGCATTAGCAGTCTAGTCAAGTGTGAGACTAGCGCGTTAGACCGCGCGTAGGTTCACTTATTATTCTTAGGACATCATCTTTTCACTCTCTTTTACTTGACGTACAAAGAGCATGAAAACTTGCCATTAACTCCAGCTAGAATTTCAGCGAAAGTTAATACCGTTACGTTCACATATTTTATTGAAATCTTTGACGTCAAAAAAGATCAGTAAATATCCAAGATCTTCCTTTTTATGTTCCTTCCTATTATTTCTCTTTTATAGATCCTGGAAAGAATCAAAATACCAGTTTACAGCCATGACGTTCATCATTTTTTGCTTTTTTATTTTCAACCTAGTGATATTTAATAATGTCATCACTTCTCTTAGATTAAAAATATTTTTATCGCTACTTGTTATGTGATCTTTGAATATCATCTTTATTCTACGAAATGAGTGGTAGATACAAATCCCTTAGCTTACAGCAATTTAATTCTCCCCGTCGTACAAAAATAATATATATTTAATTTAATTATTTTGTAGACCAATGGTTCCCAATTACCTACCAGTCAAGCAACCCCCCCTCCCCAAGAGGCTCTTTGAGATCGGCAAACCCCCCTCTTTTCTAATCATTAGAATCGAATCTACTCTATTTACAGAAAATAGTATTGCCCTCCAACCATATTAATAATTCATGTTAGAAAACCTACAAAACTGGGAATTGGCACATTAAATCCAAGTCAAATGTGTTTTACATACTTTTATTTTTTTACACTAACTCTAGCTGTAATAATAATGAATATAATAATACTGGTTTACACAAAAAAAGGTTAGTTAGGCCTACATGAAAATTTAATAACTATGAAAAAGTTCAAATTTATTCATTTAGGTCTACTATCATAGAGAGAAGTGAAACCTCTTATTTTTTTCCATCATTTCTTAAAGATCAGGTTGAAGGCTGGACACTTTGACTCGAAAATCCAAATGCTTGTCAAGTCTACAATAATAATAATAATAATAGTAATTATTATTAGCAGCAGCAACGCGTCTTACTACCCGTTCGGTTTGTACACACTTATGCTAATGTGTAATGGTATGGTGATTGTGAGATGAAATGGAGGACCTACAGTTTAACGTGGAATCCGAACCACGGTGGAGGCCTGGCATTCCCCACATTCACAAGATGTCTTGTCAGAGGTGAAGGAAGGGTTTGGCAATCAGATAAATCTGTGTCGGGACCGAGGATTGAACCCCGGACCCCCAACACAGAAGTCTGACACCTTACCCCTAGACCACCAGGTTACCTATATATAATTGTTTTTCATGTAGCACAGTGTTGAAAATCTTGTTCGCACCGGTAAGTTGTACAAAAAGGCACTGCGCTGGTGTGTGAGGAGAAGTGGAATAGACTTTGGGATGCGCAGTAAGCACTGCGCAGGTGGGTGAGGTGGAGGGAAAGAGACTTTGGGATGCGCAGTAAGCCCTGCGCAGGTGTGTGAGTTGTAGGGGAAGAGACTTTGGGATGCGCAGTAAGCAGTGCGCAGGGTTGTGAGACGGAGGGGAAGTTTTTATTGATTAAAATTAGGCCTGCTGTTTAGTTACTAGTTTAACTTTTTATTTTGTTAAATATTGGTGGTTGTCGTGTATCCCCTAGGAACAGCTTGTGAACCCCCAGGGGTCGGCGGACCACCTTATGGGAACCGATGTTATAGACTATTCCCCAAAGAAATGTTTATTATCCTGAATTAACATAGAGCTTAATACTAACCCAGCACATGCCTTAAGAACACATATCACAAAGATTAACTGGGAAATTAGATAAAGAATATGGTGAAATGTGATTTTACCTTTCATATAGATGAATTACCAGTCAGAGAGGGTGAGTATTGTTTCTGTTCTAGATTTAAGTTAGTTTATAAGTCGTGTGTTGATATAATTTTCGATTCATAAATTGCATGTTAAATAAATCTCAAATAAATACAAATACAAAACTCACAAAAAAACTATAATCGAAACATATGTAGTATTAATGTTTCTGTCTAACATCAACTTCACATTCAAGCAAAAATTTATGAGATACATTTCAACTTGAAATCCAAAGTTGAATCTTAAGTCTGTAGTAACGATAATAACATGGAGGGAGGACTACTGTTTACAGAACTACTAGTAAGACTGTAGTAACGATAATAACATGGAGGGAGGTCTACTGTTCACAGAACTACTAGTAAGACTGTAGTAACGATAATAACATGGGTTGAGGTCTACTGTTCACAGAACTACTAGTAAGACTGTAGTAATGACAATAACATGGAGGGAGGTCTACTGTTCACAGAACTACTAGTAAGACTGTAGTAACGATAATAACATGGAGGGAGGTCTACTGTTCACAGAACTACTAGTAAGACTGTAGTAACGATAATAACATGGAGGGAGGTCTACTGTTCACAGAACTACTAGTAAGACTGTAGTAACGATAATAACATGGAGGGAGGTCTACTGTTCACAGAACTACTAGTAAGACTGTAGTAATGATAATAACATGGAGGGAGGTCTACTGTTCACAGAACTACTAGTAAGACTGTAGTAATGATAATAACATGGAGGGAGGTCTACTGTTCACAGAACTACTAGTAAGACTGTAGTAATGATAATAACATGGAGGGAGGTCTACTGTTCACAGAACTACTAGTAAGACTGTAGTAATGATAATAACATGGAGGGAGGTCTACTGTTCACAGAACTACTAGTAAGACTGTAGTAATGATAATAACATGGAGGGAGGTCTACTGTTCACAGAACTACTAGTAAGACTGTAGTAACGATAATAACATGGAGGGAGGTCTACTGTTCACAGAACTACTAGTAAGACTGTAGTAATGATAATAACATGGAGGGAGGTCTACTGTTCACAGAACTACTAGTAAGACTGTAGTAACGATAATAACATGGAGGGAGGTCTACTGTTCACAGAACTACTAGTAAGACTGTAGTAACGATAATAACATGGAGGGAGGTCTACTGTTCACAGAACTACTAGTAAGACTGTAGTAACGATAATAACATGGAGGGAGGTCTACTGTTCACAGAACTACTAGTAAGACTGTAGTAACGATAATAACATGGAGGGAGGTCTACTGTTCACAGAACTACTAGTAAGACTGTAGTAACGATAATAACATGGAGGGAGGTCTACTGTTCACAGAACTACTAGTAAGACTGTAGTAATGATAATAACATGGAGGGAGGTCTACTGTTCACAGAACTACTAGTAAGACTGTAGTAATGATAATAACATGGAGGGAGGTCTATTGTCCACAGAACTACTAGTAAGACTGTAGTAACGATAATAACATGGAGGGAGGTCTACTGTTCACAGAACTACTAGTAAGACTGTAGTAACGATAATAACATGGAGGGAGGTCTACTGTTCACAGAACTACTAGTAAGACTGTAGTAATGATAATAACATGGAGGGAGGTCTATTGATTACAGAACTACTAGTAAGACTGTAGTAACGATAATAACATGGAGGGAGGTCTACTGTTCACAGAACTACTAGTAAGACTGTAGTAATGATAATAACATGAAGGGAGGTCTATTGATTACAGAACTACTAGTAAGACTGTAGTAACGATAATAACATGGAGGGAGGTCTACTGTTCACAGAACTACTAGTAAGACTGTAGTAATGATAATAACATGGAGGGAGGTCTACTGTTCACAGAACTACCTAGTCTTATCATTTTAATTGTTTCTTGTCCTGTCCTTGATGATTTTATAGTACAAGCCTGTCAGAGCTAGATCTGCCACTTCTGGTCGAAGTGTAGTTCGCTACAAATAAACAAGATCTTGGGTTGTTGAGTTGTTTGTGTCGGTCATACATTGGAAAACAATAATCCAGTTGCAAGGATAATATAATATGTCGGGTGCTACTTCAGTACAGCTTTAGGAAAAACTGACCCCCCCACTCCCCGTCACTTTGTCATCACCCCATTCCCTCCTCTCTCCCACAACACCTGCGGCATGTCTTCCTTCACCAACTGATCGACCCACAACACGCGAAGCAGTCTGTTGAACTTCTTAGGACCTCGGGACGTTTGGAGCAAAAACATTCTTGAACGATAACTCATTTAACTATCACGTCTACATTTTTAACCTATATTATTCTAAATGTAAATCCATTCATATTTTAAAGACTTATTGGTATTTTCCTCTCTATTTTTGGGGTTGGCCATATTTTTACTTGCACTTATAGAGAATCCTAAATATTATTTCTGTTGTCAACATCCCTTTTTATCAACAAATACAAAGCCTACAGCGATGAATAAGGTATATTTCCGTTGTCAACATTCCTTTTTATCAACTAATACAAAGCCTACAGCCATGAATAAGGTATATTTCTGTTGTCAACATCCCTTTTTATCAAAAAATAAAAAGACTACAGCGATGAATAAGGTATCAGTAGATAGGATTCTTTACCTACTTCTAACATAGCATACTCAGTTTACGTTAAAACACATTATTTGTTTAAAATTTAAGTTAAAAGAAAAATCTAACAATATTTTTATATCAATTACCGAAAATAAACTCTCTTTGCTATTTTGTGTATACACTTCGCTGAGTATTTAATTTCAATAATCCAACAAAAGAATAAATATTTTTTGGGGGTGGAAGTCAGAGGGAGGGGGGGAGGGGGGGAAGGGTGGAAGGTTGAATGTGCGAAAGTTTCGCAAGGGTTTACTGGTGTCTTGTAATTATGAATATATTTTTACCTCTATATTATAATGGATCCTGACTTTTTATGTTTCCCTGAACTCTAAAAATTGGGTCTTACTATTGTGTATTTCCTTCTGCCCGACTAAGGCTACAGCCATAATGGTTTGA
This sequence comes from Timema cristinae, assembly GCA_039000515.1. Classification (NCBI taxonomy): domain Eukaryota; kingdom Metazoa; phylum Arthropoda; class Insecta; order Phasmatodea; family Timematidae; genus Timema; species Timema cristinae. Next base: position 102,963,464 of record JBCFYV010009882.1, on the reverse strand, counting down.
TGGGTTTGTTTTGAACTCGATATTCAGATTATATAATTCAAGGACAAATCATAATTTTAATAATAATAATAATAATAATAATAATAATAATAATAATAGTAAAAATCACCGAAGACTCGAAGTCAACTTTAATGATGAAGTTAAGGCCACCATCATTTCTTACACTCAAGGAAGTTGCCTACCTGTGACGTCACGGCAGGTCAATATAGGAATTATAATTTTAATATATGTGCAGTACGTTTTATTCAACGAGTTTTAAGTATATAACGTTGAAACAAAATCATAAATTCTTAAATAATTCTAAAAATATTCTGACACTGTCAAAAAATTTATATTTTCATCTTGAAGTTGTTTTGTAAACGTATTTTTTTATAACTCATCTACAACTTAGGCTATTTGTCTTAGTCACGAAAATGTCCTGTAGGATTATTGCTGCCAGGATGTGGATTAAAAAAGTCCTTGGTAGCAATTGTCTATATAGAATAGGAAACAAGAAAAAAGGTAGATTTAAAAACACGTCGATGTTTTCAAGGAGTAAATAGTATAATGAGTGTGTAAACTCGTCAGAGGAAGAGGGGAAGTGTTATCAGTAGATAAACAAGAGGCCTCACAGGGTGAACTGATAATTTTCTTCCCTCTCTTTCTATTTCGTACACTGGTGTATAAGTGGGATAGTGCTTAGACTGCTTAGGTACGTCAAGCTAAGATGCAACCCGCTTCGCAAAATCACTTTGAAATCTCCAAGTAAGCAGTGTCGTTAACCAAAAATTATAATTTGAATAGAAGCTAATCAAATAATTACGTGGTCGGTTTTGATTATTAATTATAATGTAACCCCCTCTTTTATTTATAACCAAATAAAAGTCAGGTTGGTCACAAGAGAGTTTATTTATATTCAATAATAACAATAACAATACTCGATGAGAAAAGAGTGGGACAAGCCCGGAGTTAGGCGTAGGCAAAATAAGGCCATTATAACTCATATACAAACAAAGATATGGGGCACGACCCCAAGCAATAAGATGGCCGCCGTAGGTACCCACAGCATAAACAAACATTTAAATTGACCTCCATACAAATTCGTAAAGTATAATGATAAAGAATGAATATAGGAACAATAAGCCGCATACTAACAATAAACAGTGACTATTCGCCATCGGCGACTCCCCAATAACTTATGAAAAAGAGAGTCCCCAAAAAAGGTTACCATCACAGCTATTCTAAAGCTCAAAAAATGAAACCAAGATCCATTATATAGATGAATCATTAAAATTGAATAACCTTGCAATTAACAATACTAATACACTAAGAGCGTGGGTTCACGACCCCAGGTTTAACCAACAAAGTTTGGATCAATGGAAACTCAACCCCCCAATAATGACAGTAACATTGATCGTTCAATATGATTTTACCCAAATACTCAAAAGGTACGGTATAACTAAACATCCTGCACATCAAACATGGCGGAGTAAATAGCCCCGAAACAATCCGTGAAGCGGATGAGATACGTCAATCAGAATAATAATATCTCTGAACTCAAACTGCGCTGCCATGACCTCTACAAAAAGTCGCAGTTCCAATATATAATAAATAAAGTTAAATTGTAAATAAATATCGACCAAAACGTTATTTAGAATTCATCGTTACTCAAAACAGAATTTTGATACAAGTAAATTAAATCTAAAATTGACACCAAGTGCCTCACCTATAGAATGCGGAGAAATTTGTGTCATGGCACTAGAGTACTGCCATTATATACAACCAAGGTAGCGTCACGTGCTCTCAAAGCGCGGGAAGTAAGGTAGGAGAAAGGGGGAAGGGGAGTGCACTGTTCGGGAAGATTCTCGGGTGTTCAGGGCGAGATTTCAAATCTCGCGCCGTTCGACCGGCCGTTAACTTCAGAGCACTGTCACTAGGCGCGCACGGGTCCGCGCATGTAGATAGTTTTTTATTTATTCTTTCTTGGGGTGGGGCAGGCTGGAGGCGTGGCTTCGCTGACGGTTACTCGTCTCAGTTGAAAACAATCTGGGTGGCGAGACGATGTGTTTGTGTGTGTCTTCGTAGAACAGCCAAATGGAGGCAGAGTTGGTGAGTCCATGCAATCTTTTTCTTTCCATGTTGTGACTCGGTCACAATAAATACACATTTATTTCAAGAATTACTGAAAGTACATGATGAGTATTAAATGGTTCTCTAGGAGAGATTTTAATTTCTAGAGCTTTAGTTTCACATTTAAATTGATTATTCAAAATTAATTTTAAACAGATATAAAAAAGTGTTGAATTAGAATACTTAGCCCCACGTCTTACTACCCATTCGAGTTATACGCTTAAATACTAATTGCTCTAATGGGTTAGGAATTTGGAAGGTTGAATACAAAATAAGTGAACCTGAATTTGTGGGGAGGGAGAGTGGAAATAAATTTAGGAAAATCCACCCTTAGTTCACCGGAGTGAGATTCGAATCTCAATCTCTCCGTCTTTGGCAGTCAAGCGCGTTGGCTAACTACGCCAAAGAAGTGTTAAAGCATACAATTATAATATTATTATGTTTTTAAATAGTAATAAAATATTGAGGAGATTGGATCATAATGTCAATAAGTATTTAAAGTGGCAAGTTGGCATTAAAATGACACGTTGATAGTTTTATCAGCAAATGGTTGAGACTTTGTAAGTATGAATTTGTTTTGTGATCTTTATATTAAAATTAATTTCAACCTTTTAAACTTTATTAGCGTTATATTACTACTGTCCTATCGATTTATTAAAATTCAAATAATATCTACCAATATGTCAAGAAATACTAAGTGAAAATTTAAAATCTTTTTTAGAGAAACGAGAGCTATATTTTCCTATTGGGAACAATCATTCAAACTTTATTTATAAAATATTACATGTCATATGGTTGTGTTGTCTATAGCTATATTTTTAGTAATAAATTATTATTGGATGTTGTGGACAGATTTTATATTCCTTAAATCTGTCAGATTATCTACCGCAAGGGAATATACTATGTAAAGTAAAACAGCATCGTCATTCATATAATTATTACAATTAGTTCGGTTTGGTGGTAATTTATTATTATTATGATTATTATGATTATTATTTCTATTAGCACCGCGTCATACTACCCGTTCGGGCTATACGCACTTACGCTAATGTGTAATGGTAGGGTGATCGTGAGATGAAATAGAGGACCTACAGTTTAACGTGGGATCCGAACCACGGGGGAGGCCTGGCATTCCACACATTCACAAGTTGTGATTAATACACGTCTTGTCAGAGGTGGAGGAAGGGTTTGGTAATCAGATAAATCTGTACCAGGACCGAGGATTGAACCCCTAACAACCAGTACATAAGTCCACCAGGTCACCTTGGGGATAATTAACCATCTCTCTTGGTGTGTTTTCAACTGCATTCTCATACTATCAAAACTTGTCACTGTTGTAGATAAATGTAAGGTTGGTCAGCCATGAATGAAGCTTCCACGATTGAACAATAGAACAAGTCAACCAGATATTACTGTGGCATAAGTATATCTCTTCAAACTATCCTCTCTGACAGTATCAATCATTGAATCTCATTTAATATGGTATTTAATCGTTCTCTGTAGAGCGTATCTAATAAAATAACCAGTTCTATGTAACACACACGATATAATGTTATTTAAATACTTAATATTCTTTAAATTAAAATATGACACCTGGATAAGGGAATCAAACCCGGAACCTTTGGATTAGAGCGCTAATGCTCTAGCTACTGAGTTAACCAATAGTCATCCAATGCTCTAGGTCATTCTTCACTAATATCTTAGTACAGAGTCTGTGATGGACATGCGAAAATCGTCAGGTACATTTGAGTTATCAATTAAGATCACGAGCTATAAGATAACGCAGCCATCTTTGACTCAGGGGGGCTTAATGCTGACAATAATACAATGAAAATTGTACGCATGCGCATATATGGTTTGATTCCCGTGTCCAGGTGTCATTTTCCAAGTTAAGGCATGTGATATTTAGATACGGCTATAACCGTTATCAACAAACATAATAGCTTGGCTATTTAATAAATTACTTAATAATATGTCAAAGCGAAGTCAAAGTCTAAATGTAAATTTACACGTTCACCGAAAAACTAGCGCATTCACGTGACGAGCTTTAAGCCAATCACAAGATTTACGCCTCATCAGCGCGAGCTGTTCCGCTAAAGTTCAACTCGTATCTACTTTGTCCGCTCTGTCTGAGATGTTCGGCACAGGAGAACCAATCAAATCTCAGAACCAACCATCTCATATCAGTGCGCATGCGCTGTAGAGCTAGAATCGAGCAGACAGCTTCGTTGTCCGTTGTGAGGAGATTTGTAATAACCCGTTAATGTTAATGTAAATCTTGTATCGATGTATTGGATTGAGCCACGACACAGCGTTATAGTTTGTAAACATACATCGGGAGAATGATCTAAAATATATGTTTATCTACTAGAAAATAAAATATATGGATAATCAGATGTTTTAAGTTAGCGTTGCAATGCATCATGGGTCAACCAACATACAGGGAGTGAATAGCTGTACTTCCTGTGCAGATTCTGCTCTCTATTTTCAGAGAACGTGTGAATCAGGCTTAACTCGAAGATAAGGTTTTTGTTGTTGTCACTAGGCTTACATTTTAATTTATAAATCATTCACTGAGTCCATCTTGGTAAAGAGAAAGAAAAAACCACTCTATATTATTTAATGCTGATATTATCTGAATGTATCCCTGGCTGCGTTATAGATGTCATATAATCACTAGTCGGTGTTAAAATATTACTTAGTAGTTGTTATAAAAATGATTGTATGTTGAAATATGTCATATTAAGTGAGATATTTCAAATATGTTCATAGCTTATACAACTTTTCCTGTTCCTTGGAAATGTTTCCAAGATGTGAAGGTTATGGTCAAGATCGAACTCGAAGAGTAAGTTTGACCTCTGACATTGTGAAGCTTCACACCCCTTTGATGAAAATAATGATAAGGATGAACTAAAACACGGGTTTTACTGTGATATTGTTTGTAGCCGTAATTAAAATTACACATACATACACGATTAAATATATTGTGTCTTTTAAAAAATAATATTACTTAATCTTTAATCATTATCATCATCAACCAGCCCCTTGGTGTAGTTGTCAGTGCACCTGGCTATGAGTCTAGAGGTCCAGGGTTCGATTCCAAGCTGGTACCAAGGTATTTTCCCAACAGGGGATTTACCCCAACGGTCATCAGAATTGGGTTGATTAGGTTTGAGTTAGGTTTGAGTTAGGTTTGAGTTAGGTTTGAGTTAAGTTTAGAATTTCCACTGGTTCCACACATTCATTCTCACTATCACCCTCATACTCACTACCACTCTCATACTCACTATCACCACCATACTCACTATCACCCTCATACTCACTATCTCCCTCATACTCACTATCACCCTCATAGTCACTATCCCCTCATACTCACTATCTCCCTCATACTCACTATCACCATCATTACTCACTATCACCCTCATACTCACTATCACCCTCATACTCACTACTCTATACTCACTATCACCTCATACTCACTATCACCTCATACTCACTATCACCCTCTATCACTATCCCTCATACTCACTATCACCCTCATACTCACTATCTGCCTCATACTCTCTATCCTCATACTCATTATCCTCATACTCACTACTCTCATACTCACTATCTCCTCATACTCACTATCACCTCATACTCACTATCACCCTCATACTCACTATCACCCTCATACTCACTATCACCCTCATACTCCTATCTCCCTCATACTCACTATCACCCTCATACTCACTATCACCCTCATACTCACTATCCCTCATACTCTCTATCACCTCATACTCCTATCTCCCTCATACTCACTATCACCCTCATACTCACTATCTCCTCATACTCACTATCACCCTCATACTCACTATCTCACTCATACTCACTATCTCCCTCATACTCACTATCTCCCTCATACTCATCTATCACCTCATACTCACTATCACTCTCATACTCACTATCTCCCTCATACTCACTATCACCCTCATACTCACTATCACCCTCATACTCACTATCCCCTCATACTCACTATCTCCCTCATACTCACTATCACCCTCATACTCACTATCACCCTCATACTCACTATCACCCTCATACTCATTATCTCCCTCATACTCACTATCACCCTCATACTCACTATCACCCTCATACTCACTATCACCCTCATACTCTCTATCTCCTCATACTCACTATCTCCCTCATACTCACTATCACCCTCATACTCACTATCACCCTCATACTCACTATCTGCCTCATACTCTCTATCTCCCTCATACTCTCTATCACCCTCATACTCACTATCACCCTCATACTCACTATCTGCCTCATACTCTCTATCAGCCTCATACTCTCTATCTCCCTCATACTCACTATCACCCTCATACTCACTATCTCCCTCATACTCACTATCTGCCTCATACTCTCTATCTCCCTCATACTCATTATCACCCTCATACTCACTATCACTCTCATACTCTATCTCCCTCATACTCACTATCACCCTCATACTCACTATCACCCTCATACTCACTATCACCTCATACTCTCTATCTCCCTCATACTCACTATCTGCCTCATACTCACTATCACCCTCATACTCACTATCACCCTCATACTCACTATCATCCTCATACTCACTATCACCCTCATACTCTCTATCTCCCTCATACTCACTATCACCCTCATACTCACTATCACCCTCATACTCACTATCACCCTCATACTCACTATCACCCTCATACTCACTATCACCCTCATACTCACTATCACCCTCATACTCACTATCACCCTCATACTCACTATCACCCTCATACTCACTATCACCATCATACTCACTATCACCCTCATACTCACTATCACCCTCATACTCACTATCACCCTCATACTCACTATCACCCTCATACTCACTATCACCCTCATACTCACTATCACCCTCATACTCACTATCACCCTCATACTCACTATCACCCTCATACTCACTATCACCTCATACTCACATCACCCTCATACTCACTATCACCCTCATACTCCTATCACCTCATACTCACTATCACCCTCATCTCACTATCACCTCATACTCACTATCACCATCACCTCATTTCATCAGGACATGTAAAGAGCCTCCACAGAAAGGATGTACTATTAGTACATTAGTACGTCCCCTGGACAACGGTACATTAGTACTGGATAATATTTCCACTACTGGGCTACCAGGGATGTATACCAGACAAGCAGTATTATTATTATTATTATTATTATTATTAATATTATATTGTCACCATACTCTGTTTTCAGCCTGTGGCTGGATCAGTTTAGTAAAATACCTCCATCTTCCTTCCTCTTTCTTTCAACCATTATCCTTTAATCGCTTCCATTCTTCCCTTCTCACTTGAACTTTGTTATCTGCTCCTCCCAGAAAGTGTGCAATTGCGAGGAAAAGACTCTAAGCGATTAAAGGAGGAAGAATGGTGGAAAGAAAGTAAGAAGAAAATGGAGGTATTTTACTAAACTGACTAAAGTATAACGTAGACTACCATGCGATCATTAAATGACCAGCTTTGTAAGGATGAATATATCAAGGTTTCTGGCTTAGACGGATGATTCTGAGCAAAACCTTATTGCTGCTCCTTTAATAAGTTTAAACTTGTAAAATACTAATTTATCATTGGGTGACTTCGTATGCAAGTCTGTGTGTTTGTAAGTCTTCTTACCATCACCTAAATTATCCACATATTTATATTAATGGGAGCAGAGATGAGGAACGTAGAATTTAGAAATAAAATTATGCGAGAAAATTAAACAAGTTAGGGCCGGTCTTATGACTCCTGGATAAATATTTATCTGGTAGATAAATATTTCTATCTGGTGGATAAGTTAAAAGTGTGTCTTATTACTGCCAGATAAAATGTATTTATCCATCACATTTTTATTGGGAGGTTTAAGTACCTGATAACTTTTATCTGGAAGTTAAAATGGTTGTTGCCATAGTGACGCGTTGTTTTTAATGAGGTTTTACCTATCAGAATCTGTTTTAGGTTAAAATCTCGGTTCATGTGTTTAGTAAGCACAGGCCCGGGCTCTAACTATATAAAGTTAGAACACTTGATTCACTTTTATATAAACTGACAAGCTATTTGTGGAGTTATATTATATAAGAACAAATTATCAAAATGTGAGTACAATGAATGAAATTTTGTAAAAGTTGTACCCAGCTATTGCCCACATTTTGGCAGACACTGAAATTAGTATTGCAAGACAACCTAGCTTCTGCGCCCACGTGACGCCATCTGTGTCCTAGCACTCATTTAGCCGCCATTATTAAACAAATGCTGAGCGTTCTCGCCACTCGCTAGGTTGTAGCGCTATAAGCAGGGCTTATACGCATGCGCGCACCAGTAAAAACAGTACCAACCTTGCGTGTTCTGAATAAAAATATACTTATCCTACAGATAGCTATCCGGCAGATAAATTCAGTTCATAAGACGCGTAAAACATTAAAGTGGCTGATAACTTTAATCTGGTCTCTAACTTTAACCCCCGATAGGAATATTTATGCGGTAGTCATAAGACCGGCCCTTAGTAAAAATCACCTTCAGTACACCTTATCCGTTTTTTTTAGCACCATGTCTTACTACCCGTTTGGGTTATACGCTTATGCACTAATTACACTAATGGCTTTAGGGATTAGGAAGGTTATATTTATAAGAAGTGTACCGACATTTGCGTAGAGGGAGAGTGGAAAGCCATTTAGAAAAACCACACTCAGTACACCCAACCGAGATTCAAACCTCAAAATCCGCATAATCAGCAGTCTAGTCTACTTGAGAGTAACGTATTAGACCATGCGGCCACTGAGGTGGCTATATCCGGGATTTGAACCTCAACTTGAACGTTACTGCAACCCACTCTATCAACCAGATGTATGCTTTGGACCGTGCGACCATAGATGTTTGTTTAGTTTAATAAATCTACTTTCTCTATTCTGTTCCAACAGATCCCAAACATTAAACCGCAGTTAATTGATTACCAGGGTAAGAGCGTGCTAGTAAGTGTTTAAGAGATAATTACATTTATGAATAGTTGCAACTTACAGTGAACAAACATTGTCACGTTCATGATCAGATATCGCCAGATTTAGATCAATGGCTAGCTCGCTTTACTTTTACCCGAGAGTCTTAGGGTTCATTCCAGGCTGGGTGTATATATTATATAAATAATAATGATTTCTCACCCTCTCTTCAAATAAATACTTGCTTAAACGGGCCCAAAAAACCAACAAAATAAAGTTTTTTTTTATTATTTAGCACCGTGTCTTACTAAACGTTCGGGTTATACGCTTTAAGTACTAATTACGCTAATGGATTAGGAATTGGGAAGGTTTAATTAGAGGAAGTGAACCCGCATTTGCGTGGAAGTAGAGTGGAAAACCATTTAGGAAAAACCACCCCAGTTCACCCGACCGAGATTCGAACCTCGATCTCCCCGTCCTCAGCAGTCGGCCTCAACACAACAAGCGCGTTAGCCAACTACGCCACCGAGGCGGGTAAAATAAAGTAAAACTTAAAACAATTTATCAAATGAAACTACTTGAAAGTGAAAAACATTATTACTATTATTAGCACCGCGTCTTACTACCCGTTCGGGTTTTACGCACTTACACTAATGTGTAATGGTAGGGTGATTGTGAAATGAAATGGAGGACCTACAGTTTGATGTGGAATCCGAACCACGGTGGAGGCCTGGCATTCCCCACATTCACAAGATGTCTTGTCAGAGGTGAGGGAAGGGTTTGGCAATCAGATAAATCTGTGCTGGCACTGAGGATTGAACCCCGGACCCCAGCACTGAAGTCAGACACCTTACCCCTAGACCGCCAGGTCACCTACGAAAATTATTCTTATGATCAATTAATATAGATCGCAGAAGATTAGACTGCTGATGACTGGGAAATCAAAATTCGATCCTAGGTCAGGTGTATTGAGGGTAGTTTTCCCAACATGGTTTTCCACTCTCCCTCCAGGCAAATGCGTGCGCAATTCTTCTAAATATAACCTTCATAATTACTAAAACCATTAGTGTAATTAGTCCATAAGCATATAAACCGAATGGGTAAAAAGACGTGGCGCTAAAAATATACTAATATAGAAAATGTGTACATTGAAGTCTGGATGAGGTTGTCGACGCTTTACGTTGTTTGGTAATAATATTGTTGTCGATAGCTGCGTAGCGATATTCAATCTTGATAAAGTACTCCATTATCCGGTAAATTGAATTATCGAAGAGATCATAAACAATCGATAGTAGAGCGGGAAGGTGGTTAATTCACATCATAAATATTATTGTGAGAAAATAATATCTATAACCAGGCAGATAGCTATGATTTAATTTCAATAGTAGATGAGGGAAAACAATTATTCACCCAATCCTTGAATAATGTGATAAAAAAACATTGTTTTCAATTTTTTTAAATGTAAAAACAAGTACATTATGAGTGATCAATTATGTACCATAGCAAGAAAGGAAAGCAGCCAGCTAGCGCCGAAACACAATAGTCTAGATGACTCTCTGATTCTGGCAAGCCACCTTACTTTGCATACAGAATAAATTACAATCATTCATAAATAATATTATGATAATTTACATATTAATAATTATATTAATATCTATATTTTATATCAAATGTCTTGCAAAAGTGAAATTTGATTTAAATTAAATATATACTTAATTTCACTCTGTCATTGGGAGCTCGAAAATTCTTTATCACACTTAGAAAAGTATACCATATATCCCTCTATTGAGCTAGTTCTAACAAGCCCACCTCATTACACCCTATTTCTATCTTGAGCTAGTTCTATCCAGTCCACCTCATTAACCCTATCCCTATCTTGAGCTAGTTCTATCCAGTCCACCTCATTACACCCTATCCCTATCTTGAGCTAGTTCTATCCAGTCCACCTCATTACACCCTATCCCTATCTTGAGCTAGTTCTAACAAGCCCACCTCATTACACCCTATCTCTATCTTGAGCTAGTTCTATCCAGTCCACCTCATTAACCCTATCCCTATCTTGAGCTAGTTCTATCCAGTCCACCTCATTACAATCTTTCCTTATCTTGAGCTAGTTCTATCCAGTCCACCTCATTACACCCTATCCCTATCTTGGGCAAGTTCTATCCAGTCCACCTCATTACACCCTATCACTATCTTGAGCTAGTTATATCCACTCCACCTCATTACACCCTATCCCTATCTTGGGCAAGTTCTATCCAGTCCACCTCATTACAATCTTTCCTTATCTTGAGCTAGTTATATCCACTCCACCTCATTACACCCTATCCCTATCTTGGGCAAGTTCTATCCAGTCCACCTCATTACACCCTATCACTATCTTGAGCTAGTTATATCCACTCCACCTCATTACACCCTATCCCTATCTTGGGCAAGTTCTATCCAGTCCACCTCATTACAATCTTTCCTTATCTTGAGCTAGTTCTATCCAGTCCACCTCATTACACCCTATCCCTATCTTGGGCAAGTTCTATCCAGTCCACCTCATTACACCCTATCACTATCTTGAGCTAGTTATATCCACTCCACCTCATTACACCCTATCCCTATCTTGAGCTAGTTATATCCAGTCCACCTCATTACACCCTATCTCTATCTTGAGCTAGTTATATCCACTCCACCTCATTACACCCTATCCCTATCTTGAGCTAGTTATATCCAGTCCACCTCATTACACCCTATCTCTATCTTGAGCTAGTTCTATCCAGTCCACCTCATTACACCCTATCCCTATCTTGAGCTAGTTCTAACAAGCCCACCTCATTACACCCTATCTCTATCTTGAGCTAGTTCTATCCAGTCCACCTCATTAACCCTATCCCTATCTTGAGCTAGTTCTATCCAGTCCACCTCATTACAATCTTTCCTTATCTTGAGCTAGTTCTATCCAGTCCACCTCATTACACCCTATCCCTATCTTGAGCTAGTTCTAACAAGCCCACCTCATTACACCCTATCCCTATCTTGGGCAAGTTCTATCCAGTCCACCTCATTACACCCTATCCCTATCTTGGGCAAGTTCTATCCAGTCCACCTCATTACACCCTATCCCTATCTTGAGCTAGTTATATCCAGTCCACCTCATTACACCCTATCCCTATCTTGAGCTAGTTATATCCACTCCACCTCATTACACCCTATCCCTATCTTGAGCTAGTTATATCCAGTCCACCTCATTACACCCTATCTCTATCTTGAGCTAGTTCTATCCAGTCCACCTCATTACACCCTATCCCTATCTTGAGCTAGTTCTAACAAGCCCACCTCATTACACCCTATCTCTATCTTGAGCTAGTTCTATCCAGTCCACCTCATTAACCCTATCCCTATCTTGAGCTAGTTCTATCCAGTCCACCTCATTACAATCTTTCCTTATCTTGAGCTAGTTCTATCCAGTCCACCTCATTACACCCTATCCCTATCTTGGGCAAGTTCTATCCAGTCCACCTCATTACACCCTATCACTATCTTGAGCTAGTTATATCCACTCCACCTCATTACACCCTATCCCTATCTTGGGCAAGTTCTATCCAGTCCACCTCATTACAATCTTTCCTTATCTTGAGCTAGTTCTATCCAGTCCACCTCATTACACCCTATCCCTATCTTGGGCAAGTTCTATCCAGTCCACCTCATTACACCCTATCACTATCTTGAGCTAGTTATATCCACTCCACCTCATTACACCCTATCCCTATCTTGAGCTAGTTATATCCAGTCCACCTCATTACACCCTATCTCTATCTTGAGCTAGTTATATCCACTCCACCTCATTACACCCTATCCCTATCTTGAGCTAGTTATATCCAGTCCACCTCATTACACCCTATCTCTATCTTGAGCTAGTTCTATCCAGTCCACCTCATTACACCCTATCCCTATCTTGAGCTAGTTCTAACAAGCCCACCTCATTACACCCTATCTCTATCTTGAGCTAGTTCTATCCAGTCCACCTCATTAACCCTATCCCTATCTTGAGCTAGTTCTATCCAGTCCACCTCATTACAATCTTTCCTTATCTTGAGCTAGTTCTATCCAGTCCACCTCATTACACCCTATCTCTCTCAGCTCCATTCTAATGTTAACCTCCCATCTGTGTCTAGTTCTTCCCAATGGTCTCTTCCCATTGGGTTTGCCAGTCAGTAGTACTCTGAATCTAGTTCTAGTACCTCCCATTGGCGCTGCATGTCCAGTGACAGGAGTTCGAGGCTCGAATCCCGAGTGGGTGTATTTATGTTTTTTCTCCCCGTGAACTGATTCCTCACTCTTGCTCACGCAAATATTGGTATATTTTCTCCTAATTATACCTTTCTCACACATACACACATACACACATACACACATGCACACATACACACATGCACACATGTATAACGGAAAGGTTGAAAATTTATTTAAAAAATATTATTTTTGAGCATGACTAAATCCTGGATATATCAGGTATGTCATATTCCTTTACATTTTGGTTCCTAAAGTTATATTATAGTATTTCAGGTAAAATTAAAATATAATCGTTAATGGTAATTATCTATTTGAAAAACATTAACAAAAAATGTGTAATATCTATATATAGTAGTCGGGGGGACCAGTACACCATAGCCTATAGATCTATCACACATGAAGTGCACAACTAGTCAGATATATCCACGGCTTGACGGTTTCAGAAAACTGTCTGTATCTGTCATTTGTTAGAATGACTCTACTATCCGCTGAAATGTTATAAATGAGCATATATTATGCATCTATACGCTGTTGTTGGAGAGAAGGAAGTATGCAAGGATAGCGAGGTGCGGAGAAAGATAATGAGGATGTATTGAAGAGAAGGAAGTATGCAAGGATAGGGAGGTGCGGAGAAAGTTAGAGGTGATGGATTGAAGAGAAGGAAGTATGCAAGGATAGGGAGGTGTGGAGAAAGTTAGAGGGGATGGATTGAAGAGAAGGAAGTATGCAAGGATAGGGAGGTGCGGAGAAAGTTAGAGGGGATAAATTGAAGAGAAGGAAGTATGCAAGGATAGGGAGGTGCGGAGAAAGTTAGAGGGGATAAATTGAAGAGAAGGAAGTATGCAAGGATAGGGAGGTGCGGAGAAAGTTAGAGGGGATGGATTGAAGAGAAGGAAGTATGCAAGGATAGGGAGGTGTGGAGAAAGTTAGAGGGGATGGATTGAAGAGAAGGAAGTATGCAAGGATAGGGAGGTGTGGAGAAAGTTAGTGAGGATGGATTGAAGAGAAGGAAGTATGCAAGGATAGGGAGGTGCGGAGAAAGTTAGAGGGGATGGATTGAGTATGTAGTAGTTGTTTTTGGAGTTATGAGCACAGTTTCTTAACTACCCCGTAAAGGATCGACTTGATTGGGTAGACGTGTATAGCGTCCGTGGTCGAAGGGTTTAAGGCGTCAATCTCGCAATATACTGGACTGCTGAGGGTGAGGAGATGGGTGTTTGAATATCATTCGGGTACACCAAGGGTTGCTTTTTCAAAATGTTCTACCTCACTTCCTCCACGCAAATGTGAGCACACTTTCTCTGTATTCAACATTATTCCTATCTAACTCATTATCGTAATTAGTACGCATGCGTATACCCTGAATAGGTGGTAAAACGTGTTGTTAAAATAAATGATTAGTTAGAGATGATCTTGATCAAGTAACACAACCATCATCCAGCCATCGAAATCAACCCTTAGTACACTCTTCATCCCAGTTCGTTAGCTTCCCATTACCCCATCAATATGTATGCTAATGAATATGAATCAACACGTATATAAGTTTAGTGTTCAGTGGTGTTGCTGAGGCACACTCCTCGGTGGTTTAAAAGAGCATGTGTCAAATTGATTGATTGTTGCTTTTGTTTGTTGAACTAACACCTTCTTTGGCTGGTTCATAATTACCTTACAGTTTGATATACCCTCATTTTTCTGATTCAGGTTCATTTAATGGACCTACATGGTATGAATTTATTATTAGTATTACAAAAAAATTAAATTACTCTATAAATATTTTTTTACATATTTATTAAATGAAATATAAAACAATAGACTAAAAAAAAATACATTTTTGTATTTGACGCTAAAGAAAACTACGAGATATGTATGAATAATTTAACTAATTTTATTTATGATTAAGTTTTTTCCCTCATTGATGGTCACGTAAACCAAACATAAACCCAGTCTAAGTTAAGTTTATATTCAGATGATTAAGGTTCTAATCACGGCCTTTTGAAATAAAGGTGTTTTTTCTTAATTTTATGGTTTTTCTATATCCCTCCAATCAAATGTGGATACATTTAATCTTATTTATTCATTATTTGTATTCGTATAAGTCTTAAGAAGAGTGGTTGAGAAGATAAGCATTTTGGATTTGATTATTCGGAGCAAAGAAAACTGGATTGGGCACACACTTAGAAGGAACTGTATTTTGCATGACGTCACAGAAGGAGAGGTTGAGGGAAAGAGGAGCTTAGGAAGAAGGAGGATTCAAATACTGGATGACTTGGAGGAGAGAAGAAAATTCTGGGAGCTGAAGGAGGAGGCAGAGGACAGGGTGCATTGGAGGTCTAAGTTCACTGATAAAAGGAATGGACCTGTCGTGAGACAGAACACCTAATAATGATAGTAATACTAATAATTATATTAAGATTAATAACCAAAATGTATAGTATGAAGTGGTAGAAAAATATATATTCCTAGAAAATGGCTAAGGGTTTTCTTGGTAATAGCTCTAAGCACCTTGTGCCACAGCAAAAACGATTAGACATATTTAGTTTAAATTATTATAAAAATATTGCGATTTTAATTCTAGATATAAACTAAGGATTCTACTCTTTTAAAATGAGGAATTTTCAGAAAATCGCTCTAAGGGTTTTATTCGAAAAGGCACACTTAAACTTTTTTTAAAGAAATAATAATAATATTTCGTGTCTGTGCTACATCACTCGTAGCCCAGTTTGTGGAAATATTATCCAGTTCTAATGTACCGTTGTCCAGGGGACGTACTAATGTACTAATAGTACATCCTTTCTGTGGAGGATCTTTACATGTCCTGATGAGATGAGGTGATGGTGATAGTGAGTATGAGGGTGTGTAACCAGTGGGAGCTATAAAATCAAACATAAGCCTAATTAACCAAACCATTAATTTTCCTTACAGGAAAACTACCTATGTTACCAGTCTGGAATCTAACACTGGACTTTTAAACTCATAACCAAGTGCACTGACCAATGAAATTAAATGTTTCGCCATACACATGTGTAGTATTGAAATCTGTTCCCAAACACTAAGAATCATTACGTCTATGGCTATCTCCGTTTGGCACGCAAGTACTCTTGAAACTATCATTGTTTGCTGGTAATGATCCTCTTCTTTACAGTAAGTGCTGCCTCCTATTACAACACGCGAAACACCCCGCAAGCCATCATGGGTAATAACAAGTTGTTTGTTGAACGAAACTCTGCACGCGATCTTCATTCCTTCTTCTCGCTTGAATGCCACCTTCACCCTACCTAACCTCTCCATCGACCAGAGTGTCAAGTTCTTTCACATCCTCATATTGAGACACTGGCACAGCCAGGATTCGTTCCTGAGGGGGGGATTGTTTCACTGACCAACCAAGCGGGGTCCATTGTTTTTTTCCACGGGAAAATTTGAAAATTTAAATACTGCAAAATGCAAATGCATCAAAAGAAATACAATAATATCCAAAATAATTTAAAAGGTATAAAAATGGTCATAATTCTGTAATTATTATAACTATTAAGTTTCTATGAACAAATTTATATTCTTGCATACTGCTAGAATATACAAACATGCAAGTTTCAATAAATTGTATTGTGAGAATTTGATTTATATAATTATTTTATAAGCTAAAATCTGAAAATTCAAATAAGCAACTTGCACTATCTCTTAACTCAAATCACTTTTGAACTAATTATCTTTAGTCTTATGTTAATTTTCCTTGGCTTCGTAGAAAGTTAATTGAGAACTTCATCCTCCCCATGTAGAAAGATCATATCTGGCCAGAACTGGGCCAGATCTGTCATTTTCCCACAAGGGTCTGTAACTGACATCTCTGCATGTATGTACATTAAGCCCATTAAGTTTGTCATCATTTGTAGAGTTACTCAGGTATGATACCAAAAGCTTTAGGGACGAGAAAGAGATAGGTGAGTAACGACGCCTGGGGAGGGTGGGGTTTCAACCCTGAAACGTCCCCTCCCCCCCCCCCCCTTGGCTGCGCCAGGGTGTGGAGCATAGAACCGCAACAAAACTTCGCAATTAAAGTCTATTCTCTTCCACACTTTTGGGTCTGTCCAACGACTTTTTGTCCTCATCCACGGTCCTCCATCAAGTCATCCGTGTCTTGCCCCAACTTAATTGTCCTGTCCTTGCTTTTAGTCCACCGGGTAGAGCTAAGTAAGGTACATCGCCAGAGCTAAGAAGGTAGAGGTTACTTTTCCCACTGACAGAAGATCAACTCCCGACAGACCACTAACAGAAGCACTGCTGCGTCACGTAGGACTCCTCCTGAAGTTAAATTACAAGTCAGGAGGAGGAAGGAGAATTGAGATACAGGACTAGAGTTTCTGAGTACATACAGAGACACTGCTGGAATGGATATTAGCCATCATCCCAACCAGAAGATGGTCTGGCAGAAACTGACCTCGGGACTAGAGACCATCTTGAAAAGGCACGCCACATTGGACATAAAAAATACTCAGAGGGCCACATTAATAAAAAATAATTGTACGTTGCACCTACAAATTAGGGCATTTACTTAAAACTCGTATGATGTTTGAAACTAAATAATATACATTGTTGCAGAAAAAAAATAGGAAAAAATAAAACCACATTCTACCGAAGAGCATTAATGAAATAATATACATTGCTACAGGAATATTTTGAAAAAAAAAAAAAAAGGAAACAAAGATAATAAAAATTCATTACCCATTTCTCATACCCCTTTTAAGTATATTTGCTTACAGATCAAAAACTATAGTTTTTATAAAAATATATTTCAAATACAAGCTTTATTTTAGTTTTTAATTAACCTACCAACTTTCACAGAGTTGGTCTACTGAGCTGAGGGTCAGAGCTCTATTTCTGGCATGGCCTAACATAAAGTTATACACACGGCATAGCTTGATAAGATTCTTATCAACAAATTGACAAACTGTCTCAATCTTATAAAATCTGGACTGTGCACGCTTCAAAAGACCTGTGCTACAATTTAAGACTGGAACGGACTGAAGAGGTTGTAATGTGTACCATTACCATTTAAATGGCAATTACTTTCGCTGGCTCTCCCCAGAGATCTTAGAGCGACTATCAGTCTACTCTGAAAGGTAGCAGTCTTACCTTGACTAATTACACTATGGCTTTGCTTATAAGCTACACCATAGTGGAACCAAGCAAGGTAGCATTATTACCTTGACTAATTACATTATAACCCTATCTTATAAACTAAACCATAGTGGAACCAAGCAAGGTAGCATTATTACCTTGACTAATTACATTATAACCCTATCTTACAAACTAAACCATAGTGGAACCAAGCAAGGTAGCATTATTACCTTGACTAATTACACTATGACCCTATCTTATAAACTACACCATAGTGGAATAATACAAGGTAATATTGCTGCCCCCAAGGTAAACGGAGGATAGATCCACATATCATGTTATGCCAAAGCTCGGTCACAGCTGTGTCCAGCCATTGATTGATCCTATTACTAGTCGGACAGGAGATCCCTCACCGGAAGTCCGTATTTGCACTGTCATGTTTTACCCATACACCCACTTACCGCGACTAGAACACGGTAACCTAATTGTGAGAGCATCCAACCGTTAAATTCAGAAATCCGGCGTTTGGACCGTGTTCATTCGGCTGCTAACACTATTTTAATGTGAAATGTTGGTTTTTTGGCATCCATAACACCTCTCAAGGGAGAAATCCTCAAAGTTTTCGCTATTGTCAAGAGGTCCAAATACTGGAAATCTCAGACGTGTTTCAGTTGTCCAAAAATCAGGCAAAAGCCATCAACATGTACTGTACTGTGCTGTACTTTACAGTACTATACTGTACATACCTTTAATGTAACCGGCCCCGTGGTGTAGTGGTCAATACATCTGGCTAAGAGCTTAGGTGTCCCGGGTTCAATTCCCGGCTGGTACCTTGGGTATTTATCTCTTAAGGAGAATTATTCGACGGTCATCCAGGCTTGGTTAGTCAGGCTTAGGTTAGGTTTAAGTGTTTCCAGTAGGTCCACACCCTCAGAATCACTATCTCCCTCATACTCACTATCACCCTCATACTCACTATCACCCTCATACTCACTATCACCCTCATACTCACTATCACCCTCATACTTACTATCACCATCACCTCATCTCATCAGGACAGTTAAAGATCCTCCACAGAAAGGATGTACTATTAGTACATTAGTACGTCCCCTGGACAACGGTACATTAGTACTGGATAATATTTCCACTACCTTTAATATTAAAAACCATTATTTTTACTTTTTTTATCCCTTCGGAGAGAATTATTCTGATCATAAAAAAAAATTAACTCGAAATTTTGACAATCGGTGTTTCATGACTCTCTGAAACTGAAAAATTTATTTTCCTGATGCCGTCTGTCTAGACTCTAGAGCCTAAACCATTTTACCGAACTAGCAAAAACTTTGTATCTAAGGATTCTATAAGGTTTCTTCTGGAGACTATTGGAATTAGATTTCTTAACCTAAAATTAAGGACTTAAAAACAAAAAAAGAGAAAAATTGATTATATCAAAATCCTCTTCAACGAATTAAATTTAATTTTCCATCCCGGCATTGTTAAACATTGCACATAAAAATAGAAATTCTCGTTTAATCATGAACATGACATTGAGGTCTCCTTACAAAGGCAAAAATTTTCCAATTTGTATCATATCTCCGTAAAAATTTGAGATTACGAAATCGCTTATCATTCTAAAAGTGGTACTTTTAAACATTAAAATATTTTATTTAAAATAATTTTTTATAAAATCAATAGTTTATTTTTTAGCTATAAGCATATATATATTTACTTTAAATTTAGGTATTTTAAAATTTGATATTGATTGTCATGCTCTTTAGTGAAGAGAAGACCCGCATAGGTGGCGTAGTTAGCTAACGCGCTAGTACCGTGTTGAGCTAGACTTCCGAGGACGGAAAGATCGAGGTTCGAATCTCGGTCGGGTGAACTGGGGGTGGTTTTTCCTAAATGTTTCCCACTCTCCCTCCATGAAAATGCGGGTTTACCTCCTCTAAATTTAACCTTCCCAATTCCTAATCCATTAGCGTAATCAGTATTTAAGCGTATAAACCGAACGGGTAGTAAGACGCGGGGATAAAAATAAGTCAATACAAAGCAGTATAGCAGTGATGTTATCACTAAATAAATGATAATTAGGATTATGTTTAAAATGTCAGTAATTGGAATCGTTTGACCCCCTAGCTCAGTCGGTATCGCGTCTGTCTACTGAGATAAAAGTCCCGGGAACGATTTCCAATATGGCCGACAGATGAATCATTACCGAAACGTGGGTTTGCCCCTTCGACAGTGATAGATTAACGACCTGTGGGATGGTTGTTGTGTCTGTTCTAGATTTAAGTTAGTTTATAAGTCGTGTACTGATATAATCAGTTGGTTCAGAAAGTGTACGCTAAATATCTTAAATAAATTAAATGAAATATAATTATAGTTCTTTTCATTTGTTATTTAAAAAATAATGATCACGAATTTAAAAAGATTTATTTTTATTTTGGTTTTTCTCACTTCTTTTCTAACTCCACCCAAACTAACGTGGAACACCTGCTGACCCTTCGCTACACACCTGCTGACCCTTCGCTGCACACCTGTGTACCCTTCACTGTACATCTGCTGACACTTCGCTGCACACCTGCTGACCCTTCACTGTACACCTGCTGACCCTTCACTGCACACCTGCTGACCCTTCACTGTACACCTGCTGACCCTTCTCTGCACACCTGCTGACCCTTCACTGCACACCTGCTGACCCTTCACTGCACACCTGTATACCCTTCACTGCACACCTGCTGACCCTTCGCTGCACACCTGTATACCCTTCACTGCACACCTGCTGACCCTTCGCTGCACACCTGTATACCCTTCACTGTACATCTGCTGACCCTTCGCTGCACACCTGTATACCCTTCACTGCACACCTGTATACCCTTCACTGTACACCTGCTGACCCTTCACTGCACACCTGCTGACCCTTCACTGTACACCTGCTGACACTTCACTGCACACCTGCTGACCCTTCACTGTACACCTGCTGACACTTCACTGCACACCTGCTGACCCTTCACTGTACACCTGCTGACCCTTCACTGCACACCTGCTGACCCTTCACTGCACACCTGTATACCTTTCACTGCACACCTGCTGACCCTTCTAGGCACACCGTTTGAAAAAGTTGGTATAAGGCTTCACTTTCTTGTTAGACTGGATTTCCGGTGACGAGAAGGTGGGGGTTCAAATCCCGGTCAAATGTACAGAGTGTTTTATCCCAAATGATTTTCCCTTATCCTTCCACACAAATACGGATACTTTTCCTCTTATGTCTACCTTCCTCCTCCCTACCGCATTGGAATAATTATACTAAATTAACAGAAGTGTTCTCTTCAAGCAAACGTATGACGTATGTGTAATTCATTCCTGTTCTAGCGTGCTCGTTTGGAATTGTCGGCCTCACCGGCAATCGGACATAGGCCTACCTATTTTAAAAATCAATCCTTCACTCTCTCCCCTCACCTTTGTCCTCAATCCAACCAACTGCTGATATTGTTATAGCTGCTGCTGGTTGCATAACTCCCTCCTGGCTCCCCTCCTGTCCTTTCAATGAAAGGTTAGCGTGTGTAGTCGCGGCGAGGGGGGACTTGTTCCTGTTCCCCCTACCTCTCTCAACCCCCTCCCTCATTTCCCTTTCGAATATTCCAAGATAAAATGATGGAATGCCCCAACTAACCTCACTCCTCCAGCCGTCAGTGTAGGGGGCTTGGAGCCGTGAGAAAAAGAATCGCTAAATTGTACGTTTAGTCAATATAGTTTCTACTCTGGGATCACACGTCCAACATTCACAAGGGCGGAGAATAAACAGAATCACGTGACGAGCTCTAAGCCAATAACTGTATCTCAGCCTCATCTGCGTTGTATGTCCAGCACGGTTTGAAATAGTTATCTTTCTTTTTACCGTGCGACATCTGCTTGGTAGGCATAGTGAGATTACAAAACCAACTGACTCAATCAGTGCGCATGCGCATTGAACCAATTACACATTAATTGCTCATACACATAAACCAAACAACTTAGCAAGAGGGCATGCGTCTAAATCTACCAACTAAAGCTTGATCCACAAACTCGCCGAAAAATAGAAAGCAGAATATGCGTAGTAATTCACACGCTGTATGTTGACCCATGATGCATTGCAAGGCTAACTTAAAACATCTGATTATCAACATATTTTATTTTCTAGTAGACAAACCTATATTCTATGTCATTCTCCCGATGTATGTTTTCAAATTATAACGCTGTGTCTTGGCTCAATCCAATACATCGATACAAGCTTTACATTAACGGGTTATTTCAAATCTCCTCACAACGAAGCTGTCTGCTCGCTTCTAGCTCTACAGCGCATGCGCACTAATTTGAGACGGTTGATCCTGAGATTTTATTGGTTTTCCCGTGCCGTAAATCTCAGGCAGAGTGGATGAAGTAGAGAATAGTTGAACTTCAGCAGAACAGCTCGCCCCGATTAAGTGGAAATCTTGTGATTGGCTTAGAACACATCACGTGATCACGTTTCTGTTCTGCATTAGTTTGCCGGCGAACGTGTGAATCTACAGTCGATCAGTCCACATGCGTCTAAGCCGACCGACTCAATCAGTATGCATGGTCCTATAAAACGAGATATAAGAAGACAGCAGCATCGACTGTTGTAAAATAATTTGAAATAACTTGTTAAATTAGAAGCGTGTGTGATTTTATTTCAATACACAACGCAATATTTATAAAAACATCCACTTAGATGATAATCATTATGTTGATCCATTATAACGTAATCAACTGGTTCTAGTTTGTGTCGCAAAGCATTATGGGTAAAAATACGTGCCAACTATCGTGTGAATTTCCGCAATACTCGAGCAGATCCTGCTCTACTTTTGGCGAACCTGTGAATTAAGACGAGCCGGTGGCTGCATGGACTAAGGAGCTAGGCTCATTTAGTCTGGGTTACCGGTGATGAGAAGGTCAAGGTTTGATTCTAGGATGTACTCTCTGAGGGTGATTTATCCTATATGGTTTCCCGTTATCCCTCCGCGAAAATGCTGGTACATTACCTCTAAGTCCTAACGTTCTCCTTTAAACTCAACTAAATGAGACTACTAGGTCTATGTGTATTGGGAAGATATATTTACACTATTGGTGTGGGGATGAGGAAGGAAATATACCTGAATTTTCGTGGAGGGAGAGTGGAAAACCATTTAGGGAAAACCACCCTCGGTACACTTACGGGGATTCAAACCTCGACCTCTCGGTTATAGGCAGCCTAATGTATTGCGAGAGAGATGTATTAAGCCTAGTACGCTCTTTGAAACATTGTTAGCAAACATTGTTTCTCAATGTTTCGGAAATGTTTACTGTTTCTCACAAACATAGGGAAAGAGTTTGCAAACATCTAAACAAACATAGAATTTAATTTTCTTCACATGGTGACGTCAAAATTTCTTGAATATCTGTAAAGGATGTTCTAAAATTTAATGAAAACTTTCTTTTTTCCTTTCAAAAGTTTGTTAGATAATGCCGCCATGTTCATGACAGATATTCAACAATTGTTGACATCAACATGTGAAGAAAATTCAACTCTTATGTTTATAATGGAGGTATATTTTTGTTTATTTTGGCCAAAAACAAATGTTTTGCCATAAAAACTGAAAAAACACTTGCCTTTTCTCGTGTTCCCTTCAATCCCAGAATGAAAGCTCCAACAAGGTGGTGGTTTTAGGAACTTCACTCGCACGTATCCTTTACAAACGATTGGTCCCAGGTTAGTGACTTGAGCCACATTGTCTTTTTGGTCGAAAATGTTTGCAAACACGCAAACAATGTGTCTGGTAACACATTTAAAATGAATAACAAGAAACATTGTCTTCTCTTTGAGAAACGCAAAGAAAACATGGAAAAAAAAAAAAAATTCAAACAGTTTGCAAAATGATTCTTCAAACATTTGAAACAAATTTCAGACAAAAGAGCGCCATGTTTGCAAACAATGGATTTAGAGTTTACACCTTCCATCCAATGTTTACAATAAAATCAGGTTCAGTGGATGAATGGTCTAAGGCGTCACTCTCCTATCATACAGGCCTGCTAACTATGGGAATGTCAAGGCTTTAATCCCGGTCGGTTTTACCGAGGATGGTTTTTCCTAAATGGTCTCCCACTCTCCTTCCATGCAAATACAGGTATATCACCTGTAAATTGCTTCCTTCCTCATTCATACCTTTTTAGATTAATTATTTCACATGTGTATAACCTGAACAGGTAGCTAAACACGGTGATAAAAGAAAATGGACAGTAAAGACAAGAAGTGTTTATTCCTAATCCTCTTTATCCAAGTACTCAGTTGCTGTGCTAACAGGCCTTGCATGCACATCGCCTACGAATACCGTAACCAGTGGTTTCAATGCCGCTTGGCCACCGCATCATGACTAAAATACCAGACAGATAAAACTGCCCGCCATTTTGTTGACTTATCTTTGCAAAGCACGCCATGATTTGCGAAATACCGTGGTCTTATAAATACAAACAAATATCTGACCTTATGTCATCCAGGATACAAAGGAAGGGTAGTTTCAGAAAATATATACATAACTGGTTTTTTTTCCACGTACAAATTGTCCGCATACCTAAATGTTCCCTTCCCATCTTCCGATATAAATTCTGGTAAATTCCCCTATAAGTTCTACCCTACTTATCCCCCTTTCCTATTGGTGTAAATATGCGAATCTCCCGGGCGCAGGGAATTGGGGGAGGATGGTGAGTGGAGGATGGGTGGGGGGAGGATGGTGAGTGGAGGATGGATGGGGGGAGGAGCAAGACGTGGTGCAAGTGGAAATAGTAATAAAATAGAATGTACTAAAAACTGGTAGAATTTGTGAAACGAAATAATAGACATTGTGGTAGAAACACTCCACCAAAGATCATAAATGAAATAATATAAGCTGTTACAATGAGATTGAGAAAAGAGGAATATCTTTGTCCACCAAAGAGCATAAAAGTCAATTTCAATTTCAAAGTGATCCTTTAAAAATATGTGTGTTTGCTTAAAGCTTATAAACAATTGGGCTCACAATAATATATTTCAATTAAAAATCTTTATTTTTATTAGTACTAAAACTTTACAATGATGTGTTATTTCTGATCTGAAATAATTGTGAAAATATAGCAAAATTGGAAAGTTACTTTTTTGTAAAGTGCACTTAAAGTCATTTTCATGGGAAAATAAGGGTTTCCATTTTGTTTGTAAAGTTAAACAATGCCTGGACACAAAATTTAATCAACATCGTTAAAGCAATTTTAAGAAAAACAAATTTTATCTTTTTTTAACCGTCAGTAAACTACCCTTAATTTCAGGGTTAGAGATCTAATTCCAAAAAAATCTCTTGGGAGGGCCTTAAGGAAAACTAAGATACTAAGTTTAGTCCCAATAAGTAAAATGTTTTCAGCTCTGGGCCAAGATATAAACACACAGATAGACCGACAAACGGACAAACAGACAAAAAGACAAACATATATATTACATCGTGAAAACAACTGTTTCTATTTCAGGAAATCATGAAACGTCTACATTTATTAAAATCTAGATTTTTTTTTACGATCACAATATTTCTATCTCCAAGGGATCGTGAGAAAGTAAAATTAGCTTCAAATAGTTTAAAAAACTTTTCCATAAGCTATAAATACATTTCCACTATAAAATAGATTACTACCGTAAATAAAGACACATTCAAATGGATATGGTTTAATAATAATAAGTAACTCAGCACCGCGTCTTACTACCCGTTCGGATTATACGCTTAAATACTTATTACTATAATGGGTTAGGAATGGGAAAGATTCAATATAAAAGAAGTGAACCCTCATTTGCGTGGAGGGAGAGTGGAAAAACATTTAGGAAAAACTACCCCCAGTTCCTCCGAGCGAGATTCGAACCTAGATCTCCCTCATCCTCGTCAGTATAGCTCAACATGAAACGATATCGTTTATAATTGCAGGTTATATGTAGCTACCATGTTTAATTTCCAGAAATGTCATGCACTAACGTATCATCTCCGGTAAAACGTGTTACATTTAGCACTTTCTGTTTAATTAGAGGCTGTAATGTATTTTAAAATGGGCGTTAGCCGGGTGGTATTAATACAATAACCCCTCTACAGCAGGAGTGTGGCTAGCTGACAGATAGATGAAGGTCATTTAATGCAAACATTGGCTGAAAGGTACTAATGTAAATATATTAGAAAATTAAAATTATGTGCTTAGTCCACACATACGTTTGTAATCACGCTGTTCCCTTACAGGGTAGGCAATAAACTGTGCATATAGCTAGAAAACAACTACTCCGTACTTAATCCATCCTCACTAACTTTCTCCACACTTCCCTATCCTTGTATACTTCCTTCAACATCCATACACCGAGTCATACATGCTCTTTTATTATTAAAACTCTTTAATGTGTCTCTTGTTCACACATTCGTCTACAACATTTAGCCACATTGCCACATGGCCAACTCCTTCCTATTGATCCACACACTCTATCTTCATATATTTTATTCGTCATTCGATCCACACTCATCATCTCGACATCCCCAAACCAACGTAAGACGCTCCTGACTGTCCATAACATTTTTTCCACATACATTTCTTAGATATTTCATTCCAACCGCATTCCCCTTGCTCTTGTTTCTCCTGACAAACCCACGATACACATCCATAAAACTATGTTGGCGTGAACATACTTTTATATACTGACATCTTTGTCTCTTTTGATACTACCTCATTCTTTGCAATAGTAATACTATATAATCAATAAAAAGTGTTATAAAAAGATTATAATAATACTTACAGCCAATATTTGCAATAAAGAACATTATACTATCTGTTAGATACCAAAACTCACATCGTTGATGAGCTATAGCTACTCAGCTTTAGGTAAAGTTAATATAAGTCTAAATGTTTAACTTAATAGAAGGAAACAAATTTGACTTTATTTAAAGTGCACGTTATAGGATAGTTTGGGACAGAACATTAGATTAATAGTTTCATAAATAATCAATACATTTTTTACTTATACTTCTAAAACTATACTAGATCACTTGATATTTGTCCATAACTTTAATGTATTTTTTTAATATAGTTATAATTGTGTTCTCTTAAGATAGACCAATTTTATAGAAGTGTATAGTAGAATGCTGATAGGAAGAACAGTAGTTAACAGAGAGAAAAGTTACTAAAATAATTATAATTTATTCATACGTCAAGCCCTGTTATCTGTAGCAGTCACTTTTGATATAAATTATCAATACCTATAAAATAATAATAATATTAATATAGTAAAATGTTATCAAGGTTTACAACAAAATAATGTTAGTATTTTCTTATATGTTCTTCCTATAAAAATCGGACTATAGCTATAGGAATATGTGATTGGGTACGATACTTAAAATAGGAATATTGCTGAAAGAAGTAGATACAAATATTAAATAAAATCCAATGACATGAGAAATAGTTTTAATATTAACTGGACTATAGTTAAATTACACATCATTTTATTTAGATTCAAACAAATAACAATATAATATTCTATTTTTTTACAGTAACAAAGTTATTTCTCGTCCTTATCAAAAATTGTATTAAATAACCATTTATTATCATTTTGTATTAAAAATAATATCAACAATGATATACTATATTTAAATGAATTATATAATGATGAACTGCATACCCAGTACTCATCACTAGACATTGTTAGGGTAATACACTCTCGTAGATCTCAGTGGGCAGGTCATGAAGCGAGAATGGGAGAATCTAGAACCGCGCTCAACCAGTGGGAAGAACTAGATCCAAATGTGAGACTAACATTAGAATGGACCTGAAAGAGATAGGATGTAATGAGGTGGACTGGATAGAACTAGCTCAAGATAGGGATAGGGTGTCATGAGGTAGACTGGATAGAACTAGCTCAAGATAGGGATAGAGTGTAATGAGGTAGACTGGATAGAACTAGCTCAAGATAAGGATAGGGTGTAATGAGGTAGACTGGATAGAACTAGCTCAAGATAGGGATAGAGTGTAATGAGGTAGACTGGATAGAACTAGCTCAAGATAAGGATAGGGTGTAATGAGGTGGACTGGATAGAACTAGCTCAAGATAGGGATAGATGGTGGACTTTAGTGAGTGCGGTAATGAACTTTTGAGTTCCTAATGACATAGTGTAAGTAGGTAAGTTAATGAATGATTCCATGTGCTTAGGTATTACAATTCCAGTATTTATTAAAATTCATCTAAATGAAAATAATATAATTATATGAGATAGATTTATATATTTTTAATTGTTTTAGCACCGAATAATATCTATTGTCGACTAGAGCAATTAAAAATTAGCAAATGTAATGAAATTAAGTAAATCTTATATATAATGATTACAAATTAAATTGTATTATAAATATTTAACTCTTAGTTATTTATTGAATATTCAGGTATCATAACATTTTTTCCCTCTATATGAGATATTTAAGAATGGTATTTATACTAAACAATAAAAAAAATAATGTTATATGTGTAAACATCGTATTACTTACTACCCATCTGCTTATTTACACTAGTAGGATAAGTATGATGAAGGTATAATTTAGAGGAAATGTACGTGAATTTGCGTGGAGAGAGATTGGGAAACCATTTAAGTAGACACTACCCTCAATGCACCCAGCTAGGGTCGATCCCCTAGTAACCGGGAAACCTGACTAATTGAGATCGACACTTAAGCCACGCAACCACCGTTACAGGGATCAATACGTAGTTCAACGTCACACAAATCTTAATGACCATTAAGTGCAGAAAGTGCATAGTTAAGAGAAGCTTCACAAAAGCAATCTCTTCTGTTGTTGATCGATGTCGTCAAAGTTTATAAACTTTACGATAATGTTGCTTGAGAAATGTGTCATGAACATGTAATTTATCAAACGCTTCCTGCAGGAAGAGGGGAAGGGGGCACGAAGAGTGTTTCTGAGCTATTTACAACATCCAAGTGAGCAGAGCAGAGCGTCAAGTGTTTTTTACCTCGCCGTAAAGTTCGCACTTAACTTCCTTTGACCCTACAGACATATTCTGCAGATGACGTGTACCATCAGAGTAAACAATGTGTGTTAAAACACGTCCTACGTGTAAGTCAACAACCGGAAGTTGTGGTTGTGTTGGAGTTTTATGAAGGGACACTTTCATGAAGCGTATGGATGTTAAACATTTTGATAAACATTAGAAGATGTTGCATGGTTCAATATTTAATGATCCCTCCCTGGTGAGCACGCGTACTAAATGTCAAGCTCATCTAGGTGGGATTTCCGGTGACGTAGAGGCCAGGGTTTCAATTTCGGTAGGATGTACTAAGGGAATAGTTTTTCTAAATGGTTTCACACTCTCCATCCACGCAAATCCACGTACACGTAATCTAAATCCTACCTTTTTTTTAATCCCTACCCTATTTATATGGAATCTTGACTTTTTATTTGCCCCTGATATCCAAAAGGTAGAATTTACAATTCTCTCTACCTTTCAGTCTGTCTCAGCTGAAACGATCTATATATTTAATAATTCATGTTCATCGAGAGATTATTCTTCAAACCACGTCCTTTGACTGTCAAAGTTCTGATTTCACTAATCTTACATTTCAAGGCCATTGTGGGCAGTGGAATGTATATGATATACTCTAGCAGAGCTTTCATGCAATTTTACTTTTAATTTTTGAAAATAAATTGGGTCAAAATTTTACTTTTTAGGTGAATCATTATATGATCCTATTGCGATCATATATGTTTAAATATTTAATTATGTTTTTTATTAAAAATCATTTTAACTACCGGTATCATTCGCAAACTTTATGACGGAGCTAGGCAATCAACTCAAAACTGTAATTTTTTTATTATTAGTTTACAGGGGATAAGTAAACTCAAAATGTTTAATTGTGTGTCAAATCATCAACTAAACAGAATAAAAGAAAAAATACTTTCATTTGGTGTCATCATTATTAGATTGATGTATGATCACCTTTTGTCGGCAAAAAATACTAAATTCACCTAAATTTGATGTTTTGTTTGTATATTTCGAAAAATAACGTAGTATTACAACCAAATGGGTTGTCAAGAAAATCATATTGGTAAGTTATCCTTACAAGATTACTATCCCGAAGTAAGAGAGAACGCTTGAAAGGGATGTCCAGAAAGACGAGATATTGCCAACCAGATGTTGCGCTTAGGTTAAATATTGATACAATCTTTAATAAGTAGGCCTACATGAGTTTGGGTGTTTACTGAAATTAGCATAACATTATTTTCTATGAATCAGTACATATATAGATATATAAACATAGTTTAAAAGTTGAAATTTACACTCTTAATAGGCCATAAATACACACATTAAGAGTTAAATTCTATTTTTTTTTACTAAGCATCACGTCTTACTACCCGTTCGGGTTGTACGTTTATGTATTAATTATTCTAATGGTTTTATAGATGATGAAGGTTCTGTTTTTTTAGGAAGTGTACCATTGTTTGCCTGGCGGGAGAGTGTAAAACCAGTTTGTGAAAAACACCCTCAATACACCCGACCAAGGTTCGAACCTCCATCTCCCCGTTATTGGAAGTCTAGTCCACTGCAAGAGTGGCGCGTTAGACCACGCGGCCAACAAAGTGGGTATGATATAATTAATTAGGGGGTCACAACACAAAATGTATTGTCATTGTGTCTTCCTCCTCCCCTGTTTGTTCTCCTACTGTCGGTTGCGTTCCCGAAGAGCACAAGTACAAAACAGTGCAGGTACAGGCAAGGCGCAACCTCGTGGTCCCAAAATAGAGCAGGTACAAAACACAAGGGGGTATGTGTTTAACTGGGTAGCAATAGCAGCCTTAACGTGGCTTTCACGTTACTCGCATTGACCTTTTAGATTAGGTTAGGTTATGTTATGTTATGTTAGGTTAGATTATGTTATATTAGGTTATGTTAGGTTATGTCAGATTATGTTTGGTTAGGTTAGGCTAGTTTAGGTTATTTTATGTTAGGTTAGGCTACGTTAGGTTAGGTTAGGTTATGGTGGCTTATTTTAGGTTATGTTTGGCTAGGCTATAATAGGTGAGGTTAGAAGACAATCAGGTTTCAAAGGGTGAGTTGGACAGTAGCCTACGCATTCCTGCCACCAAACAAAAGAAAGGAAACAGTCACTCGACTTTTTACGCCAATTAAGAATTACGCTCTTATGTACTGTACCTGCGTTCTTTTGTACCCCGATCGTTTGCGCTGTTTTGTACCCACTTTTCGCTTGCGCTATTATGTACCCACGCTCTTCGGTAGCATATTCCTACTGCCAGACAGCTCTACTCATGAACGTTATAAATCCACCACTGGCGTTTATGAGTTTCTTTCTGCTCAACTACTCCAGCGTCTTAAGTTCTTCGTTCTTCATGTGGAGAATAATCTCTGTTTAACTCGCCCACATAGATCTCGCTAAGTGGATTAATTTTGGTGAGCCTTTTTGTCCACTCATGCATTAACGGTTAAAAACCCCTCTAAGATAAATCTGGCAGACTGAATGGTATAATAGGTACAAGTGCAATTAAATTGGAAGTGTTTTCAAGATGCTCCTAGAATGTATTTTAATCTTTTTTATTTGATTTAAAAATAAACTGTACTCACTATAATGGAAGTAAAGCTTAGGCCAAAACTCTTGAACATTTATTTGGACGTGCTAGAACTGATGAAGGCAGTATTTAAAGGAATTTTATCCGGATTTATATGGAAGGAAAGTGCAAAGCCATTTTTGAATCCCCAAACCATAATTGTTTCGTTATAATTTCAAAGATAGTATGTGAAGTATCGGGCCATGTAGGTGGTTCTCAAAATGCACCAGAGTGTGTGAGAATCATCACATAAAAAGGATTATACTTTAAGGTTTGATTTATTTGTGTATTTGTTAATTTATTGATTTTTTTTTAAAATTCAGGGATATGCAAAGCTTCGAAACCTCAACTTAAATTTGAAACACGTTCATGGCTTTAAACTTTTCCATTAAAATTACTCAATTATTTATGTTCAATTATTGCCATTCTGAGCTGTTATAGGCATTACAAATTAATATTCATATGGAAATAACTGATGTGATTGAATCGCATTTTGTGTAAATAAATTTATTTATCAGATTAAAGTGAAGTATTACAAACAATAATTGTGCAATAAAACATTTTCCAAGTCATTTTTTAACGTAAAATAATATACAAAACCCCACTCTAATATTTTTTTTAAGGAATAAGTTAGGATAAAAAAATGGAAGCGAGAAAAAGCCAGTATTTTTGCAGTGGTTATAGCGAAACCTTTTTTTGGACAAAATAAATAAATTACTGCTCAAATACAAATAAAGAATTTAATTTTCTTCACATGGTGGTCTCAACATTTCTTGACTATCTTTAGAGAGAATGATGGAATTTAATGACTACTTTTTCTCTTCATTTAAAATGTTTGTCATCTAATTCCGCCATTATCATTACAGATATTTAGGAACTGTTGATATCACCGTGTGAAGAAAATTAAACTATATGTTTGCACTAGAGAAATATTTTATTCATTTCGGCCCAAAAAATGTTGCCATAATCTGCAAAAACAATGGCCTTGTCCTGCAACCCCTCCCATCCCAACTTAAGCAACTAAAAGAAAACATTCTATTTCGATTCGGCTTCTAGAATATTTCTTATATTCGATTCGAATTTGCTTCGAATTTATAAGTAGACTTCGCACACCCTTAGTTTTGATCTTTTTGACAGTGATGTTTTGAGGGAATTTTGAAATTTTTAATAAAAGCGTGCAGTGTTCGAGTTTAACGTCTGGTATTGTAGACAGTAAATACATATATATTATTTATTTAATTGGTTTAGGCTAAGCTAACATGTACTTTCTGAAATGGATGATCACATCAACACATGACTCACCAAATTATTATTATTATTATTAGCACCGCGTCTTACTACCCATTCGGGTTATACGCACTTACGCTAATGTGTAATGGTAGGGTGATTGTGAGATGAAATGAAGGACCTACAGTTTAACGTGGAATCCGAACCACGATGGAGGCCTGCTCACCAACTTAATTCTAGAAAAGACTCACCAACTTAATTCTAGAAAAGACACAACAACCAGCATTCAGGCTAACAGCCTTATATATATATATATATATATATATATACAATAATACAAATAATATAATAATAATACAAATAATATACAATAAAGACGTAAGAGGGTACTAAGACAAGGAAAACACAAGCAAAGTGATCTATTTAATGTAAATATTTTCATTTTTATTAAAATGATCTTGTATGCAAAATAAATTATTTAAAATAATTATTACTACAAACGATGAAATTATGTATATCGTAATATTTTTTAAAAAACCTGTTTTTAAATATTGTAATTTTTATGTTTCATGGATTAAATTTAAATAAAATTAAAAAACAGTATATTCAATCAATATCCTTATGCGGTATTAATTTGTTTTTTAACATATTTCCGCATTATTTGTTGGGATGTCTGTCATGTTTGATTTGGTTATTTATTTACATTTTTTATAACAACAATTTATCAACATGTGTAGCTAATATATTTGCCAAATACAACACATTCTACTAACCAAAGTTTGAATCCTAGCTATGAAATAAATTGTACCTTTTTATACGTATGTGTAAGCACCAGAAACAGTTATTTTTTTTAATCAAACGTTCTTTAAGTTCTTTAAAGACATATTAAAAGCTTAATGAAAAGTTAAATAGTTAATAAATAATTTAAAGTGGATATTAATTTGTTGTTGAGTATATTTGGCACTCGGCACCGGATCATAAAATTAGTTACAAGATTTGAGATGTGATGAGATATTTTACTAGATAATTTATTTTTTAAAACCTGTAAAGTTTAGAATTGAATAAGTAAAATGCATGTATACATTAATTGAAATTGATGTAAAGGGGTCAATTATTAGGTAAAACAATTTAAAAAACAGAGCATGTAATAGAACGTAAATATTTAAAACCTTTTTGTATTTAATTTCTTAAGCGTGAGAGGTTTGAATTGATAAGTGGGAGAGTTATATAATTTGTCACAAACTTTTGACAAAGATTAATAAATAACTGTAAGAAATGTACTGTACATTATAATGATATATATATATATATATATATATATATATATATAAAACAAATGTTATACAATATATAATAATTTAACGATAGAATTAGGCTAAATATTACCATGAATTAAAGTGGAATAACTTATTGTTTTAATGATAGAATAAAGTTGCTATATTGAAAAATTGAATTGAAATAATACAAAGTTGAAATTTATGAGTAGTCTCATTAAGTTAAAAAAATGTATTCACATAGTTAATGAAAGGATTTATAAAGTTTTCTATTATTTTTAGGTGAAATTATCTTAAAAAATAAAGTTTTATTTATTTTATTAATTTATTTATGGAGATAGATAATGTATTAGGTCATATTCAGTCAAGATTTTCTAATATTATTTTCGTCCAATCCACACAAAACATTTATCAGTGCCTAAAAAACAAACCTTGTATTGATTGCCTATACTTATCGAAGAAAAGGGGAATATGGAAATAAGAGGATTGGGGATAACACCGTTTAATTGTTCTTATATAAATTGTATTACAAACATTAGAAAGAATAATAAAAAACTAAACAGAGCTTACATTATTACAAAACGAGTTTTAAGAAATGAGACCATAATTAAAACGGATGATTGGACTGGAAGTTTGATTATATCCTTTACATTTGATTATTAATTAAATTAATACTTAGGAATAATACCACATAAATATATGCATCCTATATTTATCCTAAGGGTATTCATCTTGCATTGACCTACTACACTATGGCCCTATCCTATAATCAGTGCCATAGTGGAACCAAGCAAGGTAAGTTTGTTACCTTTCAGGGTAAATGAAGGGTGGCCTACATATTTGCTTACTTAAATGAAAATATTTTCCCATATCATTTGAAACTGATAATTTGTATATCAACATAAACTCATTAATTAGTTAATTATTATCTCAATAACACGTGTACAAAACGATAAATCACGACGCAATATGTTGAGCTTAGTGTTTCGACATCTGCTGTCAACTTCTCAAAGCGGAACTCAAGATCCTGCGTATACGTATCGATTCCCTTAACCATATCGCTAGGCAATTAGCCTCACACGCCCACCAGGCGTGAAGAATACCCAGTCTCACAGGGGGACAACACCAATTGCTGTGTAGCATCTCACAATTAAGTTTTATTGAATTTTTTTTATCAACACCTTTATTAGCATGGTTATTAAAGGAACTTACATTTATAAGCATAATTTTTAATTGCTATTCCGTTGATTACCAAGTTATTAATTGATATTACGTTTAAGACTATGGTTATCAGCGCATATTACGTTTATCACCATGGTTATTTGGTTATTACCTTTATCACCATGGATATTAATGGCCATTACATTTATCACTACTTTTGTTAATGGCTATTTCGTTTAATACCTTGTTTTTAATTTTTTT
Source organism: Timema cristinae (assembly GCA_039000515.1). Classification (NCBI taxonomy): domain Eukaryota; kingdom Metazoa; phylum Arthropoda; class Insecta; order Phasmatodea; family Timematidae; genus Timema; species Timema cristinae. The sequence continues at coordinate 102,927,395 of JBCFYV010009882.1, read as the reverse complement.
TGTATTTATCACTATGGTTATTAATGGATATTACATTTATCACAATTATCATTAATTACGTTTATTTTTATCACAATGGTAATGAATAACAATTGTGTCTCACTATCGTTATTAATCTCTAATAGATTCATCACCATGTTTATTAATAACTATTACGCTTATCACAATTGCTATTAATTACTTTTATGTTTATCACCATGACTACTAATGGCTACTACGCATAACAGCTAGATTGTTTCTTAGATTTTGACTCTGAAAAGATAAATACTCACATCGGTGGTTACATGGTTTATGACATTAATATGGCTATAGACTCGCTCATCGGTAATAGGGAGGTCGGGATTTTAATATGTCGAGTGTACTAAGGGTGACATTTCATGAATAATTTTTCTCCCCCCCCCCTTCTACGCGAATGTGGGGAATTTCTTCTAAATTCAACTTTTCCCATCCTTAACACATTATATTACACTTGCGTACAACTCAAATGGATAGCAAGAAGTGTTAAAAAAATAAAACTAATTAAATAATAATAATATTTAGCACCGCGTCTTACTACCCGTTGGGGTTATACGCTTTAAGTACTAATTACGCTAATGGATTAGGAATTGGGAAGGTTTTTAATTAGAGGAAGTGAACCCGCATTTTCGTGGCGGGAGAGTGGAAAACCATTTAGGAAATGCCACCCCCAGTTCACCCGAACGAGATTCGAACCACGATCTCCCCGTCCTCAGCAGTCGAGCTAAACACGTCAAGCGCGTTAGCTAACTACGCCACCGAGGCGGGTAACTAATTAAAGAAATAATATAAGTTATTTGTCTAGGTGTGTCTTAGAGTGTCATGGCTGCCCTGCTCTAGAAAGTAGCTAGCTAGTGAATGCGTGTTTGGCTTACTAACAAGTCAATAATGGAATGGGTGTGTTACATTTTCTATCCCTCCCTCTTGTCAAGCCTTGTCGTACCTAGCAACACTCCAAAAGCCACCACTGGAAAAATCAATGTTTTCCTTGGAAATGTTTTCTACACTTCTAGCCATAGCCGACGCGTAGTAGTAATTCAAGGTAACAGCTAGCTTTGTCCGTACCACAAACGAAGCCATCCAACTCCACGTGCAGATGGCTTACAAATTAATCTAATTTATTTTGTGACACCTTGTTTCATTTGAAACTATGTTTTAAATAAATCAAACACTTGTTAACTTTAGTTTATGGTTTGTTTCCATGCCACGTCTTACTACCCGTGCGGCCTACACACATTTTAATTACACTAATTTAATATCCGCTTCAATGACTGAATGGTCTAAGGCATCACTCTCATGTTATACATGTCTACTAATGACTGGGAGATCGGGGTTAGAATCCAGGTAGGGTCTACTAAGGGCGGTTTTCCCTAAATGATTTTCCACTCTCCTTCCACGCAAATAAGGGTGGATTACCTCTAAAATGCTTCCTTCCTCATCCCTACCCCATTAGACTAATTATGATATATGCGTATGACCGGAAGCGGAAGTAAGACGCGGTGATTAAAACAAAGCTTACACTAATGAGCTAGGGATTATACAAGTAAAATTAAAGGAAAATGCATCTGTATATTCGTGGAGAGAGAGAGGGAAATAATTTGAGGACGAAATACCTTTAGTGCATGCACATTAGGTCTATCAGTAGCGTGTCTGCCTACTGATATAAGAGGTCCGGGTTCGATTTACGGTTCTCTTTCTCATTAATGGAATGACTTGGTATTGTGTCTGTTATAACATTTAGATAGTTTTTGAGTCGTGTGCTGATATAATCAATCGGATCAGAAAGCTAAAGTTTTAAAACAAAATGGAGTTAAAAAATATGTCTCTAAATATTATTGTGGTTTATAGCGAAGATAAAATAATGGACCTGGGTTATTTTCCATTTAAATGTCAACCATTTGTTACTCACTATAGAAATTTCAAATAGTTATTTTAGTTCCAGTTTTTTGCGCCCCCGATGACGGAGAGATTGAGGATCGAATCTCCATCGGGTTTTACTGAGGGTGGTTTTTTCAAAAAGGATTTCCACTCTCCCTCTTAGTAAATGCAGATACACTTCCCATAAATATAACCTTCCTAATCCCTAAAACACTAGCGTAATTAGTACATAAGTTTATAATCCGAACGGGCAGTAAAACGCGGTCCTAAAAAAACAGAACCTTTTCCACTCACCTTTTAAAAAGTCTCTTAATAAATTGCAATATTCTCACGACGTATATTCAGGAACTGTTGATATTTTAAGGGAGAAAACTAAACTAAACTTTCTACCGAGGCAATATTTTATTTATTTTACCCAACAAGTTTTTCTGTTTGCTCACATTCCCTTTCCTCCTCCCCCCTCTTATTCCCAATCTTAAGAATTGTTTTATATTCCACATCTACTGATCCCTGTCGTCCTCCAGTTCTTATAGTAAATGTCCTTCTCAAATAACTCGACCCCCCACAGTTCGACACTCCCCATCTCATGACATTACAACAGTCACTTGTAATATACCCACTCATACCAACTACTACCCTATACAATTCTCCTCTTAGACTTCAATTCTCCCCTTTCCTAATACACATTTGTACAAGTCTATATAAAATAGGGTGACCTGGTGGTCTAGGGGTAAGGAGTCAGACTTCTGTGCTGGGGTCCGGGGTTCACTCCTCGGTCCCGACACAGATTCATCTGATTTCCAAACCCTTCCTTCACCTCTGATAAGACATCTTGTGAATGTGGGGAATGCCAGGCTTCCACCGTGGTTCGGATTCCACGTTAAACTGTAGGTCCTCCATTTCATCTTACAATCACCCTACCATTACACATTAGCGTAAGAGCGTATGGCCCGAACGGGTATTAAGACGCGGTGCTAATAATAATAATAATAATAATAATAATAATAATAATATATAAAATATATATTAAGGTGGGGTGCTAGTGAGCGTGCGTTTAAGGCAGTATTTTTGCAGTTTTTATAGCATAAACATTTTTTGGCCAAAATAAATCAAAAATTTCTTCTATAGAAACATAGAGTTTAGTTTTCTGCACATGCTAATCTCAACAGTTGTTGAATATCTGTCATGAGCATGGCGGCATTTGGTGACAAACTTTTCTCTTTATTTAAAAAGTTTGTCACCAAATGCCGCCATGCTCATGACAGATATTCAACAACTGTTGAGATTAGCATGTGCAGAAAACTAAACTCTATGTTTCTGTAGAATAAATATTTGACTTATTTTAGGCCAAAATATGTTTGTGCTATAAAAACTGCAAAATTAATGCACTAAACTCGCGCTCACTAGCACCCCGCCTTAATATAACCTATTCCTGGCAAAACTTTATATTAGATATAACTAAATCACTGTTGCTCAATGATATTATTTAAAACAATACATATTGCTACACACTTTAGAATACAGTATCAATAAAATTAATCGGGATTTTTAAAGTTAACCTTTTATTTCTTAGAAATATGATTTTCTAAAGGAATTATATTTTCCCAGATTTATTTAGTCACCACCTACTTGAAGGTAAATTGAGAAATATATTATGAGAATGGATGTTCTGAATCTCCAAAAAAGATTCAAAACATCCTCAATACAATTTTATGCTATGACCCTGTTTATAATTTACTTAAACTTTTACCTCTCATAATAAGTGAGATTTTTATTTAAACTTATTTTAAAATGAGCTAAATATAAATTTTCATACAATTTTTAAAATTATAAATTTATAATAAAATATTTTCATTAAACATGGAAGTGTAGATATCTATAAGCTACATTTTGGCATTCATAAAAATTTGAAAAGCCACTTCTTGAATAACGTGAGATTTATGAATTCCTGCCAGCTTTCCATCACTCAAGGAGGTTCCTTAAAGGTTCTGCCAGCGATGTTTGAATTGTTTCTAACATTTTATCTTTTTGTCGAGTGACAACTTGATCGCTATTTATTTACAAATTTTTCCAAACTAAACATTGCTTAGAACCTTTCTCTAATATTCTCATTGCTATAAATAAAATATCATATTTAGTACAGTTTTCATAACCTATTCGCAAAGCCTTAACAAATTTCAAAAGATGTTTAAAGTTGTTTTTATGGCAATTAAAAAAAATTGTTCTCAATAATTTTTATTTTATACATAAAGTGTTTTAATACAGTAAGTACAAATGACTACCAAACTAATTCTCTAGCCTTAAGGAACTCAAAAGTTCAAGGCCACCAGAACGTAAGCTCGTAATTCAACCCTAACCTGACGCACAACCTCCCTTGAATATATTTTCACATTATCATCCCATCGACATATCGACCTACCAAGGGGTTTTGTATCTTCAGGTTTCTCCACTAAAATGTTGTGTACATGTCTGTAATTTCCCATACGCGTCACATGGCCACCCACCTCATCCTGCGCGCTTGGATTATATTTAATATATTTGGGGATGCATACAAATCATGAAGTTCTTAATTATGTAACTTTATCTATTCTCCTGTTTGTTCATCTCTCTTAGGATAAGCGATATCTCAATAAAAAATAAAATGTTGATTTTGGAATGTAGGAAACACAGGTTAAGACCCGTTATTTTTGCTGTTTTTCCAGCAAAACTTTTTTGAGCTGAATAAATAAAATATTTCTCCAATGTAAACATATGGTTTAATTTTCTTCACACGGTGATATCAACAGTTGTTGAATATCTTTAATGAACATGGTGGCATTAGAATACAACATTTCTAAATGAAAATAAAAATATTTCTATAAACTCCAGGACACACTCGACAGATATTCAACAACTTTTGATATCAACACGTGAATAAAATTGAAAAATGTATATTTTTATAGAATTATTTGATTTATTTTGACAAAAAAAGTGTTGATATAAAAACTGCAAGAACACTGGCCTCTATTAGTACGCTCTACATCCCTGGTTAGCACCTAGCATACGTAAGTAGTACAGCTCACAGTCTCACCCTGGTTAGCACCTAGCATACCTAGGTAGTACAGCTCACTGTCTCACCCCGGTTAGCACCTAGCATACCTAGGTAGTACAGCTCACTGTCTCACCCCGGTTAGCACCTAGCATACCTAGGTAGTACAGCTCACAGTCTCACCCCGGTTAGCACCTAGCATACGTAAGTAGTACATCTCACAGTCTCACCCCGGTTATCACCTAGCATACCTAGGTAGTACAGCTCACAGTCTCACCCCGGTTAGCACCTAGCATACCTAGGTAGTACAGCTCAAACCAACTGACAGTGATGCGATTCTCTGCAAGCTCTCGGGAGATCTAGGCAGCAAGACGACAAACATCGATCAAATATCTCAAATGACATCCTGTGGACAGTTAATTGACAAATTTAATGGAAATGCAAATATTCTGAACATATTTACCATGTCATACGAGGTAAATTTACATATCTCCAGATAAATAAAAGAAAATGATTACATAAAATGGAACAACGAAAATTGTATTTGTTATAATTAAGTTCACTGAAAAAAGTATTTTTTCGAAAATAAAAACAGATTAATATATTTCAATGTACATTTGTTTTTCAACTGTAGGTTTTTAATTTCTTTATTCAAACCAAAGTTCTTCAAAATACCATTACAAGAAAAGTCAAATCCCATTGCCGCATCATGTAGAAGGGAAAGTAGTTTATTTTGGTTTAGCTTATGCCACGTAAAGATACCGATTGTTATTTCTAAACGAAAGTTAGTCCCACATGATCAAATATTACCCACCTTCCTAATTAGTATAACACGGAAACCCTCTGTAAGTATCTTCTAAAGCCGTTCACCTGTTCAAGTTTTGAAGGATAGTTTACACCGTTCGGGTGCAAAGGCAAGTTCTGACATCTATACTTATAAAATATGTCCTGATTGACTGACTGACTGACTGACTGACTGATTCATCATCGCCGAGCGCAAACTATCAAGGCTACAAGCATGAAATTCGGACTGTATATTCATTTTGTTATGTAGGCACCCACTAAGAAAGGATTTTAGAAAATTCCACCCCAAAGGGGTCAAAATAGGGGATGATAATATGTATGAAAGTCCGTCATTTTGAAAGTTACATAAACAAAATTTTGTATTTCGGTTATTGACGTAAAACAAATAAATACGTGTTTCAGGAATTTTGGAAATTTTATTTAATAAGGGATGAAAAAGGGGGTGAAAGTTTGTATCGGACTTGCATTATTTTTGATCTGAGGTCAAGCTATGGTCATCAAAGTAACGTAATATTTTAAATTAATCTGTAAATACATATGTATATTTTCGTATTTGTATATAATCAACTTCCACGCGAGCAAAGCCGCGGGCAACAGCTATCTAGTAATCCATATAGAAGTCAGTAATCATTCAAATGACTGTCCACACGTGCTTATTATTTTACTTAGTGTTTGTTGTTTACAGTCACAAAGTGGATATATTAGCCTTGAAAAAGATAAAACTACCTTTAACTGTTAAAGCTTGTATGTGCAATTCCTTGAAAAAAGAAGGTGAATAATAAGACATAAAAGGGACAGAAATGTGTTTATAGATCCTTCAATTTCTATAGCCACCGCAGTTTTCTCTTGCATTTTGGTTTCTATAATGTACGCTACCCAGTCCACAAACAACCATTTTATCTGTAAAGTTCAACAAATTTTACAATGATGTTTTTATTCCACTTGCTTTTCTACCAGAATAGATAAAACTGTTGTTTACATGAGTCTAACTACTGGCGTTTAATTTCTTGCTTCAGTAGCTTACCTGCGCGCTCTCAGTGAAAACTAATTTTTTAGATCCATCTCTTACGTCACAATTATTCTGCATACGCCACTGCCTTAATTATCGTATCACCTTGATCAAAGCCACGGAGCCTCTGTGAAAAATAAACACTTCATTTTCTGGTTGATCAAAACAATCTGAAGCGAAAATATTTGATTTGTTTGTAAGGCAGTTCATATTACGCGATATATTGTGAAGGAATAGATGCATGCTGGTCAGTAAAAAAATACCTGTGACGTAACAGCAAGTAAATATAGGATTTCCCCATCTTAATGTATTTACGTTAGATTCAACGGGTTTTAAAGAAGCAACATTGAAACAAAAAAACATAGATTCTTAAATAATTCTAAAAAATGGCCTTACTTTGTCACAAAGTTAGTTTTAAATTACTTCGCCCCTCGGAGAGAGAAGTATTGTGATGGTCAAAAAAATCTAGCTCGAGATTTTGATAACTATCGAAGTTTCATGAACCCCTGAAACCGAGAAGTGGTTTTCCAGATGTCGTCTGTCTGTCTGTCCGTCTCTCTGCATGTATCTCTGCCTATATTCAAAAATATTTTACCAATTGAGCTAAAACTTGGTATTTAGGGTTTTCATAAGGTTTTCCAGAGGAGTTTTGTAATCAGATATCCAAACCTAAAATTAATGGTAGTTTACTGAGAAGCATAAAGAGAGAAAATCAATTTTATAGAAAATTACTTTAATTATATTAATTAACATTCTTATTTAGGAGTAAATTTAATTTAAAAAAAAAACGTCAACTCTAATTTTCCTATAAAAATGACTTTGAGAGTGCTTTACATATGCGTAAATAAACAATTTTGATCATATTGCCTTAACTATTTGAGATACTAAATAACTTATTATTGTAAAGTTATAGTACTATTAAATATAAAACTCGTTTATTTGAAATATATTTTTTAAAACCAATAATTTCTGAGCTATAAGCACACAACACACACACATATATATGTAAATAAATGTGTTTTCTAATATTAAATTGATTGCTATGTTCCTTAGTGGACAAAGATTATCCTCTTTTCTCGATGCTCCTGTGACAGTATATATTATTTTGTTTCCCAAATCTTAGACGGGTTTTTAGTAAATGTCTATATTTTAAGATAACAGATAGAAAAAATTTGTGTGAAGCAGCGTATAGTTTTTTTTTTGATCTTGAAAAGTAATCTCAGTTTTTTTTTTTTTGTAAGCACATTCTTTTAAAACCATCTCCTGTTCAAGCTATATGCCTTGGTCTAAAAAATGTCCTGTAGGAGTCTTCCAGCCAGGATGTAGATTTAAAAAATTCCATGGTAGCAAATGTAACTCTAGAATAGGAAACAAGGAAAATGTAATAGTGAAATGCAGATCAATGCTGTCTAGGTGCAAATGATAAATTGAGGGTTTATACTCGTTAGTGGAAGAGGGGAAGTGTTATCAGCATACAAACAAGTGCACCCTCACTGTGTCTTCTGTAGATTTAAGTTAATTAAAAGCGTGTGTGCTGATATGATCTGTTGGTCCAGAAAGTCTACGTTAGTTTTATTTATCTGAGGTATTTAACTTTATGACCTGATTGGTTATTTAAGCACACGAGAATTTCTATGAGCGGTCGCAAAAAGATCCACCAATTTTTCCGTGAAGGATATTTTCACAGGTCTTCAAGGATTCCTTTACTTGCCGCAATCGACATGGTACCGACGGCTTTACTTCCTCTCCGAAGGAAGTTGTGCTACGTATTTTTGTCTCTCAAGGAAAATCCATTGATGGGTTCGAACCCAAGTACGTTGGGCTCTGAGGTGAGCACTTTACCTCAAGACTATCGAAGTTGACAGCACGTTACTATATTAAATAAAATAATAAAGCTCACTCTATTGATTAAGGCTGGAACATCTGTGTATGATTACACCTTAAAAGAACATCACACCAGTGATTGAGTATAATATATACTTCGGGATGAAATATAAGAACGAAATGCAGGTGAAATATCTAAACATCACAGAAACAGTTTTCTAGGCCAATGACATGATATGCTTTAAAGTAAACAAATAACTTCTTTGAAAGTTTGGAAAATAAATCAAGTCAAAATATATTTATTCAACTTAAAAAACAGTTTATAGCAAATAATTTTGAGCTAGCTGGTGTGAATTAGCACAACCAAGCGTTTCTGTATTATGTAAATAAAATAAAATAAAGAGCTCAGTAAAAGTAAAATTAGCTAGGTTGAGAAAAAAAAAGAGCCGAATTTTACGTCTAACAGTTCGATATCTCGTGAAAGGATTTATGTAAATGTCAGAGGAAGCCTTATAGGTAATTAAGGATTACATGTTAAACATTGTGTTTGAACTTTTAAGGACTCTGTTGAAGCAGGTTATATATATTTTTTTGTTTTTTTGCTAATAGGTGAAATGTTTTTAATTCTATTTTCGTACACGCAACGTCTTACCACCCATCTTCTCTACGTATATTTAAACTAACAAGGTAAGGATAAAAAAGGTGGAATGTTATGGAGAAAATATACCATTTGCTTTAGGGATAACCGGCCCTGTGGTGTAGTGGTCAGTGCACCTGACTTTGAGCTTAGAGGTCCAGTTCTCGACTCCCGGCTAGTACTTTGGGTATTTTTCCCTCATACTCACTATCACCCTCATACTCACCTTCATACTCACTATCAGCCTCATACTCACCATCAGCCTCATACTCACTATCACCCTCATACTCACTATCACCATCATACTAACTATCTCCCTCATACTCGCTATCACCCTAATACTCACTATCTCCCTCATACTCACTATCACCCTCATACTCACTATCACCCTCATACTAACTATCACCCTCATACTCACTATCACCCTAATACTCACTATCACCCTCATACTCACTATCACCCTCATACTCACTATCACCCTCATACTAACTATCACCCTCATACTCACTATCACCCTCATACTCACTATCACCCTCATACTCACTATCACCCTCATACTCACTATCACCCTCATACTAACTATCACCCTCATACTCACTATCACCCTAATACTCACTATCACCCTCATACTCACTATCACCCTCATACTCACTATCACCCTCATACTCGCTATCTCCCTCATACTCACTATCACCCTCATACTCACTATCACCCTCATACTAACTATCACCCTCATACTCACTATCACCCTAATACTCACTATCACCCTCATACTCACTATCACCCTCATACTCACTATCACCCTCATACTCACTATCACCCTCATACTCACTATCACCCTCATACTATCACCCTCATACTCACTATCACCCTAATACTCACTATCACCCTCATACTCACTATCACCCTCATACTCACTATAACTATCACCTCATCTCATCAGGACATGTAAAGAGCCTCCACAGAAAGGATGTACTATTAGTACATTAGTACGTCCCCTGGACAACAGTACATTAGTACTGGATAATATTTCCACTACTGGGCTACGAGGGATGTAGCCCAAACACGCACTGTTATATTTACTTGAGGTATGGTTCAAAAGGTTCAAAATGATTATTTAGCCTCAAGCTATGACCTTATAACACTTAACACCTAACTAAACCACAGGGCTGGTTTTACCTAAAGTAAATGGTATATTTTCTCCATAACATTCCACCTTCATCATCCTTACCTTCTTAGTTTAAATATCAAGTTTGAATTGAATCGATTAAACCCAGACTCGGGTAGAGACAAAGTTGGTTTTTTTTAACACCGCATATTACTGCCAGTTCGGGTTGTACATCTATGTGCTAATTACGTTAATGTGTTAAGGATTAGGAAGGTCTCATTTATAACCATACAGGGCACATAAAATGTTAAAATACATAATGATCTAAAGATTGAACATTTTTACGATTACGATAATTTTCTATATAAAAAAGTGGAATGTTATATATAGAGTAATAAACTGTGTCGGTAATGATATGCCGGAACGAGACCTTAACCTATCACATGAGATCCTTTCGCCATGCAGACATAATGATAAGTTGATCATGATTGATCATGACTGAACCCGCTGAGCGAAAGTATTGTGGTTCTCACCTTTCAAATCTACAGATACCGCCTTGTCAATGTCAATAGATAACTTGTTGGCCGGAACTTCTGATGAGAACAGCTCATTGACTGTTTAAGCTCGACTTAACAAACCACACAATTCGTACGTTCTAAGGCCTCTTAAGACTTTATTGAGGCATTGACCTACTTATATCATTTTACCGGTTGTTCTCTATTGGCGTGAAACGTGGTCTCTTACCTTACATGGAGAAAACAAAGGTAGGGTGTTCGAAAAAAAAGGTGTTTAGGGAGATATTTGGTACAAAAAGGGATTAGGATACTGAGGAGTATAAGAGGTTACATCATGAATAGTTACACACTCTGTACTCATAACAAAACATTGTAAAAATGATCAATTATCGTAGATTGTGGTGGGCAGGACATATAGAGCGACTGGTGTAGCAATGAACTTTAGAGTCCCTAGTGAGAGAGTAATTGAGTAGGTAGGCAAATTGTCCAACATCTGTGAAACCGTATTACCCTGTCATCTGGTTTTAGCTATGATAGTTTTCGATGAACATCAGGGTAAATACAAAACAACTGCATAACGTGGCAAACATCTTGTGCCCACAGTGATGGCGGGAATGAGCTATCATGTTGAATGTAACTCTTTAAAACATAATCGACAAACGGTAATAGATTCACATATTTTGGTTCCAGGTTAGGTTAGGTTAGGTTAAGTTAGGTTAGGTTAGTCCGGTGTAAGCAAGTGGTGTTGCCATATGCGGGCTCAGAGACGATGGTGCACTTTTGATGTACTTACCATTAGCGATTCTTATATACCATAAAGCAGGTACATAAATTTGTCCTGTGCAGAGATGAGGAAGGTATTTCTTAACGGAAATTAACCCGCGTTTGCATAAAAAAAAATTATGAATCATATTCATGAAAACAAAAACCTTCAGTACACCTGGCCGGGATTCGAAAGCTGACCTCCTTGTAACCAGCTAATTCGACTATTTGTGCCTGACACTTAGTCCACGTGTCCATGCACGTGAGTTGTGTGTAGAATAACATATCAGTGCCGTCCACATATTGAATCTAACGTGGACGAAATAAGTAAGGCAGAATTTTGAGAGAATGGATATACAGGGTGGTTCGAAAACAATAACTAGACGTTCTATGTTGAGGAAAGGGATGGGCAACATGCTGGGTCTGCCTGACGTCCAGCGTAGCTCACCTAACCGACAACATCTTCAAAAAAGTGAAAAAATATAGTTACTAAACGTATAACTGTTCCGGTCCCACCATGTATTCGAGTGGAAGGAGATTGAGAAACCGACCTTAGAAATACATCCTTAGGAAACGTGGCTGGGTTTCGAACACCAATTTCTCCGCCACCAGATATTACGAGAATGACAACTTTATCCACACACTAATGAAGCGAGTTATAATAAATACCAAATAGCTTGTTTACAAACTTTATTTGATATTACGATAATGAAAAATTAAGTATCTGAAAAGTGACACCTGGTCATATATTGGACATGTAAACATGTTCGAACTATGTTTGTGGACAGAAAACAACCAGAACCAAATATTCATCTCGATGTAATGCGTTGTTATGTAATTAATGGGTGTTGTAAATTCATATTTGCACTTAACTTTTTATTCTACTATAAAACTAATACACCTCATAGGTAGCTAGACATTGTATTGGCTCATTTTAATTAATCCTTAGAGCTTTTATCAATTCAAATACTAGTCAAATAAAAAGCACAACCTATGTAAAAGTGTATTTTGATTTAATCATTCGTAGTTTTTTTCACAATTTTAATCATATAAATTATTGAAAAATATCTTAATATTCTTTCAAAGCTATAAGCTAACAAAAATAACTATTTTGAGCATTACTTCATTGACTTATCTTATTTATGGAAAAGGAGTGAAAAATAGTAATTAAACTTCAGAAGACCACATCAGCTTCTGTTACTAAATATCAGTTTTTTTTATCGTTATAATTTATAAATATTATAAATAATCGACTTATAATAAGAAGTTCATTAAAGTTATATGTTTTGATAATAGTATAAATGGTAGAAAGAAATATTTTTATAAACAAAATTCAAAGCAAATTTTAAACAAAGTGAATAATTTTATATTGTAATAAATATATGTATATTTAATTTAATTGTTTATAATTTGTATTTTAGGTATAAAGGAAATATAATTAAAAAAACACCTCTAGACTTTCTGTTTAGATTTTTTTGAATACATAATTGAATATTAAGAAAATCTTTTATTAAGTTCCAAATTCTTCTACAGTACGTTGTGCAATCACCTTAAAGTTAATTGACTTATTGGGGATTTCTTGCGAACTTTCCATGTATAGTCAAGAGAACTTTTCAAAGGAGAAAGTAGTATAATTTAATTACTTATAATTTCATTTAATCTATGTTTGGATATAAGTTCGATTTTTACCTTATATAACGATTCTCTTCGTTTCCATAAATAGCTATTTCTTTCCGAAAGAAGCTGAATAAAAGGGTAAAGTTTAAATTGGGAAGCACCATACAAATTCGTTTCAATTTTTATTTGGCTCCTAAAATATATCTAGCGTTAGAACTAAATCTTTTTAATCGTATTTCTGTGACCAACTTGGTCCATCACCTCCCTTTCAATATTCAGACGGGACATCTAAAAATATCATAGCTTTATTTTGTTATGTTTCAATTTATTTGGGAAAATGATATGAACTTTAATGTTTTTATAACTTCTATCTCACATTAATATAAAGTTTAATAGTATTTAGATTAATTATTAATTTTAAATCTGATAACACTCTTATAGAAAGAGTGAGTTTTACATTTCTTTCTGTCCCAATGTGTGTGTACCTGTAAATAAAGCCAAAACGGTTAGATACGTAACTGCAGTGGTCTTGGGGTAAAGTTCTCGCCCCAAAACCCGAGGATCGTGGTTTCAAACCCAGCCGGAGTAGAGGGATTATTCTAGAGCGATAAAAATCCGTAGCACAATTTCCTTTGTGGGGGAATTAAAGCCGTTTGTCCTATTTCGATTGTGGCACGCAAGAGAACTATGGATGGTATGTAAACATACCTTTCCCGACTAAATTGGTATGTACTTTCATTCTCGCTCATAGAAAATTCTGGTTTATTAATATAATCAGTCGGTTCAGAAAGTGAGAGTTAAATACCTCAAATAAATAAATATTTTCTGATTTAATGTTTTATATGGGAACAAAATATATATTTTTAGAGGAAAATTTATTTTAAGGTAGTTTACTCATAAATGATTTTTTTAAATGTTGTTCAAAATTTTATCATTGATCCTGTAGAAAGTGGTTTAATATAATTTACAATGCAACTTCACAAACGCTCAACTAAAGAGAGATATGAAATATGGAAAACCTTATAATGAAGTAATGTTTATTATTGGTTTCCTATTCTCTTCCAAGAATTATTACATTGTAATAACTATTAATTATGTTATTATTATCATCCTAATTGAACAAAGATAGAGAAAACATTGCTTTAAAAGCGTCACTAAGGGGTCTGTTTCAGAGGCAACATTTTTAAAACTTTATTTTTTCGTGGGCGAACCAAATTGGCTGAGCTGTCGATAATTTGAAACCAAGGTTTCCAAAAGGCTATTTAAAGATCCAAAATTAATTTTTTTGACCACTTTGGCTGATTTTTAGGATAATTTAAAAAATGTATATTTTTTATTTCAATTTTATATTTTTAAAACCCGCCGAATAAAACATACACATTTACACGATAAATATTATCTTGACTTGCAACTTTTTCACAGGTAGGATTACCCGCTTCGATGGCTGTATTGTCTAAGTCTTCACACTTATTATTATTATTATTATTATCCCCGCGTCTTACTACCCGTTCGGGTTATACGCACTTACGCTAATGTGTAATGGTAGGGTGATTGTGAGATGAAATGGAGGACCTACAGTTTAACGTGGGATCCGAACCACGGTGGAGGCCTGTCATTCCACACATTCACAAGATGTCTTGTCAGATGTGAAGGAAAGGTTTGGCAATCAGATAAATCTGTGCCGAGACAGAGGATTGAACCCCGGACCCCAGCACCCCGACACCTTACCCCTGGACCACCAGGTCACCTTACTTCACTCTTACTACTGACTGGACTGCCTGTGACTGAGAGATCAGTGTTCAAATCAAGGGTGGGTACACTTTTAAGTTGTTTTCCCTAATTGGTTTTCCACCCTCCCTCCACGCTACTCTAGGTACATTTCCTATCAATTCAACCTTACTCGTTCCTATAAAACTAGCGTATTTAGTACTTTGATGTACAATCTGAACGGTTAGTAAGCCGTGGTAACAAAAAAAAAATAATGAAGTTAACGTCGCTAGAATTTGGTTCTCATTATGAAAAATCTCTTGTAAAAATAAAAAAAAGTCATCCCTTTAAAAATATAATGTCATTTAATCCTGACCTCATTAAACCCTAAACAAGCTAATTTCCTTCGGATGAATAGTCAATATTTCTCTTTTGAAACCATTGATTAGATTTTTTTTCACCCAACTCATTAAGAGTAGCGTGTTGTCATAAACTGGTGTGTGAGATGGTACACTCCCTATGCTAACATCTGCTTCATCGATTTTACACGATCAACGCCACAAAAATAAAGGTAGAAAAGGGAGAAAGGAGGTGCAAGGGGAGATTCCTTGGCTTTCTGGAAGCTGGGGGCTCAGACCATCCTTGCATTTAGAATGCAAGCTCAAAGTTTCAAAAGGTTTGTTATGCGCCTCAGCGAATCATCGAACATTTTCATAATTTTAATAGTTGAGGTATTTAACGTGAACTTTCTGAACCCAAATGATCGGATTATCACACGAGAATTTCTATGGGCGAGAGTGAAAGGGCTTACCGATTTTGCCGGGAAGGGTATCTTCACATACCTTACATGGTTCTTTTACAAGTGACATGGGATCAACGGCTTTACTTTCCCTCCGAAGGAAGCTGTGCTATGAATTTTTATCGCTCGAGAAAAATCCGTAGACATTGGCTGGGTTCAAAAACACAAACATCGGGCTTAGAAGCGTGCACTTTACCTCAAGACCACACAGAGGTAAGCAATCATTAAAAAAAAGCTGTATTAAAATTACTAGTTGTTCGAATTATAATCAAATTAACCTATCAAGCTAAGGCTTTAGAATTAATTTTCCTATGTTGACTTGATCAATAAGTTTAATTTATAGTAAATGTAACCATATTCGAATGCAGGCAAAATGGGAAACCAATCGAGGCACATAAATAGAATGTGTAAGTAAGTTGCAGCGCAAAAAATAATAATTCTAGAGGAAACACCACTACCTAGTACGACCACTCGTCACAATTTGGCCTTTGACCCCGATCTGGAGAGAGTGTGTATTGTGATGATTACGTAATGCTGTGACGTAATTACAGCATTGAAGGGTTTTGGTTTGAGTAACGTAATGGTCCATTTTATTTTGCATGTGTGACCCTTGGTTTTTTATGTGTGTTCATTTGATTTTATGTGTTTCCCTTTAGTTTTTGTTTGTGTGTGCATTGGTTATTTATGTGTGCCCATTGTATCGTATGTCTGGGTAGGATTGGGATTGTCGTTGGAGTTTATTTGTGGGAGATTTTTATTTATTTATTTATTGGTAATCATTCTAGAGGAAAAAAAATCTAGGTAAGCCCGGAAAGGATAGAGTTTTGACCTCTCTGTACCAAATGAAATAAGATGGGATAAGTGCATTTTTCCACATGCCCACTAGAAGGGGTAAATATGTTTTAAAACATTAATTTATTTTTGGTTTTTTAAATAATTACATACCCCCTTTTATTAAACACTGTACCCTGGAACACGCACCCATTTCCTCGATATACTCTACATCCTTTTTGCTCAACTCTATACCTCTTTTTAATTAAACACGCACACCTTTTCCTCATTTATTTTCCCCTTTTGTTTGATCCGTACCTTTTTTCCTAGCTCATTGTAAGAAATCAAATGGTAAGGATTACCACACTATGATGACGTAATATAGGAAAGTTGTAAGGGTTCTCTCCCCCTCACTGCTCCCTCAAATATTTAAACACGTTCGCATCCCTGTTTCTACACAATATTTATATGCCTGCCCGACTGGCGTTAGTGCAGAAACACCCCGGACTTAATTTCGGGCTTCTAGGTACCTGAACTCGCCACAGACAGATTTTCTTTTCTCTTATCAATTATATCGATGTGTTTATTAACCCTCCAGCATAAAGGAGCAAACAAACAAAATGGTCTCAAAACAAACCCATAAAACACTTAAAACCTAATTTATTATTCCCCACAACAACAAACAATTCTAACAAAGGAACCAAACAATGCAACAATGTTTCTTTAGTTCAAAGCTAAATGATTGAAACATGGTTCATCTCGGGTCTTTCAACGGTGGCTGGTGATATTGGTGTTTTAGGCACTAGGCCTATAATGGTTGTGTTGAGGTTACCTTACTTTCCCCAGTCCATGGTTTGAGAACAATCAATTTATGAAGAACTTGCCGGACCACACACGTGGAACAGATTTCCGTACCTTTTCCCCCCAACTCCTTGTCAAAAATCAAATGGTAAGGATTGCCACACTATGATGACGTAATATAGGGTCAATGAGCTCAGAAATGTATACTGGGGGAAAATCCAAGGAAGAGGAGAAAGGAATGGAGTAGCTGGGGAAAACTCTGTGAGGGGAATGGGAAATCAAGGGTCAATTGCCTTTAAAGTTAAAGTCTTTTCAATAACGAGAGCATTTGAGGCAGGTGGGACCTAATATATTTCTACTGGAAGCTGACCCCCACTAACCCCCAAACTAATATTATTATTTTATTTTACAAGGTTGAGGAAAATAAACCTTACTATTCCAAATCACTTGTTTTATCATCGAATTTAGTAATCGTTCGGGCTGTATTCATATGCACTAATTACGATTATGTTTTAGGGATGAGTAAGGTTGAATTGATATGAATTGTACCCGCATTTGCGTAGAGGAAAAGTATTAAAACATTTTAGAAAAAACTTCCTCAGTATATGAGTGGTTTTAACACCGATATTTACGCCATTGCCAGTACAGTCTATTGCGAGAGTGATGTCTTAGACAATGCGGCTACCGATGTTTGTCCAAATCCAATTAAATTGAAGCAAGTCTATTTGAGAGTAGCCTAAATAACAATATATATCTTTATCCAACCCGAAAATTTAAAATAAAAGTTTAATATTCAATACGAAAAATCAATATATTTATATAATAGTTTAAAAATAATAAAATTTACATTTCAAGAAAAAAGTATCGAAAAATACCCATAAATGGCCCGAATTTGGATAAAATCGATTAGAAAAATTCTTCCATTATATTATCAATCAATAAAATGGCGAAATCTGGCCTTGTAAATACTCGGAAAATCACAGGTCTTGTCAACCAGCTCCGTGGTGTAGTGGTCAGTGCACCTGGCTACGAGCCTAGGGATTCAGGATTTGATTCCCGGCTGGTACCTTGGGAATTTTCCCCCGAAAAGGGAGCAACCAGCATGGTACCAGTTTTTGGTTGGTTACGCATAAGCTAGGTTTAGGTTTTCTACTGTTTCCATACTCACTATCACCTTCATACTCACTATCACCCTCATACTCACTATCATCTTCATACTCACTACCACCCTCATACTCACTATCACCCTCATACTCACAATAACCATCATACTCACTATCATCTATACCTTATCTCATTGGGTCATAGAAAGAGCCTCCAAGGAAAGGATGTACGATCCTCTGGACAGCGGTATATTAGTACTGATATCGCTAGTTTCTCCACCACTGGGCTACGAGTGACATTCAATCTTCTTATTAAAGGTCTTGTTAAATTTACCCTATATACTTTTTGGTAGAGGTGGGGAAATCTTACAATTTAATACTTACTTAAATATACAATTTAGCACTTAAATTTATCTCTAGAATTCAAATAACTTTATCTGGGGAGCAGTGGGTCTGGAACTGAGCCACGCGAGGACAAATAATGAGCTACTTTAATAAAAGTAGTCGCTTTAGAAATCTCAGATTACTGGTCTGAGGGCTCATTGTGCTGATTACAGGACACACTCTATCCACAAATGTTGGGAGCATCATCACTAATGGCGGCGGCCTCTCCGTTGGTATAGCTCGCTTGTGGAATCGTACCATGGAGTTTTCTTAATCATCAAGCATGGTGATGGTTGAAACGACCTATTGACGAGTATTATAAAAATACATATTAATTTATTTCAGATAATATTACATCCATGCTACTACTACATTTTAGTTTTATAGAATATTTTTAAATAATTATATTAACTACTATAACTTAGAATAATTTTTTTTAAAGATCTAATAGACATAGTCGGAAGAGCATAAATTAAATTTCTACGGGGGAAAATACATATCTATGATAATTTGATTAATAACAATCCTATATATTATTTATGTTGACAACATCCCTTTTTCTCGACAAATACAAAGACTACATCGATGAATAAGGTATCAGTGGATAGTATTTTTACAGACTCTTGACATAGCATACTCAGTTTACGTTAAAACACACTTTTTATTTAAAATGTAATTTAAAAGAAATAGCTAACAATATTTTTGTAGCAATTACCGAAAATAAATTCTCTCTTTGCTATTTTGTGTATACACTTCGCTGAGTATTTAATTTCAACAACCCAACAAAAGACTAGATCATTTTTTTTTGGGGGGGGGGGGGTAAGTTTAATGTTCAAAAGTTTAGCAAGGGTTTACTGGCTATAATATAATTTTGTTGGAAATACATTTGGAGAGTGTAATGTCATATTTTATATTTGGTTGTAGAAGTGTATATTTTATAGATCATTTTTTGGTAATTAATTTTAATTTAGGAATTTTAGGTAATTTTTTTTGATTTGCATAAATATAATATTTAGCTATTTTGTGAAAATTAAAAAAATTGAGTAATGTAAGTCATTTATGTTGAAGGAGTATATTTATAAATACCATCATTATTTTATACATGCATAAATACTCAAACATATATTGCCCAGAATGAGAAGATAATGTAGGCCATGAACTTTGTATCCCCTTGGTTTGTTTAGTTGTAAAATACAAATTCTTGGTAAGACCGCAACTATTATGAAGAGGGTTGCGTTGAGAGGGGGTAGCTATTAGCCTACTTCTAAGGCAGATATTTGAAAATCAATATTATATTCAGGAGAATACAAAGAGTTTAGTTGCTAAAGGATTTTCATTGCATTTTACTTTTGTAAAATTCACGTTTAACTTATTCGCGTGCATTTATTACAAGCTGTTCATATTCGTAGGTTTGTTTTAATTTGAATTAATTTTTTAGAATTTTTAAATTGTTTGGTAGGTATATTTTTCATCATCCTTAGCTAGTCAAAATCCGTGCCCTGATTATCAAAATAACACTATTTAAATACCAGTACATATAAATTAAAAGTAAGGGTGAAGGTATTCCCCCCCCCCACCCCAAAGAATTATCCATTTTATAGAATAGCTAATGGTCATTTCTTTCTACCCTCACCAGCTTTCAATAAAATAATAAGGCACAAGGAAAAAGGGAAGAAAGTCACATTACACACATTTTACAAGACAATAACATTTATATTTCAAACCCCACAGTGACCTCTTTTAACAATAATCTTAGGTTTATTATAAAGGTATTATGATTCTATAACAGATGGCAGCACTAACTCAATTAGAGTTAAAATTTACACTTCCCTTTTTTCCTCTGTACCATTCATATGTTTGATTCTCTCTCTTTCTAAACTTTGTATAGAATTCCAGACGACTGGCTGAACGTAACTAGGGACTGACTATTTGCCAGTTAATCGCTCTCTCTTGAGTAGTTACTTGGTGTGTAAATAGCTTGATTGGTATTGGAGATTGCAGAGTGTGTTTTGTTTCTAGTATCCTCACATCTAACAACACTTTCGGAACAATCAATTTGTGAGATTAATTAGCAGGATTAATTGACCAAGTTATTTAAACTGACAATGTTTTGATGGAAGGGATCATAAGTTAAGGTAATAAGTAGCATCATAGTTTTTATTGCCAAATTGTCTTTGTACAAAATAAATAAAGTTATTTTTAATGTTATACAAATAGCAATCTCAACAGCTCTTGAATACTTTTAATAGGTATCGTGGAATCTTATTAGGTATTTGTATTTGTATGTAAAATGTTTCTCGTCAAATATTGCAATGCTCATTACCAGGGCACGGGTTTTGATTAAATGTAATATTTTCTTAGGTTAATTACATACAATGCTCATAAATACATACTTTTTTTCATGAACAACTTGATGCAGAAATGAATATGTTATAGATGCTTTTTTGGTCATTTTTGGAATTTAAGAGAATATTTTCTTGGTTTGCGTCGTTTTGGGGCATTTTGTTAGCCATTTTATGGTATTCAAGTTGAATAAGTATAATTTTTAATACTATCAATATTAATTTTTATACATGCATAAATGTTCATTGATACAATTTTTGAACATTCAATTTTCGGAATGAAAAGATAATCTAGTCAATGAACTTTGTATAATTTTTGTTTGTCTGATTGTAAAATACACATTCCTAATGAGACTGCAACTAGGCTGTAGAGGGTTGCATTGGGAGGGGATAGCTATTATTTCTGAAGCAGTTTATTTGTACATTAATATAATGTTCTATATTATGCATTTTATATTTGTGAAGTGCGTGTTTTTGATTTAGTTGTTTGAATGTATTACGATTTTTTATTCATAGCTTTAGGCCAAAAGAAACAAGCTAAGAAATATAGTGACCACAGGACCATCAGCCTCATTTCTCATGTGTAGAAGATCGTGGCAAGAATAATCAACAGGTGACTGGAACAGAAAATAGAAAGTGAGATGGAAGGAGACCAATTTGGTTTCAGAAAGGGAAAAGGAACCAGAAATGCCATCGGTATGCTGAGAATAATTTCAAAGTGAAAGTGCTAAAAGCCAAGGAAGAAGTCCACATTGGTTTCATTAACTGGCAAAAGGTTTTCGATGGAGTGAAGGGGAAGAAACCGATGAAAATACTAAAGAAGATCGGCATCAACTGGAGGGACAGAAGGCTGATTACAAACCTGTACCTGGGACAGCGAGTGAAGGGGAGACTGAATGATGGAGGGAACAACAGCGTAGAGATATGAAGAGGATTGAGACAGAGATGCGGTTTGTCACCCAGTCTGTTAAACTTCTATGGTGAGTGGCTGGTAGGAGAATCCCTAGACTAGAGGGGTGTGATAATTTCAGGATAGGAGGACGCTTCATCAACACAATAAAATATTGCAGCTGATCTAGCATTGCTGGCAAAAAATAAAGAAGAAATGAAGGAAATGGACTTGCTGGTGGAGATAGGGAGACGATATGGCAAGGAGATCAACATTGAGAACTCAAACGTGATGGCGATTTCAAAAAATAAAGAGTCATTGAATATCAAAATTGGAAAACAGATGTTGGAAAGCATAGAGCAGTTCAAGTACCTGGGAAGTATGCTTACAAAGTATGCCTACTGCATCAAGGAAATTAGGTTGAGGATCACCATGGCCAAGGAAGCTGTAAACCAGAAGAGGTTACTGCTGACCAGAAAGTTGAGTTTGGAACTGAGTAAGAAACTGATGAAATGCTACATTGGAGTATTACACTGTATGGAGCAGAAACGTGAACTCTCAGGAAAATGGAAAAGAAATACTTGGAGAGCTTTGAAATGTGATTCGGGAGAAGACTTGAGAAGATCAGGTGGACAGACAGGGTGACAAATGAACAAGTACTAAGAAGAGTGGGTGAGAAGAGAACCATTTTGTATGTGATTCATCGGCGCAAAGCAAACTTGATTGTACACATCCTTAGGAGGAACTGTCTTCTGCACGACGTCATAGAAGGAAAGGTTGAGGGAAAGAGGAGCTTAGGAAGAAGGAGGATTTAAATATTGGATGACTTGAAGGAAAGAAGAAAATTCTGGGAGCTGAAGGAGTAGTCAGAGGACAGGGTGTATTGAGGGTGTAAGCTCACTGACAAAAGGAATGGACCTGTCGTAATACAGAACACATAATAATAATTATAATATCTATTTTTTGAGCCAAGAAGAGCACGTTACTGTTTTTGTTTGTTCAAGTTATATGTTATATACTAAATACGCAAATGTGATAAGGATGAGAATGGTCAAAAGTCTCACTACATTTGCGTGGAGGGAGAGTGGACAACTATTTAGAAAAAAAATACCCTTAGTGCACCAGACCGGGATTTGAACCCCGATATCCCTGTTATCGGCAGTCTAGTTAATTACGAGAATGACGCCTTGGACCACGCTATCGTCGAAGTGAGTCACATTACTTTGATTTCTGTTTAATATCAAAAGTTTACGTGATTTTCTCATACAATTTATTATAAATTTAATTACTTTGAAACCCACTTAGGTGGCCGCATGGTCTAGGGCACCACTTTCACAATAAACTAGACTGCCGAGGACGCGGAGATCGTGGTTCGATCTTGGTTGGATGTGCTTATGGTTGTTTCCTAAATGATTTTCCACTCTCCCTCCACGCAAATGCGGATACGATTCACATAAATATAACTTTCCTTATCCTTAAAACCAATTGTGTAATTAGTATATAAGCGTATAACCCAAACGAGACGCGATTCTAAAAAGAATAGTTTAGAATACAGCATCAGTGGGATACCCGCTCTGCGCCACCGCCCCCCTCCCCTCCCCTAATCTCCCATTGTTGTGTCCTTGGGGATACCTTTCCCATCCATAGGGTAATTTAAAGATAAAACCAAATGAATGGGAGACTTAAACCCGTTTACGGACATGTTAAAGACAAACCTCAACAACCAACGTGACCTACAATTCCAGATACGACGGTAATTGCATATAATTTTCTTACAGCTCATTTAGCGAGATGTTAGGGTTACCACGAAGGAAGATAGATTACCTGCCTGCCTGCGTGTTTGTACAACACTTATTAACCGCAAGACACTGTCGACGTTAGGAAAGTCACAAGTGAGACTTGTTTCTCAAAGTGTCCATTCGAGGAAGCTTTGGCCTTTTTTTCTGACATTTGGAAACACCCTCAAAGATAAAATGGTGTGAGATGGGTCCTCGGAGTATTGGCACCCAGGGTGAACCGTAAAATTGGTGCCCCCCCCTCCCCTATACCTCTATTACCCCAGTTCCACTGAAACAGATGACAGTCTCAGGTTTTGTTAGATACCTGTTGCAGATATTTTACAATACCTGTAGAATACAAATTTTGCTATTTTTATAGTTACTTTCAATTATTATCACATATGTAATTTACTATTATTCTATTAAATAGTGATAAAATGTTAGTTTTTAATATAAAATAGTATTCATATATTTTTTTAATTTAACGTGCCCTTTCTGACCCGATTTATTATATCAACACACTAGAATTTCTATGAGCAAGCGCGAAAGGCCTACCAATTTTGCCGGGAAAGGTATTTTCACATACCTTCCGTGGTTATTTTACAAACCACATAGGACCGACGGTTTTACTTCCCCTCCAAAGAAAGTTGTGCTACGGATTTTTATCGCTCAAGAAAATTAAGTAGATCCTGGTTGGGTTTGAACCAATGAGCATCCAATTCTGAGGTGAGCACTTTACCTCAACACCATTTATTAAAAATTAACAGTTTCAATGGCCTGTGGTGATTGTATGAGCTTGAATAGGGTTATAGAGGAAATAAAAACAATAATAGTTTGAATGGACTACTTTTTATTTATAATTAATATCGAGTACCGAGTGATGGACCCAGCATCACAGATAGTCCATGATCATAGTAAAATGTACCGTCAGCCAAGACAAATAGATCTGACGTTCGGATGATTGATTGGAGATCTCTTTTAATCGGGGTTTCATCTGGTCACCATTTTAACTTTGAAGTAAGATTAAGTTTAAATTTCATACACATTTTTAACTACGCATTTAAAGGGACAAAATTGATATAATCATTGGAAAAAAAATATTTTTCTAAGTTATATATATATATATATTATATATATTTATATATTTATCTACATCCCTCGTAGCCCAGTAGTGTAAATATTATCCAGTACTAATGTACCGTTGTCCAGGGGACGTACTAATGTACTAATAGTACATCCTTTCTGTGGAGGATATTTACATGTCCTGGTGAGATGAGGTGATGGTGATAGTGAGTATGATGGAGATAGTGAGTATGAGGGAGATAGTGATTATGAGGGAGGTAGTGAGTATGAATGTGTGGAACCAGTGGAAACTCTTAAACCTAACTTAAGCCTAATTAACCAAACCCTGGTGACCATAGGGGTTATTCCCCTTTTGGGATAAATACCCAAGGTACCAGCAGGGAATCAAACCCTTGTGCCCCAAAGGCTGATTGTAAGGTGCACTGACCCTGTATTACGGGTCTGGTTAGTTATTTATAAACCAACTTTAAATAATCTTTTTTTTTAACGAGCATTCACTCTTATTTATCATGTAAACACTTATCCAAATATCCATTTTAAACCACATCTAGAGACATTTTGGAAAAAAATTCTAAATTTAAAAATAAATGTCAATCATCTGAAAAATACCATTATTTTGACGATTAGAATAAAAGTAAATAAAAATGTGTGACCATATAAAAACTAAGAATCAAGTTAGAATAAAACATACCAAAATGTGTTTCTGTAGCCCTAGGAATTTGCAGACAGACATAATTTTAAAAACCACATTTAGGGTTCTGGGGCACACATAATGTGATACTCTATAGTAATTTCATGGTCTCCAAAAGGTTCAGGATTACAAAACTCTCCGTCTATGAAAAAGTAAAAAGAGAGCTTCCTTCTCATCCGCTTTGAAAATTTATCTTTTCACTTTGACAAATGATGTAAATTGACTTCACGTGCTATAATGATAGAATATATTTTCAAAGCGGATTAATACAGAACTATATTTGAATAACTGTTTCACTGTCATAAAAATTGGTAATTACCGTGGATCAAAGACCACATTTACAATCGATACATATTTATTTAACAGTGACGTGATATAGAATGTCGCTAAAGTAATCAGAGCTTGTTTAAACTGTGCATGTGTTTTGTTCTAATCACTTAGTAGAGCACTCATCGATCAGGTATCATTGAATATAATATATTCTCTAATCGCTTTGCTCTCTGTGGGCTCCGCCCCCAAACCCCCAGTGGGTGTAAACTAATGTAATTCTAGCGTTGTTTTGAACGTTGATTTATTTTTACAATTTCATGACTTTAACTGTCCCATAAGTGTGTCAGAAAATTTAAAAATATGTGTAAAATGTGCAAAATTTTCATAAAATCAGAGAAATCTAGCTCTGGTGCAATCAGTTTTTTGATAGGTCTTACCGTTTAGCCACAAGAGACCTCCAAAGAAAGGTCAGCACCGACTTTAAAGTTGCTTCACCATTTTGATTTTTTTTTCCGGAGATTAATTTTTTTTTAATCTTTTTGGAATTTTCCCGTCTGTTACAGGCTAGAATCTATAAGTTTGCCAAATTTAGAGTTTCTAGCTTATCTGGAAGTTTGTAAACATTAATATCAGTGAGTGAGTCATCAATGTGGCTTTATAGTATGAGGTATGTAGAACAGAACCAATTCTGTTTGGTCAAATTGGGACCAAGCGGGTGAAGTACAATTTTAACACGTTCTGTTTAAACATTCCACGACACGTCACTATTATTTAAAGAGTACTTTTGTTGTGCCTGACAATAAATAGATTTTCCTCACAGTCACGTTGGGAGTCTACGATAGCTGTAGTCAACATCCTTGTAATATTTTTACAGCTTTGTTGATTAATAAACAAAGTATTACCGTCTTCATTGGTCGACTGATCTAAGGCAGGGGTTCTCAAACTACGGCCCAAGAGCTGTACCCGACCCGTGGTATGGGTTTATCCTACACGCTGACTCTTCGACAAAAATTAAAATTAAAGATATTGAAGAAAATAATTTAAATGACGAATACCGAAATGTTGGGTGCTCGTGTTTGTAGTGTACAAAATACATCCACGTATTCTATCAAATGTGATTTTTTTTAGTATCGCGTCTTACTAACCTTTCGGGTTGTACGCTTATGTACTAATAACGCTAGTGGTTTTATGGATTGGGGAGGTTATATTTATAGGAAGTGTACCCGCATTTACATCGAGAGAGAGAGAGAGTGGACAGACGTTTAAAAAAAATTACCCTCAATGCACCTGACCGAGATTCGACCCTGGATCTCACCGTCATCAGCAGTCTAGTCTACTGTGAGAGTAGCGCGTTAGACCACGTTGCCCCTGAAGTGGGTCACAAAATACTGCCGATGCAGCGCCAGCCTTGTATATATTTATACTTTGGTGTAGGAATAGTGAGCAAATCGCGGTCACATAAGCAAAAACTTAAATTACTGGAAAAGTATTGAGTGTAGCCAAATCTAATAAACATAATTAAATAACCTAGTTATTATACTTTGACGATTACCTGGTATAAAATAAACTATGTTTTTTCGCCTATCCAACAAACAAATTGTAGTGATTTGACCTCCATTTACTAACCCTTCGGGTAATCACGGCCACTATTACTATTATTATTATTATTATTATTATTATCAGCGCGTCTTACTACCCATTCGGATTATACGCACTTACGCTAATGTGTAATGGTAGGGTGATTGTGAGATGAAATGAAGGACCTACAGTTTAACGTGGGATCCGAACCACGGTGGAGGCCTGGCATTCCCCACATTCACAAGATGTCCTGTCAGAGGTGAAGGAAGGGTTTGGTAATCAGATAAATCTGTGTCGGGACCGAGGACACTATTGATCCCATGCTTTTAGATTAGTATAAACCTTTTTTTTTGCTTAAAAATGCGTAGAAAAACTTGAAACCCAGTAATAAAACAGCAAACATAAATTATACTTAGCAACTAGTAAAAATAATTATAGGCTATTGAGTATATTATAAAACCGATTCAGTAAAGTATAATAAATATAATCACTGTAATTTAAAAATGAAAAAATACAAAATGTTTAAAGAATAAATATTTTTCTTAATATCTTTTTTTTTGATAATATATAAAAAGTTATAAGATATTGTACTTACCAAAATCTATATAAAATCTAGTCAAGTCATCTAGTCTAGTGGCGATTTCTCCTTATCCATATGTCTCTCACCAGCAGCTACAATCTTGGTGAACATATACTCCACAAGAAGTGCAGCCATACACCATCTCTCCATCACAGATAGAGCAACCCGCCTCGATGGCATAGTTATATAACGCGCTGGTTTCGTGTTGAGCTAGACTGCTGAGGACGGGGAGCTCGAGGTTCGAATCTCACTCGGGTGAACTGGGGGGGGGGGGGGGGTTCCCTAAATGGTTTTCCCTAAATGGTTTTCCACTCTCCCTCCACGCTAATAGGGGTTCACTGCCTCTATGTTCAACCGTAACAATTCCTAACCCATTAGTGTAATTAGCACGTAAGCGTATAATCCGAATGGATAGTAAGACGCGGTACTAAGTATTAGTATTACATCACAGATATAACATTTGTCAGTCTCAATGTCACAATCAATTATTTCGTCATCGTCACACAGGTTATCTTCAATAAAAGAACTGTCTTCAGTCGATGAACTATTAAGTCCCGAAGGTTTCTCCGACAGTGTTTTTTCTTAATTTGCATTATTTTATTTGTTTGAATCTTTATCTTTCCTTTCATCTACTAGCTTTTAAAACAAACCTTTTTCATTTTTCGACAGCATTGACTTCATGGGTATGATTGTAAGAATTTGGGAATGTTGTTTCTTTCTTTCTATCTTTGCCTTTGATTGGGTTTTCTCGATTTGATCTTGGCCCTGAAAAACTTTCTTCTATTATCGTCTGTGGTTTAGTTTTGTTTGAAACTGGTGTGATAGTTTTCAAGCTTGATATAAAAATATTATTAATGGAAGTGTCTTTTTAGGTGCCTTTTAGCTCTGGAAAAGGTGTAGAAATATTGACAACAGGTTCATTCATATCAGTAAAATTTGAAAATTCAAGTGGGTGAGTAATTTGCACTAAGAAATATTACTCAGGATATGATGGATTTTTATGTATAATGAAACCAGGAAACTCCTTTTGAAATTGCTTTGACTTTTGAATATGATTAATTGAAAAGTCTTGCAATCTTGTATGAAGTTGTTTTCTGCAGTTGATTTGATTTAATGTAGATTTAGGCCTACAATGCATAATTAAGAAAAATATAGTTTTTAAATATTCATATAGACGAGGGGTAATAGAAATCATCCATAGGGCAATGGTGGTCAAGCTAACTGAACGCATCTTATAAAAAAATAAAATTTGTCACATAAAACCAAAAACATTAAAAGCAAGTCCAATTTGGAATCACCTCTCAAATACAAAAGCATTCAAATGTATTAAACGAAAAAAAACCAACGTGGTTTTCTGATACTTACAAGAATTATTTTTCTATACAATATTACGATCAAAAATGTGGAAAGCAAAAACATAATTTTTTCGTGACTAATGTTCGACCACATTGGCGATGGTTCTGTAAATAAAATAGTAGTGATAATCAACTTCCAATCAACATGGGCTTAGTGCAATAAGCCTGACCGTTATCCCCCCCCCCTCTCTCTCCCCTTGAGTTCCTCATCACTAGCTACTATCGTTTCTCAATGTGCAGCCAAAGGGAGCGCGAGTATTTTCACAGTTATTATGGAATTGAAATTTTTTTGGCCAAAATATATAAAATATTTCTCCAGTAGCAATATAGAGTTTAGTTTTCTGCACATGCTGATATCAACAGATTTTTAATATCTGTCAAGAGTGTCCTGGAATTTGGTCAAAACATTTTTAAATAAAGAGAAAAAGTATTGACCAAATTCCAGGACACCCTCTACAGATGTACAGAATCTGTTGATATTAGCATGTGCAGAAAACTAAACTCCATGTTGCTACTGGAGAAATATTTGATTGGTTTTTGCCAAAAAAAAAAAAATTCTATAAAACTCTAAAAATACTTGTGTTCCCTTCGCCCGCACCTTAAAGTGTCTGTCGAGTAAAGAGGTTGAGGAACGTTTCCTAATTATATATGTTGGCTGCACAGCTTACATCTGGTAGTGTTTAATTATGGTGGTATCCTGTATATAATTATTTATAAATATATAAATATAATAATGAATACCTATTTTTAGATCCGGCCCGCCTAGAACTTTCAACATTTTAATGTGGCCCTTCACTCGATAGGTTTGAAGAACCCGCAGTCTATGGTGTCATCTCGTGTGAGACTGAACTGCCGATGAGAGAGAGAGAGAGACTGGGCTTATTTTTATTTATTTTTATTTGAAGCATTTCTCATTCACTCTCTGAGCCAACTGATTACATCAACACATAATAATTTCTATGAGCGATAGCAAAAGGGCTTACAAATTTTTACATACATTCCAGGGTTCTTTTACATACCACAATCTACATGGGACTGACGGCTTTACTTCCCCTCCGAAGAAAGTTGTGTAACGGATTTTTATAGCTAAAGAGAAATGGTTTGAACCCACCAAAATTGGGTCCTGAGACAAGCACTTTAATCCAAGACCACTGAGGTCAACAGAGTTCGGGGTTTGAATCCCAGTTGGGTGTACTGAGGGTGGATTTTCTTAAATGGTTTTCCACTTTCCCTACACACAAAATGAGGGTACACTTCTTCTAAATTCAAGCTTTCTCCTCCATAACATAATAATTCGTAATCAGTGACCCTCACCAATGGTAATGTGGTCTATATGTCAAGCTAGTTCCTTATTCCACAAACATGAGTATATTATTTATTATTATTAGGTGTTCTGTCTTACGGCAGGTCCATTCCTTTTGTCAGTGAACTCAGACCTCCAATACACCCTGTCCTCTGTCTCCTCCTTCAGTTCTCAGAATTTTGCTCTTTCCTTCAAGACATCCAATATTTGAATCCTCCTTCCTAAATTCCTTTTTAAGCATGTACGCGCGCGTGCGCGCGCGCACACACATATATATTATATATATATATATATATATATAACCCTCTCTAGTGTTCGATTGGTTTAAATTGGCACTCTCAAAATAGACTGGATTGCCATTGACAGCAATATCAGGGCTCGAATCCCGGTCGGGTGGACTGAAATTTGTTTTTTTGCATCGTTTTCCACTCTCCTTCAATGCAGATGTGAGTATATTTTCTTATTCATTTTACCTTCCTCATCCCTGCCCCATTATTGTAGATAAGAGGAAATACCTCTAGAATGTGTTGCACACAAAAAATAATTAATGGACAAGGTCCCCTTAAATGAACAGAATTGCAATTTCCACCGTTTGATTATAAATAGAAGGTAGAATGTTTATGTGCATACAAGCTAATGTGTGTGTGTCTAGCCGGGGATCCCCTCCTCCCACAAGTGGGAGTTGAGTTATACAACTTTGGCTTTTATTAGGCCATGAACTCTTAGAAACATTTGAAAATAGAGTTATAAATGATGGTCAACACTCTATACACAACTTGAGGGATAAAGGTGTAATTTGTGAAGCGTATTTTATTAAGGTCATTGAAATGGGAAATTTATTGTTATGCTCTTTGGTATAAAGTGATGCTCCTCATTTTCAATGTTTCAGTAACAACGTATAATATATCATTGTACAAATCTTACGAATTTTTTTTTAAAAATCTCTATTTTAAGATAAAAAATAAATTCTGTGCAGTGCACCGTAACAATTTTTTTTTGTGACCAAGAAAGACAGAATACAAATGAACGTATTTGTTAAAATATGGTGCGATGCTTTTCTCCTAAAATCTCATACGGAAAATTGTAGTTTTTTATGTTTAGCCCATTTATCATTTGTTTTTCATGTAGAACGCCTCTAAAATTATAAGGTCGTATTATGTGTGAGACCGTACTATATTCGAGCTAATACGGTAATACTAAATGCAATGGTATATTAAATTTGCAGAGAATAACCATGATTCCCATGGTTTAATATTCCAGTCTCACAATATATGTCAAAATACTTTTAAAAAAATATGTTCTAAGTACTCGATCAGTTGCTTAAAATTATAGATTCTGATCATTTTCGATGAGCTATTTATTAAACGGAAAATTTTGTGTAATGAATATATTTAAACGGTTAACCAAATTGAAAAAAAAACCTATTTGAACACGTTTTTCGGAATAAGTTTAAAGAATATCCATGCCAAATTTCGTTAAAATTGGTCCAAGAAGTTAACTTTTATGATGTTCCTCCATTTTGACAACTATCAGTAAACAAATATCCGGAGAGATAGACAGACAAAACAACGCCAAACAATTTCTTTTTCACAAAAACACTTAAGCTTTCAGCAATTTGTCTAGATCTCTCAGATGGTTTAAAAGCAATCACACGGAGTACATTTTACCTAGCTCCTTCATTTATCCCTTAGAGACCTTCAACCTGTGTTGAGACTGAGGTAATCGATGTACAGACAGTTAGCAAACACTCTTTGATTGGAATGTCAACTATCGAGACCTCATGAGCAATTAGTTATACTTTCGAGAATAAAGCGTTTCCGATAATAGAATTGACAAACAAATAAATAGTCTCCGTTCTCGGAATAAGTTGCGATGGATTTGAACCTTTAACAGCACATCTCACCCCAACGATAGCCAGCACTGGAGTCAGTGCAGCTGGCTACGAGTCTACGGGTCCCGGGTATGATTCCCAGTCTGTACTTTGGATATATTTACCAAAGGGGATCCATCCCAACGGTCACCAAGGTTTGGTTAGTTAGGTTTAGGTGTTTCTACTGGTTTCACACCCTCATACTCGCTATCCCCATCATACTCACTATCACCCTCATACTTACTATCACCCTCATACTCACTATCCCCTCATACTTACTATCACCCTCATACTTCTATCACCCTCATACTCGCTATCACCCTCATACTCACTATCACCCTCATACTCGCTATCACCCTCATACTCGCTATCACCCTCATACTCACTATCACCTCATACTCACTATCACCCTCATACTTACTATCACCCTCATACTCTCTATCACCCTCATACTTACTATCACCCTCATACTCACTATCACCCTCATTCTCACTATCACCCTCATTCTCACTCACCCTCATATCACTATCACCCTCATACTCACTATCACCCTCATACTCACTATCACCTCATACTACTTCACCTCATCAAACCCTCATACTCACTATCACCCTCATACTCACTATCACCCTCATACTCACTATCACCCTCATACTCACTATCACCCTCATACTCACTATCACCCTCATACTCACTATCACCCTCATTCTCACTATCACCCTCATACTCACTATCACCCTCATACTCACTATCACCCTCATACTCACTATCACCCTCATACTCACTATCACCCTCATACTCACTATCACCCTCATACTCACTATCACCCTCATACTCACTATCACCCTCATTCTCACTATCACCCTCATACTCACTATCACCCTCATACTCACTATCACCCTCATACTCACTATCACCCTCATACTCACTATCACCCTCACCTCATATCATCAGGACAGTTAAAGAGCCTCAACAGAAAGGATGTACTATTAGTACATTAGTACGTCCCCTGGACAACGGTACATTAGTACTGGATAATATTTCCCCTACTGGGCTACGAAGGATGTAGCACAGACGTGCAGTATTATATATACCCCAAAGCTAACACCTAGCTTAGGTATATTTTTCAACAAATATGTGAATCCTCAGTGAAAATTCGGAGAAAATTACCCTTCAACTAAGCATAAACTAACACAAGGCCGTAGCCCAGCCAAAATTTCAGTAGGGGTTTGGGGGGAAATGCTCCCTAACTGCAGTAGGCAAAGAAAATTTGTGAATATTAAATGCCCTTAGAAGTTACCTTTAATTTATTTTTATGGTAATTAAAGACATAGACTAAATGTAAGTGCTATAACGTTTTTTTGAAACATTTAGAACTTTACGTACACGTCCAAAAATGTACATAGAGCACTTCTTAAATAAAGGTATAATGGCTGCTATAACTGGGGTAGGGGTTTTATGGCAGGGGGCATTGCTCCCTGAAAATAAATACCCTCCCCTTAGTTTATTTCACTCTCGTTTCTATTTTTAAATATAATTTAAAAAAACTCCCAACTCCATAACTTCAGAAGGTTTTAAACTAAAATTTAAAAGATCAGGAGAGGGTCATTTTAAATATCTTATAGGGGCTTAAAAATTTCAAAACTATTATGACTTAGGGCCTAATATTACTTCTAATAGATCCTAGAGAATACTTTTCAAATAAATTCCTGGTGAGGACCATTCCCAGATTTTAAATACGTCTTGGTGTATGCTACTCTAATGTGTTCGGGATGAGTAAGGTTTAATTTAGAGTAAGTGTACCTGCATTTTCGTTGATGGAGAGTGGAACCCTCATCTCCCTGTCATCGGCAGTCTAATGTATTCTGAGAGTGACGCCTCAGACCATTTAGCCACCTAAGTGGGTATGCAATATCAGATCTAACAACAACAGGCAGGGAAGTTGTGAAGAGTACATCTTTGGAGTGAATATTGAAATATAATTAATTTTTTATTCGGTAAATGGCTTATCAAAAATAGATATTAAATGTATACATATTATACTCTAAACTGAGCTTAAGGGGGTGGTAACCCGTTCCAAGGGGTACCAACCCCTTCACTAACCCATTTATATATCAAAGGTACTCACAAATTTGCGTAGAAAAATTCGTATATATTTTTTAAAATAACGATTATACGTTCACGATATCAAAATTTTGACTCTGAATTTCCGTCACCTACAAACTAGATATGACGGGACTGATACCGCTGTAGTTGAAATATAAATATAACTTAAGAAAGAAAAATAATAAAACGAACGGTTCTATGATAAAAGTTAACAGCTTTTGAAATGTTTACTTTTAAAATGTAAACTAAAAACAGACTCGCCGATCCATGGAGGGATTTTAAAACTCCCACTATCCGCTTCAGTGGCCGATTGGTCTAAGGCGTCACTCTTGTGTTAGACTGGCCTGGTAATGAAGTGGAGAAATGGGGTTTGAATCCATCTCGGCTCTACTAAAAGACGCGGTGATAGTAAAAAATAAAATCCCAATAAATTAAATACCAACATAGAATTTTTAATGGTCTTATTAAAATAATTAAATGTTTTATATTATTTTATCCATACAAAGTAGCTAAAGGCATAATGTGCTTTAAATATTATTATTAATATTAATTACCAAATGTTGTGTTGTGGAGAGTTGATATTTCTAGCCGAAAATTATGCAATTCCAATTTTCAGTTAGTTAATTTGGTTTTGAAGGCACTGTAAAGTTGTTTTTTTATCCACACTGGTGGGCACGCGGTTTAGTCACAAGCTGATTTAGTCTTGTTTGACATTGTTTGTGTGGTTGCGGTTCTAATTCCGGGAGGAAGGGGGGTAGTAAGAGGAAATTTAAGTTATTCTAAAGCAGAGTAAGTCTGATATAATTAGAAACGTATTTGGACCAAAAGGGGGTAAAGATAAAGTTTTCTTCCATTTTATTTTGGGTGTAAAAATTTAATTTTAAAATACATATCAAGGCCCAAATATATTATTTATTGCATAGTTTAATATATATATATATATATATATATATATAATTTTAAAATCAATATAAGATATTAACGTTATTTGCTTTAATTCAAATCTCTGTTCTTTTTTTTATGTGAGCTCGTTTATTTCTAAATGCGCTTTAAATACTTTGTTTTTGTGTTTCAATTTAGATAAAAAGAAAAATGTGTGTTTGTACTTATATATATATATTTATATAAATACTTTGAATTCTTTTATAATTCATTCGAGAATGGCATGGTAATTGAGAGTAATAATTTAATAGATTGCAAATTATTGATTTGAAAAGAGCTATGGTCGTTATGGGACGTTAAATGTCTCGGTTAGATTGAATAGTTGCTAAAGTATCATTACTAGTGGAATACACCGACGTTCTGTAATTCGTACAAATATTCATCTCGTTAAATTTAACTAACCTAATAATTGTTATATATAACCTAGCTTCGTCACGTAGCTTGAATAAATATGTACTTTTATGTGGTGGCGCATTTTATATTGTTCTTTTTATTAAAAAAAAGATATATAGCAATTAAAAGTGAGTAAAATAATACACCTCTAATACTTTAATATTTAATTTATTTAAAGTGAATTTTCTGAACAGACCAATTATATCAGCATCACGAATTATACTTCTAGCTAACGAAAATCTAGGACAGCCACAACACCTAGCCCTCAGGCCATTAATTTATCTTGTGAAAGGTTAAACCCACATTTCACCAATAATACATTTTCCAGCCAGGCTGGTAATCGAATCCTGGACCCTTAGCTCAGTATACAGACATGCTGCTGACTGATCTAAGGTGTTGGACCTTAACCTCTAAGAAATACTATTTTTCTTTCAACATAAACGGATGATATTTCTTTAATTAAGCAAAAAATATATGTCAGCAAATTTAATGCATTTGTTTCTTTTATTTTGCATTTGCTCTGACATACAAACTGACCTAACCTCAGAGAACGAATTTATTATTACATTCCCCCCTACACCCACCATTGCTAGTAAAAAAAATACCATTATTATGATTTTCTATACTACGGGAGGATGATAGTGGAGAGTGGAGGAAGTCCCATAGGGTTGAGCTACATATACTGTATTAATCACAAGATATTGTGAGGATAATCAAATCTCGCCAAGATACTGTGGCCAGGACATGTAGCGCCAATGGGAGACTCTAGAACCTTATTCGGGGTATTGACTGACAAACCCAATAGGAAAACCTGGGTACAGATGGGAGGATAACATTAGAATGGGCCTGGCAGGGATAGGGTGTAATGAGGTGGACTGGATAGGACTAGCTCAAGATAGGGATAGTTTACGTTTTTTTCGTACTTTAAAGTTTCTAACACCACAGAGTGATTAAGACACTGGCTGGGATCGAACCCAGTTCACTTTAATTGAGCGTCCTTCAAGTGTTTACAGAATAATTATTTTAGTCATCACACACGAAATGAAATATTGGTATTAATAGTGCACCATTTAGTAGACTAGATTTAAAATTAAGGAGTTTGTCAAAAATACCAACATCTAAAGTAAACCCCTCCAGGTTCAATACCCACCTAACTGTCCGCCATTTATCACAATCTCCCCTCCCAAACCAAAACTGTACCAACAAGAATCTCAGACATGTTTACCACAAAGTAAGAGCATAGAGAGAAGTTGTCAGAAAGTGAGTGCTTGCCAAACCTTCCCAACATCTATTTGATCCGTAGCTTTTTAGCCCGGGCTACCGATATTTGACGTCATCCTCTTCTGTCGTGGGGGTCCCACAGTGCCAGAGAAGTAGTGACCTACATTAGAGAAAGGCGCGCGCGCTACCTACACAGTTCAAGGTCAGCCACAGCGACGCTATTTATAGATTGGGTGGTGGACGCCAATATACTTCCACTGCTAGGTAATAATAATACCTACTCAAGAGCATCTTCATCAGGTGCCCTGTCCAAAGTTGTGTCTCAACACGTTCTAATGGTACCTTTTGTAAACAGTGGCATCCATTGTCTTAATACAAACTGAGACGAAAGAGGAACATTACAAAATAAAAGTTTATTTTCTGGGCCCCGTTTCACTTAAATATTTATACATAGCCTTCTTTGCGGCTAAGTGATTAGAGTGGTCGAAAAATCTCCAAAAAGGGGAAGTATTGAAATCATGAAAAGTTTTCGACCTCAAGATGGTGAAGTTCTTCATTATGTAGATCTCGGAATTCTCCTGTTTTATTCTTTAAATTTAAAAAAATGACACTTGGACACACGAGAATCAAACCCAAGACCTTTGGCTTAGTACGCCAATGTTCTAATCACTGAGTTATCCAGGAGTAATTTTTTAATTTAAAAATTGTAATAGCTCTGCCCTAGATTGGAATGTTTGTTTAAAACAAACATAACAGTGTTTAAATGAAGCAAGTGAAAGAACTGGTCTAGCTTACTTGTTGTGATGTGTTAGTAAACAAAAGGAAAGAATGCTAACCACTCATAACAACTTGTCCCTGTTGTGCTCATCAACTGGGCCGATTTGTAGTATAAAGGGCTCTGTTTTAGAACTATTGAGGCTGACACAATAATATCTACTCAGAGGGGCCATTCTGCCCGTTTTAGGGGCAACGCGGATTAGAAGACTGGATCATCGGGTACTTATGCTAGAGGGCAATCGTCGTGCCCAGGGTACCGGGTTTGAATCTGTAAGGAGTGTCTGTCGAGCCGGTAGCTAAGTATTCCTCACTAAGACAGTTCTCTTATGAGCTCTTACGTCAAAGTCCTTATATCTTTTTGTAACATATTTTTGACATCACATTTTTGTAGTAGCTCGTAGTGCTATCAATAAATGTTTTAGTAACACTTGTCATGTTTATTTTATCACCGCGTCTTGCTATCTGTTCAGGTTATAGGCAAATGTACTAATTACACAAATGAGTTAGGGATGAGGTTGGGTTGAATTTAGAGGAAATGTACCTGCGTATGCGTGGAAGAAAAAATGGAAAAAATCATTTTGGAAAATCCACCCACAGTACACCCGAGTGGGATTCGTACCCCATATCTAAGTCTAGTTTAACAGGAGAGTGACGCCTTAGACCATGCGTCCACCAAATCAGGGAATTTATGCTTGCTATCAAGAAGGATTTTGTACGGGCCGCAATACAATAACTGTGATTGTGACTAAGTAATTAAAGTTGTTCAATAACAAACAATTTGAAGAACAACTATTGAAACCAACCAAATATTTAACTTGTGATCTCTGACATCGCTTATTATGATCGATTGAATACATTTTAATGACATACAATTCTCTACTAAGTTTACTCTGCACTTTATGAAGCCATTATCTGCATTGGTGGACACGCGGTCACAGGCGCCACTCTCGATATCGACAGAAATGTCATTGACAGTGAGATTGAAGGTAATTCCCAGTCGCGTGTAATAAGGTTGGTTTTCCTTAAATGGTTTCCTACCCTCGCTCCATGTAAATGATTGTACATTACCTCTAATTTTAACTTTTCTCATCCCTAAGTCATTGGTTTAAATATGTGATGGGTTGTGGTATGTATGTACCCGCCTCGGTGGCGTAGTTGGCTAACGCGCTTGTCGTGTTGAGCTCGACTGCTGAGGACGGGGAGATCGAGGTTCGAATCTCGGTCGGGTGAACTGGGGGTGGTTTTTCCTAAATGGTTTTCCACTCTCCCCCCACTCAAATGCGGGTTTACTTCCTCTAATTCAACCTTCCCAATTCCTAATCCATTAACGTAATTAGTACTTAAAGCGTATAACCCGAACGGGTAGTAAGACGCGGTGCTAAATATTAATATTATTATTGTGGTATGCAATGCACTATATATATTATATATATAATACATAATATATTATAATATAATATATTATATATATTAATATATAATATATATAATTATATATTATATATATTAAATATATAAATATATATAATTATATATTATATATATTAAATATATAATATATATAATTATATATTAAATATATAATATATATAATTATATATTAAATATATAATATATATAATTATATATTATATATATTTAAATGTATATATATACTTAGAAAATTGCATATATATATTTTTTTTAAATATATTTTATCTTTATTATAAATTAAATGTATATTATATATGTATATTTTATATATTTATATAAATATATTATTATTACAATTATCATTATTAGGTGTTCTGTCTTACGACAGGCCCATTCCTTTTGTCAGTGAACTTAGACCTCCAATGCACCCTGTCCTCTGCCTCCTCCTTCAGTTCTCAGAATTTTCTTGTCTCCTCCAAGTCATCTAATATTTGAATCCTCCTCCTTCCTAAGTTCCTCTTTTCCTCAACCTTTCCTTCTATGACGTCATACAGAAGACAGTTCCTCCTAAGGATGTGTCTGATCCAGTTTTCTTTATACCTAAGAATCACTGGTTCTCTTCTCACCCACTCTTCTCAGGACTTGTTCATACCCCCTCCTCCCCCCCCCCCCCCAGGTTGTCCACGTGATCTTCCCAAGTATTCTACATCACCATGTTTCAAAGTTCTCCAATTTTTTTTTTTTTTACATCTCCCTAGGAGTCCAAGTTTCTGCTCCAAATGTAACTTTTCCATATATATAAATATAAGGCATATATATGTATATATAAAACATATTAAAACATGTATATATATTTAAATATATATCTATACAAGGTGCACAGTAGCTTGTGGGACCTTCCTTTACGGTGGACTTGAGACACAAAAACAAGGAGAATTGTTAATATAAATGTGTGTCCCATTTGACCTTGTTTCCGAGATATACCTGTTTGTACAACAGTAAAGTGGAGCTGCTTAATATTATTAAATACTCAAAATGTCCAGGCCTGAAGTCGTTATTTCGTAGAATGTCCTCTTTCAAATATACCCGATGTTTATAATAACCAGGAACAACCCATAGAACATACCTAGTCAACAGGTCGAGAGATATCGCCAAACAGTTTGGCGGAATCACTTGTAGACAAGGTCAAATGGGTCATATGTTCATATGAGCTTCCTTAATTGTTTTCGTGTCTCCCTGTCTACATATGAAGTAGGTTACACGTGTTATGTTACACCCCTTTTACTTTACATCCATTACATTTTACAGCCTGTTGTCACTTTTTTATTCGAGCTATATAATTTTCCAATTACGGCTTGATAGGCCTGTCATCGCTTCATATGTCTCATAATATAACTTAAAGACTAGGACAGACACAACATCCAGTCCCCGGCCATAAATTTATCACTGTGAAAGTGTAAACCAACATTTCACCAATGATACATATTCCGGTCATGCTGGGAATCGAACCTGGGGCTCTTGGCTCAGTAGACAGACACACTACCGACTGAGTTATTTTATATATATATATATATATATATATATATATACAACGTGTATCTAAAACATTGCATCAAACTTTGGCAGGCTATTCCTTGTGTGAAAATATAATAATTCACATCAGCAACCTAGGGTCCATCTTGAATATTAAGGGTGGTATACACCCCTAAACATAGAGCTAAAAACGATTATTGTGTGAAATAATATGAAAACTGATTAAGGTATTACAATGAATCTTTGTATACTACTTATTGAAACCTTGATCATTAATAAATTATAATATTTAATTAATTAATAAATTATAATATTTCACACAATAGTCGTTTTTAGCTCTATGTTTAGGGGTGTATACCACCCTTAATATTCAAGATGGACCCTAGGCTGCTGATGTGAATTATTATATTTTCACACAAGGAATAGCCTGCCAAAGTTTGATGCAATAGTGATTGTGGGGAATGCCAGGCCTCCACCGTGGTTCGGATTCCACGTTAAACTGTAGGTCCTTCATTTCATCTCACAATCACCCTACCATTACACATTAGCGTAAGTGCGTATAACCCGAACGGGTAGTAAGACGCGGTGCTAATAATAAATATAATAATAATTTGATGCAATGTTTTAGATACACGTTGTATATATATATATATATATATATATATATATCTCACCACGTCTTACTACCCGTTAAGGTTATACGCGTTATAACAACTTTAATAGGATTGGGATGAGGAAGAAATCATTTAAGAGGTCTCTATTCACATTTTCGTGGAAGGAAGAAGGGAAATCATTTAGAGAGTAGACGTGACTGGGATTTGAACCCTGATCTCCCTATCTTCAGAGGGGCAGTCTAACACGAGAGTGACACTTAGACCATTTGGCCTCTGAAGCGTGTTTATGTATATATATACGTTGTAATTTCGATCAGTGGTTTAGCCTGATATGGTTACGTGAGAAAATCAAGCGATATTGATAACATTTTATTATATTATTATTATTTTTAGAGCTATTGATAATATATATCAAAAGTGACAGCTGCAGGTAACACAACTTGACGTTTGAATACATAGAATTACGCTAGATCCAGTAACCTATATATCTGTCCAATAAGGTTCTTCCTAATAAAATTGGACTGTAGTTTTCCGAAATGTCAAAATAGGTTATCCGGCTTTCGGCTCGACAATAACTAATATTGGTATTATTATTATTATTATTATTATTATTATTATTATTATTATTATTATTATTATTATTATTATTATCATCACCCCGTCTTACTAACCGTTCGGGTTAAACACACTTACACTAATGTGTAATGGTAGGGTGATTGCAAGATGAAATGGAGGACCTACAGTTTAACGTGGGATCCGAACCACGGTGGAAGCCTGGCATTCCCCACATTCACAAGATGTCTTGTCAGAGGTGAAGGAAGGGTTAGGCAATCAGATAAATCTGTGTCGGGACCGAGGATTGAACCCCGGACCCCCAACACAGAAGTCTGACACATTACCTATAGACCGCCA
Source organism: Timema cristinae (assembly GCA_039000515.1). NCBI lineage: Eukaryota > Metazoa > Arthropoda > Insecta > Phasmatodea > Timematidae > Timema > Timema cristinae. The sequence goes on along the minus strand of JBCFYV010009882.1, from coordinate 102,884,983 downwards.
GGTTATATTGGTAATAGAAGGTAACGAATTAATTTCAAAGATGTTGTTAGGATATTTAACGCGGAATGTTTGATAACTATGAAACTATAGCTTGGGGTTACAGTCAAGATGCCTGATGTTTTTCAAACAGTTTTACCGTTTTTAATGCTAATAAAAGGGCACTAAACATGTTTGAAATCAAATAAAACACCGACAATCGAATTTTTTTTTAAATATTGTTCTTCTTAATTCAATGACTTTGATAATATAATTATGTATTAAATTAAAAATATGAATTTGTGTAATCCAATTTAAATAACACATCGAAATAAACTTGAAGTATTTGGAGACAATATTTATTTAATTTTAGGCACATTCGAATTTTTTTAAATAATCATTTTAGTTTTCAGGTTGTATTTGCATTTCATACTATTTATAAAAAACACATAAATCTGGCCCTATAAACATAGTTACAAAAAGAAATACCAAAAGAATTATAAAATACACTTCTACAAGAGTTTTATTTTCACGGGACAGAAAAAGCAAATCCACTTTAAATCATATTTCACAGGAAGTGCTGATATTTTGAAGTTTTAGAAGCTGGGTGGGTAGATCTATATATAGAATCGCGCTAAACACAGAAAATGGAAATATTTTGGGATAATATATCAATCATGATTCATGAATGTCGCCAATAATAAATCTCTATATTTTAAGGTGACGATTGTTTCAAAGCCTCTTTCAACTAACATTTATTTAACTAAATCTTTTTTGAATCCAAGAGTTAAGGTGGGGTGAAAGTAGGTCGGGGGGGGGGGGAGCGAGAAAAGGCCAGTGGTTTTGCACTTCTTATGGCAAAATATTTTGTATACAAAATGAATAAATATTGCTCCAGTACAAATATACAATTTACAGATATTCAAGAAATGTTGACGTCACCATGGGAAGAAAATTAAATTCTATGTGAGTACTGTCCAAAAAATGTTTTGCCATAAAAACTGCAAAAATACTGGCTTTTTCTCCCGTCCCCTTCCACCCCACCTAAGACAAAATACTTGTTTGAGAAACTAAGAGCCTCGACACAAAAGAAAATCACGAGCCTCCATTGTTTCGGTGGGATGAAAACCTCTTCACCGACAACCGATGGATTTTAGTTGATTGATTGCTTTTTTTTGTTCTGGAATTATCGCTTATGGCATGGTCACGTCAAGTTATTTTCTTTGTAATATAAGTGGTTAAATCACTGTTTACTTTGAAACGTGGTCATAAGTTCACTGATGGCCGCGCGGTTTAAATGTTAAGGTGCGCCCAAAGAGAGCGAAAGTATTTTCACAGTTATTATGGTTTTGAAATTTTTGGCCAAAATAAATCAAATATTTCTCCAGTAGCAACATAGAGTTTAGTTTTCTACACATGCTAATATCAACAGATCTTGAATATCTGTCAAGGGTGTCCTGAAATTTAGTCAATACATTTTCTCTTTATTTAAAAAGTTCTGACAAAATTCCAGGATACTCTTAATAGATATTCAAGATCTGTTGATATTAGCATGTGTAAAAAACTAAACTCTATGTTGCTACTGGAGAAATATTTGATTTATTTTGGTCAAAAAATTTCAATTCCATAATAACTGTGAAAATATTCGCGCTCCCTTCTGCCGCACTTAAAGATTATTTAGAGCTGAAACCAGCCCTGTGGTGTAACGTTCAATAAGACTCCCACTGGCTCACACCTTCATATTCACCATCATTACATCATCTCATTGATAGTACGACGTGTAGACAACCTCCTATGTTGTACCCTGGGTAACGTTCTGTCACCAGAGAGGCTAATAGTCTACATACAGACAACCTCCTATGTTGTACCCTGAGAGGCTAATAGTCTACATACAGACAACCTCCTATGTTGTATCCTGGGTAACGTTCTGTCACCAGAGAGGCTAATAGTCTACATACAGGCAACCTCCTATGTTGTACCCTGGGTAACGTTCTGTCACCAGAGAGGCTAATAGTCTACATACAGGCAACCTACTATGTTGTACCCTGGGTAACGTTCTGTCACCAGAGAGGCTAATAGTCTACATACAGGCAACCTCCTATGTTGTACCCTGGGTAACGTTCTGTCACCAGAGAGGCTAATAGTCTACATACAGGCAACCTACTATGTTGTACCCTGGGTAACGTTCTGTCACCAGAGAGGCTAATAGTCTACATACAGACAACCTACTATGTTGTACCCTGGGTAACGTTCTGTCACCAGAGAGGCTAATAGTCTACATACAGACAACCTCCTATGTTGTACCCTGGGTAACGTTCTGTCACCAGAGAGGCTAATAGTCTACATACAGGCAACCTACTATGTTGTACCCTGGGTAACGTTCTGTCACCAGAGAGGCTAATAGTCTACATACAGACAACCTCCTATGTTGTACCCTGGGTAACGTTCTGTCACCAGAGAGGCTAATAGCCTACATACAGACAACCACCTATGTTGTACCCTGGGTAACGTTCTGTCACCAGAGAGGCTAATAGTCTACATACAGACAACCTCCTATGTTGTACCCTGGGTAACGTTCTGTCACCAGAGAGGCTAATAGTCTACATACAGGCAACCTACTATGTTGTACCCTGGGTAACGTTCTGTCACCAGAGAGGCTAATAGTCTACATACAGGCAACCTACTATGTTGTACCCTGGGTAACGTTCTGTCACCAGAGAGGCTAATAGTCTACATACAGACAACCTCCTATTTTGTATCCTGGGTAACGTTCTGTCACCAGAGAGGCTAATAGTCTACATACAGGCAACCTCCTATGTTGTACCCTGGGTAACGTTCTGTCACCAGAGAGGCTAATAGTCTACATACAGGCAACCTACTATGTTGTACCCTGGGTAACGTTCTGTCACCAGAGAGGCTAATAGTCTACATACAGACAACCTACTATGTTGTACCCTGGGTAACGTTCTGTCACCAGAGAGGCTAATAGTCTACATACAGACAACCTCCTATGTTGTACCCTGGGTAACGTTCTGTCACCAGAGAGGCTAATAGTCTACATACAGGCAACCTACTATGTTGTACCCTGGGTAACGTTCTGTCACCAGAGAGGCTAATAGTCTACATACAGACAACCTACTATGTTGTACCCTGGACAACGTTCTGTCACCAGAGAGGCTAATAGTCTACATACAGGCAACCTACTATGTTGTACCCTGGGTAACGTTCTGTCACCAGAGAGGCTAATAGTCTACATACAGGCAACCTCCTATGTTGTACCCTGTACAACGTTCTGTCACCAGAGAGTCTAATAGTCTACTACATTACTGAACTGGCTGTCATCCCTCCCTGTCATATATACCATACTAAAGGAGGAAAACCTCTTAGTATTTAGACATTTCGAAGTAGGAAGAAAACAAGAAAACTTGAACATGTTCTAAATATATTTGAGATATCTTACCTACTATGACATATTTAGTAAGAATAAATGACAGCTCTAACGTAAGCAGAGATACATTAAGATATCTCAGCATTAAATAATCTGGTGGGCTTTGTATTTTATCCACACCTTCCACTTTACCTAGCTGTACTTAGTGGATAATCTATAATTAAATGTAGTTCTACTGGAATATGACAACAACAGAAACCTTATATTTTACGTTGGCTTCAACTTCGCTCCGAATCTTACAGATTTCACTTGCATTTAAAAAGTGAACTTCACACCACCAAATTATTTGATTGAATGTGACAGATGCCGACTTTGAAGTAAAGCTAAAAACGTTTATGGAAGTCATATAAGGTTCTTTTTACTAAAATTGGACTTACACAATCTCAATTAAGATAGAAAAACTTATTCTGCCCTTTTAAATGTATTTTGTGTACATGAGTAGGTCTTGCTCTGACCTAGTAATGAGTAGGAAAGAAAAGGTTTCAGAAAGTTCAGAGGGTTCATTGTTAATAATGTGGTGTGTGAAGCAGTTATCAGAACTCAGCCAGGCTGTAACATAGTTAGTTTAATGACCAGGTTTCGTCCACTTTTGAACGAGAATACCTACAGACATGAGTAATTAGCGTTTAAAGGTCAGTAATCACTTGTGCTTAAAGATCCTTTAGAACATTACAATTTGTAAGGAGTTTGAACTAAATGTAGCATGCAGTTGGTTAACAGTCTTGAGATAACATTTAAAATGAAGGTTACGAAACATCACAGAATGCAAGAACTGCTTGATGTTTATTAATAACTCGCAAATAAATAATTTTACCACACCAAGATTCAAAAATGGTTCTACAAGGTTGTAGTCAACTTCTCTTACAAATCTTGACTTCAGTAGGAGCTCTAATCAATCATTTTACAGGTAAAATTAAAATAGAAATGGATATTTTTTTTAATAGATCACGTTTCTTTCAGCACCGTGTCTTACCAACCATTCTGGTTATACGCATGTGTACTAATAATGCTAATGAGCTAGGGATTTAGAAAGTTGGGCTTAGAGGATGTATACCCGCATTTGCGTTGCGGGAGATTATAAAACCAATCATAGAAAACCACCACCACTACACCCGACCGGGATATGAACTCTGATCTACCTGTCATCAGTAGTATAGTATATTGTGAGAGTAACGTCTTAAACCATGTGGATATCAAATCGGTTTAGCTTTCGTATTATTTAACAAGCTATTTGTTATTTCAAAATTATTTTACGTCAAAATGTATCAACAGGTTCCTATACGACCCGCCTCGGTGGCGTAATTAGCTAACGCGCTAGTTTCGCGTTGAGCTAGATTGCAGAGGACGGAGAGATTGAGGTTAGAATTTCGGTCAGGTGAACTAAGTGTAGTTCTCCACGAGTGGTTTTCCACTCTACCTCCACGCAAATGCGGGTTCACTTCCTCTAAATTCAACTATCTCCATTCATAACCCATTAGCCTAATTAGTACTTAAACGTACAGTCCGAATGGGTAGTAAGGCACGGTGCTAGATAATAATAATAATAATAATAATAATTAATAAAAGGTTCCAGTACTATTTAAAACTGCACGTTTTGTTTGATTATATTTATAAATTCCATTTTAAGGGAAAATTGCATTTTCAAAGACAGTTCACACCAATTGTTGTAGTTTTTAAATGAATGAATAAATAAATTTTTATACGCATATATTCACAATGGTCTCTTGTGACTAACTGTGGTTTCACACGTCCGGCGAAAAACTAGCGCAGAACAGAAACGCGGTCACGTGACGAGCTCTACGCCAATCACAAGATATCCACTTAATCGGCGCGAACTGTTCTTTTAAAGTTCAACTCATCTCTACTTTGTCCGCTCTGCCTGAGATGTTCGGCATAGGAGAAACAATCTAATCTCAAATCAGTGCGCATGCGCTGTAGAGCTAGAAGCGAGCAGACAGTTTCGTTGGTCGTTGTGAGGAGATTTGTAATAACCTGTTAATGTAAAGTTTGTATCGATGTATTGGATTGAGCCACGACACAGCGTTATAATTTGTAAACATACATTGGGAGAATGATATAAAATATAATATGTCTAGCTGCTAGAAAATAAAGTATGTTGATAAGCAACTATTTTACTTTTGCATTTTAAAGCATTCTTGGTCTGATAGCTTATGAATTGCTATCAGTTCAAGCAGATTCTGTTCTGTATTTTCAGTAAACCTGTGAATGAAGGCGATTGACCCTTTTCATTTGGCGAGGAAATGCAGAGTCTTGGGAACAAACGGTTATCTTCAAGAATTCTTATTATTTTGCAATTTTCTTTTCGGAAACGGTTTGTTCAAGAATAGAAGCAGGTTTATTAAGTTATACTTTTTTTTCATATAAACACCTCCTCTATAATTTTAACAGTGATCAAATATCAATCATATTGACATATTTCCATAAAAAGCTGCCAGCTGCATAACAAAAAGTAAGAAAATATAACACCTATTAAACATCGATACATTATTTTAGAAGAGGTGTTGAAAATATTGACTTAAACATTTCACTCATTCTCGAGAAATCTGATATTTCCAAACGTATGATTTTTCTGCAAGACATGTATGGTTGCTAGCGCCATCTACGTTTTGCGTGATCCATATGTTCTTGTTGGCGCGGAAGGATACTTTGGTCGGTTGTGGAGCCACGCCTCGCCTTTCATCCTCCCACCCACCATCCCACCAAATAGGTTTTAGACTTGCACTCGACAGGGCCAAGAGCCTTAAGCCTAAATGCCAAGTCTGGTTTGCCGGCGATGGAAATGTTTTAGTTAGAATAACCGGTGGGTTTTCCCTAAATTGCTTTCCATTCTCCCTCCACGCATATGCAAGCAAATGTCCTATAAATTATAATTTCTTCGTCCTTATCATATTAATATGTTGTGTGATTAACCCGAATGGGTGGTGAGACTTGATGAATATCAACAGGTTTAATATATAATATCTCCCCAATGTAGGGATGTGGAAAAAGTATCGATACTTTACTAATATCGATATTTTCCTTTCGATACTAGTATTATTTTACTTGATTATTATTTTCCGATACTTTTCACTCTCTGGTATCGGATCAGTATCGAAAGAAACAGCTTTACTATCTTCATTCATGCCCGGATAAAATGTTTACTATGGTTACAAAAGGATACAAAATAGATTGAAAAGATATATTACTAATCATATTTAGCTATTAAATAACTTTTCATCAGTTAAATTTTCATAAGCATTTTGAAAGCTGGAATAGTAAAACCTTTTATAATATCCATCATACAATTCTATCTATCTTACCTTTCAAGTGTCAACACGTAATATAGATGCGATAGACCTAAATATACTAAAATATGGTTAAATAATTATATTTTTAAGTTTAAAAATAAATATGAATACACAATTATTATCATGCAAAATTTGAAATTATAACTTAATAAAAAAAACACATTTTTGCCAGATTAAAATTTCGATACCAATACTTACTATTATCGATACTTTTCTTTCGATACTAGTACGGTATCAATATTTTTCTTTCGATTCTTTAAATGGTTACAGTATCGATACTTTTATCTCGATACCACATCCCTACTCCAATGATTTGTTGGTGACTATAAGATGGTCGTGGCTCTAATGGTGGCCGGGTATATCTAGTTGTTATATTATTATTATTATTATTATTATTAGCACCGCGTCTTACTACCCGTTCGGGTTATACGCACTTACGCTAATGTGTAATGGTAGGGTGATTGTGAGATGAAATGAAGGACCTACAGTTTAACGTGGAATCCGAACCACGGTTGAGGCCTGGCATTCCCCACATTCACAAGTTGTCTTGTCAGAGGTGAAGGAAGGGTTTGGTAATCAGATAAATCTGTGCCGGGACCGAGGATTGAACCCCGGCCGCCAGCACAGAAGTCTGACACCTTACAGTTGTTATATCGTAAATAGTTTTCCAGTCTCGTTACAAACAAATGTGAACACACTGCTCTATCATCCCGATCCCGTCTGTGCAAATAAGCGGATATCTCGGATAGTTAGTAGGATGTGGTGCAAATAATATACAGATGTATACCTAATGTAAACAACCACTATCCGACCGACCAGGGAGCGACTCTAGCTTGTCAGCTATTGTTTTAATTTCCTCAATCATAATAATGCTGATGACCACCTGTGTGGTTTAGTGGTAAGATCTCTTGGCTACAGATCCAGATGTCCCGGTTGCGATCCCCGGTGCTGCTGAGCAGTGGGTCTGTAATGAGGTCAAATTCACCCCCGTGAGGACAAATTAGGTGCTACTTGAATAAACAATTAGCAGCTCTGGTCTAGGAAACTGAGGGTTTCTTGTGCTGACCACATGAAACCCTCTATACTCAAATGTCGGTACAATCATCGCTAATGGTGGCGGTCTCATGATCTGTATATCTCGTTTGTGAGCTTTCATTATTGAGTTTTTTTTTAATGCTATTAATGATTAGTTTACCCATTTTACAATACTGTTCTAACTGTTTATCTTCAATAATAATAATTGTATCAGTTTTGCTATAAAAAAAAGGGGGTCAAATCCTTTTCATTTTTTCATTTTCGGGATTTATAAAAATACCTGGATGACATAACTGCTTTAATTTTACAAACATGACGATAAATTTCACTTGAAATAAATCTTTCACATAATGTTATATCAGAAAAAGATATTACTTATATGGCAATCACCTTTTCTGTAATTGTGGTAGTTCTGGAAGGCTTTAAGCAAACTTACCTGTGCGAACTTATGGCATATTCATCAGTTGGCAAACCTTGGTTGGTATATTAATCGGTTATGCGCCTAGAGAATTAATATTTCAACAACCTAAAATTAACAATCACTATTGTAACTCATGTCAATATCAACCGGACATTTTGTTTTCAAATAAAAAGCCCAGATATGGATTTTTGCTTCTTAATTCTCTTCCCGGACAGCATGACATGACCTTGGACAAGGACCAGTTGGAGATTGCTATCGTATCTGACGCCCGTGCCATCAAGTGTATTGGAAAATACTCATTGATCACTTGATTGGGTGCTTCCGTCAAGTGGAGTGGGCGTCAAGGAAAAAAAGTGGCATGAAAAGGTGTGGGAGAGCGCCACGTTTTCCAGCTAACTCAATTTACGACGTGATCTCGAGATAAAAAAAATATCGCCCATGCATCCGTCCAACTGACAATTTATTCAGATTACTTTACCCGGGAAAGATCCTCAACATCTTGATTGCGCATCTACATCTATAGGACTAGAGAAACCCATTTCAATCAAAGGCCTTACACTATAATTGTTTGAGATGACTGAATTTTAGTCAACTGGTCTCAGATTTTTATTAAAATACATTATTACTTTGGTATCTATAATGGTGGACGGTGAGCATTAGTGTGTAAATGATTTATGAATGAGACACGCAGCTAAAGATTGTTCGTTGCTCGTGGTAGCACCAAAATAAATTGGTAAGGAGCTCTTTTTAAATATAACACTAAAGGATTAACAATTATTTCTAGGATCACTCGATAGAAAGTAGTGAAAATATCTCACAATAATTAACCCCTTTCCCAGCGGGATATCTTGTCTGAATCTCTACTTATGAGGTGACCTGGTGGTCTAGGGGTAAGGTGTCAGAGTTCTGTGCTGGCGGCCGGGGTTCAATCCTCGGTCCCGGCACAGATTTATCTGATTACCAAACCCTTCCTTCACCTCTGACAATACATATTGTGAATGTGGAGAATGCCAGGCCACCACCATGGTTCGGATTCCACGTTAAACTGTAGGTCCTTCATTTCATCTCACAATCACCCTACCATTATACATTAGCGAAAGTGCGTATAACCCGAACGGGTAGTAAGACGCGGTGCAATAATAATAATAATAATAATAATAATAATAATAATAATAATCTACTTATGAAACATTAAAGAAAACGTATTTTCAAAATTCAATATTCTGATTAACCTAATTAATCCCATCCAGGATACCCCTGCATGCTTTTCACAGATACTCAACCAACTACAGTTCAATTTTCATATGAAAAACCTTATCTGATATCTAGCAGTCACTATATCTAATTAAAAGTATTCATACATCAAAATGTGTGCTATGCAGCTATCACTTTTGATATGTATTATCAATTACTATAAAATGACACTAATAATATATTAACATTCTATCATTTTTGACTGAACATAATATATTGGTTTTTTCTAGAGGGTTCTTCTTACCAAAACCCTAGTGTTATTAAATTAATGATGGAGTAAATAGTCGATCTATTATATTTATTAATTACGGTTACAGTCGCATCTAAATATAATATTCTTCATCTGTTCACGGGACGACTCCTGTATAGCTCAGTGGCTAGAGCATTGCCGTACTAAGCCAAAGGTTCTAAGTTCAATTCCTTTGTCCAGGTGTCATTTTTTAATCTAAATATTATAAACTTCAGTTATTCTGCATTCCGTATTGTAAAGCAATAAGTATGCAATGAAAAATATTCTTCTGGTACTGTTTATTTAAGTTTTAATTTAAAACAACAACATAAATGATTATAGTGAACTATTTATGTCTTAAATTCCAAGATAAGATTGTATTTAAAAAAAAATGCCTTTAAATGCTTTCCATTTCAAAGAATACTTAACTAACGAATCGAATATTTTACGTGAAGAAAGTATTGACACATTTCACAGTGCAATATATTTTTTGTTTTAGCTCCTTGATGTTAAATAAAAAAACAACTCAAAATTATACCAAAAACTGGAAGATTTTCATACCAAGTTAATTGTTAAAAAACATTGTATTTGGGATATGTAAGACATTGTTGAACGAACACCTTGGCATTCTTAATATACTTTTTGCAGTGTCTCTTGTGTTAGTGCTGCAATTTATACCTCGACTCTTTATTTCAGAACCTGTATTGTTTTTGAGCGTGACATGTAAACACAGCTCTTCAGTGCATCTCACAATAAAATATCTAGAGCCGTTAAAGAGGATCATTCACGAGGCGATGTGTTTTCATTTTTAGCATCACGTCCTACTACATATTCAGGTTATAAACAACCTATGTACTAATTACGCTAATGAGATAGGATGGAGAAAAGTTAAAGTGTACTGACATTTGCGTGGATACCTATTTTGGGAATACCACCCTCATAACACCCGACTGGGATTCAAAACCCGATCTCCCGATATAGTCTTAACACCAGAGTGACGCCTTATACCATGTGGTAAACGAAGCAGGTGCGGCGAAATGGAAGCAACCGGGTTGACAATATCGCTGTTTTCGATCACATTTTATTTTATTATTATTATTATTATTATTATTATTATTTAGCACCGCGTCTTACTACCCGTTCGGGTTATACGCTTAAGTACTAATTACACTAATGGATTAGGAATTGGGAAGGTTGAATTAAAGGAAGTGAACCCGCATTTGCGTGGAGGGAGAGTGGAAAACCATTTAGAAACCCCCCCCCAGTTCACCCGACCGAGATTCGAACCTCGATCTCCCCGTCCTCAGCGATCACATTTTACAAATATCTCCTAGTCAGTCGAACTCAGATTGCAGGTGATGTTTTGATCGTCCAAGTGATATTTTGATCGTCCAAGCGATGTTTTGATCACGTTCGTCTACAATCTGAAGCAGATTTCACAGTGGTTGAGCAGTGAATGGATGTTGGCGGCCTTCTAGGGGCACGCATGGCTTTGTCGTGATTCAACAGTTCCCGCACAACACATATCTGGTAGAGGTACTATTTTCCTCTTACAACATCCGGCCAGACCGACTTCGGTGGCAGCATGGTCTAAGGCACTACTCTCGAAGTAGACTGGACTTCCCATGACGGGGAGATTGAGGTTCAAATCTCGGTCGAGTGTAATGATTGTGGTTTTCCACTCTTCTTCCACGCAAATGCGGGTACACTTCTTATAAATATATCCGTCCTTATCCTTAAAAGTATTAGAGTAGTTAGTACATAAGCGTGTAGCCCGAAAGGGTACTAAAAAAAAGTTAAAAAAATATATATTCCCCCGACATTGAGTTAAGTGCCGCGCGATGACGTCACACCGATCTTAGTTCCCTCGCTTGCGATTTTCTGTTGTTGTCACAGTACGAGCGTGGGGAGCACTTTAAGTTCCCTGAACAGAACTAGTGACACTCCCTTTTGTCACCCATTCCAATAATACATTCCGTGAAGGAACGTTACGGAATTAGAAATGACGGTTAAATCTTATTTGAGTCACAAACACCGAGTTTTTCTTTCTAAACAGCTTCACTGTTGACACACTTTGTTGCACTTTTTATACCCCTACATTGATAAAAACATAAACATCATAAATCTGGCTACAAACTGGTGAACTTTAGGGGAGCATAGCCATGTCATGTGATATGCAGTTGGTTTCAAAACATTTTCTGCACCACTCTGTATAATATTTTGAACCATAATTTTTCACCCCCTCCCCAAATCCCCCTCAGGAGCTCCACCACATTATCTTCTAACATTTTTAATTACTTTTTAAATTGTATCACCCTAGAAATTAATATTAGCTCGCACCGGTGGGTAAAAAGTCTAAATAAATTTCAAGCTCATTTAGTCTGATTTGCCAGTGACGGCGAGGTCAGGGTTGGAATCCCGATGGGCCTACTGAGGATGGTTTTTAATACATTATTTCACAATCTACTTCAAGGCAAATGCTGGTAAATTTCATCTATATTACTCCTTTTTCATTCCTACCTCAAAATCGTAATTAATAGATATGTAGACTAGACTGCTGATGATAGGGAGATTGAATCTCAGTTGGGTGTGCTAAGGGGGTGGTTTTCCAAAATGGTTTTCCACTCTCCCTGCACGCAAATGCGAGTACACTTCATATAAATTTAACCTTTCTAATCCCAAAAACCATCAGCGTAATTGATACATAAGTGACTAACCTGAACGGGTAGTAATACGCGACAATAAAAAATATATGACGACATAGTGAAAAAATAACTGTTAGCTAAAATTTAGATTAAATTTGGGATTAAATTCACAGGTGATTGTATAATTTTGTAAAAAAAAAGAGCCAATCTAAAGAGAAATATGTGATGAGTAGATTGAAGCTCTAGATATTACGTCACCAGTTCTGAGATTTGATTGATTGACCTCTATTTGTGTTGTATACAAGATATTCTGCTTCGCTCCACATCATAAATAAGTGGTTTGGTATTTGACAGGTAGAGTTGTAGGATTCAAAATTAATTTTTTAAATCCTTTTAGCCCAGTTTCAGGTGAGCAAAGAAAGCTACCATCAAACTATATAATAATTAAAAATCGCAGTAAAATATCTGAACTTTCATAAAATTGATTATTTATGTTTGTGAACATAATAGTTTTTATCTTTAAATATTGATTGTGTATCGCTGATTGTTTAGCGTCATTGTGTAATTAACTAGAGAATAAATTACTGAGGAAAAGTCTAAGCTGCTTCAACATTTATTTATAAAGAAAAAAATGATTAATTTTCACTAATTAGAATTGTTTGAAAAGAAAAGGTTTAATTATATTTTTCTGAATAATAGTTAATTAATGTGTGAAACCTCAAAAGCTTAAATACGTTATAGTCTTATAGAACTTCATTTTTTAAGAAAAGAGTTTAACTTCCCCTTCAAAAATTAATTAAGAAATTTAAATTTGAATACATGACATTCTAAAACGTGTTTCACCTTTTCATATTGAATTTATTTCCATCAAAATAAAAGTCAGTGTCTCAATTATAATTTTATAACGAGCACAATTTTACAAAAAGTGTAAAACATAAATGGGGCTTGAATAAGTAAATTGCCAACTGTAATTATAATGGAAGTAAAAAGTTATGGAAGAACCAATTTAAGTTAATTGTTTGAAAAAATGATCATGTAGAAATATATATACGTATGTAACTACCAAATGGTTGAAGCAATAATTTAATAATTTTTTAATTTATATTTTCATATATTGTTAAATTAAATCTGCTTAATAGAGTTGGAAATACCTTAACACAATTTATATCAATATTTTAAAATCATATAATTAGAATTAATCTACATATTAATATGTGATCAACAAAATATAAGTATATAAATTTTGATATAAAATACTTTGTTTATCCATAAAATAAGAAAACTTTAATTTTGACTGTTATATTTATTTGCATTTTTATTTAAGATAAACTGTATTATGTGTCAATGGATTTAATTGCGTAATTTAAAGAAAACAGAATAGGAATTCAACTTCAAGAAAATTTTCAAAAATTTCTTGAATAGTAGAGATTTGAAAAAAAAAATGTAAATAGTGTACATAAAGACGATTGAACCTGAATGGCATGTCCTTCCCTGTCTTATGTGCCATAAAATAAAAAACTGAATAGAGAAAAATTAACTTTAAATAGGATCAGAAATTCTCCAATGTCCTCGAATGTGTTTGTACCCAAACCTCCATGTCTCAAGTCAAGCCCGCTAACACAATTAACACCGTGTTAGTGTGAAACAAATCATCATCTATGTTTCTCCAATATTATTTGATTAGTGTTGGGACTAGTCTCTAGAGTATAGGTGTTTAGGTCCTTTTCGTCTCTTGCTGGAGACCTCAAATGTATTGATTTGGTGCTTTGTCGTCCTCTGCGTAGCGGGAACGGATTCCGAACATTTGGGGGTAGGGGTACGTTTACACAAGGGTGCTGCCAACCTTCTGATTGGGAAATTGAATTTCCCTTTATAGGTATATCTTCAGTTTTACAATCTATCTGTAAAAAATAATTATGAAAGAGTCCACCTCGTTGTTCTAGGCCACCATGCCCAAATCAGCCGCTTTTACTTAAAAGCGGGAAAATTTAGAAAATATACACTTTTTTATATTATTATTATTATTATTATTGTTATTATTATTATTATTATTATTATTATTATTATTAGCACCGCGTCTTACTACCCATTCGGGTTATACGCACTTACGCTAATGTGTAATGGTAGAGTGATTGTGAGATGAAATGGAGGACCTACAGTTTAACGTGGGATCCGAACCACGGTGGAGGGCTGGCATTCCACACATTCACAAGATGTGATTAATACACGTCTTGTCAGAGGTGAAGGAAGGGTTTGGTAATCAGATAAATCTGTGCCGGGACCGAGGATTGAACCCCAGACCCCCAGCATAGAAGTCGGACACCTTACCCCTTGACCGCCAGGTCACCCTTTTTCTATCACCTTTGATAATAATTACTATATTATTATTGTTATTTTATAGGTATTGATAATATCTATCAATAGTTTCAGATACAGATTACATGACCTGACTTAAGAATGTCTGAAAATAGATCCAGTAGGTTTTCTAGTTTAAGGTGGTGATGTGGAAGACACTGGAAGTAGTCAGTGATTTTTCAGTTTTAATAGAAAAGCTTTTTTTGGGGGGGGAGGGGCGGGCCAAAATAAATCAAATAGAAATATAAAGTTTAATTTCCTTCACTTGGTGATATCAACAGTTGTTGAATATCTGTCAGGAGCATGGCGGCATTAGATGAGAAACTTTTTAAATGAAGAGAAAAAGTTGTCATTAAATTCTAGGACACACTTGACAGATATTCAACAACTGTTGATATCAATTTGTGAAGACAATTAAACTCAATTTTCTACTGGAGCGGTGACCTGGTGGTCCAGGGGTAAGGTGTCAGTCTTCTGTTCTGGCATCCGGGGTTCAATCCTCGGTCCCGGCACAGATGTATCTGATTGCCAAACCCTTCCTTCACCTCTGACAAGACGTGTATTAATCACAACTTGTGAGTGTGTGAAATGCTAGGCCTCCACCGTGGTTCGGATCCCACGTTGAACTGTAGGTCCTCTATTTCATCTTACAATCACCCTACCATTACACATTAGCGTAAGTGCGTACAACCTGAATGGGTAGTAAGACCCGGTCCTAATAATAATAAATCTACTGGAGCAATATTTGATTTATTTCTACAAAAAGTTGTTTTGGTATAAAAACTGCAAAAACGCTTACCTTTTCTCGCTTCCCCTACGTCCTCACCATAATATTAAGGCCCTCTCCCGGGTAAATTGAACTATAGCTTGGTTAGTGTTTTTTTTACCATCTTGTCTTACCACCTGTTCAGTTTATACTGATATAAGATGATTACTCTAATGAGGTAGGAATGAATACTGAAGCATTATAGAGGTAATCTACCCACATTTGCGTGGAAGGAGAGTGGGGAACCACGTAGAAGAAACCACCTTCAATAATCTCGACCGGGATTCCAAACCCTATCTTCACATCATCGCCAGGCCAGTACAGTCCAACATAAGTGTGACGCCTTAGACCATTCGGCCACTGAAACTGCCCTGCACAAATAAGACCAGACTATACGTGAATGTCACCTTTGTCAACGTGACCACTGCTGTCGCTAGAAACAGCACAGTTTGTAATTGTTGCGATGGTCATGTGAGATCTCTATTGAAGAAACTCCCCCTGAAACGAATGGCCTCCATTCAGCTCGGTTCAGACAAGAATCATTAATTTACATGTTTTTAGAAAGATGTGTAGCCATCAGTTCGGCTCTAAACCAATGACGACATAATTAAGATGGCATTTAATAGAGGTATTTAACGTGCATTTTCTAAACTGACTAATTATATCAGCACATGACTTATAAACTAAATTAATCTAGAACAGACACAACAATCAGTCCTCCAGACGTTAATTGATCACTGTGACAGGGTTAACCTACACTTCACCAATGATAGATATTTCGGCCATACCAGGAATAAAACCCAGGACCGTTATCTCAATAGACACACACGTTACCAACTGAGTTAAGGTGTTGTACTTAAGAAGAAAGGATGATTCTTTTTCAAACCTATTGTTCTGCCTTTGTTTTAAGTTATCTTTTCTGGTCGGACCACATGTTGCTTCTGAGGTAGAAGATGAGGATTAAGAGGTGGAACCAGCTAGGACTCTTAAACCTAACTACAGTAGCCCCGTGGCTTCTTTGGTGCTGACTGACAGCTCACAGCTGACTTCTGATAGTCAACATTTAGGAATATACCTAAATTTTGACCGTCAGAAGTGACAGCTGCTAAGCACACGGTTTTGCAGATAATCTGGTTTGGCGTATGGATACGTAATTTGGTCTGGTAACTTTTAAAGCTGTCAGCTGTCAGTCAACACGAAAGAAGCCATGGGGCTACTGTAACCAAACCCTGGTGACCGTTAGAGTACGGTAATTCCCCTTTCAGAAAAATTAACCAAGTTACCAGCCGGGAATCAAACTCAGGACTCCAAACTCATAGCCAGGTGCACTGACCACTACATCACGTGGCCATTTAATACCTGAATGAAAACGTTTGTTTATTAATGTAGGGTGGTTCATTTCTTTCTTTCTCTCCTCCCTTTGAAAGAGAAGTATTGTGATCGTAAAAAAAAAATCAAACTCAAGATTTTGATAAACGTCGATGTTTCATGACCCCTGAATCCAAAAATGTTTTTTTTTCAATACTGCATGTCCGTATCTCGGACTAGAACAGAAACAATTTTATCATTATTATTATTATTATTATTATTATCACCGCATATTACTACCCGTTCGAGTTATACTCATTTACACTAATGTGTAATGGTAGGGTGATTGTGAGATGAAATGTCTTGTATCGCATGAGATTCCTGCGGGACAGAGTGGCTGGCATTTGCGATAGCACTACATGTGTACGGCAGTACAATATTTTGTCTAGATCTAGCATAAATCTAGTGAGAGGCCCAACTGATATTCGAAGCCTGCAAATGCTAGACAACAGTGCGGCCTCTCTAAAGCTCACCCCCAAATAATTACTTCAGATAATTTGATTGTGTGTATACACTAGAGGGGCTGGGGCTATTATCCGGTCCTTTGTTTTATCCCGTCCGGCTCTCGGTGTTAAAAAGTACTTTTTATAATAAACCAATCGGTATAAATCCACTAGTAATTAATAAAAAAATCTATTGCAAATGCTTCACAACTGTTAAATTGGAGACAGTAAAGTATTACTGGCTTGCATGTGGTTGTCGTATTTTACAGTACTATTGCAGTCACATACGCTTGGTTGGTGTAGATAGCAGCACTGTTTGGATTTGGCTGGAAACAGAAGCTGTGTCAAGGGAGGTGTGTGTGAGGCTTAGCTACTTGAGGCAAACCCACAATGAAAATGATTTAAACTAGAATTCCTTAACATCAGGTTTTTCCGCTATCCGGCCAGGAATACCCCCACTTTAGGCCAAATAAGCGAAACTCTAACTTAACCCAAATATAACATTAGATCTTAGCACAAAACAAAACAACTCTAACATGTAATACAATCTAATCAGTCACCTTAACTTAGATTCTAGTTCTTCTGCCAGTGGCGATGGGTGGTGGAGCATTGCCAAAAGGAGAACGGCTGGGCTAGACTTGACTGTAAATTCTTATCTACTATTTAATATAATTACTGTCCTCAGAGAGAAATTAGACACACATCCGTGCATTTTATGTCTTAACAATGTGTGTGTGGGACTGAATAACATTGATGAAGAGGGCATAAACGTACAAGTGTAGTCGCATAAAGCCAGGCACAAAGTTGGCAACATTCCAACAGTTGACAATTCCCTCTGCCAACTAGGAAAACGACTTGAGCTTCAATTATTCTACTTTACTACTAGGAAACTAAGTTTTGTCCTTTACATTGGTGTGAACTAAACGTTTTGGGCTCGGTTGTTGTCTCTGTGTTAACATCAAATTAATAAAAGATGTTATTAGAATGTGAATATATTAAATCTTGAGAGATTTCTCTAAGAGACTTTGCTGGTTTGAATCCGGTGATGCCTCGATTTTTTAGCCTTCACGTGGAGCAAAATATCTGCGAAAATGGTAATTCGAATTTCACTAAGAGAGCTTTAGCATTAGATACTAACACTTATTTGATATCAAGAGTTTGTTAAAATCATAGAGAGTGAATTTGAGTTCACCAGTGTGTCATACGTCCATAACATTATTATTAGATGGTTTTTAAACAACACAGTTATCTGCCCTTAATCCAAGTTGAACTTAAAACTTAAAATGTAATCTACCTTCATCATTTACGCAATTTAAGGCAATGACCATCCGCGTTAATTGCACTCAAACACAAGTGTGGGATTCAAGTTTAAGGATGATAAAGCTGTCCAGAAATAGTATTTTTTAATTGGTCTCGAATGAATTTTGATACAGCTGGATAAATCTACTACTATGCAAAGATTCTACCTAATTGAAGAGAATTAAAATTAATATGTTTAGTTTTATATTATAAAATTAAGTTCTTAGTTAATAACATGAAAAATCAGATGAGTATATCAGTAACGTTAACTATTTGACGTATTGGATAGGACAATTAGGTAAAATTTATGGAATTGCAAATGGATGCAAGGCCCTATGATCATAATCTGGATGGATGCTTAAAGTGCTGCACCCAGAAAATTGTCACTTTGAGAAGTCATGAGAAGAGAAACAAAAAATTTGTATTTAAATGGTATTTGTTAGTATCCCTATCTTGAGCTAGTTCTATCCAGTCCACCTCATTACACCCTATCCCTATCTTGAGATAGTTCTATCCAGTCCACCTCATTACACCATATCCCTATCTTGAGATAGTTCTATCCAGTCCACCTCATTACACCCTACATTCCTTCCTAAATGAACATGTTTTATAAAATTTAAAAGCTAGATATTTATTGAGGTATTTGTTCTTCTTGTCTCTCAGCCTCGGCGTGTCTGCAGTACATGATCACTGGTAGCAGCCTCATCAAAGTGAGGCCAAACTCCAGGCAGTACCATCGCTTCTTCACTCTCAGTGAGGACATGAACACTTTAAAATGGACGCCGACCAATAAGAAGACCGCCAAGGCCGTGCGTACGTAGCGTTTCATTTTCAATTTGTTGAATGAAATTCATTATTGATATCTTACTAGTCTGTTTAGGGCAAGAGGCAACGTCTGTCGTCAATGATAATGACGATATTTTCATATTATTCAGTTTAATTAATGAAAGTCTGAAAGATAACTGGTGTGTTCTAGCAGCCAAGATGTAAGGAGTTGTATTGAGCAATCCAGCTCTCGTTTAGGCACACCAATTTAGTCTAAGCCATATGATGTAAAACAATGTTATTATTCATATTTAATCAAATTAAGTATCTCAATAAATACACTTATTAATTAATGTAATTTTCATTGTATGTTAACATTCGTTGATATGTAACAAGGATCAAATTATAAACGTTGATAGGAGAAGTACCTACACTGGATATCATCTCTGAGGAAACTACATGGTTACTATTGGGAAACATCTTTGTCATTTTCTCGTTTGATTGTGATCAATTTCTTCTCAAATATAAAACAAGTTTGGCAACGCTGGTTAGTCGAGGTTGCCAGTAGCTCCTTCTAGCCTCAGCACACCGCCTTCAGGCATAACTGAGAGTGAGGAGATTTTGCAACAGTTAACTGAGAGAGAGCGAAGATAAGGCTATATAAATAACAAATAGAAGGTTAGGTTCTATCAGGATGGTTAGTATTTTAATCAATCTGTCATAGACATGCATAAAACTTATACTATTATACTATAATAAATATATTTTTTCTTCTAAAAATTACCAATATACATGATCCTTAATTAAGATTTCTTTCCAACTCACATTCCCCCTCACTTCCCCCCTCACTTAACCTTCTGCGTGAAATTCTTGTCATTATGGGTCTGGTACACGCTTTGCTCGTTAGGGACTCCGCCCCCAAACCTCCATTGGGTTTTGCAATTGGATGAAAACTAATGCTATTCCAGAGCCTTTTTTGATAGGTCTTACCGTTTAGAGTAAGTGAACCCGCATTTGCGTTGAAGGAGAGTGGAAAAACATTTAGGGAAAAACACCCCCAGTTTACCCAGCTGAGATTTGAACCAAAATCTCCCCATCCTCTGCAGTCTAGCTCAACACGACTAGCGCGTTAGCTAACTAAGACACCGAAACGAATCGTATAATTTACTCGAATACATTTGTAATACACGTTGCTTCATTTTACGAAAGTTAATTTGACACAAATGTAGTCTTCTAATAGTTCTCGAATATATCGAAGCAACGCATGTAATGGCGTTGTAGCGTGCGTCCCAGCTTGAGTGCGTCTGTAGAAAACGTACAGTACGCGCTTTACAACTTGCGTTCAAAAATACGTGCGTTGATATTATGTGTGGGCTCCATATAAAATAATACAGTAGAACCTTTTTAATTTGAATCCCAAGGAATATCTAAAAAAAAATCTAAATATTCTAAATTAGGAATAGGAGTTTTCAGAAGTATCCAGGCAACTGGTATACAATAAATTAATAACCTCAAAATATGATAAACATAAACACATAAATTATATTTATTCTATATAAAACACACATACAAATAAATGCACATATATAATTCAAACAAAAAATATAACAACTTGTAAAGATTATCATACGAAAATTACAGAATTAAATCATAATTGATGAAAGCCTTGCCAAAAATCCCCTATATTAGGCAACCCGCTAGTCGCTGGTGTAGAGTTCCCTACTTTCTAATTTACTATGTGTCAGCAGGTTAAATAAATCCAACTCTATCTGACGTTCTTGGTTTAATAAAGGTTTAAAATTAGTACAAGCTCTAAAAAATTAACAATGTATTGGTTTCGAATCATCCAAATATTTCCTTATAAAATTTGAATTAAAAGTTATTTTTTTACTTTTGGTTTGAATACAATTTCACGGGGAATTATCCAATTTTTTTAATTAACCCATGTTTAATTAGTCTAATCCTACTGTATAATAATTTTACAACGCATACACAGTACATAGGTAAGGGTTCAGCCAGACTGACAAGCGTGCGAGCGACTGGGTGGTTTGCCATCCTCTTTCCGTGCTATTGGTGGGTTTTATTTGCAAAGGCCTATTTTGATTATAATATTGAAGTATTTTAATATCAGTTTTACATATAGGTATGGTTTATGATCTTACCAATTAAATTAAGCCGTTATTAGCAAGTGTGCTAAACCTATCGATAATAATAAAAATGTCAACACGAGAAGTTTTCCAGCACTCAATGAACCAACATACAATAATATTGCCTAGCGCCTGTAAACTAGACTGTTCCGGCTCGAGCGCTCGCTCCAGTCTGGCCACCTCTCATTACAACCAATGTGTTCTATTTTATATTATGTGGGGAATGCCAGGCCACCACCGTGGTTCGGATCCCACGTTAAACTGTGGATCCTCCATTTCTTCTCACAATCACCCTGCCACTACACATTAGCGTAAGTGTGTATAACCCGAACGGGTAGTAAGACGCGGTGATAATAATAATAATATTTTATATTTTAGTCGCTCGCCCAGTCTGGCCGTACTCTAAGATGCTATTAAAACCTCGTTTTAAGAGTCAAGACTAGCATAATCTACAATGACACCGTCAGTATGTCATACACCCAATATCACCATTGAGGGAACTGTATGTGGGTCTTAATGGAGGAATGATTTATCATCGCTGTCTCTCAATTAACTGTTGACAAATTTCCTAGCTTAGTTATTTAGAAAAGTTGTGTGCTGAGGTAAGAAGGAGCTACTGGCAATATCTACGAACCAGCATTGCCAAACTTATATTTTTTTTAGCACCACATCTTACTACATATTCGTATATACGTGTATGTACTAATTACGATAATGGGATAGGGATGAGGAAGGTTGAATTTTGATAAAGTGATACCGCATTTGCGTTGAGATTAGAACCTTTATCACCCCGTCATCGGCAGTCCAGTCTATTGTGAGA
Source organism: Timema cristinae (assembly GCA_039000515.1). NCBI lineage: Eukaryota > Metazoa > Arthropoda > Insecta > Phasmatodea > Timematidae > Timema > Timema cristinae. The sequence goes on along the minus strand of JBCFYV010009882.1, from coordinate 102,862,704 downwards.
GTAGCACCTTAGGCCATGCGGCCACTGAAGAAGTTGCAATTTCTATTAAGTTTAAGTGGTGATCCATAACACTAAAACAAACGAATGACAACGCTGTTTCCCAATGGCAGCCATGAAATTTCCTCAGAGATGATACCCAGTGTAGCTATAGCCGAATCCCGGGTATCAACAAATTCGCAACACTCACCCCCTGCCCAAAAACACCTTTTTCTATTTTATACGACCTAAACTTTCGGTCACTCAGATGCGGTGGGTGATCTATTTGAACTAATGTCTACCTGAAAGGTTAAGGGGCTTACACCACCTTAAAATAAATTGTCCTGGCACTGCTCTGACGTCAGAGCGTACAGCTGTCTGCCAAATTGTAGCGCGCAAGAACACGTTAGTTAAATATATTCTGGTGTGTTTTAATTGTATACTTGCACAGTGCAAGGAGTTATTTTGGGGTTGTTACCTACGTAGACATATATGTTAGGAAAAATTAATATGTAATTGAATTGTGAGTGTGTGAAACTTTGAAGTGTCGAAGTCGAAGATCAAATCTCTTCAACTTCGAAGCCCACAATAACCTTCACATTTTCTCAACATAAAAAAAAGAAAACTTGGATACATTATGAACATATATAAAAAAAAGCTCATTAAATATACTTCAACATATATTAAAGTTGTATAACAGCTGTTGACCTCTGTGGTCTTAGGATAAGGTGATCACATCAAAACCCGATGTTCACGGGTTCAAACCCAGCCGGGATCAACGGATTTTTCTAAGCAATAAATATCCGTAGCACAACTTCCTTCGGGGGGGGAGGGGGGAGGGGGGAGAGAGTAAAGCCGTCAATTTTGGCATGTAAAAGACCCCCTGGAGGGTTTGAGGAAAATAGTTTTCCTGTCAAAATAGGTAAGCTCTTTCGCTCTCGCTCATAGAAATTCGATTGTATTGATATAATCAGTTGGTTCAGAAAGTGCACGTTAAATAACTCAAATAATGCATACATAACAAATCACACCGTTCCCTTACAGGGTAGGCAATAAACTGTGCATATATCTAAAAAACAAAAGCTTCGTACTCATTCCATTCTCACTAACTTTCTCCACACCTCCCTATCCTTGCATACTTCCTTCTCTTCAATCCATCCCCACTAACTTTCTTCCCACCTCCTTATCCTTGCATACTTCCTTCTCTCCAACAACATCCATACACCGAGCAAAACATGCTCTTTTATTATTACAACTCTTAATGTTTCTCATTTTCACACGTTCATCCACAACATTTAGCCACGTCTTATATGGCCTATCCCTTTCTTTTAGTACTATTACATCAAATAATAATAATAATGTATAATAGCTACGATACATTATTTTAACACCCACCAATGATTAAATGTTATCTATAACGCAAGCAGAGATAAATTCAGGTTTGTTAGCATAAAACAATATAGTGGGCTTTGTTTTTATCTCCAAGCATTTCTTTTTGCCTATATCGTCTCATTTTTATATTCTATGCCTAGATTTATGTACAGTACATAATGGATAGTTTAAAAATTAAAATGTTATTTGAAAACAACAAAAACAATATCTTCGACTTTGAATTTTCTTCACATCTTTCAATATTCGTTTTGCATTTAAAAAGCGGCCTTTTCAATCCCCACCCCCCCACCCCCGAATATAATTTTTGAAATAAAACTTGATATCAGCGTAGCAAGATTTTTACACTAATCTAAAAAAAAAACTCGTCTTTCACCCCCAGGTGATCCGAACATTGAAATTAAACGTTCTGGGTCGAGAAAGAGAGAGCTCGGATTCAAACCCCAGCCTTGGCAATCAAGCTTGTATTTGTATGAAGCAGATGCCTTAGTCCATTTTCTTACCGGTAACATATTTAACCATATTTAGCAACATTTATTTTAGGGTTTAAATTTTAAAAATGGCACTTGGATGCAGGAATCGAACAGAGGAGCTTTGTCTTAGTATGCCAATCTTCTAACTACTGAGCTATCCAGGAGTCGTCCCGTGTCTAGGGTCATTATTCACTCATTAAGGAAGAGTATGTGATGGACGTCTGGAAATTCTGGTCTCCATTATTATTATTAGATGTTCTGTCTTACGACAGGTCCATTCCTTTTGTCAGTGAACTTAGACCTCCAATGTACCCTGTCTTCTGCCTCCTTCTTCAACTCCCAGAATGTTCTTCATTCCTTCAAGTCATTCAATATTTGAATCCTCCTTCTTCCTAAGCTCCTCTTTCCCTCAACCTTTCCCTCTATGACGTCATGCAATAAACAGTTTACATAATTCAATAAATAACACGAGTTATCAGAAAACGCAGACACATATGACTCTGGAAGGCTTTATGATTTATAGCTATAGAGATGATATTATGGGTGAGGTGGGGTGTACGATATTTAAAGGATTATTTTTTTAATCGTTATGATCGGAAGGGACATGACAGCCAGTTCACTCGCCTGTATGTAGACTATTAGCCTCTCTGGTGACAGAACGTTACCCAGGGTACAATATAGGAGGTTGTCTGTATGTAGACTATTAGCCTCTCTGGTGACAGAACGTTGTCCAGGGTACAACATAGGAGGTTGTCTGTATGTAGACTATTAGCCTCTCTGGTGACAGAACGTTACCCAGGGTACAACATAGGAGGTTGTCTGTATGTACACTATTAGCCTCTCTGGTGACAGAACGTTACCCAGGGTACAATATAGGAGGTTGTCTGTATGTACACTATTAGCCTCTCTGGTGACAGAACGTTACCCAGGGTACAACATAGGAGGTTGTCTGTATGTAGACTATTAGCCTCTCAGGTGACAGAACGTTACCCAGGGTACAATATAGGAGGTTGTCTGTATGTAGACTATTAGCCTCTCTGGTGACAGAACGTTACCCAGGGTACAACATAGGAGGTTGTCTGTATGTAGACTATTAGCCTCTCTGGTGACAGAACGTTACCCAGGGTACAATATAGGAGGTTGTCTGTATGTAGACTATTAGCCTCTCTGGTGACAGAACGTTGTCCATGGTACAACATAGGAGGTTGTCTACACGTCGTACTAGCAATGAGATGATGTAATGATGGTGAATATGAAGGTGTAAGCCAGTGGGAGTCTTAACCTAATTTTAGCCTAATTAACTAAACCCTGGTGAGCTTTGGGATCATTCTCCCTAAAGGAAATTTACTTGAGGTACCAGCCAGGAGTCGAACCCGGGACCCTGGGTTTAAAGCCAGGTGCAATGTCCCCTACACCACGAGACCGGGTATTTAAGGGATTATACGCCCTTAAAATACTGTGCTACGCTGAGTCGACCGTATAGCTCCTGGCTGAGAATCGATCTTGGAAGTGTGAGCCATTCCCAGGTCAAAACTTGCTGGAAATGGCTCCAGCTTGTTTACCTAATGGAGGAAAGAATTATTCAAGAATTGATCAATTCAACAATTGGTTCTTTTATTTACAAATTGTGTTCTTTTTTGTGAATTTATAATTAAGTTGATGCAGTCAATATATCCATTCGTGCAAAGATAGAGGTGAAAATGGTGTCCTCTTTATTAATGTTTCATAAAACTACTCGAAATTCTTTGATAAGATTTGAGCGTATTTTTCAATTAAGTTTAACCCATTTTTAAAAGTATAGAAAATACAAACACATTTATTTTACAGCCATTATTTTTAACAATCCACTCTATTAATGTTTTTAGTTTATGGACATTGATAATATATATCAACACTGAGAGATGGGGATAACACAAATTGACGTATGAATATGCTAAAGAAGCTCTAATAATTTTTCTAGCTTACAGATAAAGCTTTTTTAATGATAATTGTACTTTATTTAATATACCTACAAACATAACAAGTAGGTACATATATGATTGTTTATTTAAAAAAATCAAAATTAATGTAATTTAACTTAAAACTATCTTCAAAAGAAGACATTTCGCCGAGTATTAATTTCGTAAAACTTTACTTAACCCTATAATATAAATTCGTTTCACCTAAAATAAAAAATTAAATATAAATATCAATGTAATTACTTCACCAAAAATCTATTGATCTCAAATTACTTAGACTAAATTTTAATATCGAATTATGTCCATTAGGATAATCAGCCACTAGCCTGATCAGGATAACAGAATGGAATCATTAGCCATAGCGTGGTTACGTAGCCTTCATCACCAGGAAGTGCAATGTTGACTTTTCTCGCCAGAGTTTTCCTTATTGAGAATTATTCCAAATCCTATTATCATGGATTGACCCAATCCAACTAACGTCATCCTTGTGAAAATGCATATTGCATCACAAGTCACTAGCAAATTTTAATGTAGGTCTTCCTCTTTGGTTAATGTACTCATCTCCATGGAGTATTGCTTTATATATCTCTGTGTATGTACGGTCTATCACACCTATTGTGGTTAGTAAACAGCCTTAAATCCTTTGATTCTATGATAGAATTTTGTCTTGTAGGAAATTTAATCCAATAATCAACCTGATCCATTATTTTCCGAACAACACTGCTTACAGTTGATGACAGATTGCTCTACGCCAAGGATGAGGAACCTTTTGGCATTGGAAGCGTTTATGTCACTTCACTGATTCCTAAACAGGCCGCACAATTTTTCTTGTACAATACATTTTGACCCAATTATAAAGACATACTCTACCTAACTATAAGTTAATGTCGTTTTAGTAACCCATAAAACAGCGAACTTTTTTAAGTTTACTAATTTTTCCTTTTAATTACAAGGAAAATATATATATGATATAGGCTTATTATAAAAAAAATCGGCGTATAATAAGGATAATAAATCTAGTAGAAAATCATTCAAGAATTGAGTTTTACGAACTAAATATCTCACCAGTATTAATAAAAGCATGCGCTAACCGACGTGGGATTGCGAGTGAAAGCGGAAATAAACGCGGGAATTTTTGGCGGGAATTTGTGGCACGATTGAGCGTTATCTTACCGACGCGAAGCGATTCGTGGTAGTTCCGTGAAAGGATACCTGCGTATTCAGGTCCGTGTCTCTTTGAGTTGGTTTTATTGTTCATGTTCATTACATTAATTATTATTAAGTGTAGACTAAATTAGTAGCTATGTGTACTTCATCTGAAGAAGAAATATTTCTGTCACTTGTTGATAAAGATGAAGATAAAAGAACGAAGCGATAGGCTCGTGACATTAATAAAGAAAGATTGTCACATGTAGAGTATTTACCCATCAGACACTTTTAATTTCTTCCCGATCTCTCTTTCGTATCCGGTTCTTCTTCTTGAAGTTCTTGTAATCTTGATTACTTAAATAGTAGAGCACGGGGCTGTCGTACACAATGTCTAGAAACTGCTCTGTGAGAGATACGATGGTAACAAGGACATGGCACCGCCATTTGCAATTTAAGCGACTGATGGGACGCGGGAAAACAGTGCTGAAGTACCGCGCTCGCCTGAAAATACGCGGGGTTTGTTCGCCCTGGTTAGTGCTACCTATATCCCGCCATATTAGTGTTAGTGCTCTCCTAAATTCCACCATGACATGGTTAGTCCTCTTCTATATACCACTATATTGTTAGTGCACGTGAAATTTGCTCTCGTTCCCGGGTCACGCGTGGCCACATGGTATAAGGCGTTACTCTCGCTGTAGACTAGACTTCCAATACGGGGAGATCTAGATCTAAATCTCGGCATGGTGTACTAAGGGTGTTTAAGAAAAATGGTTTTACACTCTCCCTCCACGCAATTATGGGTACACTTCCTCTAAATATAGCCTTCCTACTCCCTAAAACTAATAGTAATTAGTACATAAGTGTATAAACCGAATGGGGGGTGGGGAGGGATGTGTGAATAATACGCGGTGCTCAAAAAACACTTCTTTTTATTTTTTTAGCACCGCGTCTTACTACTCGTTCGGGTTATACGCTTTAAGTATTAATTACGTTAATGGATTTAGGAATTGGGAAGGTTGAATTAGAGGAAGTGAACCCGCATTTGCGTGGAGGGAGAGTGGAAAACCATTTAGTAAAAACCACCCCTAGTTCACCCGACCGAGATTTGAACCTCGATCTCCCCGTCCTCAGCAGTCGAGCTCAACATGACTAGCGCGTTAGTCAACTACGCCACTGAGGTGGGTTTATTTTTATTATATTGTAGGAATACAGTTTGGGTTCAAGAATGTATAATCTACAAACGATGAAGAGAGATAATTGACAGAACTCGCGAAAAGGCTGAATCGAAAATCTCAAAAAGCCGTTGGTTCCCCCTCCCAGCTCTCATTTGTTTGCAATCTATGGTCAGCTAAATATCTCTAACACATTTTCATATTTTGTGGAGAAGAAAGCTCATCAACTAAGAAATTATTAGCTAACCACTCTAGAATTTCTTATTTAAACCGAAATGAACTCTTGAATTCACTCACTTGTGGTGTGGAATGAGACTTGAAGTACTTTAACTTTTCACAAATGTACTTCAGCCATGGTAAAATAATAAAGAAAAAGTAAAATAAAACTGGATGAAACCAGAACTTCACTTATACCTCACAGGCGAGTCTACGTTTGACTAGATATATGTATATTAAGGGATAATGTTATAATTCAAAGTAAAAGCTCATTTTTATTCAGGCGAAATACTTAAATCTTGATCAAATTCTTTGGTCTAAAAATAATTGCTTCACACTAATAAGTAAAAGATTTACCTCCATTTTATTCATACTGCTAAAAGGATTTGCTTCATATTTACCAAACAAAAAGTTATGTTTGTTTTTATTCATACGTCTCAATATGTAAAACCAACAAATATTTTAAATATTAAACTGCTACTTAAAATAGTGCATTTAATATCTAAACTGTTTCCCAGGTACAAATTTTAAGCGAAAAGATAAAATTTATTTCTGTTAAAAAAAATTATTTGCCACATTCAGGATAGATATACAATGATTTAATACACCCCACACACACACACATATATATATATATATATAAAATATCGTCAAACTTATTATTTATATATATATATATATATATATATATATATATATATATATATATATTATATATATATAAATAATAAGTTTGACGATATTTTTTAAATCATCATATCATAATTCTATATGTTAAATTGAAATATATATCTATTTAATTTTATACCACGTTACATTAAATTTCCTTGTGGTATATTGTTCACCTTATGAATAACTATAGTATGATTATAAACCAGCCCCACAGGATGTTTTTAAATAATACTAAACTTGGGGGAAACTTTTAGTAAATTTAATAAGAGCCCAGATAGTTCAATCATACAGCATTAGGCTTTAAATATAAGGGTCCTGGCTTCAAGTTCCAGTTAGGGCGATTATTTTTAACTTAGATAAGTATTTTGCTAATTTTTTAGATTCAAATGTAATAAACAATAGTTTATATTTAGATATATTTTTTAAATAATCTCATAAATACTAAAATGAGAGTAAAAGTTAATATTAGGGGTTCCGACACCGCATTTAATCCAAACAGAGGAATGGGGAGATCAGATTGAAGATCACATATCGATCCTTGTGCCCGGGGTCAAGATGAGGTTTGGAGGGAGGTCACAGGGAGGCTAGACATTCCTCCAGTGTGTGCCCGGGGTCAAGGTGAGGTTTGGAGGGAGGTCACAGGGAGGCTAGACATTCCTCCAGTGTGTGCCCGGGGTCAAGGTGAGGTTTGGAGGGAGGTCACAGGGAGGCTAGACATTCCTCCAGTGTGTGCCCGGGGTCAAGATGAGGTTTGGAGGGAGGTCACAGGGAGGCTAGACATTCCTCCAGTGTGTGCCCGGGGTCAAGATGAGGTTTGGAGGGAGGTCACAGGGAGGCTAGACATTCCTCCAGTGTGTGCCCGGGGTCAAGATGAGGTTTGGAGGGAGGTCACAGGGAGGCTAGACATTCCTCCAGTGTGTGCCCGGGGTCAAGGTGAGGTTTGGAGGGAGGTCACAGCATTCATCTCAATGTAAGTGATTCCAGAATATTCTAACAGTTTAAATGTGGTGACAGGCATAAAGGATCTTCGTATAAATGTCTCCAAAACTAATATGATAGAGGTTTTGATAAGAACGGATCAGGAAATGATTTTCAGCTTGGTATGGATTGAAAACTGTTAAATGTATATGGGCAGAATGTTTAGTAAAAGTGGAAGGATAGATGATGAAATAGACGGATGGGAATCCAATAGATAAATGATCTTACGTTGGTTTGGGGATGTTGAGAGGATGAGTGTGAAGTGACGAAGCAAATATATGAAGGTAGAGTGTGTGAATCAAAAGGAAGGATTATGATATGTAAGACGTGGCTACATGTTGTAGACAAATGAACACTAAGAGTTTTAGTTTTAAGAATAAACGACTATATTTGACTCGGTGTATGGAAGTATGCAAGGATAGGGAAGTGTGGAGAAAGTTAGTGAGGATGGATTGAGTACGGAGTTGTTTATTGAACTATATGCACATATTTTGCCTACCCCGTAGGGGACGCTGGGATTGTGTATTTATTTACGTTTGCGTTCACTTCAAAAGAGAGATTAAAATACAATTATAGTCAATTATTATCAATAAACTATCAGAGGGTAGTATTTTTAATTATCTCAAGACTAGTAGGGACAACCTGCTGAAATTTAAAATTAATTCAAGGGCCTGAATAGGTCAGTCATGAAACAGTAGGCTTTTAACCTAAGGGTCCTGAGTTCGAGCGACTTATTTTAGTTCTAATAATATTAATGCTAATTTTATATCAATAACCAAACACAACAGAATATAGGATTATTCCAGAGGTACTTTATTTTTTTATTTTTAAACTTTATTTATAAATTCTGAAATTCAAGAGGTTACATCTTACTTAATGATATAGAAATGTTTTCATTGTAAAATTATTTTTGAATACTTATTGAATAAAAATATGTATATTATAGATTACTAATATATTTTTATAGTGCTTTACAATTAATTATATAATTATTTGACTCTCGATGTAATAATTTTAAAAGTGGAATACCTTAATTTATATTTAAATAATTAATTAAAATACTTGCTGCCGAAACCCGGGATTGAACCAGGGACCTTTAGATCTTCAGTCTAACGCTCTCCCAACTGAGCTATTTCGGCTTATGAGTTTCATAAGTGGAACAATCCCTCAAATTATATTTAAATATATATTTTTTTATTGTTAATCCCTTGAGATATATTTGTATTTTCTTTGCCACACTACATATAGATTTTACTCTCTAATTTTACCATTCACGTTCATTTAAATTAACATAATAGTTGTTGAGGGGGGGAACCTCCCCCTCCCCTCCCTCCCTCCTTTCGGTCATGTAAGGGAATCGACAATTTGATTTAGTAAACTTTATAAAAATATTAAGAAAAAGTAATTAAAATGAATTAATATAAATAACGCAACAATAAAGAATGTTTATATAATCGTACATTTATTGAGTAAGTGTTGTCTTCCAAATTTCTCCTGTGGTGATTACAGATACAGCTTTAAATAACAATATTTCACGCGGACTAAACATCAAGTCCGTCGTGTCTTGATATGCAAGTGACAAGCAGATTTAGGTTATAAATCTAGTCGGGTATAAAAATGTTGTGTTTAGTAGTTTATTTTCCATTCTCTCTCCCCGCAAATGTTGCTACATTTATTATGACCTCTACCTTTATAATCCCAAGCATAGCAGTATAATTATGGTGGGGGTGGGAAAGGAAGAAACGCAAGAAATGTAAGTTTTTTTAAATATCTATAGCAAAATATTTATTTCCCCAAAATAAATAAAAAAAAAGTAAGCCCTTGCAAATCTTTCGTACATTCAACCTCCCCCCCCAACCCCCAAAAAACATGATCTAGTCTTTTGTTGGGTTGTTGAAATTAAATACTCAGCGAAGTGTATACACAAAATAGCAAAGAGAGTTTATTTTCGGTAATTGATACAAAAATATTGTTAGATTTTTCTTTTAACTTAAATTTTTAACAAACAATGTGTTTTAACGTAAACTATGTCAGAAGTCGGTAGATAATCCTATCTACTGATACCTTATTTATCTCTGTAGGCTTTGTATTAGTTGATAAAAAGGGATGTTGACAACATAAATAATATATAAGATATATCTACGGTTGAAGCAAAAGAGTTTAATTTTCTTTCCACGGTGATATCAACAGCGGTTGTATATCTGCCATGATCATAGCAGCATTAGATGACAAACTTTTTTAATGAAGAGAAAAAGTTGTCATTAAATTACAGGACACCCTTAACAGATATTCAACAAATGTTGATATGAACATGTGAATAAAGTTAAACATCTTTGTTTCCACTGGAGCAATATTTGATTTATTTTGACCAAAAAATGTTTTGATATAAAAACCGCAAAAATAATCAAATTGAGATTATTCAGCTATATACTGCTGTCCTATGGTACAGTTAGTTATATGATAGTGAAAAAAAATGCCATACTCAAAGAGAAAATATATTTACTTCATTTGAATTGATAAAATCTTGGCGAATAATATGTCTCCTCCCATTTCTAAGATATATATTGAAACGTGGTGTAGTAAGTTTATTCAAGCACTGAAGAACGATCAACTAAAATGATGGAGTTCTTAACTGGAATCTAATAAGGGAACTTGAAAAAGATATACTCGTATATCAGTAGCAATAAACTTTACTGCTCCTATATCATGGCTATTAAAATTAAACGATCAGTGTGATTGGAAGAAACAAGAGCTGCCTTCAAGGTATTGACTGGAAAACCAAACCCAATGGGAAGAGATCATTGGGAAGACCCAGACGCAGATGGGGGGGGAAAGCATTAGAATGGACCTGAAAGAGATGAGGTGTAATGAGGTGGACTGGATAGAACTAGCTCATGACTGGGATAGGTGGCGTACGTTTGTAAGTGCGGCAATGAACTTTTGAGTTCTTAATGACATAAACGTAAGTAACACTAAATGAAGAATAACTAAAATCACTATTACATTTAATTCCCATCTATCAAAATTACCGCTATCTGACAGCTCATCACATGTCTGGAAATATTATTATAATAACGTAATTGTATTTTATATTAACTATGATTAGTTAAATGACTATCTGCCTATTTAATGTATGTCTTTTACCAAACATAGGTTTGTTCAGATAACTTGCTCAGACACTAAACATATTTTAAATAAATTATATAATCGTATTGCTAATGTTATTTCATTAATAGTAATTGTTATAATACATTTTGTAATATATTTTCAAATTTGTTTGTTAATTTGAACAAATGCATCAGCTCATTTCACCAATAATATTTGGAAAATCTAATAATTAATCAATTAATGAAACGAATTATTTAACTTGGCTATTGACCTAATCTTAGGGTGGTCTTCTTAGAATCCACTTAGTGAAGTTCTTGCATACGGCTCTTAGCTATTGATCTTCAGTTTTAACCTAATTACCCATAGAATGGCTTTAAACGGATCAAAATAATAATATAGTATTTTTGGCATATGGAGGCTTATGTAGCTATAGAAAATGGTAGCCTCATTCAAACCACTTTGAGGCTGTTCAAGCCAGTTTTGAATTAGTTTTAATATCTCACCATTTTTATTCGTAATTAATTTGAAATCTCTGGATAAAATCAGAGGTCTAATCAATTATGTGCGTGATTCCAAATACACCATTTAAATCTTCGTGTCTGACTGATTATATCTGGCTCTATCACGTCCACCTACTGATGTAAGGGTTCCTGGTTCGATTCACGGAGAGGATAAACTCTCACACTGATGAATTAGCAGCCAGCTAACTCGCTGTTCTCTCTTTACAGAGATTTTATATTTGGTAGAGTATATACTATTATAATTTTTTGGTCCAACATGTGGATTTTGAATACCCCTGGTAAAAACTAAATAGTAGTTCCTAGTTGGAGTAACTGCAGGTTTATCAGATTTCCTTTTAAAATAAAATTAGAATACTAAAACAAATGAAATTAAAAGATTAAGATATAAATGTCTGTTATTTCTTTACTTTCTATTGAACCCTCGGAGAGAGATATTGTGATCGTCAAAATAATCGAACTCAAGATTTTGATAAGTGTCGACGTTTCATGACCCCCTGAAATCTATAAAGTGGTTCTCGCAATGCCATATGTCTGTCTTTCTATCTATCTATAATCTGTATATATGTACCTTGGCCTAGAGCCTAAAGTATTTGACCAATTGGGATAAAACTTGGTATCTAGGGTTTTCATAAGGTCCCCCTCGAGGGATTTTTGGAATTGTCCATCTAACCCTAAATGTAAGGGGTAGTTTACTGACTTAAATGCGTTGATAAATGATAATACTTAGCACCGCGTATTACTACCTGTTCGGGTTATACGCTTAAAAACTAATTACGCTAATGGGTTGGGAAATGGGAAGGTTGAATATAGAGGATGTGAACCCACATTTGCGTAGAAGTAGAGTGAAACACGATTTAGTAAAAACCACCCCAGTTCATATGAGTGAGATTCGAACCTCTATTGCCCCATCCTCGGTTATCTAGCCCAACAATGAACCAGCGCGTTAGCTAACTATGCCACCGAGACGGGTTATAAATAATAATAATAATAATTATAATAATAATTATAATAATAATAATAATAATAGAAAATAGGGTCATAATGCCATCCGTCAAGGTAAGACCACTACATTTTTATGATAAGCGAGGTGTACACTCCATTTATCCTGAAAGGTAGCATTTTTACTACACTATGGCCATAGTTATAAGTTATTAACTATTTTGGAATCAAACAAGGTATTTTTGTTAGCTTTGAGGTTAATAAGATTCTACGCCCCATCTACATTGAAATATATCAAGCTTACTACTGTTGGTTCCACTATGGTAGAACTTATAAGATAGAACCATAGTACAATAATTGACTAAGTTATAATGCTACGTTTCATTGTCTAGCGTGCCTCTTTAAGATTGATGCATCCATCTTTGTAAGAATCATAGGTCACGTGGCGTGCTTCGTGAGTCTTTTGTCATTGGTATGAAAAGGACTTTACATAACAGTGAGTGATTTTTTGCACTGAAGAAATCCTTCAAGACGTCGTTACGTAAGGCATATTCCATTTTCATTTGGGTGGGCACATTCGATTCATCTTAAACTCTCTAAACTTTTCCATTCATTATGGGGTGTTTAACAGGTGGGAGTTAGTGATATTTCTTTACAACCACTCAGAAAAACGTGGGGGTAAGTCTAAATGGAGTGTTTCACTTATAGAATAATATTTTCTGTCTTAATAATTAAGGAAATATTTATAAATCCAAATAGGCTCGTCATTAATGAGGGATAGCCATCCTGAGAACAGGTCAAAAACCCTTGTGGATTCGTTGTTTGGACTAGATTCAAAGAATGTCCTTGCATAAGTTCGTTAAAATTAGCCCACGCCTTTGAGAGTTTTCTTTACCTGGAATAATCAATAAACTAATTGCTCTAAAATTACTACATTCACTCTTACTGCCTTTGCCTTTGTACAAATGAATAATGACAGCATTCTTCCAGTCATAAGGGATAATATAAATCCCAGCATACACTCTTGCATAAAGTACTTTACCCCCAAATTTAAACATTTCACTTGTGGTCCCATCTCACCTGCAGCTTTGCCATTATTAACATAGTCATACCTTTTAACACCTCAGCCTCGTTAATTCTTTAACTCTTCATAACATATTCCCTATTTTATTACCTTCTCTACGTTTTCACCAAATAATCGCTCAAAATACTCCCTCCATCGTTCTCTTATATAGTGTTCATCCCATATTATCACACCATGTTTTTTCTGCACTTTACTTGCACTCCTTATTTCGTTTTCATTACCCACTTCCAAAACAACTTCTTGTCTCATTCATAATCACTCTACATTCTTTCTCCTTCTTTTAATCTCATTTGCTCCTTACTATGATATACTTCCTTTACATTCATCTTTTCTCTTTGTATATGTCCCACAACCTTTTACGTTTTGTTTCGCTCTTCATAACAATCTTTTGTTTGTATGCTTCTTTCCTTTTTCTCACATCTTCTTTCACCTGTTAATTCAACCGTGAATCTATTTTTAAGTTTCCCACCATCACAATTTCACACGTCTTTCACGCACTCAACTACAGTCTCATTTATTCTGTTCCAAACATTTTCCATATCATTATCATTTATTTCGATATTCCATTTATGCTCCTGTAAAGTTGATTTTTTGCTCTGCAATCTTTCATATTGCACTATCAAACTTTAATTTTGCAATATTACAACATTCACTCTTACTTGCTTAGTACTCTTAGACAGCTTACTCACAAAATTCCTACCTAATTTAACTCCTGAGCTCACTAAGAATTGATCAGTTTCCCATTCAGCTCCACTCACAAACCTAGCAACCTTTACTGAACTTCTAAGTATCTCATTATACACCATAAAATAATTCATATTTCTTTAATCGCCCCTTTGCCATGTACACAAGTGAATATCTCTGGCCTCAAACTGTGCGCTCGACACAAATAAACCTTTTTCCAAACACAGACTCACTAACTCATTACTCTCTAGTTTACCCTGTCATCACCATACCTGCTTACCACTCTCCCTGAATTCTCTCTTTGGGTATTCACACATCCATTCACATCTCCTAACAAGATAATTCTTTCACCCAGTTCACATGTATGCATGTATGTATGTTTTTTGTATATATGTATATATGTATGTATGTATATACCATTTCATTTTGCTGGGCCTTGTGTCTTACTACTCGTTCTTTGTCTCCATATTCAAACAAATGGCGTAGAAAGGAGGAATGTAGAATCAGAACAAAAAATGCATGGAAATGTGATTACATATTATCCTTCCAATTCTACATTTCTTACCTCCCCATTCCACTGGCGTGAATATGTGGATATCCAGAGGATGTACTTGATTTGAAAAAGGCTGCCAGAAATGTTTAAACTCTCGATTTTGTTTTGAGAGGACTGAGATAAATACCTGGATAGGACTAAGGGATTGGTTTATCCCATTAAGCTAAGAGCGTATTTACATGCGTATAACCTGAACAGATCGTAAAACGCGGTTTTAACAAAAGAATAAAAAGGCAATTTCATATGCGAAACTTGCCAATTCCATTCAAGTCTGGGTAGGTGTTGTCTTACATTTATTATAACACCGCACTTGAGTGGTAAGCCTGGCTATGAAACTAGCTCTAAAACTAAGCTGTCCATAAAACTAGACTAGAAATAAGAATTTAAAAAATTTAAACTCCACTAACACTCCAATAATACTACACTACTTACTCTATGTCATTAGGAATTTGAAAGCTCGCTGCCATACTTACAGAAGTACACCACCTGTCCCTATCTTGATCTAGTTCTATCCAGTCCACCTCATTACACCATATCTTGATCTAGTTCTATCCAGTCCACCTCATTACATCCTATCCCTATCTTGAGATAGTTCTATCCAGTCCACCTTATTACACCCTATCCCTATCTTGAGCAAGTTCTATCCAGTACACCTCATTACACTCTCTCTCTCTTTCAGGTCTATTCTAATGTTATCCTTCCATCTGCGTCTAAGTCTTCCCGAAGGTATCTTCCCATTGGAGTCGCCAGTCACTACCCTGAACAATGTTTAATATTATTCCATTTACGCTGAATGTCCTGCCCACAGTATCCTGCGAAATTTTCCACCCTAACAATGTTGTTTGCTGAGTACAGCGTTTGTAACTAATAATTATGCAACTCCTTCACTTTCATTATCTTAATCCAGTTTTGAACCAAATATTTTCCTAGTTATAATATTCTGTGTCCGATCATATTTATTTATTCTCTTGATGTAAGGTAAGGGGTTATAATATCACTACCCTTGGTTCTTACACACCGCCCAGAGAGCTTCAAGCAACTGTCCAAACGATTCCTCCAGTTCTTTTTGTTTGTCTGTTTCAGTTCCCATTGAGAGTATAAAAGAGATCCGTGTCGGCAAGAACACGGAGGTGCTTCGGACTCGTGAGTTCTCCTCGGGTTACACGGAGGAGTGCGCTTTTTCTATCCTTTATGGTGAGGAGTTCGAGTCCCTGGACCTCGTTGCATCCACTCCAGAAGAGACCAACATCTGGGTCACCGGCCTGAACGCCCTCGTCGGGGCTGGGAAATGTAAGTAGGCTGAAGCCACATTCACACATCCAATGCGGGTACATTTCCTCCAAGCTATATCTTCCTCATGCCCATCCCATTAGTGTAAATATGTGGATAGTCCGGACTGCTGGTTATATCCCTAGCAAGAAGACATATATCAGCATTCTTAGTAGTAAGGTCTGCTGCAAAGATCTGTTGTTGATGAGGTAAAGTTAGGTCTGAAGAAAGTAATGTTGTGAAATAATGGTCTATTAGTTAGAAACTGATAACAAACCAATTGGAAACATAGATTAATTACGCGATCTAGGTTTTAACAAATAATAATTCGACATTAAGTGAAATAGTAAAAAGTTTCAATCAAAATTCAATCATTCATGTGGTAGTGAATATACTTTGCATGATAAAGGGACGGTTATCCTTAAACTAATTCCTCTTTTAACTTTAATTGTTTACCTGCTTCGGTGGCCCCATGGTCTAAGGCGCTACTCTTGCGTTATACTAGACTGGCGATGGCGGGAAGTTCGAGGTTTGAATCTCAGTCGGGTGTACTGGTGGTGTTTTTACAAAATGGTTTTCCACTCTCCCTCCACGAAAATCCAAGTACACTTTTTATGTATTATCTTCCTAATCCCTAAAATGATTAGCGTGCTTAGCAGACAAGTTTATATTCCGAACGGGTAGTAAGACGTGTTGCCATTAAAAAAACCTTTTATTTTACTTTAGTAGATACGTACAAGATTAGAAATGAAGTTATCTGGGAAAGAGTTGGAGTTCAGGGAGTACATGAGATAGTAGAGGAAGCAAGACTGAGATGGTATGGACATGTAATGAGGATGTTGGAGTACATGAGATAGTAGAGGAAACAAGGCTGAGATGGTATGGACATGTAATGAGAATGTTGGAGTACATGAGATAGTAGAGGAAGCAAGACTGAGATGGTATGAGCATGTAATGAGAATGTTGGAGTACATGAGATAGTAGAGGAAGCAAGAGTGAGATGGTATGGACATGTAATGAGAATGTTGGAGTACATGAGATAGTAGAGGAAGCAAGACTGAGATGGTATGGACATGTAATGAGGATGTTGGAGTACATGAGATAGTAGAGGAAGCAAGACTGAGATGGTATGAGCATGTAATGAGAATGTTGGAGTACATGAGATAGTAGAGGAAGCAAGACTGAGATGGTATGGACATGTAATGAGAATGTTGGAGTACATGAGATAGTAGAGGAAGCAAGAGTGAGATGGTATGGACATGTAATGAGGATGTTAGAGTACATGAGATAGTAGAGGAAGCAAGAGTGAGATGGTATGGACATGTAATGAGAATGTTGGAGTACATGAGATAGTAGAGGAAGCAAGACTGAGATGGTATGAGCATGTAATGAGAATGTTGGAGTACATGAGATAGTAGAGGAAGCAAGAGTGAGGTGATATGGACATGTAATGAGGATGTTGGGGTACATGAGATAGTAGAGGAAGCAAGGCTGAGATGGTATGGACATGTAATGAGGCTGGAGAATAAGAGGATCCCAAAGAAAATGATTGAAATGGAACATTTAGTAAAAATATTACAGGGGAGGCTAAGAATAAGATTGGAAGAGCAGATAACAGAAAGTGTTGAAGTGAGAGGAGAAGAATGGAAGGAATTAAAGGAGGAAGAATGGCGAAAGGATAGATGAAGACTGAGACATTTTACTAAACTTACCCGGCCACAGGTTGGAAACAGTTGATGACGATGATGATAATGATGACGACTACGACGACTTTACTACCGATTGTTAAAGCTATTAACTCATGTGACTGTGATAGGGGAGTAAAGAGATACATGTTTCACTGAGAACCTCCTAAAAAGCTATGTTTTCCTAATACCTAGCGTGGTGTTAGATACATTTGCATACGTCAGTTTTTTTTTCTGTCCATTTCCTTTCTTTAAATCTCTTGAATAAATCGATAGAAAGAAGAATTGCGACTAAACTTCATTCAAATAGTTCTATTTTACTTCTCACTAATTAATCCAAGCTTTGATCGTGCTATCGGATACACTGTGGTAAGGGGTTTTACATTTTACTAGATACCTCCTAGCAGGTATTATTATTATTATTATTATTATTATTATTATTATTAGCACTGCGTCTTACTACCCGTTCGGGTTATACGCACTTACGCTCATGTGTAATGGTAGGGTGATTGTGAGATGAAATGAAGGACATACAGTTTAACGTGGAATCCGAA
This sequence comes from Timema cristinae, assembly GCA_039000515.1. Classification (NCBI taxonomy): domain Eukaryota; kingdom Metazoa; phylum Arthropoda; class Insecta; order Phasmatodea; family Timematidae; genus Timema; species Timema cristinae. The sequence goes on along the minus strand of JBCFYV010009882.1, from coordinate 102,844,324 downwards.
CCACGGTGGAGGCCTGGCATTCCCCACATTCACAAGATGTCTTGTCAGAGGTGGAGGAAGGGTTTGGTAATCAGATAAATCTTTGCTGGGACCGAGGATTGAACCCCGGACCCCAGCACAGAAGTCCGACACCCTACCCCTAGACCACCAGGTCACCCCTAGCAAGTATTGTTTTCCTAATAACTAATGACGTGTTGGATACTGGGGATGAAACCGTTTGATAGTAAATAAATTAGTATATTGAAAAAACTTTCAAAGTCACATAGTAATCATGGGAAAATGAGAAAGGCCTTTTGGTGTGTAATGTTAAACAGTACCGATATAAGAATTTTGATCAAAATTACCGTAGCGAATTTCGAATATATTTTTTTTTTCATATTATTGTCCTTCAATAAACTCCCCCACCCTTTAGTTTTAGGGTTGGCTATATAATTACAATCATTCCTTTGCGTAACGGCACCTTATTTAAAACCCTAGATATCAAGTTTTACCCCGATAGGTAAAATATACTCGACTCTAGGCCAAGAAACAGCATTGCAGACGTTTAGATATCACAGATTATTTATGAAGTGGTTTGATATTTTTAATATTATTTTCTTCAAAATGAAATTTAAATTTCTGACCAGTTTAAAGTAATAGTAATTTTGCACGTCTGGTTTACATCCCTCGTAGCCCAGTTTGTGGAAATATTATCCAGTACTAATGTACTGTTGTCCAGGGGACGTACTAAGGTACTAATAGTACATCCTTTCTGTGGAGACTCTTTCCATGTCCTGATGAGATGAGGTGAGGGTGATAGTGAGTATGAGGGTGATAGTGAGTATGAGGGTGATAGTGAGTATGATGGTGATAGTGAGTATGATGGTGATAGTGAGTATGAGGGTGATAGAGAGTATGAGGGTGATAGTGAGTATGATGGTGATAGTGAGTATGAGGGTGATAGTGAGTATGAGGGTGATAGTGAGTATGAGGGTGATAGTGAGTATGAGGGTGATAGTGAGTATGAGAGTGATAGTGAGTATGAGGGTGATAGTGAGTATGAGGGTGATAGAGAGTATGAGGGTGATAGAGAGTATGATGGTGATAGTGAGTATGAGGGTGATAGTGAGTATGAGGGTGACAGTATGATGGTGATAGTGAGTATGATGGTGATAGTGAGTATGAGGGTGATAGAGAGTATGAGGGTGATAGTGAGTATGAGGGAGATAGTGAGTATGATGGTGACAGTGAGTATGAGGGTGACAGTGAGTATGATGGTGATGGTGATAGTGAGTATGATAGTGACAGTGAGTATGATGGTGATAGTGAGTATGATAGTGATAGTGAGTATGAGGGTGATAGAGAGTATGAGGGTGATAGAGAGTATGAGGGTGATAGAGAGTTTGAGGGTGATAGTGAGTATGAGGGTGATAGTGAGTATGAGGGTGACAGTATGATGGTGATAGTATGATGGTGATAGTGAGTATGAGGGTGATAGTGAGTATGAGGGTGATAGTGAGTATGAGGGTGACAGTGAGTATGATGGTGATAGTGAGTATGATAGTGATAGTGAGTATGAGGGTGATAGAGAGTATGAGGGTGATAGAGAGTATGAGGGTGATAGAGAGTATGAGGGTGATAGAGAGTATGAGGGTGATAGAGAGTATGAGGGTGATAGTGAGTATGAGGGTGACAGTATGATGGTGATAGTGAGTATGAGGGTGATAGTGAGTATGAGGGTGATAGTGAGTATGAGGGTGACAGTGAGTATGATGGTGATAGTGAGTATGAGGGTGATAGTGAGTATGAGGGTGATAGAGAGTATGAGGGTGATAGTGAGTATGATGGTGATAGTGAGTATGAGGGTGATAGTGAGTTTGAGGGTGATAGTGAGTATGAGGGTGATAGTGAGTATGAGGGTGATAGAGAGTATGAGGGTGATAGTGAGTATGAGGGTGATAGTGAGTATGAGGGTGACAGTGAGTATGAGGGTGATAGTGAGTATGAGGGTGATAGTGAGTATGAGGGTATATAAACCAGTGGAAACACTTCATCCAACTTAAACCTAACTAACCAAACCCTGGTGATCGTTGGGCTAATTCCCCTTTAGGAAAAATTACCCAAGGTACCAGCCAAGAATCGAACTCGGGAACCCTAGACTAGCCAGGTGCACTGGCTACCACATCATGTGGCTAATACTTTAAAGTTCAAGCTTAAAGTTTATTTTTTTTAAACTGTTTAATATCTAACAAAAGAAACAATAAAACAATCCCACAATATTTTAAAGTGTTATGTTGTGACTTGATAGATTAAGGTTAGTTTATAACATTTTAATTTAACCTCAGACGTGCAAATTTTCACGTAAAGCATCTTTGAATTTATAAAATCAGTTTAAACTCAAAATTTAATCTGTTTAAATAGTAATAAACCTGCTTATAATTTTTGCCAACATTTGCAGAAACTTCATGGTTTGAGCCTGCAAGCGAATTACACAATATTCAAAAGTATAAAAAAACTTCTTAAATAATGCTGGATTTTTAAAAGTCTGCATCGTGTCTCAGAAGTAGCACCCTTAAGGTGGGAATATAGAATAATAATAATAATAATAATAATAATAATAATATTTAGCACCGCATCTTACTACCTGTTTGGGTTATACGCTTTAAGTACTAATTACGCTAAAGGATTAGGAATTGGGAAGGTTTAATTAGATGAAGTGAACCCGCATTTGCGTGGAGGGAGAGTGGAAAACCATTTATGAAAAACCACCCACAGTTCACCCGACCTATATTCGAACCTCGATCTCCCCGTCCTCAGCGGTCGAGCTCAACACGACAAGCGCGTTAGCCAACTACGCCACCAAGGTGGGTGAGATATAGAAGACGCGACAAAAGGGCAGTGTCAATAAATTCCAGAACACCTCTAATAGATATTCAAGAAATGTTGATGTATCTATGTGAATTGTAAAAAAAAAGTTTTTATTAAAAAACTATAAAAAATATTGCCACTTTCTTGCATGCTCTACATCTCCTCCAACTTAAGGGCACGTCCCACTTAAAGTAACACCGCAATATTTTTGGGGGTAACTGGCAAATTTTAAAATTTTAAAACCATCAAAATAATCCTTAAATATCCTGATTATTTAAATTATGAACACCTTAAAAAAAATTATTTTTTCGAGAAAGATCGTACCTTTCTTTCCATCTACCTAAATATTAGAATTGCGACATTTAACGCAAAAGTCCTATGATTGGCTAATTTTACCTTTGAACATTTTTAAAAGAATCATAAACCTAAAATTGTGATCTTTTTAATGCTCTAAGAAATTGTTAGACTATTCGCCCTGAGTTTCTCGTGAACTTGATTTAAGATAACCCCTAACAACTTCTTTAAAAACAATACTGGTTTTATAAACGTTTTTGATTTATCTAAGTGCTCCAGTAAGAAGCCTCATTAATACTCCTCGTTTTAAATGTTGAATTCTCATACAAATTAAGGCTATTTAAAAAAATATATTCATGCACTTTGGTTACACTCCATCTTAGAGGAGAAGTCGGTGGTAGAAAGCTCAGCTCAATGATTCTGAAATCAATATTAGAAACCCTAACCTTTTCATAATACCTTATCTATTGATTAACTTAAATTTATTACCTATTGCTCCAGATTATCTGACTGTGTCAGCTCGTGGAATTGTCTATTATTGGGGGGGGGGGCGGGGGGGGGGGGGAAGGGAAATGAAACTATAGATTTACCTCCTGGAGATTTATGATCACCTAATACAGAGGAAAGGCTTGGTGCTACAAAAATATTACTGTCGGCACTAATGTCTTATATCCTCCCTCTTATTTTCAAAAGTTTTGTTTGTCTTTTTGTATTCTCTGTCAACACCTCCTATCGGTTGTACGCTGATAATTAATTATATGTAATAGCCTCAAATGTGAACGTTAAAACGATTTCCAAAGAAGAAGAAGAATAAAAATAATATAGCGTTGAGGCTATTCATTATTTTAAATAGGTAGATTCATAAGCAAGGCTGTTAGATATTAAATAAAAGTCATAAATACTATCATTTTTATTTTCTGTGCAAACAAACATCATATTTTGGTAGAAATTTCTGAAAAGTAAAATTATATATAGGCTTACACCCACACCAGTGGCCACTCAGTGTAAGGTAATGGGCTAGAATGCATCAATGGTCACGTGGTCTTAGACATCACGCTTGAAAGAGACTAGATTGCAGATGATAGTTCTACTCTTGACTAGGTCTGCTAGTGAATTCCGTAAGATTAAGGATGTGTTCCGTGAGAGAAACGACTAAACGACACGTACCAGTAGAAACGAAACGATGACAAAGATATTAGTCTCGTCTTGTAAGCAAATCAAATGATTGTATTGCTACAATATCTATGAATGTGATATCGAATGTTCGGAAATTAAATTGTAAATAAATAAAAAATACATTTCACATTTATTAAACTTTTGTATGACCTGTTTTTTTAGGTCATACAATCTGTTTGTTTGGGTAATTTTGCATTTCTTGTTAAAATATTATAAAGAAGGTTTTTTTTTTGTGATTTTTAATAATACAAATCATTTGTATGTAAAAGACAATGATCGCCTATATTTTGAATTTGTATTCAACTAGACAAACATAAACTACATGTCCGTTATTTATTTTAATTTAAACTGAAATTGAAGTAGGTTTTCAACCCAAGCAGCATCATAAGGAAATAATTTACCAGATTAATTAACTTAATCCAATCCTGTCTACTACGCATGATACTGATATGAATCCTTTAAATTCCTCCTTTTCACCCTCTTAATTAGCCTACCTAAACGAAAACAAAATTAATTCTAGATCGTACGAATTTAAAAAAATAATCAAGATGGTAAAATTAACCCGGGTTTTTATTTATAGGTTTCTGAAAGGTAGTTTGCAGCTAAACATGGTCCTTTATCGATTTCCTGTTAAGTTGAAAAATACCCCAACCTCCAATTTCATAAGCAAACAACCGACAGACATTTATAAATTCGTATTGTCTTCCATGGAGCTAGGTTTTCAATTACTCTAGAACTTTAATTAACGGAGTGAGAATTGTGTTCGGTTTTCAGGAAGGAATCAATAGTAAACGGAACGTGATATATCCACCGAAACGAGAAAATATACGTTGAAATAGTAATCAATTTAAAGGTGTTTTATATATATATATATATGTGTGTGTGTGTGTGTGTGTTTTGTGGGTTCAGAGAATTTTATTCCATGATCAAGATAAAGTTAACGTTGTTAACGTTTACTTAACGTAAAGAAACTATTGTATGATTATAAGTTACGTAACGTATCTTGACAATTCTAGCAAAATATAATGGATTTATAAACAAATTTTTCACTGAAAGGAAAACCTAATCATGTATGGCTGATTAGGCTAAACGTACATAACTTGTGATAGAATCTTTACTGGATGTACAAATAAAGTGTAACAAGAGAAGATGACGTCTTATAGAGTTCAGAAAATGCTGCCAAAGACTATGTCTGAATTCCATAAACAAACAAATGAAGTACTAAATAGCTGTGTTGATGTCGCTCTCAACATGATTGGCTGGCTAGAACACGTGGTACATTCACTTAAAATTTGCTTAACGTTCACTTAACTTTCACTTAAAGGCAAAGTTCTTCCCTGGACAACTCTTAAGTTAAGTGAACATTAACTGCATCTTGATGGCTTCCATTAAAAAAAAACAAGAGGAAAATCCTTACGTTATGTGGGACTTTTTCATTTCCATTTAATTTTAATTCGAACCATTTATTAGTTAAAATAGTAAAGTGATTTTAAATATGTCAACACTTTCTGCCCAACCCTGCATTATAATTAGATTTATTTTTAAACTACTTCTTACTACCCATCTGGGGATATCTGCATTTAATATCGTCAATGATTTAGGGATGAGGAAGGTATATTCTATAGCAATTGTACCAACATTTTAAAATCCTCATTACCGTTCTGTCTTTTCTTGTTTCCTGGTCCTATTTTAGCGTTGCAGTGAGCACGTAAGAATGTGTGAACCAATCTAGGAAAAATACCACCATCTAGACATCTGAGATTCGAACCCTTACATCCCGCTCGGTGGTAAACCAGACTAGATTAGCTTGAAGTTAATTCCACGTGCCAACCGACACGGTGTAATTGTGTCAGTTATTTGTTTCAAGTTGAGCAGTACGATGATTGTAGAATCAGCTCAGCTCTGTCCTTTACGCCGCAACGCAAATGCACCTATAGTCACGTAAGTGCTGCGTGACGTGAAGTTGGACTGCTGATGAGTCGGTTCCATCAAGGGAGTCGAGAACCGTGCAGATTCGCTCCAAGTGCTGGAACAATACACAATGTGATCACGTACTGGGCCGTCCGTTAGCTTGGCTGATAACATTATGACGCTGTCTCATAAGCCGCGACCTCTTGGAGCCACGATCAACTTAGATACTTAATAAAGGTCCCGTCATGTGATTTTATTTTGGTCTATAAGCCTATATATTATGTCTGTTGTCAACATTCCTTTTTATCAACTAATACAAATCCTACAGCGATGAATAAGGTATATTTCTGTTGTCAACATTCCTTTTTATCAACTAATACAAAGCCTACAGCCATGAATAAGGTATATTTCTGTTGTCGACATTCCTTTTTATCAACTAATACAAAGCCTACAGCCATGAATAAGGTATATTTCTGTTGTCAACATTCCTTTTTATCAACTAATACAAAGCCTATAGCGATAAATAAGGTATCAGTGGATAGGATTATTTACCGACTTCTAACATAGCATACTCAGTTTACGTTAAAACACATTATTTGTTTAAAATTTAAGTTAAAAGAAAATCCTATATATTATTTCTGTTGCCTTTGCAATGACTATCAATAAGTCTCACGGACAACTCTATGTAGCCTTTCAACAGTCACTAAATCCAACAATATTTTTGTATCAATTACCGAAAATGACAAACAAAAGATTTAAGATGATTGCACTCTCACATCAAATATTTTATACAAAATTGTAAATACGTTGACATTAATAAACTCTCTTTGCTATTTTGTGTATATACTTAGCTGAGTATTTAACTTCAACAACCCAACAAAATACTAAATCTTTTTTATGGTGGAGGGGGGTGGGAGGGAAAGGTTGGATGTACGAAAGTTTCGCATGGGCTTTCTGTTCTTATATCTATTTTTGAAGTCAAGATACCTCAAATATTGATGACACGCTGCAGTGGCCGAACGCACTAAGGTGTCACCCCCGTGTTAGTCTGGACTGCTGAAGATAAGGAGGCTAGGGTTCTCGTCCCGGTCGGGTCTATTGAAAATGCTTTTTCCCAAATGGTTTCCCACTCTCTCTCTCTCTCCACACAAGTTCGGGTACACTCCCTCTAAATTCCACCTTCATCATCACTACCCCATTAGAGTAATTATCGTATATGCGTATAGCCTGAACAGGTAGTAAGACTACGTTAAATATATATATATAAATATATATATATATATAAATCTCCATCTGTCTAGAAATATACAGAATAAATAAAATGCATATTTGCATATTTAGATTGAACGAGAGGAGACTCGGGAAAAGGTCCGTATTTTTGCAGTTTTCACAGCAGACATATTTTTTTTTGTTAAAATAAAATGAATATTTCTCCTCTACATACCTAGAGTTTAATTATCTACACATATTAATCTGAACATTTCATGAATATTTTTCATGAGCTTATCAGCATTTGACGAGAAACTTTTTAATTAAGGTAAAAAACTGTCATCAAATTCCAGGACACTTTTGACAGATATTCAACAACTGTTGATATCACTATGTGGAGACAATTAATTTCTATGTTTCTACTGAAGCAATATTTTAATTATTTCGACCAAAAAAAATTATTTGTAAAGAAACGGCCCTTATCTCGCCATCCTTACATCCCACTTTAAACTATTTAAACTTCTTACAACAATACCGATTATGACCAACCAAAGATAATTTAATCATACTCAAGTATTATTTTTAAAGTACTTGCTATATTTGAGAGTTTAAGAAGGCTCAAGCATCGATTTATGAGGATGATTTAATTTTCTTACGTGATCGATTGAAAATTACCACGAAATTGATCGCCTAACCTCTGAACTACAACAAAGTTTAGACTTGCACAGTCTACTATTCACTAAGAGCACAGACAAGGTTTAACCTAGACACTCAGTGTTACGAGAGTTCCACTGATCGTTGAGCCAAGTTGAGTCTTTGCACACTGGGGAGTGCTAGTAGCAGTTCTTAGTGATAACTACTCACTTTCAAATTGTTTGTTGCAAAGGGGTGGTGGTCAGAAAATAATAATTCAGGTACTTGCAATCCCTCGCCTAATTCACCCCCTTACACCCTTTCAACGAACAAACCTTTTCAGACGAGTAACTAGTCAACGGTAGTTAAAGATTGTTTACATCTAGATAATTTGCAAACATTCACTTGAACAACAAAAATTACTGTTATATTCTACATTTTTTTTTGTAATTTGCAGTCTGAGTAAGCCCGTTTAGTGGACTAGTTTATGGGAAGGGGGATTGGCCGCTACCTGAACTTAGCTTTGTGAAAGGTTTACTGACACTAGAAAGCAATATTCGTCTGTTCGCTAGTAAAACCATCTTTAGATTGAACTATTTTTAAAAATAGCTGCTAGATAGCGATGTTTTCATGTACTTGGGATTGCACATAGCGATCCTCGTGTTGACGGAATCAAGCTCTCCAATGATTTAACCTGGAGGCTGAGGGCATAGTGTAGACCTTGTCTGTGACCAAGGGGTATCTTGTGACCTAGACCTTGTCTGTGACCAAGGGGTATCTTGTGACCCACCAAGTAGTATCTCAGAGCAAGGAATCTGTCCAGTGTATTTCTTAAATATTACATCCAACACAAGGGTTATAGATATATTATATTTGTTACTGCCTCTCACTTCGAGTTCATACTATACGCACATGTACTAATTACACTAATATTTTAGGAATGAGTGAAGTTTAATTTATAGGAATTGTACCAGAATTTGCATAGAGGTTTATTGGAAAACCATGTAGGTAAAAACCACCCTCAGTACACCAAACCATGATTTTAGTTCCGATCTCCTCATCATCAACTATCCAGTTTATTGATAAAGTGACGTCTTAGACCATTTGGTCACCGAAGAGGATTGATATCTTATTCCAAAGAGTAAATGTTGGTAAGTGTTTTTTGTAGTAAATGCACCCGCATTATTCGGAGAGGGGGGTGATGGGTAAGCCACCGTGATAGATCGCATGTGTACCCCCCCCCCCCCTCTAATGTTCACCCATTAGATATAAAGTCCTGAAACGCTCCTTCGTTAGCAACATAGTTCATTATAAAATAAATATGGGTTTTCCTTTAAAAAATAATTAGATCTATTGGTGATCTATTATTGCTGATGAGGAGGAGGAGGTCGGGGATTGAATCTTAGCCAAGTGTATTGAAGGTGCTTACGTCCTGTCTGGTATTCCACTTTATTTTCATACAAATTTGGGTGTATTTCCTATAAATTATACCTTCTTCATCTTCACAACATAATCTTAGTCAAAATATGAGGTGAAAAAAACCCACCGAAAAGGACTATTTGATTCTTTAAAATAGACACTATACTAGAGTTTAATTTAATGGCACGCCAGCTATTTTACATTCTACTAATTTTCATTTAAAATAATTTATACTGAGAGAGTATATTAACACTCGCTTGAACGCCGCTAATAACATTGTGGGACACCAGCCTTACCACGTAACATAAATATCTTCTCGGCTTAGTTCGTTTACACTTAACCCTACCACCACTCTCTCCTTGGAAAATAAACTGATAACAATAGTTTTTGGGCTCTCTCTCTGAAAACTCTCCCTTGAGAGACTCTTTGAGCCTTTCCCTAGTCCACACGAAAATACTAATTCATTTGGACATTTTGTCTTTCTGTTTGTATACTCCTAGCAACGTTGATTATAATTGTAACAGGGACAGGCTTAAGTCCGACTTTATAAACACACAGGATTCCACGTTGAAAACTCTAGTTAATAATTTTAGCTTCCATTTTATTAACAGTTTGTCACTACGGACGACAACATTTTCAAAATAAGCTATATGTTTGATTATGTTTGGTGTCAAAGAGAAACTTAAGTAAATTATATGAACCTATATCAAATTTACCAACCATTTATTAAGAATGATAGACCTACCACCTGCACTATACAAGTGATAAGCTTAGATGGAATATAATCATTTTGACAATTAAAAAGACTGTGTGCTATTTTTTAATAATTATTTCAAACTAAATTGGAATACACATAATTTATATATTTATATATCAAAAACATAAACTCTTTGTGTGTGTGTGTGTGTGTGTGTGTGTAACACAATATTTGAGCCAAAGGAACATGAAACAAAGATAATAGCGCGTGACTTGGTGAAGAATAGAACTATTAGTAACTTATACAATCAAAGATAATAGCGCGTGACTTGGCGAAGAATAGAACTATTAGTAACTTATACAATCAAAGATAATAGCGCGTGACTTGGTGAAGAATAGAACTATTAGTAACTTATACAATCAAAGATAATAGCGCGTGACTTGGCGAAGAATAGAACTATTAGTAACTTATACAATCAAAGATAATAGCGCGTGACTTGGTGAAGAATAGAACTATTAGTAACTTATACAATCAAAGATAATAGCGCGTGACTTGGCGAAGAATAGAACTATTAGTAACTTATACAATCAAAGATAATAGCGCGTGACTTGGCGAAGAATAGAACTATTAGTAACTTATACAATCAAAGATAATAGCGCGTGACTTGGCGAAGAATAGAACTATTAGTAACTTATACAATCAAAGATAATAGCGCGTGACGTGGTGAAGAATAGAACTATTAGTAATTTATACAATCAAAGATAATAGCGCGTGACTTGGCGAAGAATAGAACTATTAGTAACTTATACAATCAAAGATAATAGCGCGTGACTTGGCGAAGAATAGAACTATTAGTAACTTATACAATCAAAGATAATAGCGCGTGACTTGGCGAAGAATAGAACTATTAGTAACTTATACAATCAAAGATAATAGCGCGTGACTTGGCGAAGAATAGAACTATTAGTAACTTATACAATCAAAGATAATAGCGCGTGACTTGGTGAAGAATAGAACTATTAGTAACTTATACAATCAAAGATAATAGCGCGTGACTTGGCGAAGAATAGAACTATTAGTAACTTATACAATCAAAGATAATAGCGCGTGACTTGGCGAAGAATAGAACTATTAGTAACTTATACAATCAAAGATAATAGCGCGTGACTTGGTGAAGAATAGAACTATTAGTAACTTATACAATCAAAGATAATAGCGCGTGACTTGGTGAAGAATAGAACTATTAGTAACTTATACAATCAAAGATAATAGCGCGTGACTTGGTGAAGAATAGAACTATTAGTAACTTATACAATCAAAGATAATAGCGCGTGACTTGGTGAAGAATAGAACTATTAGTAACTTATACAATCAAAGATAATAGCGCGTGACTTGGCGAAGAATAGAACTATTAGTAACTTATACAATCAAAGATAATAGCGCGTGGGTGACCTGGTGGTCTAGGGGTAAGGTGTCAGACTTCTATGCTGGCGGCCGGGGTTCGATCCTCGGTCCCGGCACAGATTTATCTGATTTCCAAACCCTTCCTACACCTCTGACAAGACATCTTGTGAATGTGTGGAATGCCAGGTCGCCACCGTGGTTCGGATTCCACGTTAAACTGTAGGTCCTTCATTTCATCTCACAATCACCCTACCATTACACATTAGCGTAAGTGCGTATAACCCGAACGGGTAGTAAGACGCGGTGCTAATAATAATAATAATAATAATAATAATAATAGCGCGTGACTTGGCGAAGAATAGAACTACTAGCAACTTATACAATCAAAGATAATAGCACGTGACGTGGCGAAGAATATAATTCCTTACAACTAGTGTGAACATTCTCTGGACCGTCTAACGCCTTTCATAGGATCACCTCCCGGTTTCATATTCTACGGGAATGCTCCATTTTGCAAGTGGTGGTCTCTAAACAAAGAGGTTGTCACGTGAGGACGTAAACAATATGTATTATTGAATATTTAACACAATTGTTCGCAATCAGATTGCGTTTATATTCAATTAAAAAGTGACATTTTGACTAAAATTCCTTTTCTAAATAAATAATTCTTAGATGAAACCATTGTTCAGCAATATTGATACTTTTTGTTCAAATAAGGGGAAGTTTTCCTTCACTTTTCATCATATTAGAAAATATCCTGAGTATATTTCTGATTTTGATGTTTTTTGTTTAAATGTACACTTGTTTCTAATTCTTTGTCCCAAGTCACCAATTGTATCGAGAGTTGTATCAGATACAAAGTTTTAATGAAATAAAAAAACTAGAACACAGATACACATTTATTTTTGTGTAAGGTTTCCAGTGCAAGGAGATTAAATCTGGATTTTTTTCTCTCACTTATTCGTCAATTGTGTAAAGAAATTTCAAAGTTAAGGTACTTGGGATGAAAAAATAAACATAAACATAAACATAAGATCGATAACGTTGTCAGCCCCTCAAATATAGATGAGCTCACTATAGTAAATATTTATTGAAAAATTAATTATAAAACCAAGTATTTACCATTACTAAAAAAAATGGAGTCAGCCCACATACGAACCCTACCGACCGATAGACTGCCGTCTGTTGGCAATGATAGTGCCAACTCATGCGATCATAGAGTACTATGTTGTCAGTACAGCGAGCCCTCCAGCTGTTAATCTCAGTTTTCTAGATTGGAGCCACTAGTTTTTCTTTCAAGTAGCTCCTCATTTGTCATCACATAACAAAGTTGAATCCGTTCCAGACCCACTGATTCACATAAAAATATGAAAGTGTCGGGGATCGAACCTAAGCTAGTTTTAATATGGCTCTCAGAAAAATATGAACTAAAGAGTAAAAGCGGTCTAGAGGGAACACCGACCGCAGAGTCTTACTAGGCGGCGTCAAGTTATTATTATTATTATTATTATTATTATTATTATTATTATCACCACGTCTTACTACCCGTTCAGGCAATATCCATAAGTACTAATTACTCTAATATGTTAGAGGTAAAAAAGGTTGAACATTATAGAAGGTGTACGCACATTTGCGTGGAGGTAGAGTGGAAAAGCGTTTAAGAAAAACCACTCTCATTACACCCGACCAGGATTTGAACCCCAATCTTTCTGTCATCGGCAGTCTAGTCCATTGCAAGAGTAATGCCTTAGACGATGAGGCCACTGAACTGGGTTACCTTTTCATTGATAATTTATTTATGTGTTTAATAGAAAGGATAGTATTTCATGTATAGATGAAAACAAATTTAAATATCCCATGAGAAATATTATCAAATATTTCTAATTTATTGGATTATCTTAAGTAAGCTCAGGCGAAAACATAGAATCAAGAATATTTTCTAATAATTTCTTCATTTAATTCATTATGATGGGTTTGTTGTTTAACAATATCTTAACTTGATTTGTTAAAGCTAGGTTTTATACTTTATGTTTATTTGTAAGATAATGTCAACATTGTAGAGATATTCTAGTTAAAAAAAACTGTGAAATTATCCCTAAAGTACCTGGCCGAGAATCGTACCACAAAACTTTGTCAACAGTAACCAAGGGTAATGCGTTTCTAAAGCTAGCTAAACAATTTGTAAAACTTTAACTTAAAAACATAAAGTTTGTTTGACAAACTTATTATTTATACAACCCCTTTTTAATAACTTTAAAAACGTAAACTTTCAGCTACTGAAAATCAAGGATCGATAAGCTACAATGCTGACATCTAGTGGCGTATTTTGTAGGCTACTAAGTCAGTAGATTGCTAAAATTCTATTATACATGGGCTATTTATTAATTTGAACAAATATTTATTTCTTCAGAGCAATAATTTTACCTGCATAGCCATGATCCATTCTCACATATTATAATTCCATGAAAAGATGGCTGACGATAGTATATCCTCAACATCTAGCAGACCATAAACATTCACAGGAAAATACTTCTTGCTCATTGGATAGGCAAAATATCATTTGACACAACATAACAATTTGTGTCTGATCCCAATGGCTACAATGGCTACACACACACCCAAGTAAAAAGCTAAATGTCTCTTGAATTAATTTTTTTTTGTGTCACCAGGTTTACTCCTTACACATTTTAGCCGATGGTACGAGACATATCAAAGCTGTTTTTTCATTTTATCTTCCAGCAAGATCTAATGTATTTACTCTTATTTTTCTCTTTTCCAATGGCGTGGAATGTTTCCAGGGTAACCCGAGCTTGTGATATATTCTCACCAACTTAGTCCTCATATTTCGACCAATCATAGGCGATGGTTAACGTGTGTCCTAATTAGCAGTAGCGGCTCGTAGCTAAAATTAGTGGAGGTGCTGCTCCAGAAAATATTTAGCCTCTGTTCTAAAATTGTGCAAAAGGAAAAGAAAAAATGTATAAAAAGAAAATTTAATCAGGAACTTGATAAAATCTTAACAAAAAAACACCTTTTTTACTTACTCTTTATTTAAATTGTTACAGTTCAAGCTTGATCTATTCATTTAAAAATGAAATCCATTCTTCTTGTTTTAATTTACGCAAAAAATTCAATAATTTTCTCCTTGATCTCTGGATGACAATTAAAGAAATTTTTCTCCATTGAAAGTACTTCAAGTACATTTAGTCTTTCTGTTAAATAAAATAAAACGAAAAAAAAAAGAATCAAATAGAATAGCTGGAAGCAGAATAGTAATCTAATTCTACACTCTTCTACACTTTATCACATTCAATAATATGGTACCGGTACACGGTTTTTAAAAACAACACACGCTGAGTAAAGAAAACTTCCTTCCACCATCACGCCAGAGCCGGCACTGCGAGAGCAACAGTGCTCTCTCTACCTGTCAGTCCTGCCTTCCTGCCCACCCCTCTTCTATGTGCGCATGTGCACAACAGTCAAACACCACGTCGCTGGCACTGTGAAGCGCACAGTTCCATACAAATATTTTTGTATATTTTTAATAAACTGTGGGATGGCTACTGAAGTACTGACATTAAGCTTAAGGAATATATATTGTACTACAAAAATAAAGAAAGAATTAAAGAAAAAAGGACTCATTATATTAAATGTTATCGATACTATCAAGTGGAAATAGGGGTGCTGCAGTTCCGCAGTACCTATACATGTACCGCCACTGCTAATTAGTACAGTTTGAAGTAAACCTGCCTACCCTGGCAACACTCCATAGAACGCCTCTGCCCTTTTCATATCAACTTTCGTATATCATGTCGTCAATAGCTGATCACAGGAATTGTATTTAACACACACTTTATGTGTAGTTTTGATCCCAATTAATACGAAACCATTGTTTGTGAGTGCAGCGATGTGTGTATGTTTGATGTACTGTTTCAGCCCCGTCAGGCTTGGAAGAGAAACAAGTTCTAAGAGAGAGGTGGCTACAAGAGATGTTTGACGAGGCTGCCACGGATAGTTCAGGTTGCTTGGATGAACGCACGGCGATCAGCCTCATCCAGAAGTTGAGTGGGAGCGGTCATATCACCACCGTCCGTATCAAGCAGAAACTTGCTGTAAGTTCAACATTTTATTTATTTTTTCGTTATTTTGGGAACTCGACTGACAAATTATAATATTTGGCTCGATTTTATTACGAATAACCATCTGGAAAGGCTTTTATCTTACAAGAATCCAACTATATTGTAGGGTTCTGGTAGGAAAAAAGGCTTTTCAGAAAGTTATCCGTAAAAAATTCGGGCAATACTATCATTTCATCCATCTCTTTAATGCATATTTCGCGTCCTTAGGACTCGAGGATTGGGTAGTTTCTAACAATTGACCAGAGAGATACTTACCTTTCTTTAGTTTATTATTGATTCCGACCAAATAGGTGCAATGACTTGCAATGTTTGACAGTTTTGATTAGTCGTGCCATCCGATAGACTGGGTGGACCACTAACAATATCCTTTTTGTTTTCCACGCTATCTCCGTCAGGATGAAATAACATTGTGCGTCTGGGCTACAGCATTTATAGCCCAGTTTGTGGAAATATTATCCAGTACTAATGTACCGTTGTCCAGGGGACGTACTAATGTACTAATAGTACATCCTTTCTGTGGAGGCTCTTTCCATGTTCTGATGAGATGAGGTGATGGTGATAGTGAGTATGAGGGTGATAGTGAGTATGAGAGTGTGAAACCAGTATAAACTCCTAACCTTAATTCAAGCCTAACTAACCGAATCCCGGTGGCCTTTGGGTTAATTCCCTTTTAAGGAAAAATAACCAAAGTGCCAGCCGGGAATCAAACCCAGGCTCGTAGCCAGGTGCACTGACCACTACACCACGGAACTGGTTTCTGTTCAGCTTACACCCGAAGTATAAGCAACCCCCCTGTAGCATGTTCAAGAGTCAAGATTGTTGAGCTAACACGGTGTACCCAACTACCTCAACACCTCAACCACGCCTATAAACTAGTTGTAGGTGGAACTAAGGCAAGCGTTACCATGTCGTCACAGAACGATTAGTAAATAGTGTTGGCAAGGGTGTGTCCTAGGTGATTTCCCCACCCTCTCGTCAGGAAAATGCGGGTAAACTTCATATAAATTAAACCCTAGTCATCCTTATCACATTAGCGTAATGAGTACCCGGACGGGTATTAAGACACGGTGATATAAAAAGTTTTGGTAGGTCGGAAGAGACGTTATCAAAATAAACATTTGATAATTACTAACCTTAGGTGGTGTTTGAAATTTAAACTTTCATTTGGTAAACTATTAATTAAGTTATTTAAACTACCCTTATCTCTCGCCTATATTTACAATTATGTTTTTATTTTAAACTTATCTTTATTTGGTTTGTTCTCAATGGGACCTTCAACAACATTCACAAACTGTTATGTGCAATAACTGACCTAGGTAAGATGTTCTTTGTTCAATATTTGTTTTATCTTAGTTACGTTTTCCCACTTGTTTTATGTAATTCGTCGGTGGAAATACCACACTATTCGTGCTTTTAAAAACACCTCTCCTTTGAATAGTGGTATCAATCCGCAAACAATGACACTGCTCATTCGTGTTCCGGGTTTTGTCTAGAAACAATGCTTCGATCCAATCGTTAATAATACGATATTTACACATTTTAAACGAAACTTTGCGATTTATGAGCTTGATACAAACCCTAAAAGTTTGGAGAAAAGTTATTTGTTGTTGTTGACAGTATTAACTTTTGTTATTATTATTAGCACCGCGTCTTACTACCCATTTGGGTTATACGCACTTACGCTAATGTGTAATGGTAGGGTGATTGTGAGATGAAATGAAGGACCTACAGTTTAACGTGGAATCCGAACCACGGTGGAGACCTGGCATTCCCCACATTCACAAGATGTCTTGTCAGAGGGGAAGGAAGGGTTTGGTAATCAGATAAAAACTTTTGTTAATTTAAGAGTAAACCTAATATTGTTTTCGTATAATGTTGTATTTATTTTGCATAATGTTTTACAATATCTATATTTATTGACTGAGAATAAACACACATAACATGTAGCTTTATTATTTTATTAATTGTTAATTAACTATTATGTTATTAATCTTTCAGAATTTCTATTTTTTTTAATACATTTTAACGGTTTTAAATATTTTGTTTATCACACAGTTTTAAAAATGTTTCCATTCATTTCTTTGTTTATTTGGAACTTTTTAATATTTTTTTTTGTATGTAATTTATTTGCACAAATAGAGGAAACAAGACTGAGATGGTATGGGCATGTAATGAGGATGAAAAAGAATAAGATGCTAAAGAGAATGTTGGCAATGAAGTATGTATGAAAAAGACCACAAGGGAGGCCAAGAAAGAGATGTGAGGAGCAGATAACAGAAAGTGTGCACAAACAGACAAAAACCAACTACGACAAAGTGTTCAGATATAAACTTTGGTCCTCATGAAGAGAAAATCACAACTAAATGATGTAATCCTCGTCTTGATACTGTCGTTGCATCGTGTGTGTGGGAAGGGGGGTTAGAGGGGTGGAGGAGGGTAGGGGGGTTAGTTTAGCTCGACTGGGGGACATGTTTTCCCTTGCGTCTATTAGCGGGATAACATAACATTAACGTAACGTCCATTAAATGTTTAACAAAACATAGACGATTATCTTGAACTGTTGAAAAACAATTTGTTCACAAAAATGAAACCCAGTAATTATGTTTTATTAGGATGCAAGTCCTTGCTATAGAAGTTCCAATTTACTTTACATCCAACACTGTTTACAGCCTATGGTTTGAGCAGTTTTTTATTCAAGCCATATATTCTCTACTACCGGCTTACTAAGCCTGTCATTTGCCTTATAATCTAACTTAAGACCAGGACAGGCACAACCTCCAGTCCCCAACCGTTTATTTGTTAATGAAAAAGGGTAAAACCACATTTCACCATTAATATATTTTTCATCCAAGCTGAGAATCGAACTCGGGACCCTTATCTCAGTAGATAGACACACTACCGACTGAGCTAAGATGTCGGATCCATAGAAGCTATACTGGATGTAAAAAATACAGTATAACCATAGAGAAATGTATATTATGTGTGTGTTATTCCTTTCTCTATGGTATAACAAAAGGTTACGACTTTTTATATTTCGTGAACGCGGACAAACTGATTATACCAGAGACGGGGTAGGCAGGCCCACCTTAAACAATAGCCGTGTTGACGTTAAACGTAACGTAACAGTTCTCTAACACGCTTCAGTGGCCGCATGGTTTAAGGCGCTACTCCCACAGTAAACTATACTGCCAACGAAAACAAGGTTCGAATCTCGGTAGGGTCTAATGAGGGTGGTTTTTCCCTAAATGGTTTTCCACCCTCCTTCCACGCAAATATTTCCTATAAATATAACCTTCCTAATCCCTAAAACCATTAGCGTGATTAGTATATAAGCGTATAACCCGAATGGGTAGTAAGACGCAATGCTAGACAAAAAATTGTCTACTGAACCATTGTTACGTTAAGTGAACGTAAAGTCAACGTTAATTGAAGTGCTTCGAGACGGTTTTCATTCAAAACACGCGGAGGATCGTTACTTCACGAGAGCGTTAGGCCAATCGTGATCTCTTCACCAGCATCTGTTCGCAGTCACATCCGTGACTCGTGCTCCAGTTATGTCCCAAACTGTCACGTGGCTTGTCTAATTTTCAGGTCGATTGTTGTACGTTGGACAGGTTATCGAACGGCCGTTTGAGCCAAGCTGGCGCGAGATAATGACGCATATAGCATTCGATGTTCACAATGTTTAAACTAGAAAATTAAAAAAAAAAAGTGATTTTCTTTAAATTGAAAAATTACACCTGGACACGGGAATTGAACCCGGGATCTTTGGCCTAGTTCATCAATGGTCTCTCTAACCACTGAGCTATCCAGAAGTCTTCCCGTGCCCAGGGTCATTTTTCACTCCTGTTTTAAGGCAGAGTCCATGATGGACGTTCGGTAATCATCAGCTACAAATAAATGTATGATCAATTCCTGGATAGCTCTGTGGTTAGAGCATTGGAGTACTAAGCCAAAATTCCAGGGTTCGATTCCCGTGTCCAGGATGTATGATAAAGTTAATGATAAATAATTATGATATTTAAATGGTGCTATAACAGTAATTAGCAAATATAATAATTTTTCTGTTTAGTCCACCAAAAAAATTGATCCAAACATTTACTTTTGATGAATAAGCTTATTTTAAAATTATTAGGCACTATCGATGATTGTGATTCTAAAGCGTGTGTAAATCTAGTCATTAAAAAATAATTTCTTTATCCACAGGAGAGTTTCGTTTAAGGAATTGGAAGATTAAAACATTAATAAGCATTTAAAAAAACTCCAAATAGCTTTTAAAAGAAAACTATTTGATTTTTATGGTGGTATCAGACCCTAATTACTTTTTGCTAAAAAATAAAATTATAAATAGCTTCGAGAGGCATCAATACTATTCAAGAATATTTTGAGGGAAAAATCCATGGTCTTCCAAAATCCCTGGCATCTTCATTATAAAGCAGTGAAAATTAGATCATGGAAACCATTTTACCATATTTTAAAATGAAAAAAAAAATGTAGATGGGGGAATTTTATATGAACAAATTCCAAGAAAAAATAATAGCAATTTTTCTGTTATATAAGGAATAGAGCAAACAAAAGTGCACTTTGATAAGATTTCTTGTTCTAGCGAGCTATTTTATCTCTTTCGCCGGTGTCCGTCTATCAAAAGAAGCTGTATTAGTGTGTTTGCTAGATATTATAATCTTCCCTGATACAAGTCCTACATAGTTGACTTAGGGCTGGTTGCACAAACATAATTTTGGCTATCCAATCACCGGATTGCCAATAAGCTTGACCCTATATCAAGATAAGTACTATAAGGTCCAACAAAATTAATAAGGGAAAGAGACCTCCGATCACGTGAGCATATATTTGATCAAATAACCAAGTAAAACAAACATGGCAACACTGTAAAATGTAGTGTATTTGGAAAATCTGACTATGGAATGAACTAAATCCATACATAATGTTATTTTTTATATATTAATATTAATGTCACTGATAGACAATGCTGCATGCTATTTATATATTCATTTCAATAAATTAAAATTCTGAACACGTTTTTTGAGAAAAATGTTTTAAGCCATTTTGTAGAGATATTCATAAATTAAAAATAAAAAAGTGCTGAAGACGACTTGAGAAGATCAGGTGGACAGATAGTAATAAATTAATAAGTCATAAGAAGAATGGGTGGGAATAGAACCAGTTGTTCTTCGGTACAAAGAAAACTGGATTGGACACATCCTTAGGAGGAACTATTTTCTACACGACGTCATAGAAGGAAAGGTTGAGGGAAAGAGATGATTAGGAAGGAGGAGGATTCAAATATTGGAATACTTGGAGGAAAGAAGAAAATTCTGAGAACTGAAGGAGGAGGCAGAGAACAGGGTGCATTGGAGGTATAAGTTCACTGACAAAATGAATGAACCTGTCGTGAGACAGAACACATAATAATAATTAATTAATATACACAATAAAATGTGCTCAGTCTTAGCCATATCTCAAATTGTATTTATCTATGATTAAAGAAAATATCAATTCTTTTTGTAGCTTATTTGGATCTCAATCATCTATACTTATAAAATAACATGTCCTGACTGACTGACTGATTCATCATTACCGAGCGCATGAAATTCGAACTGTATATTCATTTTGTTATGTAGGCACCCACTAAGAAAGGATTATAGAAAATTTCGCCCCAAAGGGGTCAAAATAGGGGATGATAATATGTATGATAATATGTATGAAAGTCCGTCATTTTGAAAGTTACATAAACAAAATTTTGTATTTCGGTTATTGACGTAAAACAAATAAATACGTGTTTCAGGAATTTTGGAAATTTTATTTAATAAGGGATGAAAAAGGGGGTGACAGTTTGTATCGGACTTGCATTATTTTTGATCTGAGGTCAAGTTATGGTCATCAACGTAACGTAATATTTTAAATTAATCTGTAAATACATATGTATATTTTCGTATTTGTATATAATCAACTTCCACGCGAGCAAAGCCGCGGGCAACAGCTATCTAGTTCTCTATATCTTCATTGTATAGTTGAAAAATTTCATATGAAAACTCGATAATCGACATTACTATCCCATAAAATAAGTCACACTTGAAACAAATACATAAAACATACATTTTAATTTTATTAACGACTTAAATAAGAATACAAGAACTAGGTCAGTTATTAAAACTAATGGCCTACGTCCCCCACCAACAAGAAGATCCAAGACTCAAATAGTTGATGGGAGAGAATTGTTTAGTTAGGGGAATGCCGGGCCTCCACCGTGGTTCGGATCCCACGTTAAACTGTAGGTCTCCATTTCATCTCACAATCATCCTACCATTACACATTAGCGTAAGTGCGTATAACCCGAATGGGTAGTAAGACGCGGTGCTAATAATAATAATAATAATAATAATAATAATAATAATAATAATAATAATATAATAATAATAATAATGTTTAGTTAGATTAACTAAAGAGAGAAATCTCTCTTGACAATCACGGCTTAGTTAACCAGCCACGTGGAGTAAAGGTCAGTGCACCTGGCTACGAGCCTAAAGATCCTGATCTCGATTCCCGACTGGTACGTTGGGTACTTTTTCTCTTAAGGGGAACTAGGATTTGGTTGATTAGTCATAAGTTAGGTTCCACACATTCATACTCACTATCACCCTCATACTCACTATCAGTATCACCTCATCTCATCAGTACATGTAAAGATCCTCCACAGAAAGGATGTACTATTAGTACATTAGTACGTCCCCTGGACAACGGTACATTAGTACTGAATAATATTTCCACTACAAGGATACGAGGGATGTAACCAAGACAAGCAATATTATCATTATTATTATTATTATTATTATTATTATTATTATTATTATTATTATTATAACCTCCGAATTGTTAATGGTGGAATTGAAAATGAGGTGTGAGACTGATTAGAGGTCAAATTACATCTAATTTCTGATCAAGACACTGATTAATGTTTGAGCAACCCTGCCTAAATTTGTTTTAGGAGTTTGACCAAACCAAACTTGATGGCAGAAGAGGGACGATAGATAGCAAAGAATTCATCGACATGTTCAAGGAGGTTGCAACAAGGCCTGAAATCTACTTTCTACTCATACGGTAAGTATAGATTTGGTAGAGTTCTACTAGTGTTTCTATAACAGTTGGGTGTGCTGTGGAAGAAAGAGATATATTGGCTGACGTAAAAAGTTGCCAGTCTTAGGGCCGGTATTAGGACTACCGGATAAATATTGCTATTGGGAGGCTCAAGTTATCTACCAGATAAAAGTTATCAGCCACTTTAATGTTTTACTCGTATTATGAACTGAATTTATCTTCCGGATAGCTGTATGTAGGATAAATATATTTTCATGCAGAAAACGCAAGGTTGGTACTGTTTTTACTGGTGCGCGCATGCGTATAAGCTCTGATGCTAGCGCTACAACCTAGCGAGTGGTGAGAACGCTCAACATTTGTTAAATAATGGCGGCTAAACGAGTGCGAGTAAACAGATGACGTCGCGTGGGCGCAGAACCTAGGTTGTCTTGCGAGTACTAACTTTGGTGTCTGCAAAAATGTGATCAATAGCTGGGTACAACGTTTACAAAATTTCATTTATTGTACTCACATTTTGATAATTTGCTCTTATATAATATAACTCCACAAATAGCTTGTCAGTTTATATAAAAGTGTGAAGTAAATGTTCTAACTTTATATATAGTTAGAGCCTAATTCTGAGCCTACTAAACACGTGAACCAAGATTTTAACCTAAAACAGATTCTGATAGGTAAAACCTCATTAAAAACAACGCGTCACTATGGTAACGAGCATTTTAACTTCCAGGTAAAATTTATCAGGTACTTAAAACCTCTCGATAAAAATGTGATAGATAAATACATTTTATCTAGCGGATAAATGCTATCTGGCGGTCATAGAACGCGCTTTTAACTTATCAACCAGATAAAAATATGTAACGGCCAGATTAATATTTATCCAGGAGTCAGAAGACCAGCCCTAAGCAGAGTTGGTTTAAACTGTGTCTGATATGTTATTATTACTCAGTAGAACACTCGTTGCTCAGTTATCAATTTAAATACATTCCCATGGGAAGTATTTAGAGTAGAGCCTTTGTATGATAGGTCAAATTGGGATAAAATGGGTGAGAAAATATCACCATTACAGTTTTATCAAGCTCTGCTTACCCTGGCAACCCTCCACAACACGACACGACATTGTTCTTTCTTGTATTATCTGGTTTGCCGATGACAGGGAGGCCAGGGTTTCTAATGTCAAATTGGTTTTTCTAGAATTTATTATATATATATATAGACTAATATTTTAATAAAATATTTCAGTAATAAAATCTATTATCATTCTATAAAATAACTGTCTATAAGATCATTTGAAAACTTATCTCGGTGTATACAAACTATGATATAACCATCTCAAATATCAAGTTCTTAATTGTCTTCGACGTTGGTATCTTCAAGCGAATTGCTTCATCCTAGAAGGACACTTGGGGATATGTTGGTGGAACTAATCAGCTCAAGAAGCCGCAACAATCCCTCCTCCCCTACACCCCGCCCCTACAACCGCCATACCACAGAGTCAACCGCCTTTTACTTGTGAAAGACCTGTTACTCTATCACACATCACACTTTGACGTGGTGAAATCTTTACCCCTATACTTATACTCTGTTCATGCAAGCAATATTTACATACTTAATTCAGTACTGATTTCAATACAAGTCAACTATATTAAAGTATGTGTGAGACCAAATATAATGGCAACTATTAACAAAACAATTTATTATCATAATAATTTGTATCTCCATTGGTTATACTTTAGATAGAGCTAGATTTTTTTCTATTTAAGGTAAATTTTGCACATTTTTCACACATTTTTAAATTTCAAATCAACGCTGGAATTACAATAGTTTACATCCACTTGCTAATAAAACTCACTGAGGAGTTAGGGGCCTAGCCCCCAATGAGAAAAGCGAGTTAATATACATGCTTATAATGAGAAAGATTTGTAAGACGTGTTGAATTGTTTTTATAACTTCTTTAGAAAAGCTTCAAAGGAACTAGGACCTAACTAAACTGGTTCTTGAGTTCAGAACCTGTAGAACTAAGGTACCGAGTACCCAAACCGACCAATTATTTATTTATTAACATCACGTCTTACTAACCCCTTGGGACACTTATGAATTAACTACGCAAATGGCTTTTAGAAATTAGGAAGGTTATAGTTAGAGGATGTGTACCCGCATTTGTGTGGAGAGAGAGTGTAAAACTATTTGTTTTTAACCCTCAGTACACCCGACTGATATTTGAGCCTTGATCTCCCCATCATCGGAAGTCTAATCTACTGTGAGAGTAGCGCGTTAGACCATGCGGCCACCGAAGTGGGTGACCTATTTTTGTTAATTAGTACGTATACACGTGTGCAGCAATGGCTGCAAGTTATCTCTCTCTAGAATTGATTCAAAGCTTTTTATTGGGCGCATTTTGTCCGTTATGTCCATTCTTGTGCAAGTCTTAGGTGAGGGTAGGTGGGTGACATCACCATCTATGTCTTGGGATACGTGTGACCTTGACGTCGTGTTTTCTACAGGAGGGATCTTAAGCCCCCCACACACGGTGCAGTTTCGTTGTTAGATTGCCTGCTAGATTTCGCTGATCGTTGTGCGTGCTGCGCTACCGGGTGTCAAGCAGGGAGAACTACCGGGTTGGCTTCAGACGAGGCTCGCCGTCTGCAGGCCATGCCTGTTGTCAACAAACACGGACGGTTATGATGACTTCTTGGACGAGGATACTTTGCGAGCAATTTGTTTCGTCGAAGACAATTATTGATGTCAATATTTTCAATAATTGATGCACTGAGGAGGCGCAGAAAATGTAAAAGACCCCATGGACTTCATGCCAGGTCACGTGAATAAAGGTTGCTCTCTGATTGGCTCACCTCCCGAGCCTGCAGGGAACGAAGCACGTAAAATAGCACGGGACGTATCAATGTAAACCAGCAGGCTAGCCATCAGTGACGTAATTTTACAGCAGCGTGCCCTGCTTAACACAGAGTTAGCGATCTAGCAACAAACCCTGCACCGTGTGCGGTGGGCTTCAGAGGAGCTTTTTAGGCAAATGGCTTTAAGTTAGAAGCTATGTTTTATTTTACCCTGGTCTCTGAACTTGAGATCTGTAAAACAGTACACGTACCACCATCCTACTGTTTTTATTTAGTTCCACGGTTAACAACTGAATATTAAAATAATAATTATGTCTATAGAAAAGATTAAAGAAGCATATACATATCGAGACATGAACTGTACATACTTGATAAGATCAGGTGGACAGAAAGGGGGGAAAATGAACAAGTCCTAAGAAGAGTAGTGAGAAGATCAGGTGGACAGACAGAGGGACAAGTGAACAAGTACTAAGAAGAGTGGTGAGAAGATCAGGTGGACAGACAGAGAGACAAATGAAGATTGGGGGAGAAGAGAACCATTTTGGATGTGATTCTTCGGTACCAAATAAACTGGATCTTAGTAGGAACTGTCTTCTGCATGACGTCATAGAAGGAAAGGTTTAGGGAAAGAGGAGCTTAGGAAGGAGGAGGATTCAAATATTGGATGACTTGAAAGAAAGAAGAAAATTCTGGTAGCTGAAGGAGGAGGCAGAGAACAGGGTGCATTGGAGGTCTAAGTTCACTGACAAAAGGAATTGACCTGTCGCAAGACGGAACACCTAATAATGATAATAACATTAAATATCGATGGACAAACACTGGTTACATTTTATACTATCTGTTTTCAGATTCGCAAACAAAGACTACCTAACAGCGGAGGACCTGCAATTGTTCTTGGAATGTGAGCAGGGGGTGAGTACAAGAAAACATTCTCCTAGAATACAATATTCTCATCTTAAGGTGAGTTGAAAGGGAAAGACAGTCAAGGTCACTATTTTTGCAGTTTTTATACCAAAATCTACTGTTCACCAAAATAAATTCAATTTTTCTCCAGTAGAAACAAAGAGTCTTCACGTGGTGATATCAACATTTGTTAAATATCTGTTAAAATTATAGTGAAATTTGAACAGGACTTTTCATAGCAATTCTAAAAAAAATTGGTTCACTTGCGGATATGACCATAACAAATACAACATAACTTTTGAGATTAATATTTTAGAAAATTAAACTAAACTTGTCTGCTGGAGCAATATTTGATTTATTTAACAAAAAAAAAGTTTTTCTTTTAAATCTACAAAAATAAGGGCCTTGCAGAAACAATATGAAGAATTATTACTTACGTAGTGGCAATATATTTCGGCGATTTTTTATCTATAATTAAATTAATCAAAATCCCTTGATTATTTAAAACATTATAAGGAACTTTATCTAACACAAATGTTTTATTTATATTGTATTAATGTCAAAGGGATTGTCTTAAAATGCAAGACCTCTAACTGCCAACGACGTGAAAAACGGAGTTTGAATCCCGGTCGGGTCTAACGAATGTGATTTTTCCTAAATGGTTTTCCAATTTACTTTCCTGCTAATGCGGTTAGATTATTTCTAAAATAACCAGCCCCATGGTGTAGCGGTCAGTGCACCTGGCTATGAGCCTAGGAGTACTGGGCTCAATTCCTGGCTGGTACATTGGGTATTTATCACGAAAGAGGAAGTGTATAGCGATCATTAGAGTTTGGTTAATTAGGCTTAAGTTAGGTTTAAGTGTTTCCATTGCGGTCACATCCTCATACTCACTATCACCCTCATACTCACTATCACCTCATACTCACTATCACCCTCATACTCACTATCACCCTCATACTCACTATCACCCTCATACTCACTATCACCCTCATACTCACTAACACCCTCATACTCACTTACACCATCATACTCACTATCACCCTCATAATGATGTAGGTAAATGATATACAGGCTTAAATAATAAACTGAGTGTGTATACTCGTCGGTAGAAGAGGGCAGTGTCATAAGTATGTAAGCTAGATGCCTTCGAACTGAGACCTACTCATTTTCTTCCCTCTCTTTCTATTTCGTACATTGGTGTCTAAGTGTGATAGTGCTTAGACTGCTTAGGTGCGTCACGTTAAGATGTAACCCGCTTTGCAAAATAGCTTCGAATTTACCATTTAATCGTTAAAATATTGTAGTTGAAAGTATAAAGGGTTGAAGGGGTTCTAGGCGTCAAAGTACATTGTGTACTGAAGTCGAAGTAATGTGTTGGTAGATGTGTGCAGAATTGAGAAACCAAACAGTGCGTGCGCCTGATGGGTCTAAACCCGCAACAAGTGATACAGTGATGCATCATACCTTGTTTCAGCTCATTTAGTAGGCGAAATAATTAAGTGGTCACATATTTATTTTAATGTTCTACTAATTTCGTTTGTGATGTTTAATTTATAAAGATAAAATTTTATTATTTATTATGTTAAATATTTTTTCCTGGTTTCCTCCAGTACGTTATAAAGAAATCAAACGGGATTTTAATATGTATGTAAATAAGAACCCAGCTTTAAGCATTTGGCTGTTTTACAAAATTTTATAAAAAAAATCTAAATTCTAAATTGTCAACATCTTCCAAACGCATTTTGTTGATCTATATGAACCTAAACCTTTACGATACGGAGTTTTAAAATAAAGACCAGGCTGATGGTGAGCGGTGAGCCAACTATACAGGAGGCTGTTTTACTTCAAAATACTCTTTGTGCCTCATCTAATCAAATACTTGTGTAGTACTTGGAAATGTACCCAACTTAAAACATATGTATTGCGTTACTTTAAGCTGGGAGTGTAGGGGACGCGAGAAAAGGTATGGTTCTAGCAGTTTTTATAGAAAAACACATTTGTTGGTCAAAAGAAAGTTAAATTTTGCTCCATTAGAGATATATTTTAATTTTCTTCACCTGGTGATATCAACAATTGTTGAATATATGTCGAGGGTGTTCTGGAATTTAATGACAAACTTTTCTCTTCATTTAAAAATGTTGTCTTCTAATGCCACCATGATCACAACATATATTCAACAACTGTTGATATCCCCAGGTTAGGTAAATTAAACTATTAAGTTTATACTGGAGCAATATTTGATTTCTTTTGGCCTATAAAATATTTGTTATAAAAACTGTGAAAACACTGGACCTTCCTTCCCATCTTAAAGAGTTGATCTGCACGATCGTATAATTTCAAATTTATTAAACAGTTTGAAATGGCACCAATATCCAGTGGTAGATTTTTTTGTAGCTACTAGAATAGCCCATTAATTAAATAACTATATCTAACAAGGAGAGTTAAGATCTAAGTATTTTAGAATAAGATTTGTAACTGGTTCTAGTAGAAGTAGCTAAATTGACATGATTTTGAAAGTCGCTCTTGTGTTACAGATGTCTAACTTGACGAGAGAGAAATGCCTTGATATAATCAACAGATTTGAGCCTACCCCGGAGGCTCGCATGAATGGACAACTCCTCATTGATGGTAAGGTAAAAATTCAGAATAGATTTAGAGGAGAAAATTTGTCAAACTAACTCTATATATATTATAGTTTGATGTGACGTGTTTTAGTCAACTAAAGAGAATACACCATGTCTATAACACATTTTCTATAATAAGTGTGAGTTCCTTACTCAAGTAATACAGATACAAGAAAAAAAATGAAGTTAATTTATTTTATAACCTATTTATATATCAAGATAATTGTTTAAACAACTCTGCAAAATTATTTGACAGAGTTTTACACCTCCGATTGCCATTGATAATGTAAGTTCTCAAACTAGACCAAAGTTTCTTTATTACAAATTCCTTTACTAAATGGTTTTGTGTAGATATATTATGGTTATATCATACGATTTAATTCACACTGTTTGCGCCATAGGATTGTTAAACCTAATTAGATCATTATTAGCGTATTATTAAATACAAGTGATTAATGTTAAAAGTAGGTCAAGCGTCAAACGTCAAACGTCGAGCCATCACACTTAAAAAAATAGTAGGTATGCAATTATGATTTAACTATATTTTTAACTGTTCTTATATAAACATACAGTTAGAGATAAAAATAAAGTTACATCTTAAATAATATTTCGTTAAAATATTTTATATAATTTATAAATGTGTGTGTGTGTGTGTGTGTGTAAGCGTGTGTGTGTGTGTTCTAGTTAGTGTGTGTCTGCTGAATGCGATATTTGTAAGACTTTGGCAACATTTCGAATTAACGAGTTATTTATATTTTAAAATGTCTACAAAATAAAAATTTAGGTCAGGAAGGTAAATCCGTTAGAAATTGTTAGAGTAACTTTTCATTTTGTTCATAGTCTAGCAATAAATAACTCAACAGGAAGTAAAAATTGTTTTAAAAAAAACCGTAGAGTAATTGAAAGAAAAAACAAACTGTAAGAATACTTAGGAAAAAAAGGTAGAAACTTTTTTTTTTAATTCCAATTTCTTAAGGCGGGAAAACTCAGTGATGTGAAAATTAAATACTAGTTAAATACAAATCATGGTAGTATTTTTTTTAAATCAGTAGATTTTAATATTTTTTATAATATATAACTTGTGTTGCAATTATGTTTTTAAAGAGGAGAAGAGCAATTTTTTTCTTTTGTTATTTCCTTGAGAATTTGACTTTGTTTTTAGTTCTTGCTTTTTTCTAAGCTTTGTTTTCTTTTCTTTCCTAATGGATTCTTGATTGGCAGTGGAAAATATGTGAATATCTTCACCATAAGCTTTCTAAATGGACTCTTAATCTAATGTCTGCCCTGACACTGGGTCTTCATAGCTTATTGATTGATATTTTAGACCATGATCGCACAACTGTTGACGGTTTAGCTCCCTTTCAAGTGAGACTTTCCTCTGTCCTTCCAGGGTTTACCAAATACCTCTTGTCCGAAGAATGCGACATTTTCGATCCAATCCACCGTGAAGTGTGTCAAGACATGCGTCAACCCTTGACCCACTACACCGTCTCAGCCTCCCACAACACCTACCTACTGGAGGACCAGTTGAAGGGCCCTTCTAGCGTCGAGGGCTACATCCGGGCCCTTGGCAACGGCTGCCGTTGCGTCAAAGGTGAACTACTGTTACCCTTCGTCACGAGCAAAACTATCACGTAACGTTAAGAAACGAAAGGTTTGATTAGAAGGGCGCGGATTTTAGTGGTCTAATCTCGTGTTGGATTAGACTGCCAAAAGTGGGGAGATCGGGGTTTGATCCTGGTCGAGTGCACTGGGGTTGTTTTTATTCTAAACTGTTTTACAAGCTCCCTCCACGCAAATACGGGTGCATTTCCTCTCAATTAAGCTTTCCTAATCTTTGGACCATTAGTGTAATTAGTACACAGGCTTATAACCAGACAGGTTAGTAAGACGTGCTTCTTAATATATATATTTATTTCTAGCACTGCGTCTTACTAACCTGACTGGTTATAAGCCTGTGTACTAATTACACTAATGGATTTAGAGATAGCAAGGTTATCTTTACATGAAATGTACCCGTATTTGTGTGGAGAGAGAGAGGAAAACCAATTTTTTTAAACCACCCTTAGTACACCCGACTGGGATTTGAACCTCAAAGTCCCCGCCATCGGCAATGGAGGCGTGGCATGTGTTGTAGGTATGGCACGCATGTGGCTGTGTCTCAAGTGGTGACGATATGGCGTGGAGCCAATTTATGTGGCATCTTTGCCATCAACAAACCACACGTACCTAAAGACATAACATTACGTTGAATTGTCCTTAAATTTAAATTTAACTTTATTTTTACCTCCTTCTACAATATCTTTTGCAATATTACTCCTAGCTCGTTTCTGTATTTGGTTTCGATGTTAGTCATCATTATTGATGTCATCAAGGCAGGATAAACCCTCCACCAGTTTTACAAACTTTATATTAAATTCTGGATCGCCCCACATCAAAAAAACTCACGAACAAAATAAATGTTGGTCCAGTAACCAACTTAAGTTCACTGCACAGCGACAGGCGTGTGGCGATCACCATACGGCCGCCACACGAGTTTAAACATGTCGGAGCCTAGTGGCGGGTGCATGTCGCCCAGATACACACCACACACCACACACCACACACCACACCACACCACACGCTCGTCATCTCAGTGGGCACACTGCCTAGACCAAAAAAATTAACAAAAACCCGTCAATGAATTTTAACTGATAGAAAACTAATTGTTCACTAAAATGGAACTTAAGTAGCTAAAGATCTCACCTGGTTTGGTAGTAAAATGGTACGAGGTATCACTCTAACAATAGATTTAACAGCCAATAGTGGGGAGATCGGGGTTAGAATCCTGGTCGGGAGTACTGAGTTTTTTTTACATAAATCTTTCTACATGCAAATGAGGGTAACCTTAATCTAAATTCACCCTTTCTCATCCATGGTAGCATATGTCTCTAGAATAGGAAACAAGGAAAAAAGGGTAATTTTAAAAAGCTAGTCAATGTTTTCTAGCAGCAAACAGTATAGTGAATGTGTAAACTCGTCAGAGGAAGAGGGGAAGTATTATCAGTAGATAAACAAGAGGACTGACAGGGTGAACTGCTCATTTTCTTCCCTATCTTTCTATTCCGTACATTGGTGTCTAAGTGTGATAGTGCTTAGACTGCTTAGTTGCGTCAAGTTGATGCAACCCGCTTCGCAAAATAGCTTCGAAATCTCCAAGCAGGCAGCTTCGTTAATTTGATCGTGATCCCAACATAGGGGAGAAAAATGATGATTAAAACTGTTTTTGTTCCTTACTACCCATTTGGGTTGTATGCTTTGGTTTTTTTTTAATGACTTCATCAAAGGCATACTATATATTATAAATATGAAAAATTCTTGTATTGTTTTATCATAACGATATTTTATTAAGAAAGTTGTATTATTCCCAATATTAGCGTTTATCCGGTTTTTAATATTGGATGTTTCGTTGTTATTTTTTTCAGTGGATGTATTGGATGGCCCGGAGGAACCCCTAGTCTACCACAACAATACATTAACTTCAAAAATATATTTCCGAGATTGTATCGAAACTATCAAGGAATTCGCCTTCGTTTACTCGCAGTAAGTCCCCTACCTATGATCAGCTAGAAGTAATGCAGCTACACCTTGATTTTATTACTACTGGACATTTGCAGCACCTTTTTACAAAATAAATAAATACTTTTTAAAGGTCAACATTTATATTATTATTGTTATTTTATAGTTATATATAATATATATCAAAAGTAACAGCTACAGATCACATGGTTTGACGTATGAATACGTGTAAGTAAATCTATACCCTGATTTTGGAAGTGTTCCCAATTTGAAAGCCCTTATTTGGAACCAGGAACTTACCGTATAGTAGTATTTTGATATGATAAAAGGCCTTTCATAACAGTAGTAGGATATACGTTATATAAGACCTTTTATCATACCAAAATACAACTATATGGTAGGATTCTCGTACGAAATAAGGTATCCCAAAACGGTCTTACTGCCAAAATTATGGAATAATAGTTTTTCTGTCATATGTTCATTAGTAACAAAATGGAGGTGTAAATGTTGTTCTAAATTAATTGGTCCACTGGCATCGGTGGACACGCAGACAGCTATGTCAATCTCGCTCTGTCTGGCTTGAAGTGAAGAGAGAGGTCGGAGTTCAAATCCCGGTAGCGTGTACTTAGCTTTTTAAACGGTTTCCTACTATCACTCCACGTGGAATGCGGACACAGTTCCTCTTTAATCTGTATTACTTATCCATATCCCATTAGCGTAATAAAATGTATAATTTATTTTAGCACCACCCGTTTGGGACATACGCCTATATATTAATTACACTAATGTTTTAGGGATTCGTAAGGTTGAATTTAGAGGAAGTGTACCAGTATTTGTGGTGAGGAAGAGTGTAAAACCATTTAGGAAAAACCACCCTCAGTACACCCGACCGGGTTTGCGCCACGATCTCTCCATCATGGGCAGTCCAGTCTATTGAGAGATTAGTGCCTTAGACCATGCTGCCACCGAAGCATGTTGGTTGGGTTGTAAGACATGGAATAAGAAAGAACGTTTGAGGTAACTCAAAATATGCATTAGTTAAAGTATTTTTAGCACAAATGTTGAATCAATGTGTGAAAATAGTACATTAAATATATATACGGTTTTGGGATTCCATGCTTCCCCCTTTATTTTGTTGTTGAATATCCCCCCCCCCTCCCATATGTGAAGTAGGCATATGTGGATCAACGACTATTCAATTATAACACTGAGGTGTCGATTTTAGGAATTGACACACATGAATGAATAATTGACGGGTACTGCAAGTGACGTGTATTTAATCAAAGCTAATGTTATCGTTGCAGAGAAAATGTTTATAACGGTTGAACACATTATAATTTAAACTCTAGACACCTATAAGGGCACCTTTGATGCATATAATTATATTAATTAGGCGTATCATTGTGAGAAATAGATGTCTACATTTTAAAATATTAATTCTTACCATTATTTTGTGCTAAAATCTATAATATAAAGAATTTCAGCTACAAAATTATTCTGAGTGCCAAGTTATAAAGTTGACACCTTCAAATTGGATTAATTTATGATGAAATATAAAAGAGTATTTATTAAAGGTTATATAAAATTTCAATTTATTAGGGTTTCCCACAATTTTAATAATTTGATTTAAATCGATGTTCAATAAAAGAAATGCCAACGGTGCTCAAAGTTAAAAAATAATATATATATATAGTTTGGTAAAAGAGGTATATTATAGGGCTACTAATTACACTTTTAAACATTCTCAGTAAAAAAAGAGATTTCAATTCATACATTTTCTACTGTGGTTTTGACCTAAGCAAAAGTGAATATAAATTATTTTTACTCATTCACTCCCTTGGGTTATTTTTTGTAATACAACAATGGATTTGAATCTCAGCTACACGGGTCAAAGCTAGGTGATATTTCCATTAACCTCATCTAAGTGAACCCTTTCTAATTTTCTGTGCGACAAATTGATACTAGCCACACAAAGATGATTCAAATTTAAAAGTAATGCCAAAAAAATTTGATTTGTAAAAGTGAGAAAGCTCTTTGAAATAAAAGTAGATTGCACTTACCACCACCTCTCCTCCCCCCACCCCCCACAGATCCCACCGTCATAGTTGTCACAGTGGAGTGATATTAAAGAGAATAAATTAAAATGTAAAATAATGTGAAAGAGAGTGAGATAAAACAGAGCTGACAGAGGGAGTAGGGAAGGTGAGAATTGGTCCCTATATGGCTTGGTCATGAGGGGAGGGGAAGGAGAGCTCGAACATAATGCGAACCCGTTGGAGGAGGTTTTAAAGTACGAAGTTATGGATGGAGAAGTCCTCCTATAACACTGGAGTTTGAAATTATAATACCCCTAGAGCCCTGAATAATAGGAACCTGCAGTGGGATGCTCAGAAGAATGATACCACAGGCTATAATGAATACAATCGAGTCGACATAGATACAATCGGGGGTCTGAAATATGAAAAATTGGGTCTGAAATAATGATACATCGAGGTCCTGCATATAATACATCGGGGCTGAATATGATACATGGGTCTGAAAATAATGAACGATTGATGGATCCTGACATATTAAAGGTAGCTAAAGATTGATGTTAATGACATTGGGCCATGAATATAGGGACGAGGTATCGTAAACAAATTAGGGTAATTGGAGTACGGAACGGTGAGGTATAAAGTAATAAAAATAAGGACGTTAAGTTTACAATACATACATATTTTAGGAGTACTAATAAAGAATATCAAATGGAGTCCTGAAATGACAATAAAACTACGGGGCTCTGAAAATATTTGGAAGAATGGGGAGTTGAAAATGGAAAATAACAGGGGATCTGAAATAAAAAGAGTACTGTAAGGTAACTGAATATGAAATATTAGGGCTATTGGGGAGGAAATATTATAAGAAGTACGAAGGGAGTATTAAAGAAAAAATAAAAGTTAGGATTATAAATATGTTGATAATAATAATAACTTAGGAGGTGGGGGAGGCTTGAAAATTAAGAATAAATAAGGTCCTGTGAAAAAATTTGAGAATGGGGGGTAGTCTAAATATTTAGAATATAGATGAATTTGAAATAACGACACTATTTGATGAATATTAGGTTGAAGGACAACTAAGAGTTGAAGCCAATTATAATTATTATATTATAATATGTTGATAATAACTTAACTTGGGGGGGGGGGGGGGGCGGCTTGAAAAAATTAAGAGTAATAAGAGTCCTGTAAAGAATTTGATATAATGGGGGTAGTCCTAAATTATTTAAGACTACTAGATGAATTTGGAAATAACGAACACTATTTGTGATATTTAGGTGATGAGGACACTAGTGTGTGCAGTCCTCACTCCTCCACTTCTCTATATTCCTCATTATCACCATACCATCCGCAGTTTGTAAGAGATTATGAACAGAAGCAGGTTCTAGAAAATATTTGGATCGCAAAATTATCCCGAAAATAAATCTAAACTATTGTAGAACAAAATCTTTAGAATTAATTTATCTAGTTTAAAAGCTTAACTTAGTCCTTAATACGCGTGGCTAAAGAAATGTTGGTCCTGGGCCCATTTTTTTTTATTGATTGGAGTTTATTTCCTTCCACTAAACGTAAAAAAAAGCGTATTAGGTTTTGGTTGTTGTGTTGTCATATACATATTTTAGGAAAGATGCCAATAGCCATCATACCTTATCTAAAGCAAGCCAACCAAATTACTACGCGAGTGACCTACATTTTATGGTAGAACGATCTAAGGCATCACCCAAGAAATGGGATTGTACTGTCACTGACGGAGAGGTTATTGTTTGGATCCTGACTGGTTGGGCGGATTTTGGATTTTCCTGAATGGCTTCTCAATCTTTCTCCACCCAAACATGAGTACATTTCCTTTAAGGCGGAGTGCTAGTGAGCGCGAGTTTAGTGCATTAATTTTGCAGTTTTTATAGCACAAACAATTTTTGGCCAAAATAAATCAAATATTTCTTCTATAGAAACATAGAGTTTAGTTTTCTGCACATGCTAATCTCAACAGATGTTGAATATCTGTCATGAGCATGGCGGCATTTGGTGACAAACTTTTTAAATAAAGAGAAAAGTTTGTCACCAAATGCCGCCATGATCATGACAGATAATCAACAATTGTTGAGATTAGCATGTGCAGAAAACTAAACTCTATGTTTCTATAGAAGAAATATTTGATTTATTTTGGCCAAAAAATGTTTGTACTATAAAAACTGCAAAAATACTGCCTTAAACTCACGCTCACTAGCACTCCACCTTAAGTTCTGCCATCCCCATTCCTTACCGCATCAGTGTAAATATGCAGTTAACCCGAAGGAGTGGCAAGCTGTTGTGCATGTCTTGAGATGTCTAAGAAACCTGTCTGTCTACAGATATCCTCTACTTCTACACCTGGAGATCCATTGTAACATTGATCAGCAGAGAATGGTCGCTCACATCTTGAGGACAACTCTGAGAGAGACATTGTATCGTCACCACGAGGAATGTCGCAGAGAGGTCAGTCAGATGACGCCCTATGAACTGCGTGGGAAGATAATACTGATGGTGGGTGGATGGCCCATTACTCTTCATTCATTTTTATTTAATTACTAATATATATATTTAATCTTAAGTAAATTATCCATAGAAAAATGTTAAGAAGAGATGATTGTTTTTTTTTCAATAGCCCCATCAATAACTCGTGGATGCAATTATAAATGATGGAATCTAATAAATAAATACATTACATAAAATGCCAATATAATACACAACCACAAATATTAGGTTGAGAAAAATATATTGTAACTCATAATTCAAAACTCATAATAAACGTATGGCTAAGAAAACAATCAAACACCCTAGTCACCAATATACAGAATAATTGAGTGTCCTATTGACCAGACAACTGAATAAAAACAATATTAAACTTATGCCAGAATGACTGAAAGAACACCTGGTTGATCTATTTTCCAATAAAAGTGGTCACTCAAAATCCCAAACAAATTAACGACTAACTGATTTGTGGAACATTCTACTGACCATATGACCTATCAAATAATTAATTGAACAGTCTTCCAAATAAAAGTCTGATCGACTAACAAATCAAAACAAACGAATACAGGATGATTTGAGGTTGTAATAGTAATTTGTATTATAATCGATAATTTCGATACACTCAACTCCTATTTTGTATATGAATGGTTATGTTTTATATAAAGGGCAGAATCTGTACTATGAAGGATTATTTAAGACTATACACCATTAGCTCACCTTTAAGTAAAAATAATATGTCCATACATTAAGACATTATGGGATAGAATTGATGAATATATTTTGGCTGCAGGGGAAAAAACTGCCGATGGATTTCAAAGGCGACCAGGCAGAGGTGACTGATGAAGATGAAGGAGCTGAGACAAATAAGAAGAAAGAGAAGATTCGCAGAGTTCCACTTTGTAAAGAGCTCTCAGATATCATCACCCTGGTGCGGACTAGGTTCTTGGACTTCCAGACATCGAAACAGATCCGTATGATCATTTTTCTTCTAGTTTTTAATTTAATTTTTTATATTAATCTATTTTCAGACTCTTGACACATGATGTGTCAACGTGTCAGCTATTAAATATATAATATGTGAATGACCTTACCTACCTATGACGTCATGGCAAGTCGAGATTCCCCTTGTTAACGTTTTACGTTTTTTTCATTGAGTTTTAAAGATAGATCATTAAAACAAAAACCATAAATTATTAAATAATTCTAAAAAATAGTCTTACATTGTCACTTGTTTTTATCCTTAGTAAACTTATTTAAAAATAATAATCGTATGTCTAGCTAGAATAGGAAACAATAAAACACTAATTTATTAATGGTGACAATGCTGTCCAGGTGAAAATAGTATAGTGAGCCTTTATACACGTCAGTGGAAGAGGGTAAGTGTTATCAGTAGATAAACAAGAGACCACACAGGGTGAACTAATCAATTCCATCCCTTTCTTTCTATTTCATACATTGGCTTAAAATTGTGATAATGCTTTGAGTGTAAGTGAAGATGCAACCCGCTTTGCAAAATAGCTATGAGTTCATCAAGTAGACAAAGTCGTTAAAACAGTAAAAGTATGTGAGTTTGTTTTTCTTTTTTTTTTTTTTCAGAAACGTTTCGTGAAATGTGTTCCATGAGTGAAGGTATGGCCGGCAAGCTGGCCCACGGAGCCTTCGCTGAGGAATTCGTCAACCACAACAAACTGTTCCTTACCAGAATATTCCCTAACGGCAGTCGTGTCGATTCCAGCAACTACAACCCTCAGGACTTCTGGAATTGTGGCTGTCAAATCGGTACTTCCCCATTCTCAACTCTTACCGCTGTCGACCTCAAGACCTGTTGTTCGTGGATTCAAACCCAACCGGGGTCGAATGATATTTTTCCTTGAACGATAAAAATCCGTAGCACAATTTCCTTCGGAGGAGAAGTAAAGCCGTTGGTCCCTTGTCAATTGTGGCATGTAAAAGAACCCTGTAAGGTATGTGAAAATACCTTTCTAGGAAAAATGAGTAGGATCTTTTCACTCTCGCTCATAGAAATGATCCTGTGCTGATATAATCAATCCGTTAAAAAAATGCACGTTAAATAACTGAAATAAATAATAATTCTTACCGCACATCCAGTTCAAAGTAATGGCAAACCCAAGGGGAACAGGGAAGTGGTCTGCCCCACCCCATCCCCATTCCGCTCAAGATTCAACATAATTGTAATTAAAGTCCAATTAATACATACAGTACAACTATAATATTGAGCACTGATGATATGCTGATTGCATAAACTAAATTATTTTAAACAAACTTACGACTGTATATTCAAACGTTATAAAGTTACACATCTTCGGGTTTATGCGCTTATGTATTAATTGTTATAATGGTTTTAAGGATTAGAAAGGTTATATTTATAAGAAGTGTACCCTCATTTGCGCGAGGGAGAGTGAAAAACTATTTTGTAAAACATCTAAATGCACCCGACCGAGATTCAAACCTCGCTCTCCCCGTCATCGGCAGTCCGGTCTACCACTAGAGTGACGCTCTAGACCAGGCTTGTCCAACTGGTGGTCCACGGGCCACACGTGTCCCCAGCAACATATTTTACGGCCCGTGATGTATTAGAAAAGTTTGAAAAAATATGTAACGTTATCCAGGAGTTTCTTAAATATGATAAGACTTAAATTGTTTAAAATGTATTATTTGTTGTAGCCTACTGTACTGTACATCAATTATCATTATACTTTAAAGTAATATATTAATTAACTAGAAGTAAATTGTTGATACTGTGGTGGCCTAATTTCACGCACATTATCTAGGAATATAAAATGAGGCCCTTAGTTTACTTCAAGTTGGACAGCCCTGCTCTAGACCATGGGGCCACCGAAGCAGCTGTTACGCGTATTAAAGTAGACCTAGGATTTATTCGAAAGTTAGGTATATTTTCAAAATGATACATCCCCTCACCCCCATACAACCCCTCCCTAATCACCCTCAAAGTAAGCTCAAGGTTTAAAGAATATTCAATACATTTGTTTATCCGATAAGTCAGTTTAGTTTAAAACTTGAAGGAATATATTTCCAAAGTTACTGCCCAAATTCCACCAAAACATTGGGAATAATTTTTACTTTCTCGTGACCCTTCGGAGCAAGGAGGTATTGTGAGTGTCAAAAATATTATATTCAAGATTTTGATGAATGTCAAAGTTTCATGACCACCTGAATCCCAAAACGTTATTTCTTTGCCGTGTGCCTGAGTGTTTGTCTGTCTGTCTGTCTGTCTTTGTGCCTGTGTGTCTGAGTGCCTGAGTGTTTGTCTGTCTGTGTGCCTGTGTGTCTGAGTGCCTGAGTGTCTGTCTGTCTGCCTGTGTGTCTGTGTGCCTGTGTGTCTGAGTGCCTGCCTATATCTCCACCTATAGCTGAAAATATTTTACTAATAGGGCTAAATCCTGATATCTAGGGGTTTAATAAGGTTCCCTCGAGGAGTTTTTGGAATTAAATATCTAGTCCTAAAATTAAGGGTAGTTTACTGAAGGGGAGTAGGAAAAAAAATCTATTAAAAAAAATCGGGATACATACCCACTTCGGTGGTCACATGATCCAAGGAATCCCTCTCGCAATAGATTAAACTCCTGATAGTGAGATCGGGGTTATAATCCCGGTCGTGTATACAGAAGTTGTTTTTTTTCCCAAAATGTTTTTCCACTCGTCCACCACGAAAATGTGGGTACACTTCCTCTAAAATTGGACTCATTCGTAACGCATTAGCTTAATCAGTGCATGGATATTTAAAAGCAATGTGTATTAAGACACGGCGCTTAAAAAAAACCATACGTTAGAGAGATAGAAATTACTCATTTAGAATTTTAAAAAAAATCGCCCGAACTGGGACTTGAACCCAGGACCCTTAGGTTAAAAGCCTAATGCTCTACGACTGAGCTATTCGGGCTTGTGTATGTAATGTTTTTTCAACGTCTTATACCTAGTCTTAGAATAATTTTAAAAATATTACCCTCTGAGAGCTTATTGATTATTATTATTATTATTATTATTATTATTATTATTATTATTATTATTATTATTATTATTATTATTATCACCACGTCTTACTACCCGTTCGGGTTATACGCACTCACGCTAATGTGTAATGGTAGGGTGGTTATGAGATGAAATGGAGGACCTACAGTTAACGTGGAATCCGAACCACGGTGGAGGCCTGGCATTCCCCACATTCACAAGCTGTCTTGTCAGAGGTGAAGGAAGGGTTTGGTAATCAGATAAATCTGTGCCGGGACCGAGGATTGAACCCCGGACCTCCAGCTTATTGATAATCATTGAGTATAATTATTTTATTTTAATATCTCATGAGGTGAACACTTAACATGGTTTAAAATTAACTAGATATACATTTAAATTTAATAGTCGTTATTATCTTATGTATTGTTTCAAAATAATAACTTTATACTGTTATTTAATGTTTAAATCATGTTTTCGTTTAAAAATGAACATCATTATTGTTTATCATAAAAAAATGTTCGTTAATAATTGAGTGATGTCATTATTTGTCCACACAATTTTAAAATAACATTATATTTATGAGAACCACTAGACCTATGTTTGATTATATGTTTTTGTAGGCTTTCTTCTTTATGATAAATCACTTTACACTTTTATTGTTCTATCCAGCATTAGCTAAATATAATTAACAAATAAAAATATATGGCTCTCATCGCTTTATTTTATTTTTACGGGGCTATTGTACTTGGGAAACAATTAGTTTGAATATATAATAATAGGTATTGGTGTATTATTGTAATATGTTAATTGATTTGACATATTGCATCATAGCATAAATAGCTTTATGGATAGATTGTAATAATTTAATCACGACACAGATCGAATAAAACTTATTTTTATATCAATATAACAAAGAGAAAGTTAATGATTTTATCAATGCAACAATAAGCACAATGTAATAAAATATTGAGAAAATTGTTGTTATTCATATAAGATTAATTCAATGCCTTAGAGTACCTAACGTATAAAAATAATTTAAAAATGCCCAACGTTGGGCTCAAATTCATGACCTTGAGATTAAAAGTCTCGTGTTCTGTTAACTGAGCTAGCCAGGCTCTTTGATCTACAAATTTTATAAACTATAAAAACCATGATTTTGATGAGGATATATTTATCATTTTATTTATAACGGAACACCGAATGTTATATCCAAATGTATTAATATTACATCATAGTGATGGAAATTCTAGCTTTCTCTCCCCACAACTGTTTATTAAATCTTTTTACACAAAAATATGCGTTTAATTTTATTAGGGATTAATTTTAATCAGAGCCGTCACTATGCCAGATAGAACAATTGTTTTCAAATTGGATTGTTTTATAAACTATTTAAAGTGTATCTCACCTAGACATTTTTGAAATTTTGATGTCCCTCTAAGCTATTTAGAGTTATCCTCAACTTAATTTTTTAGGATTGTTAGATACCTTTACAAGATAATCTTTGTAATTGTCTTTCACCGTTAACATTTAGAAAATTGAATTATTTCAGAAACAAGGCTATTTGGGGTGGTCCTTGCCTGAAAATTCTTCAAAATGACATGCATCTGGAAGCTATTTGGAGTTGTCCTCCCCTAGACATTTTTGAAATTTGGATGAACTTGGAAGTTATTTAGAACTCTCTTCCCCTGAATTTTTGTGCCAGTTAGATTCCTCTAGTCTATTGGTTATTATAAGCGGTCTTTTCCG
Source organism: Timema cristinae (assembly GCA_039000515.1). Classification (NCBI taxonomy): domain Eukaryota; kingdom Metazoa; phylum Arthropoda; class Insecta; order Phasmatodea; family Timematidae; genus Timema; species Timema cristinae. The sequence goes on along the minus strand of JBCFYV010009882.1, from coordinate 102,801,259 downwards.
GCAAATCTTTGGCAACAGAATGCATTTAGAAGTAATTTGGAGTTTTATTTAAGGCCATACTTCAGCTTCATATTTGATACTATCAGAGGATTTGAAGTATATCTGAGGGGGATTATTTCCAGGGGGTCAGAATCCCCCACAGTTCCACAGCTCCAGCTGTCCACACACACTCTATATTTGGTATTCGTGGATGAACTGCTCTCTGGCAATTATCAGTCTTCTTTGATGTGTGGTGGTCTACCGTCTCTACGTGAAACAATGTTCGCTACTCGATATGCATCACAAATATTCGTACATGAAAACGAATATTTTTTCCACACTTGCGTGAGTCATATCGAAAATTGAATAAACGTGGACGAATAACGAACGTGTGGACCCGGCCTTAGAGGTGTCTGCACGTAAACAGATAGAAAATTGCGTAATTTATCTGTGTTGTATTTTCTTTGTAAAATGTGAACTTTCATTTTGTTTTTTGTATTAATTTACTAACTTCCACAGGGGGGACTGCCCCTCTGAATCCACGGCTGGCAGCTAGCACAGTCAGGGTTTTAATTAACTTTAAAAACTTATTAGATAGGTACATTCTAATTTTTAAAATGTTGTTGGTACACCTGTGATATTTATAAAATTCCATCAAGCTTCAATCAGAGTTTGAAATCCAGTCTTCAGCCTTGGTAATCTAAATACATCTTAGGGGTAATGTAAAATTCATTAACATATACATATATATCTTATTCAAAATATATTAACTAATACATTACTTTTGATGCAATTTATTTTGAATGTAATTTATTATACATGTATATTTAAAAATATGTATAGCTTACATTGAGCACCCACGACTTTTGGACACAAAATTAATGAAAAATTGCATCTGGAGAATGCGAACCAAAAAGGTTGTATTCTGTGCTTTAGATACATTTTTGATCAAATCTTTTTTTGATTTGTTTAACATAATAAACAATAAATTAGACTTTCTCCAACAAAGTTAGAATATCTAACGATCCTAAATGGACATAACGCCATATAAAACAACTCGATCGTTACTAGTTACCTTCTTTAAAGTTATTCCGATGACGTAAATCCAATTAACACATTTTGTTCTTTAATTTCTTATTATTAATGAATCAAATGACAGTGTGAATTATATCCTACTGTTCGATATATGATAATACTTATATGTATGATCATATTTTCTTGTAATCGTTTAAATCTATGGTAATTTGATGAAATATTTCCTTTCTTTGTAAAACAAATGTTTCGAATGTGAAATTATATACATTTCTATATTTTGTTACTATCAGATATTATTAAAAGCGTGTAATCACGGATTATCAATATTTACTAAGGTATCAAACGTTAATTACCCACATGTGTTAGTACATTTCTCATCATTTTCGCTAATGAAAGTTTTTATTTATGAATGATTGTCAATGAGTAACATTTTAAAGCGTTTATATTAACTACATATAAAAAATGAACTTAATAGTTTGCTGGTTTTTTATAACACGATTCCTTAACTAAGATGAGATGAGTCCAAAGTTGATAGTGTCAGTGATTCTATGACATATTGTTAAAGACAATTTATATTAACTTTTCGAAATTACATTGAGTTGTATGCTAATTAATCATATTGTTATTTTCTACAGTGAGTTATATACTCTTTTAAATTATACTAAATATAATACATATATATATATATATGACACCAACCCTATGAAGAGAAGACTAAAACTAATGTGCCAATGAAAATACAAATAATATATCAAAAAGATCAACAATAAAAAAATTATATTTAAAAATATTTTGAGTGAATTTCTCGGCCAACAATGTATAAAATCTGAAATAGCTAAGTTGGTAGAGCGTTAAACTACAGATCTAAAGGTCCCTGGTTCCATCCCGGATTTCGGAAGACCTCCTTTTATCTTTAGATATGGATTAAATTATTACACTATTAAAAAATATTACGTAGATTATCAAATAATTATGTGTTTGATCGAATCTCTATCCATAAATATTTTAATGCTCCATAATAGCCATTTCTTCCATTCAATAAATGTTTCAAAATAAATATAGACCTACAATAAAAATAATTCTACATCAGCAATTGAGATTAAAATCTTAAATTTCACAAATCGTAAATACAGTTTAAATATAAAATATTAACTGCCTTTGTAGTAGTCATTTATTCCGTTGTAATTAGATATTAATATAAAATTAGCAATGAGCTTGTTAGAATCAAAATAAATCGCCCGAACTGGGACTTGAACCCAGGACCCTTAGGTTAAAAGCCTAATGCTCTACGACTGAGCTATTCGGGCTCTTGATATATTAGATTCTTTCATTATCTTATAGCAGGTCTTGTATTAATTAAAAATAGTAGCCTATGAGAGCTTATTGATAATAATCATTGAATATAATTATATTTTACTCTCTCTCTCTCTCTCATGGGGTGAACTCAATGTAACATGGTTTAAAAGGAATTAGATATATATTTAAATTTAACAGATGAAATAATTATAGTATGCTAATTCTAGAAATATTTTTAGACCAATATTAAATATTCAGAGCATGTTTTCATTTAAAATTAAATATCATAATAATGGTTTAACTCTTGCGTTATGTTCACGTCACTTTTTATGAACACCATTTTGACATTATATTATATAAAGCACATATTTTTCTAGTTAAGGTTTTTTTTATGTTCTTCTTTATGGCAAATTTTTATATTATTATTTTAAATCTTGGGAAGGAAAAGTGACTTTTTGAATATGTAAAATTATTTTGAGGATATTGATGAAAAATAAATTTGATGTCTAATGAGTTTAAGTTCATTTCCGGTTTAGGTTTGTATAAATATTGACATATAAGCGGTGGCCTGGTGGTCTAGGGGTAAGGTGTCAGACTTCTGTGCTGGCGGCCGGGGTTCAAACCTCGGTACCGGCAAAGATTTATCTGATTACCAAACCCTTCCTTCACCTCTGACAAGACATCTTATGAATGTGGGGAATGCCAGGCCTCCACCGTGGTTCGGATTCCACGTTAAACTGTAGGTCCTTCATTTAATATCACAATCACCCTACCATTACACATTAGCGTAAGTGCGTATAACCCGAATGGGTAGTAAGACACGGTGCTAATAATAATAATAATAATAAGATATCAGACTTCTGTGTTGGGGGTCCGGGGTTCAATTCTCGGTGCCGGCACATATTTATCTGATTACCAAACCCTTCCTTCACCTCTGACAAGACGTGTATTAATCACAACTTGTGACTGTATGGAATGTCAGGCCTCCACCGTGGTTCGGATTCCACGTTAAACTGTAGGTCCTCCATTTCATCTCACAATCACTCTACCATTACACATTAGCGTAAGTGCATATAACCCGAACGGGTAGTAAGACGCGGTGATAATAGTAATAATAATAATACACACAAGCTTATTTTACGAAAGGTATGATAAAAAAATAGCACCACGTGGTACTATCCATTTGGATAATACTATTACTTCAAAAACATCATTAAATTAATACATAACATATATATATATATATATATATATATAAAAATACATAACATATATATATATATATATATATATATATATATATCGAAGTATTTCTTTAAAAAATACATATATATAAAGTATTTCTTTAAAAAATACTTAATACAAATCTAAAGGCTTATAAACAATGTTACCAATATATTTTAAGGAATCTCCATTGTATACTTCCAGTGGCTCTCAACTTCCAGACACCAGGCCAAATGATGGACTTGTATGATGGCAAGTTTCGTCAAAATGGTGGCTGCGGCTACGTCCTCAAGCCTGCCATCATGAGGGATCAGATCTCCTTCTTCAGTGCCAATGCAAAGGACTTGATTCCGGGGGTGTCACCTCAAGTTCTTCACCTCAAGGTAAGTAATCGTTGCAGACATATTTATTTCTCTCAACTAACTCACACAGGATATACTTCATTCACAAGATGTATAGATTGTTTGGAGTGACTAATGATACATGTTTGACTCATACATGTAGTGATAAGGATTATCATCAAGTGGTGAGATGAGCTAGTGTCCAATTTCACCAAGAGTATTTAATTACTCTATGCCACTAGGAACTACAAAGTTCATTGCCGCACTTACAAAAGTACGAGTTCCTATCTTGAGCTAGTTCTATCCAGTCCACCTCACTACACCCTATCCCTCCCTATCTTGAGCTAGTTCTATCCAGTCCACCTCATTACACCCTATCTCTGTCTTGAGCTAGTTCTATCCAGTCCACCTCACTACACCATATCTCTATCTTGAGCTAGTTATATCCAGTCCACCTCATTACACTCTCTTTATCTTGAGCTAGTTATATCCAGTCCACCTCATTACACCCTATCCCTATCTTGAGCTAGTTCTATCCATTCCACCTCACTACACCTTATGTGATATGTTGTGGTACTTGTCAGGTGATAAGTGCTCAGTACCTGCCTCGTCCGAGAGGATCTACAGCCAAAGGAGCTGTCATCGATCCTTACATCATGGTCCAAGTGTTTGGAATACCCTCGGACTGCACAGGTATTCATCCGTTCCTTATTTAGTGGGGTAGCGTTTGTATTTGACACGTGGACAGTCAGAGAGGTGGAACAAAGCAGGAGCAAGCTTAATGTGGTTTGGAATGAGATAGCTAAGAAATGTATGTGGAAAAACTCGTATGGACAGAGTCAGTGATGAATGGGTGATGGAGTGTTGTTTGAAAGGGAATCTAATAGGTCAATGTGAAAGAAGTGTCTTACGTTGGTTTGGGCATGTTGAGAGGATGAGTGTGGATCGAGTGACAAAGCAAATATATGAAGGTAAAGTGTTTGGACAAAAAGGAAGGGGTAGGCCATATAAGAAATGGCTAAATGTTGTAGACGAATGTGTGAACAAGAAAAACATTAGGAGTTTAAGAATAAAATGAAGCAAGTATGACTCGGTGTATGGATGTTGTTGAAGCAAAGGAAGTAAGGACAGGCAAGTGTGTAGAAAGTTAGTGAGGATGGATTTAGTACGGAGCTGTTCTTTTATAGATTAAAGTACAGTGATTTCCTTGGCACTTAAGGGTACGGTGGGATTATATGTTTATATTGAAATGTGATTGTGGAGAATAGTGTAGAAGGTGAAATGGATTAAAATGGTCAAGACATAAAATATTAAGAAAAGTGAGAAATTTTCGAGTGTTTCTACGGTTTCACAACTGTCATCTTTTGTCTTATATTCAAAATTCTAAATATTATTAGGACTTTAAATTTATGAAAATTACCTTTCAATTTAGAATTAAAAATAGCATGTTATTATTTGTGGTGTTGGATGATTGATTTGTTTAAATTAATCCACATATTTGATCAGTTTCCATTTAATTAATATCGATCTTGTTTTGTTATTACAGAAAGAAAAACAAGAACCGTATCTCATGAAGGGGATAGTCCTATTTATGAAGAAACTTTCGAATTTCAAGTCACTTTACCTGAAATAGCATTATTGCGGTTTGTCATCTTAGATGATGATTACATAGGAGATGATTTTATTGGCCAGTATAGCATTCCATTTGAATGTCTTCAAACAGGTACGGTACTTAATAGGTTTCCTTGAAACTATTTGAAAATAACAACCTTGTCATGTGTCAAATGTATCAGCTACTAAACAAAAGCTGTAATTATATATATTTAATGCTTATAAATAACCAACTAAAAATATACAATTTTTGAATTCAACACTGTTTTTACACGTCATCTGAGGTTATTGTTAGGGTAATCAATTCCTTAAGATTACGGTGGGCAGGATAGGCGGAGCGGATGGGAGATTCTAGAACCCTGTTCAGAGAAAACTGGCAGATCCAATGGGAAGAGACCATTGGGAAGACCTAGGCAGATGGGAGTATAACGGTAGAATGGACCTGAAAGAGATGGAATCCAATGAGGTGGACAGGTTAGAACTAGCTCAAGATAGGGATAGGGTGTAATGAAGTTGACTGGATATAGTTAGCTCAAGATAGGGATAGGGTTAATGAGGTGGAGTGGATAAAACTAGCTCAAGATAGGGATAGGGTGTAATGAAGTTGACTGGATATAGTTAGCTCAAGAAAGGGATAAGTGGCCTACTTTTGTAATTGTGGGAGTTAACTTTCGAGTTTCTAATGCCATAGAGTAAATAGGTAACTAAAACTAACGGATCATAAGAATAATTCAGTAAATATAATAAAATAATATTTTTTTAAGCACCACGCTTGGCTACCAGTTTGGGTTATATGCTTATAGACTAATTACGTTGATGGTTTTAGGGATACGGAAAGTTTTATTTAGAGGAAATGTACTCGATTTTTTTTGTGGAGGGAGAGTGGAAAACCATCTTGGAAAAACCACCCTCGGTACACCTCGATCTCCCCATCATCAGCAGTCTAGTATATTGCGAGAGCGCTTTAGACCATGCGGCCACCAAAGCAAGTAAATTAAAGTTAAAATTAAGTCTTGATTTAACCATTGGAACACACATTGCTAATGTATTCATTTGATGGTAGCTTAAAGATCTATAATTTTTCAAACATATTATGCTAGTGATTTTAACGATTTTGTTACCTCCCTCAGTGGCCGCACGGTCTAAGGCGTCCCTCTCGTGTTGTACTAGACTGCCGATGACAAGGAGTTTGGGGTTCGAGACCCCCGTCGGGTGTACTGAGTGTGGTTTCTTTCAAATAGTTTTCCACTCTCCCTCCACGTGAATGCTGGTACTCTTCTACTACATTAAACTTTCCAAATCCCTATAACCATTAGTGTAATTAGTATATAAAACCTGAACAATTAGTAAGATGTTGTGATAAGAATATAAGATTTTGTTTAAAATGGGTATCATGGAAGCGTTTGACATTACAAATAATATATTTTGAATTGAGTTTCTAAATATATTATTAGAGGATTTATTAGGAAATCCTACATGAACAATGTTTCGTAAGATTAACCAAATTCTATGCTTGTTTTCCTAATTTAAGGTTAGTTTATATATTCTTTTTGAAGTTATACTTCTTTAGGCACGTTATGAAAAAATGATGAGAGTGAAATTTTAAGATGCGCGCGCATCACTGTAACACAAAAGTAACAGGTTGAAGCTAAACCGCTCATTAAGTCTCGAAAAAAAAAAAGCTACCAACAAAATAGAAATAGAACCTCTGTTAGTCGCGCATGTTGGTACGCTCATAGAGAAATGTATACTATGTTATTCCTTTCTCTATGGTACGCTCGTCGCCTCTGATCACTGTTTTCATTTATATAATATTTATCCACATGTTTCTAGTTTCTACATTCACAACACGTGTTTTAGTTTCATACAAGTGCGAATTATATATGTGCTAATAAATTATATTCAGTAGTGATTTAAATTGAATATTTTGATTAATATTATTTACTATTCGTAAATATTAGTGAAAAAAATTGTGCTTATAGACTTTTTCAAGTGCTCCAATATAATTGAGGTTAACTATCCGTATGTATTATTTATTGATATAAATTAAAATATTATTAATTAACATAATAAATACTAAATATTATTAAATTATTATTGTTAAATATTTATTTAATGATGCCAAAGAAGTATAACTTCTCACGCGCGTACATAAGTACACACGCCCATTTTTTTATTTTTTATTTTAACACAAACAATAATAGGCTCTATGAGAATGTTTATTTTTGTGTGGAACCCATTTATTTTATTTTATTGAGCTACGTTTATTAAATATTTGGTTCTTGTCCCAGGTTACCGTCATATACGCTTGTTGTCAAACACTGGAGAACCGCTTGAAAACGCAACTCTATTTGTACACGTGGCTATTACTAACAAAAAAGGTGGTGGGGTGAGTTATTCTTTCATACTTTTTTTTAACTTACAGAATTCTTAACCTGACTAAACACTTTGTCTCACTCAAACTCACATTTCTTGGTATAGATTGACATGTTTTATTTCTATCCCATTAGCGTGCCTTAATTTTTTGGATCTTGATAGAATACTCAAACGGGTTTTACCTAAAGGGGACTTCACATTGAGGCAACTAGTGGCCTTCGGATAGATCGTTGTACGCCTAAGAGTTTTTTTTTATATTGTAGGTTTATTTGTATAATATGTTTATACACACAAGTATAGAATGTCCATAGTTTAATATTGAAAAGAAGTAGTATTTACCCCCTGTTATTTTTGTTTCCAAATAAACAAACAGGGGATACATTTTATTAATTGGTTATGGGTTTATGGGTAAAATTTTGGGAAATACTCATAAAGATAATGGCGTGATTTCTTACATAATTATTTGATCTATTATTTGTCAATTAATCAGTGTGTAGTGAAAAGATATTATGAATTAAAAAATCACGAGCTTGTAGTGAGGAACAAGATATTTCTCACAGAGCTCTGACCTGAGGATGATGTTGAATGACATCGAAACTAGTCGTCGTCAAATGATAGCTGCTCACGAAACGTTGCAGCAGGAGAAAGGGATTACTAAAGATTGTTCAGCGTAGGAATTGTTTTATTTAAGGCCCTTTTCCCTACCAGAAGGCTATTATATAGTAGGATATTGGTATGACAAAAGACCTTTCAGAGAGTAATTCCTCCCGTGAATGGAGTTTACTAAAATCTTCAATCAATAAATTTCAACTTTTTTATGATTTTTATATATTTATTTAATAATTCATTTCACCTTTTTGCAATAAATTTTTCTAAAACTTATCCCTTATTCTTTCTGTTTCGATAAAATATATAAAATAAATACACAATCATCAGTGATAAGTATTAGAATATTAAGTGATTAACATAAATTGTATTTACAACAACACATATTTTGAACATTGTTCACGAGCATGATAATATTGATTGAAATGTGTCTCAATTTTAATTTGTTTGTTTATTGCAACAATGGCTCTTATATTTAAGAAAATTCGACTTTCAATCTTTGTGATATAAAATTAATGGTGTTTTATGAACGTTCTCTAAACTTTTTTGGTATTTAATACAACTGTTTGTGATATTTTAATGTTTTTTAGACTTTCACTACAAATTAATTGCTTCACAAATATTATTATCTTTCCTTACTAAATTTTAAAATGTGTTTCAAAAATATGTCGTCTATTTAGAAAAACCGAGAATCAGACGACGTCTATTGTGTTACTTTTTCGAACTTATTTGTAATAAGTATTTGTTAGCACGAAATTTCTTGATTGCCATTAATACGCGCGAGAAAAGTGAGTGAGGTCAGTTTCCAATATGGTGTTTGGGTTACGTTGTGCGACTACTGGTACGACTGAGCCACCGGGAACTATGAAGCCAATTCCTCCACTGCTTCACGTCTCTTTGTGTCCGGAGTGCGCATGCTTTGTCAAGAGTTCCCAACAGTTCCTGTATCCAATCTCATTTATGTAATACATTAACTTACTCGTTTCATTAAGAGATTGACCAGATTGAGTCCTGAGTTCGTCCCCACTGTATTGACTGACTCGTGCTCAAAATATAATTATATTTGCTCTTGTTTTAAACCGTTACCATTGGTAACACTGGACACGCCCTTATTTGTGCAGTTTTCTTTGTCACTTTTTAATACACGAGATAATATTAGACTTTTGGAACTAATACACACGTCTATCAAGTCCTATAGTATATGTCATATTAGTACTCTTTACACATGATTGTCAGTGACCAATGCTTGTACTGGCCAAATATAATGCAAGTACAGCTCTAATCATGTCATCGTCATGAGCTGTTTCAGGCCTGTTACTGGACCTGTTTAGTAAAATGCCTTCATCCTCCTATATCCTTCCACCATTCTTCCTCCTGCACTCTCTTCCATTCTGCTTCTCTCACTTGCACACATGCTGCTATCTGTTCCTCCCATCTCTTCCTTGGTCTCCCTTGCGGTCTCTTCCCTACATACTTCATATCCATTAATCTTCTTGGAATCCTCTCCCCTACCATTCTCAATATATGTCCATACCAAGGAATATCTTAAAAAAATCAAAATATCCTTGATTCGAATTAACCATTTTTATGATTATCTAGGCAGCTGATAAACAATAAATCAATAACTTTAAAATATGTTACATATAAACATACATATTTAAATAATGTTACATTATATATATATATACGTAGGTAAATAAAAAACAAGAACAATTTAAATACAAAAATTAAAACTTGGAAAATTAACACACAAAAATTGTAGACTTAAATCAGTCGGTCATTATTACATAGTCACACAGAAACATGCAAGCCGAGCATACACAGCCCCTATTATAGGCAACCCGCTCGCCCCTGGTGTAGAAATTACCGCTTTATCTTTTACTATATACGTCAAGAACTCTTAACTTTGACATTCTTGCCAGTTGAGGTGGTTTAGTAAAGATCGTTAAGTTAGGTTTGAAATAACTAAGTCTACAAACTTGGAAAAAATTATACAAATATTTCCTTCTAAAACTCGAATTAAAAGTTATTTTTTACCATTGATTTGAATGGGAATTTCATTGGTAATTATGGTGAGTTCAAATTATCCAATTTTTCAAATTAACCAATGTCAGACTAGTCAAATCCTACCGTATTACAAAATTAAATAACGTAGAAAAGTAAGTAGATATTATTTAAGTTGTATATTTTAAAACACGAAAAAAAAAATCAAAGCAACCAAAAGTTACATTTGGCACCACAAAGAACCATCAGGGCTAACTGAACTACAGACTTTTGTTTCTTTTTGCAACTTTACTTTCTGCATTGATATTAGATAATTCTTTATTCCACCCAATTAGGACATTTTCAAACGTGGCATGAGATTAAGAATGAATTTGTCTATCTTTGGCCTTAAACTACGCGTTTATTTTGATACCCTATTCAATGCCATACTTAGCGAATGGTGTTTTATCTTCGATTACACTTCATTTTGTTTCCTAGCAAGTATATTATATAAGGCAGGCGCCACAGGAGCTGTGTAGAAAATCAGGCAAACACAAACCAAGGGAAAGAGAAATTGCATTGTTTAATATAAGGTTTTGGTCAAATTAATTCAAAGGAAATTTTAATTATTCGTATAACTTCAAACAATATAATTTGCAGGCTAACTAAATACCAGTAACTTAAGGTTTACAATATTATTCCGGCTTCTCAATGGAAGTCAACAGAACTTAGAAGTATTTTTTGTAAATGGATAAATTGCTTTTTTTTTATAAATTACTGAGCGATCCCTTAAACCAATCTAAGACTCGTCCCCATTGAAGAGACATCTCAATTTTGAGGAAATGATATATGTGTGACTATGCCAATATATATTTGTTAAAGCATATTTCGAATTGCCATCCTATGAAATAAATATCCGAGCTTTATTCAAACCAAGTTCTAAGGAAAATAATTGGTCCAAAAAGGGCTGAAGACACTGTGAAGTGGAGGAGGTTACATAATAACGTGTTACATATCTTGTACTCACAAGATGTTAGTGTAATCAAATCTTGCAGGTCATTACCAGGACATTCAGCGCGAATAAAATAATCTATAACTGTGTTCATGTTATTTACTGACAAGGCCTAGTCACAGATGGGAGGATAGCGTTAGAATGGACCTGAAAGATATAGAGTGTAATGAGGTGGACTGGATAGAACTAGCTCAAGATAGAGATAGGGTATAATGAGATGGACTGGATAGAACTAGCTCAAGATAGGAATAGGGTGTAATGATGTGGACTTGATAGAACTAGCTCAAGATAGGGATAGGGTGTAATGAGGGGGACTGGATATAACTAGCTCATGATAGAGATAAGGTGTAATGAGGTGGACTTGATAGAACTAGCTCAAGATAGGGATAGGGTGTAATGAGGGGGACTGGATATAACTAGCTCATGATGGGGATAGAGTGTAATGAGGTGGACTTGATAGAACTAGCTCAAGATAGGGCTAGGGTGCTGTGAGGTGGACTGGATAGAACTAGCTCAAGATATCGATATGTAGTGTTTAAAGTGCATCAATCAACTTTAGAGTTCCTAATTCCATAGAGTTAAGTGTTAATAAGGTTACAAGGAATCAACTTAAAAGGAAAATAAAACTATAATAGGCCAAATAAAGTTATTAATGTCTGTCAACCGCACTATTGAATTTAAAAAAATTCACAAGAAATAAAAAGTGTAATATTTTTTTCAGGGTTTTTCTTACAGCCAGTTGTTGTGCCCTCCGGTCCGTCATTTAATTTTCAGAGTCCAATCTTCTATCAGACACTCCAAGAAGAAGGTGACCAATTGATTAAACATTTATAATTACGTGCCATGCATCTTGCATCACTCACTAACTATATATGTCATCTCTCTGATTATATAGCAACAATGAAAAAAGTATATCATTGGCACGCGATGGCTTTTTTGTTATTGTAATGTTTATTGTAGACAGCAAATATTAATATATTAAATCGTGCACAGTCCTCTCATTGAAATGGTTCATTCTAGCCATTAAGCACTATAATGCTTTTAATGTGATGATCAATATTAACGAAGGTTCAAGGCAATAAGCATGTTTCTACATCCAAAATAATTTCATTTTATTTTTATTCTAATCAATGAACACTCTGGAATGACTTTAATCAGCTACGCTCAGTAAACATTTTAGTGTTAAGCTTATCTGACGATCACGTTGACTCCATTCCATTGGTCAATGATCTTGATGAAATTATTAGTGTTGTATTTATGATTCTGGGGTTAATATCTTTTACATATATATCTTATAGAGTGACGACGTTTCGTCAGAACTACTAAATATTAAGGGCAATCTAAAGTAAAAAAAATGACATATTTTATATACATTATTTCACCGGTATCAAATTTAATCTCTTCCTTACATTTGAGAAAAAAAATCAGAAATAGCTACATCATATAATAAAATATATATCTTGTTTGGGTTCACACTTATGGCCATTAATTAAAATTAAACAGATATATTCATGTATATACAAATATTATTATTATTATTATTATTATTATTATTATTATTATTATTATTATTATTATTATTATTATTATATGATAATATAAAACTTTGTGTCTATTCTCTGTGTAGAATATATCTGCAATGCATATATATTTGGAACATATCCACTGAATATCAATTTTAATATATATATATTTGGAACATATCCACTGAATATTAATTTTTATATATATATATATATATATATATATATATATATATATATATATATATGTACAGTATTTTGTGCCATTGTGTCGAAGATGAAACATGCAATTAGAATTACAAAAATGAAGACAGCTCATTAAGATTAAAACAAAATCTTCATTTTTTGTAACTAAAAAACATAATTAGGTAAGAAGGTTTATTCAACTGTTTAGTACCTTACAAAGACGGATCCCGATCATTTTCATAGGGGGGTGGGGTCATAATTATAAATAACATAGTTAGTTACAATGTTACACTGTTGTATTTCTGTTTAATAGTTTATAATTCACATTTGATCTTATGCATGTTTTAAATCGTGGTCATCCTCCCCTAATTTTTAAAATCAGAGTGGCCCTCCTTAAATAATTTTTTGAAAAATGGTTTATTCTAAAAGCTATGAATAGTTTTTGTCTTGATTTTTTTAAATAAGATTATTTTATAAGCTATTTAAAATGTTCCTCACCCCGAAATTTTTGAAATTTGGATACCCCTCTAAGCTATTTAGAGTGATCCTCACTTTAAGTTTTTACGATAGTTAGATACCTCTAGAAGATAATCTTTGAAATGGTCTTCCACCAACAAAATGTTGAAAATTGAATTATTTCAGAAACTAGGCTATTTGGGGTGGTCCTCACCTGAAAAATTTTCAAATTGACATAGATCTAGAAACTATTTGGAGCTGTCCTCCCTTAGACATTTTTGAAATTTGTATGACTTTGGAAACTATGTAGAGCTTTCCCCCGCTGACTTTTTGTGCCAGTTAGAAGATGCCTCTAGTCTAGTAGTTATTTGAAGCGGTCTTGTCTTCTCCAGCAAATTTTTGACAATAGAATGCATCCAGAAGTCATTTGGAGTTTAAGGCCATCTTTCAGCTTCATATTCGATAATATCAGAGGATTTGAAATACATCTAGGGGGAAACTTATTCAAGGGAGGGGGGGAATTATTTCCAGGGGGGCACTTGCGTGAGTAGTATCGAACATTGGTTAATCATGGACGAATAATGCACGCGTAGACCAGGCTTAAGAGATGTCTGCGCGTAAACATATAAAAAAGTGTATAGTTTATTTGTGTTGTATTTTCTTTTTAAAATTTGAAATTTAATTTGTTTTTGTATTAATTTTCTAACTTTCACAGGGGGTCAACTGACCCTTTGAACCTTCCTCCTCCCTCCCCCCAATCCGCGCCTGGTACCCTACCCAATTCAAACCGCATCGGTGACCACATTGTCTAATGTGTTACTCCCGTGCAATGTTGATGACGGGGAGGTCAGGTTCTAATTCTGGCCAGGTGTATTTCTATATTGTTTACCACTATCCCTCCACGCAAATGGAGGTATATTAACACTAAATTCTACTCTCCTCATCCCTACCCCATTAGTGTAAATATGTGGGGAGACCGGATGGTTAGTAATACTTAGTGTTAAGGAAAATATTCATTACATTAATTGTATTTAAGTAATTCTTAAACTTATGACAAATATATTAGTAAGCAGATTCAGCTCAGTAGGCTAATTGTATGCGCATTTATATTTTCTTAATTTGAACAGATAAAGGAAAATAATTAATACAACGTAAAAGTTTTATCATTGTTAAAATAAAAAAACAGATTTAATTCACAAGAATGCATGCAAAGAATTAACTCTTCATAGAGGCATGCGCACACGCTTCTTTGAGAATACATTGCATGTAAATTGGACTAGCCCTTTCAATTTTAGTGAAAGTTATACAAGAAAATATTTGACAATAAATTACAAGGTGTATGTGCCATATTAGGCCATATAGACCTTTAAGGTGCGGCCGAAGGGAGCGAACGTATTTTTACAGTTTTTATAGCATTACATTTTGTTGGCCAAAATAAATCAAATATTTCTCTACTAGCAACATAGAGCTTAGTTTTCTGCACATGCTAATATCAACAGATCTTGAATATCTGTCAAGGGTGTCCTGGAATTTTGTCAATACTTTTTCTCTTTATTTAAAATGTTTTGACCAAATTCCAGGACACCCTTGACATTTATTCAAGATCTGTTGATATTAGCATGTGCAGAAAACTAAACTCTACGTTGCTACTGGAGAAATATTTAATTTATTTTGGCCAAAAAATTTCAATTTCATAATAACTGTGAAAATACTTGAGCTCCCTTCTGCCGCACCTTAAGGCCGACTAATGGTTTATGAAGAACAGGCAATAATTCCGCTAGAGGGCAGCACCTCCTGGTTCGGTATGCTCTGCTGAGTGATAAGAAACGTAAATCATTGTTTGGTCCTCTGTGAGCGTCAATGCAGAGAGTAAGAAAGGTTTGTGACGGGAGCTAATTTCGCTGATACTTCCACGCGGTTAGTAAATTTGTGTTTATAGCTCCGAGTATGTTTTATGAAAATTTAATGTGTTTTGTATGTTATTAAAGCATATTTAATCTATTTCCAAAATTTAACAGGAGTTTTATAATATCTTCTCAGTTATTATTTTTATAGGTAAAGATTGAAAATAAAACGTACACAGCCCTGTAAGACCAGGAGCTGGCCTTATGTGTGGCACACAAGCTTACAAAGCGAGCTGGTACTGTTTTATTTGTGAGGATGACAGAATCAGAGATATGATTTCGTGTGAAACTTGTTGCAGATACGGTGACCTGGTGGTCTAATGGTAAGGTCTGTGCTGGTGGTCCGGGGTTCAATCCTCAATCCCGGCACAGATTTATCTGATAACCAAACCCTTTCCTTCACCTCTGACAAGACATCTTGTGAATGTGGGGAATGCCAGGCCTCCACCGTGGTTCGGATCCCACGTTAAACTGTAGGTCCTTCATTTCATCTCACAATCACCCAACCATTACACATTAGCGTAAGTGCGTGTAACCCGAACGGGTAGTAAGACGTGATGCTAATAATAATAATGTTGCTAATATGGTAATGAACTTTGTGTTGGAGTCTCAAAACAAGACAAAATTGTATATTTACGGTGCCCAGAATGTGACGATGACTAAGCTAAGGGTTTTTTAAAATTGTAGAAGACATTTTTAAAAGTGTAAATACAATTATTTTTTTCATTTGTAAAATATTCTTCATTAAATCGTTTGTTTCATAAATTTAAAACTTTATCA
The DNA here is from genome assembly GCA_039000515.1 of Timema cristinae. Classification (NCBI taxonomy): domain Eukaryota; kingdom Metazoa; phylum Arthropoda; class Insecta; order Phasmatodea; family Timematidae; genus Timema; species Timema cristinae. The sequence goes on along the minus strand of JBCFYV010009882.1, from coordinate 102,784,947 downwards.
TCTTTGAAATGCTATAAAATTATAAAAACTAAGTGCTGGCCTTATTTGGAACCCCTAGTCCTAATAAGGCCATTTTGCCATTTGTTAAAAGACCGAAACTATTAACAACCAATAAATAAATTATCTACCAAAACTTTATAATTTCCTTATCCCTATGAATAAATCTGTAAGTGCGTTTAATTTTAAACGATTGATCCATCAAAAATCAACTATCAACGTCTCAATTCTTAGCATGGTCTTATTTGGCATACTTACCTTACTTAAAAGTATATTTTTTTTACTAGGACTTCATATTTGTTGAATCGTCGATATCTTTTGACGTCCACAAAGCATTTATTTTGGGTGGTTTGTTCCCATCTTGGACTTTTCTTAACACGTTGTGTAAATCATTGGTATCACAAACGAACCCAGAAAAGAAATATACTTATTGATATTAGTTAAATCTGTATCATAACCAAAAAAGTTTTTAAGTTAAAATAATTTAAATCACTAAATTACTGGAAAATAAAATATTTTAAATTGTTTTCATATATTAATATGGAGAGGGATATGGTGTAATAAGGTGGACTGAATAGAACTAGCTCAAGATAGGGATAGGGTGTAATGAGGTATATTGGATAGAACTATCTCGAGATAAGGATAGGTGGCCTACTTTTGTAATTGTGGCAATGAACTTTCGAGTTGCTAATGCCACAGTGTAAGCAATTATATTATATTGTTTAAATTAATATGATATTTTGTAGGTTTAAATTCACATACTTCTTTATAGCTGACAAATTTATTTTATGGTACGATTACATTGAATTTACTTTCAAAATATAATTCAAATCGCCATTAAAATAAATATATTAATCCATACAAACTAACAATTAGTTTCAAAATAATAATAATAATAATAATAAACATAAAAATCTGCTAAAATTTTGACTGTCTTAGCACAGATCCTAAATACTAATGTACTGAACTGTTGGTGGTTTGTCGAAACTCTTCAGTTTTACAAGCTGACAGTGACAATAAAATATTCATTTTGACTTTTATTTAACCTCCGTTTGCTCTGAAAGTTAGCAGAAATATTACCTTGTTTGGTTTCATTACGGTGTAATTTATAAGATAGAGCCATAGTGTAATCATTAAAGGTAAGACCCTTTTAAAATGAACGGAATGTATGAATCTGCTGATATATATATAATGTTTTCAACAACAATCTTTAGCAGATTTTATCCAAGTGTAATGTTATGTTGATATGGATGTGTTTGCCTAATTTGGCTTATAAGGGGATTGTTGTTAATTTTATTTGATATAAGCATTGTATTTCCTAGAAGCAACAATTCAAGCTATTTAATCAATCATTTTATATTGGAATTGAGACATCATTTGACAAATAAAATGTAGTTAACTTAAAAGATATTCTAACATCTTTGGAAGAATCTTTAAATGAATTTAATGTTATGAATACTTGAATAACAAGTTGAGTTATTAATGGGGGGGGGGGGGTCTGATCTATGACCTACTTGACAAAAGACCCAGCTCAGATTTAAAGTAATATCATTTTCTTGTAACATAGTAATATTTAGGGATAGTTTTCAATCTTTTGCATATGAGCTTCAGCTTCTGGTTAGACATGAAATCAAATTATTCAAGAAATTCACAAATATGTTTAAAAACTATGAGTTCAATATGTAAACCACTGGGGAAAATTGTTCTTTCCCGCTACACAAACCCATTGAAATACCACACTCCTAAACCAAACGACTTTATACTCAAAATGATATAGGTCCATGATTATTATATTCCACCAATATTTTATTTCAATATAACCGGTTTATTTATAAAAAAACTACGTTTAAAATAAACAATAAGTTTAATTAAATCTCTCGAATTTTGGGAGAGCTACAAATTTTCTGTTGTTTATTTGACTTGACTGATTTTAGGCACCCAGGCTAGTGACCATTTGATTTTTAAACATTCATATGTGAAAAGTCCGTCAGCATAGTTACAAATTTTTAGTCCGTCCATTTTTATAGGCCTATAGAATAAACTGTACACATCAAAAGGAAACCTTACTCTCATTATTATAGTCTATGACTATAGAACATCAAATAACAACATTATCCATGTATGATCCCATGGATAATCATACATTTTCATGTTTGCACTTACAATATCAATTTTCAAACATTTATGAACAATATTTTGAACAATAAAATTGTATATTGCTAACAGGATTTTTGGGGAGAAGGGGTAGCCAATTGGATATTTCTATAATATTGTATTGGATATTTAATAAATATTGATAGTATTGTGTTTAATCTGTTAATGTATTCGTCCACGGCAGCGCTGTGAATGTGCATGAATGATCATTCAACAAGGTGTAGATTATATATATATATATATATATATATATATATATATATATATATATACATACATACAGTGCTTAACTTATGACGGAACGCGGCGGAACGGCGTTCCGGTACCTCTATTAAGGCCAACGCGAAATTATTTCAAACACAATCCCATTATTATGCATTTTAAAACATTTTCTTCTGTTTTTAAAAGAAAATAATGGCTTAAGAACACGTCTTTTGAAGTTCAAACTAAAAAAAAAAAATTATCGGTAGAGGGGGCGTTCTGGTACCTAAAATTTTATAAATCAACCACTGTGTATATATATTGACAGGTGTAATGTATTTATAATTCATTGATAATCATCTTTAAAATATTTATATATTTTAAAGAAACTAACCAAATAATTATATTTTTTACTATACATACACAATTTTAATACATGGTTCACACCAAAATATTAGCCAAAACATCCTAACTACCCTTGATGTGTGAGACTTAGACCTCGAATTAAATATTAATTATGTTGTGCCAGTTGAATATTATAGCGTTGTTTCGTTGTCTATGTAAGAATTGGTTGTTAAAATTAAAACCAATTAAGTAATGCTGATTTACGCATTTTTTCTAGAAGCCTATGAAGAAGAGATCCAAGACTGATAAGTTGTACACAGATGTCCGATTACTGGGAATCAAAGTTATTGACGACGTACTCAAGGTCAGTATTATTTTTATTAATTCTTACTATTTACTACAACATTGCATTCAATATGTTAGTGAAATGTATTGTTATTTTGAGTAAGCAATTGTTTGATGACAGCTTTAATGAAGTTCAACGTTGATGTTTTATCCATTTGAATGTTATTGTATGATTCAATGTCAATTAAAAGAACAATGCGAGGAAGAAAATTGTGAATAAGTGTTTCTGTTAACCATTGTTTATAATTTTAATCGTTCATTTAGTTCTGCTAGTCTTAATTTTTTTTCTTTCTTTTTCTTCTTCTTATATTTAAGCATGAATCGTTCATTTGTAACAAATACATTACAACTTTACTTTTAACGTAAACCATAAATTATCTTTTATCTGTTGTCATGAAAGGTGACCCGACGGTCTAGGGGTAAGATGTCAGACTTCTGTGCTGGGGTCCAGGGTTCAATCCTCGGTCCCGGCAAAGATTTATCTGATTACCAAACCCTTCCTTCACCTCTGACAAAACGTGTATTAATCACAACTTGTGAATGTAGGGAATGCCAGGCCTCCACCGTGGTTCGGATTCCACGTTAAACTGTAGGTCCTCCATTTCATCTCACAATCACCCTACCATTACACATTAGCGTAAGTGCGTATAACCCGAACGGGTAGTAAGACGCGGTGCTAATAATAATAATAATAATGTTGTCTTAAAGTTCTGGAGACAGTCTGGTCCGATGAACCTTGTTTTGTGATACTAAAGGGTGTAATTAGGTCGTAGAGGCCTGTGGTCTAGGGGAATATCAACCAAATAGGTTCGTTTGCTGGACATAGTTCAGACTACATCGGCCAAGATAAAAAGGCCTCCTTAAGATCTGCTGTATAAAGGTAGAGTAGAGGGAAAGCTAGGAATGTAAGAAATTATTTTATAATGTACATACGGGTTATTCCTGATCCTTTTCCAGAAAAAATATTGGACATTTTGTGGAAAATGCAAGTACTATTTTTTGTTCTGTACTACTTTTATCCACAAAGTTCCTTACTATTTTTATTAATAGCCAAATACTGTTTATTTATACTCAGGGGTAGATCCACGGGGAGAAATGAGAGAGGCAACGAATTAAAAAAAAACTGAAATTTAGCCGAAATAAACACATCTGAGCGGATCATCGAAAAAAGCGGCAAGAAATTATCCGGACGAACGGGAATAAAATCCAGGATAGAACCCCTCCCTCAAGGGGGTGTACCATATTTCATGTCCCAAACCCCCCTCCCCCCAGTAATAGTTCCTCCCTCCCCAAAATTTCTCCCTAGATCCACCCCCGCCCCCCCGCCCCCCTAGAGAAACCACAACCATAGCTAATACGTGCTTAGCCTATTATCATTTATAAGATTTACAAAATACCTATTTAAAGTAAACACAAAACCAACCATATTTTAGTTTTACTTTTCTTGATTTCCTCATCTGGGATTCATTTCACAGAAACATGGAAATGGAACGTAAATAATGTATCACTCTAAACTATGATGATCATACTTTCTTAGGGGTTCATCTTAATTTTGTGTATATATAATTTAAATGCATAATTAGTCTGAGATGTACCTAATGATACCCCCATATTATAATTGCAGGAAATCTCGATAGGGCTAGAGGAAGCTCAAAAGGTTCGCCTAGATACCGAGACTGCTATGGACGAACTAAAGGCGGAATGTGGACTGGGAGAAATGGCCAACATGAAACAATGTCTACGTCTGTTGCTTCAGAGACTATGGGCTTGCCCCCAGATCATGGGAATCTCACTCGTCGACCAGAATGGAGTAAGTATTCTATAACCAATCAATGTAAAATGTGAACACTTAGCTCTGTATGTAGCAAATCTATCACGCCATTTCAGCATCAACATTTCATTGTGTTTGAAATAGGGTTACAAGTAATATATAAGGAGTCATTAAATGTATACATAATCATCATCATCATCAACTGTTTACAGCCCGTGGCCTTGATCAGTTTAATAAAATGCCTTCATCTTCCTAAATACTTCCACCACTCTTCTTGCTCTCACTTGCACACTTGCTGTTATCTGCTCCTCCCATCTCTTTCTTGGACTCACTTGAATTCTTTTTTCCTACAAATTTCATCTCCATAGTTAAATTTGGGTATTGTAATCAAAATGGTTCAATTATATAAAAAAAAAGAAACAAGAATTTATTTTACTTTTAAAAAATGTTTGGTCTTATCCTCCTTTTTAAATACTGGGATGACAAACATTTGTCTCTGAGCCGAACTTTGTTTTGAAAAACTAAATAACCCCTATAAGATTTTTTATCGCATTCACTAAGTATATCTGAAATTTCATTTTCAGTTACCAATGCTGAAAGTAGAAACCAGCCAAATGCCACTACATCTACATAGAGCTATAGTAACGTTTGAAAAAACTTTAATAGAACTTCAATACATGATTGACAACGTTGATCGACTTAACAACACACTAAACAGCAAGCTTATCTTGTTGATGGAATTTTACGAGGATCTTCCTAGTTTGGGACCACAATCAGGATACAAAGGAAAGAAGTACAACCGTATGTTGGAAAACTACACTTGGAACGTGAGGATACTTCGTGGTCAGCTCGATCTACTGGCGGCCAGTAAAAAGGAATGCTCTAATTCCATTGCTCAGGTGGGACCTTACACTTTATCTTGCACTCACATTTGTTGTATCATACATTTTGGTTTTATTTACTTATTATTATTATTATATCATCATCATCACCGCGTATTACTACCCATTCAGGTTGTACGCACTTACGCTATTGTGTAATGGTAGGGTGATTGTGAGATGAAATGGAGGACCTACAGTTTAACGTGGAGTCCGAACCACGGTGGAGGCCTGGCATTCCACACATTCACAAGTTGTGATTAATACACGTCTTGTCAGAGGTGAAGGAAGGGTTTGGTAATCAGATAAATCTGTGCTGGGTCGGAGGATTGAACCCCGGACCCCCAGCACATAAGTCCGACACCTTACCCCTAGACCACCAGGTCATCTTCTATTTATTAATTAAAATTGAAAATAATTTTTGTTCAGTCTATAATCTTGATTTTTAATTTAATAGTCAAACATTTAAACCACAAAAATAATTTCTTAAAACTTATACTCTTATAAAAAAAATATCAACAACTAATATACAATACGGTTTTATTAAAACTGTTCGTCCTTTTATTTTATTGAACTTATTATATCCAGTTGATTAAACACAAATCACTTTCAAACCAGGAGTCGGTTGAACACACGACGCAATGGAAAATGGCATTAAGTCCTTGACTTAAGCGAATTCTTAGATACGCGGTTGTCGTACTTCAACTAAATACTATCAACGCCATCTACAAAGCACCACTTTAAACTTAATAGATGTCGTTTCTATAGATCTGACACACAGCTGATATTGTCAATGCTCTTTTGTTTTCTTCTGCCTTGAGCGAAAGTTGTGTCTTGCTAGCGGACCTAAGTGGTACCTAAGCCCAATATTATATAAAGTCTCGTCAAAGTCCTCGTAACTTAACTGATCGTCAAGTCTAACCGTTGGTCAAACTTGACGCTGTGGCTTACAACACTATCTTTATGCGCTCGTCAAATTACGAAAAAGTGCCTTCCATTAGTCCTTATCGTTAACCTTCTGATAGCGTTAGATTTGTTTCAACGCTTTTGACTGGCTTAATTTAACCATATAGAATATAAGAAAGTTATTATAACGTCTATGGAGCTGTTCTGAAAACAAATCAAGGCAAACCTTAGTCCAACTTATCAAGTCAAGTCTTTGTAAGGTTATCTGCTATCGTTTATTGTATTTCTTTTTTGCGAAAATGTATGTTGTGAATAATAAAAGAGAACGAATTTTAAATTTTAGCAAAGAAGAGGAAATGTTGCTAGTAGAATATAGATCTTCAAAGCATTAGTATTAAACGTAACATTTTATAAATATTAGAATTGGCTAGGATGGCAAATTCATAAAACTTGATATTAATATAATAATAATAATAATAATATGAAATTGACTAGCATGTTTAAAGTGGAAGACTTCAACACTAAACAATGACAAATCAAAAATGTCTTAACTTTGAACAGCGTACGCAAGGTCGAGGACTTTGTCGCTGAATAAAACTCCCCAAAAATAAATAAATTTAATAGTGTGTTCAAAGCCAAAAACATCACTAGTAAATAGGGAGATTCCAACAATATATAAAGTTTGCAGAGACAAAGATTTTAATATTCAACAAGGACATTACGTTACAAATATATAAATATTTATTTTGACTAGAGCGTTCAAAGACGAACATTTTAATACAAAACTAGCTTGTCAATAATGGTGACAACTTTTGGGGCCTTACACAAAGAAAATATCTTAATACTACGGAAAAGTTCGCAATCAGAATAAAGTTAATAGAACAGTGTTAGATGCAAATGCCCTGTATAACAAATAATCCCAAATAATCAGAAAAAACCATACCATTTTAAGGCGGCCCGCGTCCCTCTTCTCCGCTTAATGCAACCAATGTAACTATGATTACATGCACAATGTCACCTATCAAGTGTGCATTTCTCATACGTATATAAAGGAAAATATATCCGCAATCAAAGTTAATTTTCCTCAAATATGTTTCCCAATAAATGACCCAAACAAATTTGATCAGAGCGGCGGTAATAGCGCAACCCAAGGTTAGGCGCCTGGTGGTAAAGACAGAAAGCTAGTTCACATTTTAACAAAAAGAAAATTTCCCCATAGCGTTAAATTAAAAATAAAACGTGGTTACAGATTAACCATGATGATACCCAACAAACGCTTCCCATGAGAGACAATTTAAATTTACAAGTCCGAATCAACCATTTTGAAGAGATCCCCACATATTTATCCGAAAGAGAATTTTGATCAATTAAATTAACCCTCAGCTTAATTTGCCGCTCTCACCTTCTGCAAGCCTATGGTACAATGAGTCTCGACCGTACGGCTGTTACCCGACTAACAATATCCAAATTGACAGAAGCGCCAATCTATGTCATCTTAGAAAGAGCGGATTTATTTTTGAGTACCGAGTCACTTTCGTGACTCTTAACCTCGTGTATGATTAATTATTTACCTTGAGGTGAAACCTATGAGATGAAGCTGTAAGAAAATTACAGAAGTATGAATTACAATGAGTCTCGATACTAGCGAAACATCACAATATATAGCGAGCACACGAACTGACATGCTCCCAGAGAGTAAGGGGAAAGGAGGGGAAAATGAGGGGAAAGCGGAGTGGAAGGGATCGAGCCCGACAGCGTGGGGAATGAACGCGGACACCCTGGGAACTAGGAGAAGGATCGGGAATAGCCCAGGCATGGCGCATGGCTTTCTTCTTGAGCAGAGAGTAGAATCACACCTCCATTCAGTCCGTGGAGTTGTGTGTTAGAGAGATGAGTTTAGTGCATATGTGCGCAGGAGCTAGAGTCCAAATGACAGAGGGTGAGTGTTATCCCATTTGTTTGAACATGTTACATGTAACTCGTTACAAGTGGGCGGCAAACTATCTAGTGCCTATGGGCGGCAGAGTCGTAAATTCGCCCCTGAAGGAGAGCTGTGATTATTATTATTACTATTATCATCATCATCATCATCAATAAGAAAGAATAGATTTCCAAATAGTTAATAACGTATTTCATCACATTATTTTGCTCTTCATTAAGTAGACCTTCAATTTTGATAGAAAACTAGCATCAGGGGCCTCATGGTTTAAGGCGTTACTCTCGTAGTAGACTAGACTGCCTATTACAGGAAGATTGAGGTGCGAATCTCGGTCGGGTCTACTGAGATGGTTTTTTCCTAAATAGTTTTTACTCTCCTTCCACGCAAGTTCGGGTACACTTTCTATAAATATAACCGTCCTCATCCCTAAAGCCATTAGTGTAAATAGTATATAAGCGTATGGCCCGAAAGGGCTGTAAGACGCGGTGATAAAAATGTGAAAGAAAAATATTTGTCAAATATGAAAGTTATATTACCATAGTGTATTATTCAGATTTAAGAGGTGTTTTGTTAAAATATCAGCAATGTTAAATTAGTTTACTAATTTAGTAGAAGACAAACTTTGATAAATGAAGTTAAATTATTTATGCACTGAGATTGTAAAATTGAAGCTTATAAAAACATTAGTGTTAACTTAATAAAATATTAAACAATAAACCTTGATCCACAGTAGCATACATTCATATAAATAAATAAATTATAAAATTAAAAAATGAAGTTATGAATTATTTTAAAAATGCAAGGGTATGATTATTTCTACTGAAGATTCAGTATGTCATAGTGATAGTATCAATATAAAGGACGATATCTTTAAAAATGTTTAAAACGGTGTCTCTTTTGTTATTTAATCCTTACAGGTTCACAGCTCATCACCGATATTTGAAAACTATGTTAGTAGAGAAAGATCTCCAGGTTTCAGTAGAAACCAAAGAAAACTCAATCTTTTCTCGAAACGACCCAGTTTGGACCCCAATAAAATGGCAGCTAATGCTTCTGGACGAAGTCCTACGTCAACGGCCCCACTGAGTCCAGCCAACGACATCAAACCAAAAAGTATTTTAAAAAAGTCCAACTCTAACATTGAACAAGGAAGTGTTGGTCCAAAAAAACTCTCTCCTACGACGAGTACGAGGTCTAACTCATGGGTTGCGGAAAATCCAGAACCAGTAAAAAACACAAGTGAATCCTTTTGACCTAAAACCAACCCAAATGTTACGATGTGAGAAGGAGAGACAAAATATTTAAAATATGGGAACATGTGGGATTAACAAGCTATACATTTTGTGCCTTGTGGCTTTATATAGAAATTTCGTACCTAATTTTTTTAACAGCATAATCCTTCTTTATTTATAGCATTGATGTGATACCCATTCATTCGATAGGAAACAGCACTTGTATATGTTTTTAATAAACCTTTCGCTGTATTTCAATTTTCTGAGTGTTCCTCATATTTGCTTATTTATCAGATAAATTGTATTTCTAGCATGCCAAATTTATGATATGATTCAAAGTTACATGGTCATCAAAAATTGATGTACCAAACTGTATAAAAATTTACCAAAAAAATAAATAATTATTAATTCGTCGACAACTGCATGTGCAGAAGTGTTCAACAAAACGTAGGTAATCCTAGATTAGAAAAATTGAGAAGAATTTGTTTACTGCAACAATTTTCGAATTTAAAAAATATATATATTTTTTAAACTCATATCGATTCCAGCCCGTTGTTGACATGGGTAAGTTGTTTTTTATCTTATGTTTTATCTTTAAGAAATATCAATGCCTGTTGTAGCCAAATGGTTACATTTCAAAAAGAATTTTTAAATTATGTTAACAAAAACTTTTTTTTTTCTAAGTTATACAGAGATTTTAAAATTAATATCTAAAAATATTTTGGGCTGGAGGTTTACCTTTTTTTTTATGAAGATCAGCATTTTTAAATATATGCAGGTTTATCTAAAACAGTATACCTGATTACATAATAAAATATGTTTGGAAATAAATGAATATATAATAGACTAATTATTGAATTAATGGAATTGAATTGAAATTATTTATTTAATAAAATAAATTTGCTATAATTTTAAGATAACATGAGTCGTTCAAATGTTAATGAAGATATTTAATTATGGAATCGTGGACACCTCTTTGCGAGAAGTATGAATAGTAAATATTAATTTGAGTCTCAATTATTATTGTTTCACTTTTTTTTTTATCAACGCATCTTACTACCCGTTCAGTTTATGTGGTTATGTAACAATTACACTAATGGTTTTAGAGAGGATTTATTTATAGAAAGTGTATCAGCATTTTCATGTGGGGAGAGTGGAAAACCGTTTGGAGGAAACCACCCTTAGTACACCCGACCGAGATTCGAACCTCGATTTCCCCGTCATCAGCAGTCTAGTCTATTTCTATAGTAGCATCTTAGACCATGCAGCCACCGAAGCGGGTCATTTATTATTATTTTAATACCAGTAGGCCTAATACTGCCTAGTAATCTGTAGTGAAGTATTATTTTAGTTTAAACAAAACAACTTGACTAAGTGGTGTTCAGTCATAAATTTGTGAGCCATTAACATCAAAAAAAGTAAAAAGTAAATATGTGATTTAAAAATCTTGTTGAGTGAAATTAAAAGTAATGAAAGTTTATTCCATGTTTTGAGTATAAAGGGGATAATGTACTGTATAGTAATATTATTAAATTATTAGGTAGTAATTAAGTTAAACTTACTGAACCAAAGATGAAAAATAAACTTTTCCTCTAATACTACTGTGTTCACTCATATTGTCAGACTTTCCTACAACTCTTCAGAAGCTATATTTCCACTAAATAAAGCAGTAACATTCTACTAACAAGTTTCAGAATTTTCCTGAATTTATCATTTAAATGTATAAATAATATCAATTACTATGAATTATTATTTTGGAGGACAGTAAAGAATGATTGTATGTTATAATAAGTTAACCAAAATCTCTTTACTGGGATTTTCCCTAAAATAAAACTTATTTTAACATCGGTCATGGCCCATATCGTTAAATTGTTTGATCAAAGCCTCAAATAAACAGTTTCTTAAGAACTCTAGTCAAAATTTCAGTACTGGTATGGTAAAAGCGTTTGTTTGAAGGTCTGATGGAATGTGAGGAATTTTGATCGCACTACTAGAGGGGCTATAGGCACTAGCTATACCTCATTTTTGTTTTTTTGTTTTTACGAATAGACACATCCTAAAGATATAAAAAATTACTAGATATACTTTCTTGTATTCATACGTCTTGTCGTGTAATTTGAAGCTGTCACTTTTGATATAAATTATCAATACCTATAGAATAACAATAATAATAATTATAATATAGTAAAATGTTATTAATGTTTACCCAAACAAATTTATATATTTTCTAAAAAGCTGATTCGAATGTCCGTTCGTAGGAAAAGTCAAAGTATACAATTGTGCAGTATCTGTAAAACCAACTTTTTTTTTTTTAAATACCTCGTATTTTATTTTTTTATAAGAAAATACAAATTATCATTCATGTTTATCATTATTGGTATTATTTTTGACCCAGTGACAGTGTAGTATAAAAACCAGATTGTGGAAGCTTATTCTCTAAAATACTCCCAAATATGCACACATATATACACTAAAAATGCACAAAAATTCAATAAAAACTTTACAATAAGAAATAAAGAAGTAAATGATTTTATATATAGCTCCCCGTCCCATCACTGTGGCTGGTCAAAGGGCTTAAGACCTATTTAAGTTCCTCTAAATTCTAGTTGTAAAGCATTACTGCATTCAGCATTCTGGCTACCACATGGATCGTCAAATAATGAATCACAACTAGCTGTGAAGAAACACTTTCTTGCACTGCACAATTAGATCGTTAGCTTAAACGAAGTTGTTTCTAGTGTATTCACACACACTGTGTAAAGAATGTGAAGGACGGTAAGGTGCACCATGGCCGGATAAAATGCCTCATGCCTTGATCATAAATAGGGCACTCTCTATAAATCAAGGTAGATACAATTGTGTCTTCCAGATTTTGCTCAGGCCAGAGGGTTTGAATTGAGATACAGAGGAACTTAGTTAGCAACAGTGATATGAATAATAGCTTCAAGCTATTTTGTTGTGAGCAGATGAGCTGCAAAAGGTACTTTTTAAGTTTCCTGGCAATTAAATTTAGCATTTATGGTCCTTTAAATAGTTTAACTGTCAAAGAGGCCGTAACATAAAGATGTAGATACTATGAAGTACACACTTAGTGTATGCTTTTATAAACTATAACCATAAAGGTATACAAAACATACCAAACAACCATAATTGTTTCTAAATTCGTGTTGCACTATCATGCCTAAAAACAAACTTGTACATTGGTATGTCTAATAAATATATACATACAATTGCAAGAACTTCTGCAGTCTGGTTATACTCTTATTTATATAAAATATTTAGTTCATATTAATTTCCTGTTGTGTTTACTGGCCTATATTGCCTAAGATAGAGGATTTAGAGAATAACATGAGCGTGCGCTTATATTTTTAAATGAGATCAAATTTTGAAGATAAACCTATTTTTGAGCTAAATATAAAGAAAAAAATCGCCTTTTTTTAAATGCATAAGTTAAAAGAGTTTATCGAAACTAAACAAAAAGTCTAATAAGCAGCGTTTCGACCAATTTAAATTAGCCATATTTGAATACAAACTTAAAGTTTTACAAATAAATATCTAAGAAATTGATATCTAAGCTCAATTCTATTAAGACAATATCATTTGGCATAGTAACATAAATAAATAGTCCCATAGGCTCACATGTAATAAAGTAATATCGTGCCCATCTATGTTGATCTTGGTAGATAAATAAATGTCACTTACCTTTTATAGTTAATTTATTATTTGTTTTTAATTCAAGTTGCATATATAAAATAAGTTTCCTAGCATATTAAGTAGTTGAAATTATTCAGCAACGTGGCCCTACTACAATATTATACCATTATCATATTGTATAATGTAGAAGATCACAGATTCTCAACACAATATTATTCATTCCTGCTTAGCTGTAAGAAATTTATTCTTTTTCGCAGCCAATATAAAAGTATATTATACATAAACCTAGTCTCAGACCAATAATATAACTGAATTGAAATAATTTTCAAATGAAAAATATATGGTACTATCCAATACTTTCTTTCAATATAGTAGCCTAAATAATTAACATTAAAAACCCAAAAGTGAAATTTCAAGTCCAATGTATACTTCAAACAATACCTAATTTAGACGTACTGGGTCAAAATTAGAGGTCAACCCAAATTCGATTTTTACAAAGACAGTTGGCATCCTTTCTAATGAGCTTCAAATGCTTGATCATGAATTCATCACATACATAATATAGATGTGTTGAGAACACGATATAAAGATTCCCAACAAATAGTGTGCATAACTTTCTTGGTAATGTAATGATTTCTTTCAATGTCATACGTTTATGTTTGGACCAAAAATATGTGATAGAGAAGGGTGTGTCAAAATGAAAGTTCTCCTGGGCAAAAGATTATGCTTGAGGGGGACGTGGTGAATGGTTTAAGATGAGTCTTGTTTCTAAATTATCAGCTATCGTGTAGCTCAAATACTTTAAAATACTGTAGTGCTTACAATTAATTTGATGATATATATTATAAAATATATATATAATTATCTATGTATAATAAAATATTCTATATTATTTATATGTGTATTATATATTATACATATAATATTATATATAAATATATATATATATATTTATTTATTTTACCCTTCAGCAATTTGATGTATATGTGTACTTTGATTCCTTTAAATTATATATTTTTTTATTTGATTTCACATAGTAACTACACTTACATTTCATTTAAAGTAATTTATTAAAAATGGAGCTGATTGTACCTTAAGGAAAAATGACTGTGAAATCGTTAGAAAATTTAAAATAATAAGCTAATAATAATTGTCTTACCACACGAATCCTTGCAGTCAACCCCAAGAATAACACGTAATATATTAATTATTAAAAATTAGACTCAGCACGGTACTAAAAAGAATATGTATTTTTACATTTAGATTAATGTGTATTATACCTTAATATATGCTACAATATTCCTTGTAAAAACTTGCCACCAGAGAGAGTTTGGGCTGTTTTGCTATTTACAACTGTATATATTATATTTAAATACCTACGTCTTCTTTTTAATTTATGAAAATAGTATTATTGACAAAATGAGCCATGAATGAAAATTGTGAGACAGGGTATACAATATTATGTATGGATTTTAAAGCTTTAGAAATGACAAAAATGAAACCAACACCAGATTAATGAAATATAACAGAACGGCTTTTAAGCTTTTGTAGAGATTTATTGTGGTTTTATTGTTTGTAATTTGCAACGGAAACAATCCGTATTGGGTCACAAAAACAAATATAATAATGGAATTGTGTATTTATCAAATAAAATATATTGTTTTAATTTTTTTTTTTTTTCGTGAATACAACTAAGACATTGACTTGCGCCAAGGCCAATGTCCTTTCTTTGGGGTTATAATAGTACTATTTGTTATAAATAGTTGAAATCTTTAATCATTTGTATTTACCCTTCTACAAATTGCACATGTTTTAGAAGCATCAACAAGGTTAATGGTAGTAAAATTTTAAGAGTGTATAAGATTTTATGGAAAAAAAAATAATAATAATTTTAAGCTGTCAATTAAATTTCCAGAATATTGTATAGGTAGCTCCGAAAAAAAAGGGGGGCTTATAAATATAATTAAATGCCAATACGTGTTTCCCAATTCTACCACGCCAACGGGCAAATAAATTATTAGGAGTAAAGTAAGATAAAAAACAAAAAATGCGGCTTTTGAATGTTGAAACAGATGAATATAATGATATCCTGAATTAATAATTAATGACATACATTTATTAAATAATCTTTTTTTAGTTCATCGAAAGAAGAAAATTTGTGTTAATTGATGTTTTTCTGTCTCAGGTTACATTAAATCTGGTTAATGCATAATTAATAACTAATAATACATATAAAATAATGTGCATTAAGTTAAAATCACATTATTTTCAATAACAGTGCTAACAATAATAGGAATAAATATTACACAGACTTTAATTGTACTTGATCATTTACAACCCTTGAAATTGAGACTCATTAGTCCAATGAGAATGAAGGAGAGGCTGAAGACAATGCCTTACACCTGTATTCACAGCAGACGGAAAATACCTTCTGTTCAACTTTGAAATGCCTTTTAATATCCTTAATTGTTTGTTATTCTCAAAATTTCTTTGGTCTAGTGCCAATAAATACGATTGTAAATGTGATTGAAAATAAAGTAGAAAAATAATTAATAAAACCCTTTTCATTAGGTTGTTGGAATCAGATCCATCTTAATATTCAAAAGGGTAATAAAATTGTAACTATGGCCCTACTAAAATTAAGTTAATTTTATATTTGAAATAGGTATACAATATAATGAACATTAGTTTTGAATGTTCATTTGTATATTGAATTGTACTCTGTAAGCTATGTACAATTCGTTATTAGCTATCTATGAATTATTTATTAATTCAAACTGAGCCTTATAGTTTTCTTCTCCACCAATTAATTTTAGGAAGTAGCGTGAAGTAATGATATCAAACTCAGACCTCGGTGGTGGCAAAACGCATGATGTTGGTACTGTCATATTACTAAACTAGTATTATTCAACTTTACAAGTATGTTTTACTGTAGGATATTACTAGTGTTGAAAAATATACACTATATTTAGACAAATATGTTAATTTCAAGACTAACGACATATTATGAGAAAAAAATCAAAGAAAACATGCAAAAATACGCATAATTATGACGTCAAAACTGGATAACTACATTAAAGTAATAGTTCTCGTTAGCTCCTTGAACTCTTTGGACAATTCATTATACATGTTAACTGAATGACCTTAAATCTAAATTAATACTTTGCACCGTGTACTATATTATTTACAGTGACAATTTTATTGTGAGAGATAGAAAAAGTAGACGTTATATTTTATTGGTCTGTTTGATCCATAATAATATTTCCAATATTGCAGTTTTATGGCTGAGTCTTCTAGAGATAATCAATTGCTCAACCAATTTATTTAGCTGGATTTAAGTTACATTTGCCCAAATATAGTCCCAACTAAAGCTTGAAAATCAGTACAGTTTTGTTTAATAAAAAGATAGTTTATGATTTTAAAATAAAATCTCATGAAAGGAGGTTTAATCAAAATAATATGTTTGTCAAGCTCCATTTTTTTATAGAGAAACTAGATATAATTTTATTTTATATTACTGACAGGTGAAATCATATTTTTTCTAAATTTAAAGAATGTGTGTTTGAAAGGGATTACACCTCTTAAATACCTCTAATGCCAAATACGCCATGATACATTAGTAAGCGTTTCTTGGAACCTCAAAATTGTATTTATAAAACACAGTTTATTAAAAACAAGATCTGAAATAATAATACTGAAAATACAAATACTTGGTGTGGAGTTAACCTGAACATGTCAAAAACTTTTTGTTTTTCATGGTTCCCATTTTATACTATTTCAAAGTAAAATGAATGAGGATTGGTTGCATTCTATCTGTTAGCTTTATAAAAAAAAATTACCCATAATGTTATTCTTTTAATGATCTTGTTAGTATTTTATAAATTATATTATTTTGATGATAGAGAATAAATATAATCCCTGGATGTGTTCTGAAAAAAGGTCCTTCACTCAAAGAAAAGTATTAAAGTAAAATAATAGATTGTTTTGAAGACACACAAAAGCTTAAAATGAAATAAAATATCACTTAATCTTAGTTTCAAAACCATTTATCTCCCTTATGACGAAGTCATGTGAAGTTAATTAAAAAGTAATACATATTGTATTACTCTATTTTACGCTAAAACTTCCACTAACCGTTCTCTAGAATATTTTAAAAGATTATTTTCTGACAGGCTAAATCTTGTGGTGTTTGTATAACTAATATCATATTTACTAGACGAATAATTGAAATATATTTCACTATTCTTTAATGAGCGAAAAGACATGGGGGATAGCTTGACGCAGTGTAAAAATATACATTATTCAATAATTTCATACTTCCCTTTCTAATATCCGTTAGGTACATCTGCATATTAACGATGTGTCTCAATTAGTTGACTAATGAGAATTGGTGACTTTGCCAGTTCTAATTCTGTTTATGATAAAGCTACTTAATAATAAGGTGGTGTGAAATTGGATGTGGTATGAAGAATTTCGAATTATGGTGACGTTATTCGCTATATATATAGCGAATAATGTCACCATGATATAGTAATTATATATATAATTATATAATTTTGAAATTGTTTCAACGGAAACTAAAACAGTATTTTTTTTATCAATCGATTCTTCTTTCCCCTTCCGTTTACGACTTTGCGTACAATATACAAATCTATTAGTTCCATGATTTTTCTCAATAGGGAGATTTGGGGGGACTTTTTATGTATGTAACAGTTTGTTTTGAATATCCTGTATTAGGTTTGGTCTAAAAAAGTAGCCTAAGTATTTTACACCCTCAATGTTATTTATTTTAGTTCGACTTTTAGAACTTAACAAAAATCCATTCCAATTTTAACATAATATTGTATATTTAAATCAAAATTACAGAAAAAAAGCTGGTATTTGTATAATTTTATAGCAATTATATAGATATATAATAAAAAATATGAAAAAGTGTTGTATATTTTATTTACAGGTATATATTTTGTCTAACCAATTAAATCTACATACAAATGCGTTTTGTCTTGTGCTGTGAATTTCTTATTGTTTAAAATTGATTAATGTTTTATTATTAATAAATTACACTATATACTGGTTTAATGTTGTATATTTATTATTACCTTTATTCTTAAATGGCACTTTAAATTTACTTTAAAATAATTATTATATTTATACAGATAAAAGAGCACTAATATTAGACACTACAAATATTTTACCCACATGAAATTGTAACTAGTCATTGTCTAACGCTTTATGTAATCTAAAAATGATATATAACCAAAATCTAATTACTGTCCAAAGTTCATAATACTGAATTTTTATTTTTATATGTATGGAATTTAGTAGGTTTAAAAAATATAAATGTTGTTGATATAGGTACATAAAGATGATGTTATAAAATTAGAGTGGAATATCTGTATTAAAGTAGAACCAAATCAATGAAGTGGATATTATAGTTTGACTAAGTTCTGTGTTTCTACAAATGACATTTATTTTATTCTAAATTAGAAAACCTTTCAATTTATATGAACAATGCTCATAAATAAGTGAAATAAAAATGTTATACAGTACTAGCATTTTTGTAATACAACATGTATTTTATTTCAGTCTACTCTGAACCCTCTCAAATCCTATATAAATTCAGACCAAGCATTAACTATTTATATCTGTATTTAAAGTACAACGTATCTATCATTTAAAATGCCTAATAAAATTTCGAGCTTAACCTAAAGTATACTGACATCTGGTGCGTTTTACTGTCTCATGACAATCTTATAAATGTTGTTTTATAAACTAACCAAAGTGAAATTCCAAGCCCCCAGAGTTTTCAAATGCTGCCGTATGGCGTGCCTGTGTAGATTTGTTTACTGTTTCACTTGTTTTGCTCCCATAATTTAGTTTGTTGATAAATTTAAGGACTAATGACTATACTTTTGAGAACCTATTAAAATAATTTAGACGTAAAAGAGGTATTGGATAGAAATGAAAAAAAGAGCAAATTCCATTAAAAATAAATTTGCAAATCATTTTAAATCACTCGGGGCTACTGTTTCAATGTTAGTTTTTGTCAAGGTTAAATTATAACCTCAGCTTAAGATGTTTATTACCTGTTTCAATGCTAGGTTAAAACATAACCTGAGCTTAAACTACAGGTTTGAATAAAGTTAACTAATACTTTAACCTGACATTGAAACATTAACCCTTAGAGCATTTGGAAGGATATTTATGAAAAAAACTTCCAAGTAAGAGATTTGGATTATCAATCTATTGGTTATCAAAGTCGTTAATGTTTGTAGTTTTACATATGAATTTCAATAATTTAGGTATTTATGTTTAGGGGTCGCTAAACTACTACGATTACAAAAATTTGCGTAATTTAATTTTTGACACTTTTTTAAATTATTTGTACATCTGGAGCAATTCACATTAAAGTAGTTCTTTATTCGATTTCTAAACTTGAAACTCGTTTTATTTTTTTAATTGAAGAACAACTCCATATTTGTGATGTAAACACATGTAGACAGCTAGTTGGCCTACCTACGGCCATGTTCCAGACAAAACCCTGTAGACCTATTTTATACAATATTTTGCGTTAACGATAGATTTGTGATTAAGATACAAACCATTTTCACTCCATTTAAATAGACCTACTTTTCTAAATGGCTGTGGAAAAAAAAATTCTATAAATGAAAATTTTAAGGATAGGTAAACATAGGAGCTTATAATTTAAAGGGTAGAGTTATAAATCTTTATTTTTCAGTAACCTACTTAGTATTGTGTAGGCTATTTTTCTTTATTTTGTTAATCTTGTTAGATTTTTTCGAGGGTCATATTTATCAGAAATTAAAGATATTATCCTTTTTACATATTGTAAGAACAAATTCTATTTCGGCATAATAATGTATTGTTCTTCTAAATTCAATTGAGGCAGATGTTAGTTTTTTGTTTAGCTTATTTTAAATATATATATATATCTGCTCATGGACATGAGATAGGTCTTGTAGGAAGAAGCGGAGGCTTCAGATCATTATTTATATTATGTAAGGATAATTGTTTGGACTGACAAAATTTATTTATCTATAAAGTTTCGAGTAACTATACAAGTTGTTTACCTTTTACATACCTGTCATATTTTGGGCCCTGATAATATAAGGCCAAGTCTATTGTTCTAAAACTTAGATTACTCTACTAAGATGATAGTTAGGAAATTAGACGTTATTTTTTGGTAGCGCTAATAACGCGTCACTTGTACAGAAGTCAGATATTAACTTTTATTATAGAACTGTTGTTTATATTATGATTATTAATGTTTTCTTTGTTAGGGTTAGGTTTGGTACTAAATTTTATAGCCATTAGTTGTATTTTTATTTATGACAAGATTGATCTGTTTAACGTAAATTATTATTGGGTCTAAACAGATTATCGTTTAAAGTTTAGATGCATTTTGGGAGTAGTGGCAAGTTAAGGAAGGAAGATGAGAACATTTAAATGAGTAATATGAAATAAATGTTAGTCATTTACGTTAGTCTTAGGAGATAGATAATAAATATCAAATATCATGACGTTGTGTTTTTTTAGATTGACACGGAATATTCTTGTTGTAAATTAAAACTTCTCATTGATAACTTCTCCATATTGGGTTAAAACTATTGTTCTATGGTGATCATAGAGATTTTTCATTTTATTAATGTTTTGGAGTTTTCTAGTAAATTATTCTTCTTATATTAAACTCATACATAACTTAATAAGCAATCTCACGGACTACTCATTTTTATTCATTAATTTATATGTAATCAATACCCTTGGGTCTAGCACTTTCCATTCTTTAAATTTTTATGTTTGGGTGAATAAGAGATTAATTAAGAGTTTATTTTCCTTTTGGCTGCTCGTCTGGTTCTTTCCGCAATCGGGATGAGTTGCGTGTCTGGGTACACTTGGTACACCCAGGTTTTCAATATTTTGTAACTCAAACTACTCACTCCTATCGCCATTTGTTGATTATTATTTTGTATATATCGAACCCCCACTTGATAGCTATTGTGTTCAATCTAGTTACGGTTCAAAGTTGCTGAGACACTGCTCTTGTTTTGGCGAGTAGAGGCAGAGATACTGATATGTTTCTGATGAATAGGGCCTGGTAAGAAGTGGCTGACACAATGCACTTATTATGGTGAATATTGGCTGAGACACCAAAATGACTCTTGTGAGTAGGGCCTGAGACACTGTTATGCCTCTGGTGAATAATGGCCTAGGCAGTTCTATGGCTCTAGTAAAAAGGGCCTGAGACACTGCTTTTGTTTTAGTGAGTAGTACCAAAGTACACAAGTACATACGTCATCAGATACATTCCTCTGGACAAGTGAATAAGTGGTCTGATCACTTCTAGACGAGTACATAAATCATCAGATAAATACCTGCAGACAAGAACATAAGTCATCGGATAGAGAATAACATGAACATTCGCCGATATTTTTAAAATTTAATTTAAATTTTCAAATTTTAAAGGTAACCATATTTTTGAACTGATTCTAAAGAAAAAAAATCCCCTTTTTTTAAAAGCATAAGTTAAAAGAGTTTATCGAAAACAAATAAAAAGTCTAATGAGCAGCGTTTCGACCAATTTAAATTAGCCATATTTTAATACACGCTTAAAGTTTTACAAATAACTATCCAAGGAAATAATATTTAAGTTCAATTCTAATAAGACAATATCATTTGGCATAATAACATACGTTTATGTTTGGACCAAAAATATGTGATAGAGAAGAGTGTGTCAAAATGAAAGTTCTCCCGGGCAAAAGATTATGCTTGAGGCGGACGTGGTGAATGGTTTAAGATGAGTCTTGTTTCTAAATTATCAGCTATCGTGTAGCTCAAATACTTTAAAATACTGTAGTGCTTATAATTAATTTGATAATATATATATTATAAAATATATAATTATCTATGTATAATAAAATATTATATATTATTTATATATATAATATTACAAATATATATATTTATATATATATATATTTATATATTATTGCATATATATATATATATATATATATATATATTATATATATATATATATATTTATATATATTATTACATATACAGCCATTTTATGTATACTTGTTATTTGATCCCTCAAGATTTTTTTTTAAATTTAATTTTGAATAACAATCACACTTACATTTGAATTTAGAGTAATTTATTAAAAACGGAGCTGATTGTATCTTAAGAAAAAATGACTGTGAAATCGAAGGAAAATCTAAAATAATAAGCTAAAAATTGTCTTACCCGCGAATACTTTCAATTAACACCAAGAATATCACCTTGTAATACATTCATAATTAAAAGTTAGATTCAGTTAGTCCGGTACTAAAAGGAAAATGTACTTTTACATTAAAATTAATATGTATTCTACTTTAATGTATACTACAATATTCCTTGAAAAAACTTGTCACCAGAGAGATATTGGGCTGTTTTGCTATTTACAACCATATATTATTATATTTAAATAACCACGTCTTCTTATTAACTTATAAAAATAGTTGTATTGACAAAATGAGCCATGATTGAAAATTATGAAACAGGGTATATAATATTTCGTGGCATTATTAGCTTTAGCAATGACAAAAATGAAACCAACACCAGATTAATGAAATCATTGTGGTTTTATTGTTTGTAATTCGTAAATTGTGTCACAAAAACAAATAATATAGCGGAATTGTGTATTTATTAAATAAAATATATTGTTTTAATTTTTTTAGTGAATACAACTAAGACATTGACTTGCGCCAAGGCCAAATTCCTTTCTTTGGGGTGCTGTAATAGTACTACGTTTGATATAAATAGTTGAAATCTTTAATCAATTGGATGTACCCTTTTACAAACTGCAAGATTAATAGTAGTAAAATTTTTAGTGTGTAAGCTTTTATGAAAAAATAATATAACAATAATAAAATTAAGCTATCAAATAAATTTACACAATATTATATAGGTAGCTCTGAAAATCATGGAGGTTTATATATTGAATTAAATGCTAATACGTGCTTCAAATTTTAGCACGCCAACTTGCAAATAAATTGTCAGAAGTAATCTATTAGATAGAAAAAGGCAGCCTTTAATTGTTGAAACACATGAATATTGATGCTATCCTGATTTCATAATGAATAACATAAGTATATTAAATATTTTTTTTAGTTCATCGAAAGAGATTTTTTTTAATCAATTGATGTTTTTCTATCTCAGGTTACATTAAATCTGGTTAACTCATAATTAATAACTAATAATGCATATAAAATAATGCACATTAAGTTAAAATCACATTATTTTCAATAACAGTGCTGACAATAATAAGAATAAATATTGCACATACTATAATTGTACTTGATCATTTACAACCCTTGAAATTGAGACTCATTAGTCCAATGAGAATGAAGGAGAGGCTGAAGACAACGCCTTAGATCGTTTTGTAGGTTCATTTTATGCACGCGGCATTAGCCGCCCGTCGAAAAAAAACAGTAGTGGGGGAGGACAAATCGTAACCAGTGCTGCCAATTCCTCTATATGTTAGAAAGTGGAAGATGGATTCGTGCATAATTTTTTTTGTATATAGTACATTACGTTGAAAAGAAGGAAAAGAGGATGGGGTGTCCATCCCATCAACTTAGCAAGATTTGAAGATGGGGCATTTCGTAACCTCTACGGAAAATTAAGAGACGATAGGGACGAGTTTTTAAATTACTTTAGAATGTCGGTAGCATCGTTTGATGAGCTAGTGGTCAAATTCCAAGTAACGATTCAAACTCGGCAAAATTTGGTGCAAGGATTATCTTTTTCTTCACATTTTCTTCTATCCATTGACTTTATTTTAGTTTTCGGTTTTTGTATTCCTCCGTTGATGAATCCCAAATTGCTTTCTTTTGCTTAACCTCATCTATAACACGTTCAATATCTAAATCATCCATTTTTTAGAAAAATGAGAAAGAAAAAATTTATTCAACCGACACAATCTCGCTTGGAAACTTCCACACAACTGAACTAGTCCTGTCTACTAGCTAAGGTTGCCAGCACTGATGCCTAGACAGTGGACGGCAGAAAAGCGGCGCGGTTGCATAAATGGAGCCATAAGGCACCATGTACTTAGATTATATCGGGTGGCTTTTGTCGCTCGCGTTTTGTAAAACACGACGGCATGTTTTACAAAACGCGACGGGAAGTTTTTCGGACGGCAGAGCATAAAAGGACTAATTTGTTTCCAATGACATAGAAAACGCGACGGCTTTTGCCGCCGTGTGTCACGCGGCACAAAACGCCTGCATAAAAGGGCTCTTACGCCTATATTCACAGCAGACGTAAAATACCTTCTGTTCAACTTTGAAATGCCTTTTAATATTCTTAATTGTTTGTTATTCTCGAAATTTATTTTGTTTAGGTGCAATAAATACGATTGTAAATAATATGAATGAAAATAGAGTAGAAATATAACATTTTTCATTTTGTTGCTGGAATCAGATCCATCTTAGTATTCATGAGAGTAATAAGATACAAAAGATAAAGAATAAAATTGTAAGTAAAGGCACTACTAAAATTAATTTTAATTTATATTTCAGAATAGGTATACAATATAATGAACATTAGTTTTGAATGTTCATTTGTATATTGAATTGTACTCTGTAAGCTATGTACAATTCGTTATTAGCTATCTATGAATTTTTTATTAATTCAAACTGAGCCTTATAGTCTTCTTCTCCACCAATTAATTTTTGGAAGTAGCGTGAAGTAATGGTATCAAACTCAGACCTCGGTGGTGGCAAAACGCATGGTGTTGGTACTGTCATATTACTAAACTAGTATTATTCAACTTTACAAGTATGTTCTTGTGAATGTGGGGAATGCCAGGCCGCCACCGTGGTTCGGATTCCACGTTAAACTGTAGGTCCTTCATTTCATCTCACAATCACCCTACCATTACACATTAGCGTAAGTGCGTATAACCCGAACGGGTAGTAAGACGCGGTGCTAATAATAATAATAATAATAATAATACAAGTATGTTTTACTGTAGGATATTACTAGTGTTGAAAAATATACACTATATTTAGACAAATATGTTAATTTCGAGACTAACGACATATTATGAGAAAAAAATCAAAGAAAACATGCAAAAATATGCATAATTATGACGTCAAAACTGGATACATAGTAATAGTTCTCGTTAGCTCCTTGAACTCTTTGGACGATTCATTATACATGATAACTGAATGACCTTAAATCTAAATTAATACTTTGCACCGTGTACTATATTATTTACAGTGACAATTTTATTGTGAGAGATAGAAAAAGTAGACGTTATATTTTATTGGTCTGTTTGATCCATAATAATATTTCCAATATTGCAGTTTTATGGCTGAGTCTTCTAGAGATAATCAATTGCTCAACCAATTTATTTAGCTGGATTTAAGTTACATTTGCCCAACTATAACCACTACTAAAGCTAGAAAATCGGTACAATTTTGTTTTAATAAATTATATGGTTTTTTATTTTAAAATAGAATCTAAATATAAGGGGTTTAATAAAAAAATCCCATATTTTCCAAGCTCCATTAGTTTAGAGGGAACCTAGATAAAATTTTATTATATGTTACGGACAAATAAAAAGAAAAATTCACAATTTTTCTAAATTTAAAGAATGCATTTTGAAAATGGAATACACCTCTTAAATATCTCTAATGCAAAATACGCCATGATAAATTATTAAACGTAACTTGGAACCTTAAAGTTGTATTTATAAAATATAGTTGATTAAAAACCAGTTCTGAAATAATAATACTGAAAATACATATACTGGGTGTGGAGTTTGCCGGAACATGTCAGAAACATAATTTTTTTTCCATGGTTCTCATTTACTAATATTTCAAAGCAATTTGAAAGAGAAATGGTGGCATTCTATTGTTTGGCTTTTTAAAAGAAGTAATTTACACATATTGTAATTATTTTATTGTTCTTGTTAGTATTTTTTAAATCATATTATTTTTAATGATGGAAATTAAACATAATCTCCGGATATGTACTGAAAGAAAGTCCTTCAGTCAAAGAAAAGTATTAAAGTAAAATAATAGATTGTTTTGAAGGCACACAAAAGCTTAAAATGAAATAAAATATCACTTAATTTTAATCTCAATACCATTTATCTCCCTTACGACGAAGGCATTTGAATTTAAATAAAAAGTAATGCGTATTTTAATACTCTATATTACGTTAAAACACCCACTAACCTTTCAATATAATATTTTAAAAAGTATTTTTATCTTAGGACAGGCTAGTGTTTGTACATCTAATATCCAATTTACTAGATGGCCTATTGACATACATTTCACTATTGTTTAAAGAGCGAAAAAAACATGGATAATTTGACGCGTTGCATTTTATACAATATATAATAATATCGTATTTCGTTTTCAAATATCCGTTAGGTATATCTGCATACTAAAGATATATCTCAATTTATTTGTCGAACTAGCAATGGTGACTTTGCCAGTTCGAATTCTGTTTATGTTAAAGCTACTTAATACTAAGGTGTTGTGAAATTGGATGGGGTAAAAAGAATTTCAAATTATAACGACGTTAGTAGCCATACATATTTTCATAGCTTTTATTTTTATATTGTCAAAATGGAAACTAAAATAGTATTATTTAAAAAAAAAATCAAGCCATTCTTCTTTCACCTGCTGTCTACGACTTGGCGTACAATATATCGAATCTATTATTTCCATGATTTTTCTCAGTTGGGAGCTTTGCGGGGAGTTTTTATTTATTTAACAGTTTATTTTGGATATACTGTTAATAGGGTTGGTCTAAAAAAAGTAGCCTAAGCATTTTACGCGTCCTCATTGCCATCTATTTTATTTCGACTTTTAGAACTTATCAACAATCCATTCCAATTTTAACATGATTAAATATTTAAATAAATATTACAAAATAAATTTTTGGTATTTGTATAATTTTATAGCAACTCCATGGATATATAATATAAACTATTAAGAAGTACATTATATTTTGTTTCATTTACAGGCCTATATTTTATCTAACTACTGTAGTTAAATCTACATACATTTGCCTTTTGTTTGTTTTGTGCTGTGAATTTCTTATTTTTTTTAAACATAATTAATATTTTATTATCATGAAATTATATTATATATTGATTTAAGGTTGTACATTTATTATTACCTTTATTCTTAAACGTCACTTTAAAATAATAATTATATTTAAATAGGAAAAAGACAATTAAATTTAATCACTACAAATGTTATACCCAAATTAAATTGTAACTAGTCATTATCTAACGTTTATATAATCTAAAAATTAAAAATTACCAAAATCTAATAACTTTCCAAAGTTCATAATATTGAATTTTTATTTTGATGAATGGAAGATATAAGTTTAAGAAATATATATGTGGTCGATATAGGTACATAAAGCGAAGTTATAAGATTAGGGTGGAATATTTGTATTAAAGTTGAACCAAATTAATTCTGTGTTTCTACAAATGATATTTATTTTACTCTAAAATAGAAAAACCTTTTAATTTATACGAACAAGCCAATAAAAATGTTATACAGTAATACAAATTTTGTAATACAACATGTACTTTTTTTAGCCTCTCAAAACCTATACGAATTTAAAAAAAAGTTGTAACTATTTATATCTGTATTTAAAGTAAACCGTATCTCTAATTTAAAATGCCCAATAGAATTTCGAGCTTAACCTAACATATACTGAAATCTGGTGCGTTTTACTGTCACACGACAAACGTATACATATTTGTTTTATAACCTAACCAAAGAGAAATTCCAAGAGCTTAGAGTTTTCAAATACTGCCGCATGGCGTGCCTATGTAGTTTTATTTACTCCGTTGCTTGTTTTGTTCCCGTAATTAAGGTTGTTGATAGTTCAAAGAAATAATGACTATATTTTTGTGAACATATTAAAATAATTTAGACGTAAAAGGGGTAATGGATAGAAATGAAAAAAAAACAAGAACAAATTCCATTAAAAATAATTTTGCAAAATTTTTTAAATCACATAGAGCATTTGGAAACTCAAGGCATTGAGGATATTTATGAAAAAAACTTCCAGGTAAGAGTTTTTAGGTTATCATCTGTTGGTTATCAAAAAATATTAATGTTTGTAGTTTTACTTATATATTTCAATCATTTAGGTATTTATGTTTAGGGGTCGCCAAACTACTAGGATCATTACAAGATTTTTCCAATGTAATTTTTGACACTTTTTTTTACATTATTTATACTTCTGGAGCAATTCACATTAAAGTAGTTCCTTATTCGATTTCTAAACTTGAAACCCGTTTTATTTTATTTTTTATTGAAGAACAACTCCATATTTGTGATGTAAACACATGTAGACAGCTAGTTGGCCTACCTAAGGCCATGTTCCAGACAAAACCCTGTAGACCTATTTTATACCATCTTTCGCGTTAACGATAGATTTGACATTAATATAAAAACCATTTTCGCTCCATTTAAATAGGCCTACTTTTTTAATGACTGGGGAAAAAAAGTTCTATAAATGAAAATTTTAAAGATAAGTTAAAAATAGGAACATTATGAAATCTTGGTTTTAAAAAATATTATTCCAGCCTATATTTTAAAGGGTAGATACTCATATTTAGTGGTGATACATTATAGATTATATTTATTTTTCAGTAGCCTACTTAGTATTGTCTAGGTAATTTTTTTTCTTTTGGTTAATCTTTTTAGATTTTTACGGGGCTGGTAACTCACTCAGGGTCAGATTTATTATTAGGCACAGTGGCCAGGGCCTATGAAGGATGGATTTTTTTAATATTAGAAAATCTTCTTTAAAAAATAATAAAATTAAATATTTTGTGAAAGAAAATTTATAGTAATTGGTTATTAAAATCGTATTTAAAAAAACAATTCCACAATCTAAATTACTTTTAGGCTACCCTATCTTTAGAAGGTCTCTTTTATCGACTCTTTGTTCCAGAAAAGTCTTTGATAACGTCCTCAAACTTCATGTCATAAGTTAGGCGTATAGAGCTTTCAAGGCACATAAGCGATCTTGACACATACTCTGTGTTTTATCATTGTGACGTACCACCCATTTGGGTTATATGCTTGTGTACTAATTTATGATAATAGTTTTAGGAATTAGGAAGGGTATATTTATTGGAAGTGTATCAGAATTGTGGTCTAGGGGTAAGGTGTCAGACTTCTGTGCTGGCGGCCGGGGTTCAATCCTCGGTACCGGCACAGATTTATCTGATTTCCAAACCCTTCCTTCACCTCTGACAAGACGTGTATTAATCACAACTTGTGAATGTGGGGAATGCCAGGCCTCCACCGTAGTTCGGATTCCACGTTAAACTGTAGGTCCTTCATTTCATCTCACAATCACCCTACCATTACACAATAGCGTAAGTGCGTATAACCTGAACAGGTAGTAAGACGCGGTGCTAATAATAATGATTATTAATTATAATTATTATATTAATAATTAATAATAATAAATAATAGTAATAAGAAGAAGTTTATTCTGTAAGTTTTCTTAAAATTTGTTTTAGCTTCTTTTTTGATCAGTTGATTTCTAGGCTGTTGTTCCTTGCTGTAAGTTAAATGATTTTCTTTCAAAGGGTTTTATTGGACAAAGTCTCTGATTATTCCATTGTTGGGCATGGTCATGTGATTAAGGATACGAAATGTGTAGACGGGAATACAATTTATACGAACCTACAGGTACAGATTCTGTAGAAGGGGGGGCTTTAATTTATATTTTCATGTTGAGCTCAAATGCCGAAGACGGGGAGATCGAGGTTCGAATCTCGGTCGGGTGAACTGAGGGTGGTTTTTTCTAAATGGTTTTCCACTCTCCCTCCACGCAAATGCGGGCTCACTTCCTCTACTACAACCTTCCCAATTCCTAATCCATCAGCGTAATTAGTATATAAGCGTATAACCCGAACGGGTAGTAAGACGCGGTGCTAAATATTATTCATTTATATTTTCACACTAGGTCTAAAAGATATCAACCAGTGCGGCACGAATTCCATTGTAATTTATTTTCAATGATCTTGTAGCCTCATAACGATAGGCTACAAAGTATTTATGTTGTAAAATTCCGGGGGGGAATGTAGCCACAGCTTTCTGTGGATTTGGTTCTGCCGTCTGTCGTGCTGCTCTAGGCTTAAGAATGCCACAATGGAAATCTTCTGATTGACAAATGTACTGCTGAGGAACATTGATATTTTTCACAAATTAACAAGATTTACATAAAGCCTTTTATTTTTCCTTTTGAAAAAGCCAGTTTCATGATTTCACTTATATCCATACAACATTTTATGTTAGGTTAAGTAAATTATAGGAACAAAATAATAAAATGAGTATTTAAATGTAGCTCTGTCTTTTAAACTGTGACACACATATTCCCTTTTTACTACCATTACATACACAACAGTTTTGAACCACTAACAACAAACAACCAGCTTTGGTGGCTGCATGGTCTAAAGCGCTAGCCTCACAGTAGACTAGACTCAATAACGAGGAAGATCAAGGTTCGAATCTCTGTTGAGTATACTGACAGTGTTTTTTTTCCAACTTGGCTTTCCACTCTCTGGTATGAAAAAGGCCTTTCAGATGTATAGTTCTACAAACATCAGTTTATATTTTAGTAAGGATGAGAATGGTACATGGTACAACTTATATGAAGTGTAGCCGAATATTCATGGAGGAAGAGTGAAAAAAACTATTTAGGGGGGAAAAAAACAACAGAGTACACTCAACTGGGATTGTAGCCCTGACATCTCAGTCAGTGGTAAGACCAGATTATATTTTATTTACATTTATACCACGTGATCATATATGACAGTTTCAGGACAAAATATGGTTTGCCCTTTCAGACTAATACATAAGTTAAAGCGTATTATTATTATTATTATTATTATTATTATTATTATTATTATTATTATTACTACTACTACTATTATTACTACTATTATTACTATTAGCACCGCGTCTTACTACCCGTTCGGGTTATACGCACTTACGCTAATGTGTAATGGTAGGGTGATTGTGAGATTAAATGGAGGACCTACAGTTTAACATGGGATCCGAACCACGGTGGAGGCCTGGCATTCCACACATTCACAAGTTGTGGTTAATACACGTCTTGTCAGAGGTGAAGGAAGGGTTTGGTAATCAGATAAATCTGTGCCGGTCCAGGACATTAATAAAGGGTTTTAAATAAGCTATATATGCATATATTGACATGCTACTTAAGGTGCGGCCGAAGGGAGAGCGAGTAATTTTACAATGTTACTTTTTTTGGCCAAAATAAATCAAGTAGCAATATAGAGTTTAGTTTTCTGCACATGCTAATATCAACAGATCTTGAATATCTGTCAAGGGTGTCCTGGAATTTTGTCAAAACTTTTTAAATAAAGAGAAAAAATGTTGACAACATTTCAGGACACCCTTGACAGATATTCAAGATCTGTTGATATTAGCATGTGCAGAAAACTAAACTCTATGTTGCTACTGGAGAAATATTTGATTTATTTTGGCCAAAAAATTTCAATTCTATAAAAACTGTGAAAATACTTGCGCTCCCTTCTGCTGCACCTTAATTAGCATTGGAAAATATATTTGAGAATCATGAAATTAAATGGTTTGGATAAAAGCAAACATCAACTGAGCTTATTATTTTATTCGTATACATGCAACAGAACTTGTAATTCAGTCAGGCTCCATGACATTTTCTTAATTAGATGTGTTGTTGCAGTTTTCACTGCAGTTGGTACATAGCACGGTGCATCTCAATCCATTGCACCAGCAGGAACAATTTGTTTTACATCCTTCTTTTTTACAGGAGTACTTAACTAGTTCTCGACAAGCATCCCAACTTTGTGGAAGTTTTGTCCAAATTAGTATCAATGTCCATTCTGTATATTCCACCCACAATTAACTTTCTAAGCAGGGACTACTTCCCTGTTCAAAGCTTGTCCTGGTTCAAAAGGGTCTGGGTGAGCTGCGCATAGGCTATGCATCTTCAGAGGGTCCGTGGGGGGTGGCAGGTCCTTCACTGGAGTACTTTTTGCAAAGAGCAATCTGTGAGTGTCATTTAGATTTACCACATTCCTGTTATTACAATGGGTGCGTCAGTTATATCTGGATTTTACTGCAGGTCTTTCCCCTGGATGAGAAAGAGGATACAGTGTCACAGCCACTTAATAAATGATCTTCTCTTAAAGCTCACAGATACATTCCTTCTCCCCATTTTTCAGCCATCAAATGAATGGGAATGTATCTGTGAGCTTTGCCCACTGCGTAGAAAACCCATAGCTCTTGTGGACCAAGGTTTTTCAATGTGAAAGAGAAAGAAAGGGCAAGGATCTATCGTACGTATGAGAACATTGTGCAACCCATTTTCCACCATGTCTTTGACATGTAAAATAATTCTCCAATCAGCTTCTTCACTACATTAGGAATGACTATCTAAATCTTTATTCATAGTTCTTCGAGAAAGAATTTCTTCTCCGAAGTTATTGACTACTACATCAGCAGCTGTGAAGTTTTAAAGTGCATGTGTACCTAAGAGTTTGAAAAGTCCTTCTTTGTTTTGTTCATTCCTAAGGAAGTCCTTCCAATTTTTAGGGATCTTTATGGTTGGTCTAATTTCACAGCGTATGTCTGAACCTTTGATGTCACACACTGAATCCTTGAGGATATCAGCAGAATAACGATCCCAAACCAAATCCACTCTCTTGGAGGAAATCTGTCGAGAATCTCTGGTAATATGCTGAATAAATTCCTTGTTACAGTATTTGCCAAAAGTTTGCAAGGTTCTTGGTAATAATAAGTGGACAAGTACAGCTACATCACATACTATGCAACCACATATTTCCAGAATAACTGGTCTGTGATCGATGGTGTTTTTCTAATATATGTATTATGTCTGATTTATTACAGTGTTGCGTTTCTCCCATACAAGCAAGTGATTGTGGAGTAGTTTGGTATCCATGTTTAACAATCTTGTCTGTCTAATAATGAAACATCACTGAAACATCGCTAGGTCACATTTCAAAGTGCCTATTTGGAATTTTGGCTTGGTTGTTTTTTATGAGAAGAAAAGAGGTTCTTCGTGGCTGTCTAGTAAATAGTGTCCGACAGTTTATTTGTTTTGCTGATGAAGCATTCCTCAACAAAGTCTTCATACATTCTTTTGCCGGTAGTTTTATTTCCTTTTCTTGATTATTGGGTATTGGTGTCTCCCAAAGCCACAGGTGCAGCAACAGTCACCCCTTTAGACAACTTGCGACGCATTTTCACTTTCTTTGCACTGTCAAACTACCATAAACAGAAGAGAGAAAAAACATATATGTATTTATTATAACTAGTAAAGCTATTATAAAAAAACTGTATATTGACAAGTATTACACTATTGACGTACCATTTAGACAGACTTCCATGCACCAGAACAATTATTTACGGTGGCCATCTTGAAAATTCTATCCTAAGGGAGATATTTTCTTTGCTCCCCTTCTAATATCATTCGGTATGGCTTGTAGAAGAACTATTCCAAAGGAATCGTTCTTATTGTTAAATGTCGTATGGTTAATGGTACACTTTTTATTGTGTGCCGACGCCACTAAATTCGAACTAGTCCTGCTGATGTCACTGCTATTTCCTAGTCTTAGAAATGGTCGCTAAAATAAATCTTTATGTTTCTTTAAAGAACCATATTGACCTATTCTCTAATTTTGTTTTGGAAAAAGAAAAGAACAAACGTGTTTTGGTGTCCACATAGTTTAAGACTTCACTCTTACAATATACTAGACTCCTGATGACGGGGAGATCAAGGTTTGAATCCCTGTCAGGTAGGTACTAAGGGTGGTATATCCAAAATTGTTTTACACTCTTCCTTCACACAAATATGGGTACACTTCCTCTAAATTCAACCTTCCTTATCCCTAACGCATTAGCATAGTTGGTGTACAAAAGCATATAACCAGGCGCTGAAAAAGAAAAAGTGCTATTATTGCAATAACTAATGTGTTAGTTAGGCACTATTTAAAACTCTGGACTTCAATAACAAAATTTTGAGGTTATTCTCTGATTCATTTAAGATAGTTGATTGTGTAAATCACGCTTGTTCTATTTTAAATAAGTACTTAAAATAGTTATATCAATATTAAGAGGTGGTTCGAGAATAGTAGGCCTTATCTTATATAAAATTATTTTCTTTTTTTTTTGATACAGTAGCCTGTATGTCTATTTTCTTATTATTACATTCTTAGGAAGGTGGACTGGATTGAAGATAGAACTAGCTCAAGATAGGGATATGGTGTAATGAGGTGGACTGGATAGAACTAGCTCAAGATAGGGATAGGGTGTAATGAGGTGGACTGGATAGTACTAGAAAGATAGGGATAGGGTGTAATGAGGTGTACTGGATAGAACTAGAAAGATAGGGATAGAGTGTAATGAGGTGGACTGGATAGAACTAGCTCAAGATAGGGATATGGTGTAATGAGGTGGACTGGATAGAACTAGCTCAAGATAGGGATAGGGTGTAATGAGGTGGACTGGATAGTACTAGAAAGATAGGGATAGGGTGTAATGAGGTATACTGGATAGAACTAGAAAGATAGGGATAGAGTGTAATGAGGTGGACTGGATAGAACTAGAAAGATAGGGATAGAGTGTAATGAGGTGTACTGGATAGAACTAGAAAGATAGGGATAGAGTGTAATGAGGTGGACTGGATAGAATATAGAACTAGCTCAAGATAGGGATAGGTGTCATACTTTTGTAAGTGCGGCAAGTAAGTTCCTAATACCATAGAGTAAGTTAGGGATAGTGTATAAAATTATGAACTCTTCAAACTCTTCTAGGATTAGGATTATTTTGGTATTTGTTTGTACTTACTAGGGTTTTTTCAAAGACTATGTCCCAAAACGTAATTTTACTTTCAGGAATTGAAGCTTTTGAGTGAAAAATTGAAATCACTTAAAGAATGCAGCTGCTCAGAAGGTGAAAATGAAGTCAACAGGAAAAAGAACCGTTACAAAGATATTTTGCCGTGTAAGTGTATTGGCCTATTTCCTTCACTGCCTACTTAATTACATGGTTTTGGTCTTTAAAGTGATTTATTCAATGTCACACGCTGCTAATTTTTTGTTTTTTTTAGTCGACAGTAGTCGTGTGAAGCTAAGTGAATATGTGGGTGTTCCTGGAAGTAATTACATCAATGCTAACTTCATACGAGGGGCTAGTGGCTCTCCAGCATATATTGCAAGCCAAGGGCCTCTGCCCCACACAGTCAATGATTTCTGGAGAATGGTGGTGGAGTGGGATGTGCAAGTCATTGTTATGGCATGCAGTGTCGAAGAAGCTGGCAAAGTAAGTTAGATTTATATAATTTTATGGACGTCTGGATCCAACGAAAAACCTTTTTTTAATATCTAAAAGATTGCACGCGAGCAGCACAAGTTGGTTTTAATTGATAACTAACAAAAATGACACCTAAGGCTGGGTGCACACTGCATCAAACATTACGTGTTAACACACGATAGAACAAAAAGTTATTACCCACTTTGGTGGCAGCATGTTCTAGTGCGATACTCTTGCAGTAGACTAGACTGCCGATGACTGGGAGATCGAGGTTCATATCTCAGTCGGGTGTACTGACGACAAAATTGTTTTCCACTCTCCCTCCACACAAATGTAGGTACACCTCCGCTAAATATATCCTTCCTGAATCCTAAAATCATTAGCTTAGTTAGTACATAAGTATATAATCTGAATGGGTAGTAAGACACAGAGCTAAAAAATACAAAATAAATAAATCTGTATACTTCTCTTCATTAAATGTTATGGTATTCATGTATAACATCTCTGGATTCAACACTACTGGATCAATGGCATCTCCTCCGGCAATCTACAGCCACCATTAATAACCTAACTTTATCAGTGAAACACATGTGATCTACGAGGTCTTGCCAAAACATATTTTTCATACAATACAAGTTTTCTTAAGTTGCTATTTTTCTTTATCGAAAACAAAGATTAGTATTTAGAATTAATTTTTACAAACTGATATTTTAAGTTTACATATTTCAGCGAAACCTATTTAGCTTATTGTCATTGAAGCTTAGCTTATCTTTTCTTATTACCATCAAAGCTGTGAAGTTGGTACCTCAAGCCTATAACTCTAACTCCTCTATTTTTATACTGTTCGTCTCCTTCATAAATCGATAAATGATACCTGGACACTGGAATGAACCCTGAACCTTTGGCTTAGTACGCCATTTTTCTACCACTGAGCTATCCAGGGATTGTCCCATTCTCAGGGTAATTCTTTACTCGTATTTTAATTAAAAGCCTGTGATATCATCGGCTACCAAGAGCTATCTTTGATAGCTGTGACTCGGTTGTTACTTTAAGCTGGTAATAGTACAAATACTTTGTATATGGCAAGTGAATCAGTATGGAAGAGAGAAACAATATACAATAAAGTAAATATGAAAGGCGAAGCTTGGCGATGAATATTTATAATCATGAACATGAGCCATATCTCGACTTGGGCAAGGTAAACGAACCTGGCTCATGTCCGTAGTTATAATCATGAACATGATCCATATCTCGACTCGGGCAAGGTAAACGAACCTGGCTCATATCCGTAGTTATAATCATGAACATGAGCCATATCTCGACTCGGGCAAGGTAAACGAACCTGGCTCATGTCCGTAGTTATAATCATGAACATGAGCCATATCTCGACTCGGGCAAGGTAAACGAACCTGGCTCGTGTCCGTAGTTATAATCATGAACATGAGCCATATCTCGACTCGGGCTAGGTAAACGAACCTGACTCATGTCTAGTTATAATCATGAACATGAGCCATATCTCGACTCGGGCAAGGTAAACGAACCTGGCTCATGTCCGTAGTTATAATCATGAACATGAGCCATATCTCGACTCGGGCAAGGTAAACGAACCTGGCTCATGTCTGTAGTTATAATCATGAACATGAGCCATATCTCGACTCGGGCAAGGTAAACGAACCTGACTCATGTCTAGTTATAATCATGAACATGAGCCATATCTCGACTCGGGCAAGGTAAACGAACCTGACTCATGTCTAGTTATAATCATGAACATGAGCCATATCTCGACTCGGGCAAGGTAAACGAACCTGGCTCATATCCGTAGTTATAATCATGAACATGAGCCATATCTCGACTCGGGCAAGGTAAACGAACCTGGCTCGTGTCCGTAGTTATAATCATGAACATGAGCCATATCTCGACTCGGGCAAGGTAAACGAACCTGGCTCATGTCCGTAGTTATAATCATGAACATGAGCCATATCTTGACTCGGGCAAGGTAAACGAACCTGGCTCATGTCCGTAGTTATAATCATGAACATGAGCCATATCTTGACTCGGGCAAGGTAAACGAACCTGGCTCATGTCCGTAGTTATAATCATTCATCCCTAAAGTGTTACAGTTTCACTCATCTTAATTTCCCTTAATTCTTGATAAAAACTTAAAATGTTGTATGGCTATGAAATAAAATGCTCCTAATTTTGGTGATCTATAATCTCTTAGAGTCACAGCGCAAATTAATGAATGTTTCAGCTAGCTATTATAATTTTGATTTCATATTCACATTAACATTAATAATTTCCTGCTGGATTAAATAAGAATTACCATTGATGAGTTTTAAGGTGCACACTATTGTTTGAATTGGCACTTTTTTAAATTTATTTTTCTAACACCCCACATCTGTACCCGTTTGAGCTCTCTGCTAAATGTATTAATTATGATGAACACCACACAAAAATTGTGGGTTGTTCATAAAAGATTGCTTTGATCGCTTGTTACATTCTGAAACAATATAAAAACTAACATGCTCACACCACACACAATATGTGTGGTCTACCCCCAACTGGGCGAGGTTTGGGAGTCCCGCCAAAGTGGCTCTCCATTTTCTCTCTTCTCTTTAACCTTCTATTTACTCCTACAACCAATCAGGAATTAGTTTCAAAAATACAAATATCACTAAAAATGCATATCCAAGCAAGAATGTCTGCTCCCTTGTGATTAAGACAGAGATGAAAGATCTAGACAGTGGATTCCTTTGCGTGTGGCTCTGTCATAGAAGAACTAAAGTATGACACGGTATTTCATGTGTTTGTACAAACAATAAATGAAAAAAAAAAGTTTTGTTCAAAGACAATAAATCTAGAATAAGGAAATAAGTATTAATTTGGTTATGTTATAACATATGAGAACTAGCAGTAAGTTTTTCTCTGTACCTTTAGATAAGATGTTTTGCATTCTTTTTTATTCACATGCCCAAGGGTGGTTGTAGGTGAAGATCTAAGGGGTGTATAAGCTTAAATAGTTTTATAAAATGGCATACCATTGTATTTTAAGCAGTGGGGCCTAAAAGCAATTGATACTTTCTCGTTGTCTGAGGCAGTTGCCTTAATAATTTATGGTTTAGTGAATTAAATTTAATTTTAATCTTATTTAATAGCGTTGTTACATTTTTATTCCTACTGTTCTAAAAAATATTTTCCTTGCTGTCTTAAAATGTTTTGGCTTATTTACTAAAAATAATTTGCTAATTCATTTCTTTTCCCCTTAGCACAAATGTGAAAAATACTGGGTGGATAATGAAAATGAAGAAAAGGAATTTGGCAATGTTAAAATTCGTTTAGTGAAAGCATCTGTTATATGTCCAGACTATTTAGTGCGAACAATGTTGATCAAGTATAAATCACTTAATAACAATGAAATTGAAGGTATGTATTTTTGTGCTT
Source organism: Timema cristinae (assembly GCA_039000515.1). Classification (NCBI taxonomy): domain Eukaryota; kingdom Metazoa; phylum Arthropoda; class Insecta; order Phasmatodea; family Timematidae; genus Timema; species Timema cristinae. Next base: position 102,745,681 of record JBCFYV010009882.1, on the reverse strand, counting down.
ATAAACATTAATTTACGGACTCACTTTGATAGGGCTGCGCACTGACTGTGTCATGTCACCATTCACACTCACAGGACTGTGCGCCGGCTTTGTCGTGTTGTTACCATGCTTTGACTGTTTTGGTCACCGTAGTTACTTTTGACAATGAGTTTTTCCGCCATTTTCTCCCAACTAACTTCTTTACTAAGATTATTATCATATTCTTTATGTTGCAAATTACATATTTGGACCATGCAAATTATAAATTTTTACCAACATTATTAGGTTTCCTTCTGCCATAATTACTGCACAAGATAGTGTTGAATGTTCTCCAGACGTTGTCAGGTTGTAGATAAGACCCTTGGTGAAAGTTTGCCTTTGCTGGAAAGAGTTGAACTAGGAGAAACGACACATGGTTGACCATAAAGCTCCCAGATTTCAATTCCCACTGACAGGTCTGTGCGCCTACCGTGCTGGACCTTCTCGACTGTGACCTTGGAAGAACACTATTGAATCAATCCAAGATGACACAGTCGGAGCACGGTCCTCCCATTGTGAATCAAACAATGGTCTTACAAGGTTTCTCATATGGAAATGACCCGTTCGAGAATGTTTACAGCATGACACAGCCAGTTTACAGCCTTCTCATTGTGAATCCTTCTTTATTTTTCACAAGTCTGTTTATATATTGAGGTTTTTATTGAACTTAGAAGAATATATTTAACTTTTATTTCTATGTCCCAACAGTTGAATAAAATGTTTTCTTTTAATAACCGTGTTCTTTATTTTGATACGTGCATACTTTAAATATGTTATACAATATAAAAAAAATTATTAAAAAAAATTCAAGAGGGGACAACTAGCAGTGTCAATAATGTGGTTGGCATTCTTACTTAATCTCTTTTTTTAAGCAATAAATATATCTGTCAAAGTGTATTAAATTTAGTTTACAAAACTCGGTAGACACCCTTTTATATAATGCATTGTATAATTCAGACATAAAATTATTCTTTAATAAAATAAATTGTACCTTATTATGATCTAATACATTATTATTTCAGTGGAAAGAAAGGTTTGCCAGTACCACTATGTGGCTTGGCCAGATCATGGTGTGCCTTCCAAAGTACGCCCACTTGTTGACATGGTTAGGAAGGTACGAGAAACACAGGTGTCAGAAACTGTTCCAGTGTTAGTTCACTGTTCTGCAGGCTGTGGAAGAACAGGCACCATATGTGCTATTGATTATGTATGGGGTCTGCTACGTTCTGGGGTAAGGCAATACATGATTACAAAAAATAGACTATTAACTTTTACATTATTTTTGTGTACTAAACACAAGGTGGGAAAAAAAAACTGTCCAACTCTAATATTTACACTTTTTTAAACATTAGCTGTACTGTTCCAAGGAGAATGTAATGTGGTGTAAATAATTTGTTTGTGGAGGTGTTTTCAAAGTCAACTTAATTTTTTTTTAGTAACATGCACACATATTTTTCCTTGGTTTGTGATATTGGAGGTTGAGATGAGTTCCACAAGATGTCATAAATTCGGGACTACTACCTTAACAATAGATGCTCGATATGAGGATTGTTTTCATCAATGTAGTGCTGTTGGTTGAATTTCTTAATAATATGTTTGTCTAGTCTTTTAATTAATTGTCAGACACCTCGCATGTAAATAAATAGTAAAAACTGGCAATAATAAATTGCTTGGCGCCATATTGGGTTAGTAAATATTTCAAAAAATAATGAAATTAGTTTATTTACATTTATCAGAATCATATGATAATGTGAATAGCAGTAAAATCTGGAAAGCGATGGAGGAGGCTGGAGTGAACAAAGAGTTGTAATGATAATAAAGAGTAGCTATTAGGATAACATGAGCTGTGTTAAGACTGAGAAGGATAATGCTCTCTCGCCACTACTATTAATGGCAATGGAAATGGTCATGAATAGCGTGGCAAGGAAACTTGAGTAGGAAAGAATGAAAGCTATGATATTTGCTGATGACTTGGTGGTATAGGGAAAGAAGGTAGAGGAAGTACAGGAAAGGGTTGAGGAAGTGAAAGAGTGTTGAGTGAAATTTAGCATGGCAAAAAGTGGCATGGTAATGACAAGGAAGAGGCTAGGGCCTAGCAAAGCTATAAAGTTGGATGATGAAAGGTAAATAGTGTAAAATATCTGGGGAGAACAATTGAGACAAATGGTGGGAGTCGAGACGATCTAAGAATAGGACAGCATGAATATACTGTACCATAGAGGGCATATTTGATACCTTAGTCATATATGGAGCAGAATCTTGAACATTGAATGTAAGAGAAACAATGAAAGTGGAGGTCATGGGATTATTGACACCGCATTGGGAATTTGCTCGAAGACATGCCGTTAAACATTTGCCAGACAATGTGACAAATTACCAGCACATTATGCAGTGTGTAAAGGGGCTCTTAATAAAATTTACCCAAATTGTTTGATAGGATGTAGACTACCAATTTAATGTCCAGTTCACTAACTAGGCTTACACTACACTACACTACACTACACTACACTACACTACACTACACTACACTACACTAAATTTTTTCCTTTCCCTTGAAAATGACATGTAACCAGAAATACAACTACACTAGAAAATATTAGTGAATAAATCAATACAGAATTTTCTGGAGCTATCTCAGTGATTAAATTACAGCACTACATTCATGCAAATTGTCATCATTTAAAACATTTATTTCAAGGTAGTAATTATTAATTTAAAATCTTTATAATCTTGAATGACCTTTCATTATCATCATCATCAACTGTTTCCAGCCTGTGGCTGGACAGTTTAGTAAAATGACTCAATCTTCCTCTTTCCTTCCACTATGCTGCCTCCTTTAATTTCTTCCATTCTTCTCCTCTCACTTGAACATGTTCTGTTATCTACTTCTCCCATATATTTCTTGAGCTCCCTTGCAGTCTTTTTCCTACATACTTCATCTTCATCATTCTCTTTGGCATCCTTTCATTTTCCATCCTCATTACATGTCCATGCCATCTCACCCTTACATCCTCTACTGTCTCATTAACTCCCTGTACCCTCACTCTTTCCCGGCTAACTTCATTCCTAACCTTGTTTCTCCTCATAACAGTCAACATGTTCCTCACAAACATTATTCCCATGATCTCTGCTTTCCTAATCTCTCTTACACTCATTGTCAATGTTTCTGCTGCATATATGACAATGGATACAAAGTACGACCTGTACATTACTTTTTTACACTTCAAGGGCACTTCTCTTCTCCATAGCAGGTCTCTTATGCACTTATAGAACAACTCTCCCTGCTGTCCTCTTCTTATTAAATCCTCTCTACTTCCACCTTTCTCCTCAATCATACTTCCAAGATATTCTACGTTCTGTGCTTTTATCATCTCTACTCCATCCAACCTTATAGCTTTATTAGGCCTTACCCTCTTCCTTGTCATTATCATCACTTCACATTTGCCCATGCTAACTTTCATTCCACACTCTTTCACTTCCTCATTCCATTCTTGTAGTTGTTCTTGTACTTCCTCTTCCTTCTCACCCCATACCCTCAAGTCATCAGCAAGCATCATGACTTTCATTCTTTCCTCCCAAAGTTTTCCTGCCACTTTGTTCATGACCATTTCCATTACCATTACAAATAGTAATGGTGAAAGGGCACTCCCCTGCTTCACTCCATTTTTTATTTTTTATTTGTAACCATTTTGTCCTTCCACTCTCCATCTTAACACAACTCCTGTTATCCTCATATATGCTTTTCACTCTCATTACAACTCCTTGTTCCACTTTGGCCTCCTCCATCGCTTTCCAAACTTTATTTCTATCCATACTATCATATGGCAAAGATTAAGTCTATTGTAGACTTCTGTTCCCTAATTCCATGCAGTTCCTCTCTCCATGTTCCATTATCTTCTCATATATTTTTGTACAGTGGCATATCAGCGTTACCCCTCTATAATACATTATAGCTAGTTAAATTCATCTCAACTACTACCGCAGAGGTTTAAAAGTGTTACTTAACTTTAGAAAATGGAAAGTGAGCTTGAAATCTCCTTTATGCCTTTCCTCTTAAAAATGGTTTAAAATTTTGGAAAAACTTAAGGTACGTTAAGTAATTGCACTATCTACATATAATGTAACACTAGTAACTTATTTATGGAGATTTATTGTTTCAAAAAGGCTTTAAAATTAGATTGATTTAACATAATTGGAGAAACACTATGTTGACTATATTAAAATTAACATTTGGTATGGCTTGTGTGCCACCTACAAATATTTATTGAAAAATGACACATGAATTTGGGAATTAAACCCAAAACCCTTTGCTTGACATGCCAACTTTACCACTAAACTCTTTATGTTGTTTGTCCTATTCTCAGGATAATACATATATATACTAATTAATTAATTATTTAATTTCCAAATCAAAATTTTGTTTTTTGTTTGGTGATGTTTTATGTTTGGTTTAGAAACTGTCAAAGGATTTCAGCCTTTTTAAGCTAGTCCAAAGCATGCGTAAACAACGCATTGCAATGGTGCAGACGAAGGAGCAATACATACTGGTACATCAGGCTGTTAGAGAATTATTCAATGATCAACTGCGTGTCATTGAGTCTCATCCATATGAAAATATTGATATTAATGGAATGCCACTAGTTAAAGCAGGAGAACTTGCTCATGCTTCCATTTCTAGTGAAAATACTGTTGAAGGTTTGTTGTTTATCTTTACATTTGTACATACAAACATGATTTTAAATTTGAAATGGGAGCTATGCTGTTTCTTTTTATTTAAATATTTTTCAACACTGATGGAATAAATAATCAATCTATTATATTTGTTAATTACGGTTATAGCCGCATCTAAATATATTTTTTAAACTGAAAAATGACACCTGGATACAGGAATCAAACCCAGGAACTATGTCGTAGTACACCAATGCTCTTAACCACTGAGATATCCAGCTATCCAGAAGTTATCCCATGCCCATAGTCATTCTTCATTCATATTTTTAATGGAGAGTCTGTGATGGACGTGCATTCATCAGCTAAAATTGTATTGTTAAACGCATTGGATGAAATATTTTCTTAAAATAAACCAAATCCAATTAGATTACTTTTTAAAATATTTTAGTTACATCGTTATGTGTCAGGAATAAATGAAGACATCTAAGGTCCAAACACCTTCTACTTACGAAGGGAGAGTGGGATGCTATTTAGGAAAAAAACACTTTCAATACATCCAACCTCCCAATTTCTGGCAAATCAGACTAAATGAGACTAGCATTTAGACTGTGTGCCCACAGGCACACTTAAGACATAATTAATTATTATAGCTATATTTTAGAAAGACGTATGAAAATTACTATTATTTTGCAAAGAATAAAATTTGGTATAAATAACTTTCAGATTATTTTGGTTCATTTGTGGGTCAAACAAGTATATATCGTGGGAGAGTCACACCAGCTCTAGCAATCCAATGTGTTTGTAACATTTATTTTGTCAGGGAACTGAACATGAAATTGGTTTAAAAAGCATTATTTTAAATTTGTTTGAAAATTGATATGACTAATTTATACAGGGGATAGTATAATTGACATCCAAAAAGTTATAAAAGGATATTTAAATCAGCATTATGAAATGTGAATTGACTGACTCTGGAAAGATGGCTTGTGACAGATGACTGAATATACAAGCTTCTTTGTGATTTCTCTGTGGGGTGTGCTAAAGACAAACTATAACTAAGTCTAACAATAAATTTTATGGGGTCAAATGTATCATGTATCATGACACAGCACCTAGCAGTAGGGCCAATAAGTGATACAAATTATTTTGGTCTGCATGCATAATTAATACCATGAGTTGGTGATAAAATGTATTTCTGTTTTTTACTTTGTTTCTTTCCTTCCGTGTCTCGTTAATGGAATTGGTCGATAAATGATTTTCATAAACTCTAATTATGGCATAAGCTATATTGATGAATAATTAAATATAACAATATTTGAAGAAAATTTTCTGTTTTATAACGTTGGATTTTAAATTTATTTTTGTAGGAGAATGGCTTCTAAGTAGTGGGTAAAGAAGGAGGGTGTGTTTAAAAAAGCCCACCTAACCACAAAGTGTTTGCCCAAAAGATCAACACAATTGTGGTAATTTCGGTTATTTGTATTGTTTATGTTCATTTTGATTTCATCCCCACCAATAAGCAGGCAGACAAGTGTGTCAATCTCATCTAGTCTAGTTTATACCACTGACAAGGAGGTTGAGATTTGAATTCCGATCGGGTGTACTGGAGGTAGAGATGAAAATTTTTCGGTAAAATTTGAGTCGGAAAATTTACTACAGTGAAAGCTAGTGGTGGAGTTGTTGAATTTTAAAGGTGGCACCTAGACCCATGCACAAAGTCATTAAATAGTGTCACTCCCGAGTGAATCATCCTGTATTATGTGTAGGAACATCATAGTAAGAATATCATCTGACAGCTACAACGTTACTAAAACTACTATCATGTATTAATACGTCATGTGATCTGAAGCTGTGACTTTTGATAGATATTATCAATAACTATAAAATAATACTAATAGTATATTAGAGAATTTCATTCTTTACCACAAAAATATGTATATATTTTCTAAAGGTTTCTTCCTAAAACGTTATGTACAGTCTACATAAACATTTTAACTAACACATTCCTTCCACCACATGTAAGTTGAAAAGAATATAATAGAAAACGGATTATTTATTTCAGAATAAGGTTCCTGCCACTGACTATAAAACACCAAAATTAAAACTTAAATATGTTATGGTTTGTCCACAAGAGTTATTTCAGGGAAAACTGTGATTCCGAACATTGTACTTTGTCGAATTTAAGGCATGTTTTAGAACCAAAATTTGGTTTTCATTCAAATACGACTAAAAACTATCATTTTTACTTGTAAATCGAGCCCGAGAGTTATTGGACCAATGCTATCACTGAAATATACAGGATTCGTCACCTACTTTAGATCTGTCAGCCAGCACTGTAAGCTTGGGCCCAAATTAGGCATTTACTAATATTAATCTTTTCATTAAATTATTGTAATATCAATAATTTAATAGTTTGGCTGAATCCTGAGATAGTTGCTTAAAAGACTTTTGCTATAACAGTTTGCTCATGTACTTTGCGAGCCCAGGGCATGGCGGGGAGGTAAAATGTCTGGTTATATAGCGAGTAACTTTCTCCTTTTTTTTATGGGCAATTATTGTTGTAGAAAACCCTGTCAAGAAATTGAGCCTGTTAAACGGTGTATTTTAATTTTATATTACAACACTAGAAGATGCCCTACTTTTACCAATCTATTTTTGCACTAATATAACTTTTCTTAAATATTTAATTCTTTATTACAATAATCATATATATTTACTTTTTCAGAGAAACAAGACATAGAAGAGAAAGAGGTACTCATTAAAACAAATGATAATAATGCACCTTTCATACCGCAGAGAAAAAAAAGCCATACAGCATTTTCCAAACATGAGAAAGAAGTTGAAAATTTAACTGAAAAGCAGCGCTCTATGATTGAACATTCAACTGAAAGTGATACTAGTTCTGCCTTGAGCACAAGCTCAAACCATAAACCTAGAATTGAAAAGCTTAAGGCTTTGTTTGAATGTAACTCAAGTAGAGAAAGCAGGAGTACCCAAAATAAAGTAAAAGCTCCTCAGCAAGTAACTCGAAGTCATTCCATTGGTGCTATTCGTAAATCAGAAAAATTAAAATGTGTTGCATTAACACAGAGTGAAGTAGTAAAACAAATTTCAAGACCAATACCAAGTCAAGGTACTCTTCGTGTTCCTCAGTTACATACTATACAGGCGCCACTATCATCCTCTGGTTGTAGGCCTTTGTTACCAGTCAAGCGCAGCAAATCCCTCAAAGTTCTCAGCTGTGGTGAACGTTCCAAACTGTCTTTAGTTTCAACCATAAAAAGTTTTCCATTTCAATCAAAAGGAGGCCAAAGAAACAGTAGTAACTTAGCAATATCTTCAAGCTATGAAACAAATAGCTGTAATTTGTCTTTTGATAAAAATACAAATAGTAAAAAACCATTAGTTCCTCCAAAAAGTGTATCCAGCAATGAAGTAAGTAACAAAAGTGGCATAGCAGATGTTCAAAACGGGAACGATAGTTTTAGAAACACAACAAATTATATTTCTAAAGTAAATATAACCTCTCAAAATAGATTCTCATTACCGAGGAGACATAGCTTGGAGTCTATTACAGCTGAAGATTTAGCATCAAGTAGTTATGATTATCAATTTTTAGGTCATCCTACATATACACAGGCAAATTCTAAAGATAGGTTAAATTATGTGGAAAAAAACACATTCAAGATGAATCATAATGAAAGACATGAGTCAGATGAAGCTTCATTATATAATGCAAGTATGCACAATACAACTTTGAAAGATGCCATTAAAAGTAAAGTTTCAAAAAATGTTTTGAAAAATGAATTTCAAAATTTATCTGTAGAAGCTCAGAAAAGAATAAATGCAATAGTTGCAGGATTGGGTGTTCGAGAAAGAAGAAACAGCTTTTGTCGGGCTGTGAATACTAACTTTGATGCGGACGCCAAAGTAAATCCCTATGAACCTATATGGCCTAGTAATATTAATCAGTGTCTTCCAGTAGATGAAAAGAAAAAGTTTGCTCTTGCTCAACCACCAAGACACAGTTATTCGGAAACATTAAAATCATCCCAGTCGTCAGATAAAATTATAAGTCAAGGACTACATTCAGAAACGCATAAAACTATAAAATTATCAGGCCAGTCATCAAATTACTTCAGAAGATATTTCGATAAGAATCCAAATTCAAAAATTAATGATAAAATTGTTTCAAATTCTAATGATTCTGAAACCAAAGTTAGATTAGAAAACCTTCAAAAGGATGCATCTGAACATCACCTTCAAACTACACAATATTTAAGTCCTGGTTCTAAAGCAAACCCTATTATTGCTGGTAATAATATAAAATTGAAAGAAGGAATACCTATTATTAAAAAGGGTCAAATTGAAAACAAATTAGTACCTAATCAAAATTTTACAGGAAGTTTAAAACAAGCTGAAGAAATTAAAAGGCCTACTCTCTTAAGCAAACCAACCAAAGATGTACGTTTACCAATAGAGCATCATTTAAACCTAAATCAAACAACCTCACAAAATTTTAAAGACAATGTTCTTAGGAGAGTAAAGCATCCAGATGAAAAATTATTGGTTGCTGCACAATCTCCTAGCTCTAACACTGTTTCATTTGTTACACATGATCCACAAGTTACTGAAAGAGTATTTTATAAACGAGACCAGCAGGAAGGCTTAACTTTCAGGGATGAGAGTAAAAAAGAAAAGCTTACACAAGTTGTTTCAGGCTGGACTTCTTCAAAAAAGTCCTTGCCTGAAACCTTGCCTCATTCTTCTAAAATGAATCCACCGATGCAACAGTATAGGCATTCAAAAGGAAATTTTCCCATCAGCAAGAGCAAGTCTATGAATATTCATCAATGTTCTAAAACTGATGTAGCACAGATAGATGCGGGTGCTTCTTACTTGCCTGCGACTACTTTTGCTCAGCAACAAAATCCAACTGATGAAGTTGTCAGCTATGGTATGTATTTTTCTCATTTATCCTTCACCCTTTCCCCCTAAAATGGTGTAATTTAATGTAGTTAACAACATAAACCCTTTTATGATAATGGAAACAATATAAAAATAAATGAACAAGCTTTCTGTGCAGCAACAGTTAACAGCCTATGACTGTGGTCTAGAGAACTGTGTTGACTAACAATTTGGTAAGCTTTCTTATAGTTAACTGGATATTAGCTCCCAGGAGCTAATCCCTGACATTTCATCGATTATTCTATATAAATTTCATCTCATTGAATCTCTTCATTTTTCTAAACATTAACATTATTTTTTGTTAAATACATACAAGAACTATAAAAAAAAAGTTTTTTGCGCATGAATTCTTTTATTTTCAAATAATTGTTAAGGCTTGTTATTTTTATATCACATCCTGATACGTACTCATGCTATCCACAACTTAAATTAATATATTAAAGAACACATGTTTATAAGGGTGGACTAGAAATTAAAGACTGGTAAAGCTTATTATGGAAATATATATTCCTTGAGCACACAGCTGTAATTAAAGACTCCGCCTTTGGAGTTAGTCAAGCATGCTAGTCATGAGTTAACTCCTGAATAAAATTCGATTTAAAAAACAATATTCAAGATGACAAATATCCATTCATTATAGTTAAAATATTTCTTAGCAAGTAGTAAAGTGTAAGAATTGTGTAAAACAATAACTCAGAAGTTAAGAAAAAATATTCCTGTTAATTGCTCTTATATACATAAGTTTTCTTTTTACTGATTTTCTATTGAATACCTGATTACAGGGTTAGTTGCGGGTGTTAAATTTCGGCGAGGTTCCCAAGATGACATAGCGCTCTCTCCTAGTTCTCCACCTAGGGTCCGTAGACATGCGAGCATTATTCTTCTTAGACATAGTCTTATTGAAACAACTGAGGGTGACGTTGCTCCTCTCTCTGTTTGGGGTTCAACTCAAGGTTTGTACTTTAATACTGTCTTGATACTTAACATCAATTTTTGACTATAGCTCAAAATGGACCACAAATAAATAATTATTTATGCACACACACCTAAATGGTCATTATAATTATATATTTTCACCACACATTATACACTTCCAGGCAATACACATACTGTAATTAAACTAATTGGCTAAGAATGAGGAAGGTAAAATATAGATAAATGTGTTGAATTTGCATGAAGAAATAGTGGGAAATCTACCAGGAATAACTACCTTTAATATCTTTGGCTGTAATTTGAATCACGACGTCACTGGTAAACCACAATGAATGAACGTGACACTTAGACCACTTATCGACTGCTGCCTGTTGTAGAATTGTCAACATTGTTAAATGTTCTTTATATTTAGCATCTATATTTCTAAACTGACACTTAAACTGTCTGAAAATCTTCAATCAGCTTAGTGTTCATATATACTACTTTCACAACTAAATTTTAATTCAGTTAACTAAAGGCTTGGAGATTCAGAAGGTGTAATCAAAATACTATTTTATATAATTATAATGTTTGCCAAAATTCTTAATTTAACAAATATATATCTTGGTATTACGTACATTGTATTTATGTTGGAAACTTTCATTCTTACCTTGACGGGCTCCACTATGGCCTTAATGTTTAAGCTGCATCATAGTGGAAATAATCAAGGTAAGCTTACTATCTTTCAGAATAAACAAAGTGGACATTAAATTAAATTAGAAACATAGGGCTTACTTTGAAATGAAGTAAAGTAGTATTTTCTTGTAAAATAATTTTAAACAAACCAGAAAAAGACTAATTTGAGTTATCTTAACTTGATTTAATTTTTAGGCCAAGAATATTTCTTTGCGGCGGGTTAGATCTACATTATTTATTTTACATTTTATTAACATAATCCTATTTCTTGGTTTATCTCAGCCTTAGCATTCTAGCAATAATTTGATGCATAATGGTTCCTTTAGTTAACTCTAAAGGAAAAATCTACTTTTGGCCATAATTTTCTGAGGTATAGTAAAGTGTTTAGAAGGTGCCAACTGTTTGAATTTAATTTTGATTATTAAACTTTTATGTTTCAGGTATACAAAGTAACTCCAGAATACAGGCTTTACAATGTCACTACAACAAAGATAAACAAACTCAAAAGGAAGAAAATAGATATCACCAACCACAAGCTAAACCAAAAATGACATTTGTAAAACCATTAAAAAAACAGCAATATCTTTAAAAATTGGGTCATTCTTATGAAATCATCCAGAGCTGTTTGCATGCCAATTTTCTATATATTCTAGATTTTGCACACATCTTTTTTTTTAAATCCTCTTAACTTATTTTTTCGATGTGTCTATTTTTCACATATTACAACGCTAAATTTAACAATTTTTGATGTTCACTAAAATTTAAATATATTGAAAACTAAAAGAGCTTCAACCTTGTTCCTCGCCTCTCTGTCACAGGCAGCACTGGAACAGGTCCAATGCAACCTTGCTTCTCGTCTCTGTCACAAACAGCGCGACTTTTAACATAAAACATTCTTTTCAGCTCCTCCACCTGAGATATAAAGCCCGAATATTCATGAATTCAATGAAATAAGAAGGGGAAGTTTGTAAGTCTTGAGATTTCACAGACTATGATCTTTGGGGCAAGGTAAAAAATTGTGAAAATTTAAGAGTTAGAGTAGTCCCCATCATACCTTTTAAGAGACTTAAAAACTCATTCTTAAACAAAACCACTACTGATATTTAATGGGCAATAATAAGGGCACGTGTAAAAAATTTCACTTGTTAGGAATAATAAAACAAAGTTCAAATAGACCTGCAAAATCACATTATATATTTAAACAAGAGGTATAGAAGTTTTCAATGTGCTCTCTAAGTTCGCCTTAGTTAAATATGCATAGTTAGTTAGCGTTAGTAGGGTTTTGATGACTCAAGCTTTTATCAATATATGGTAAATCACAGAAATATTTAAAAAATGTCATAAATCAGGGTTTTATTTACACGTTAGTTAGCAGTAGTAAGTCTAGTAAATGACAAAAATATTTACACATCATAAAGAAAAGTTGAAAATTATATTTACTAGTGTAAATCGCACTAAAATATATTCATAACTCTTACTGGCAAAAGTTCAATAGAATGAGGCTTCCCTCAAATTTTTTATTCAAAGGCTTACTCATCAACATCTGTAAACTTTACATATATTTTGATCTTTTGGTGTTTAGTTTGAAGAAAAACTTGTAATTTACTTCTTCAGACCACATTGAGAGCTTTAAAAACCCCATTTGAGTTCGTTATCTATTTGATACACTTCAGTAAGAAATGAGTTTATTCTATTGTTGTAATTTAATATTTTTGCCGACCTTGACCTCTCTACTCCTTGAAATGAGTGTTTGTTTATCAAAACATATTTAGCAGTTTTTTCGTCATTTTTTTTTTAATTTTCTTGTAATTGTGTCACCTGCATTTGGTTGTGGTGGTCGATTTTTTTGTTGAGAACACTAAAAGATGTTTTTTAAGTATCCCCTTTGGGTGCTGGTGTTGATTCTTGGTGATCTGGTGGCTTATTTGAGTGAATAATGTGTTTTTGGTCTGTGGACTGATAGACATGTTGTAGGTGTGAAACCTAGGTACAAAAATCTGAGTTATAGGTGTGAAGTTATGGGATGAAGATGCAAAGATCTAAGATGTGTGTTGCTAACCTCCGTGATGTAAGTGTAAAGACCTGTGATCCAGAACTCCACCAAATTTGTTTTTTAAAAATAATTGGATAACATGTGTATTGCTAGATTTTTGGGTTAGCTGAAATGTTTTAAATCTCTTAAATATAATAATTTAAATTAAATATATATGGACATTCCATGCTATATGTGCTTTCATTAGCCGCATATTCACATGTATGCGGAGTTTAATTTGTGAAGAAAAATGGTGCAACGGTGCAAGGAAACTGTGCAGTTCACTTGTTGATTGATATATGGAAACACGTGTGAACTCTCTCATTTGTCAAAATTCTCTGTATCCACCTCTTTATGCGCATCATACCCACCCTTTGCTGCACAGCATAATAACAAAGCTTCAGGCGGCATATTATTTTTGGGCTTTTGTTGTTTTCTTAGGCACAAAATGTTATGAAAATGCAAAGAATGTGAAAAGAGTATGGAAATCACATTCGTTAGAAGTGAAATTAGAAGTTATAAATAGATTTGATAAAGGTAACCGTACCATGTATATTCAATGTGTCATGGGACTGAGTGATTCGATAGTAATAACTATTCATGCTAATGGTGAATCAATTCGTAAAAGTGTGCAATCTTCTACAAATCTTAGTGTAACTAGAGTGACTAAATTACAGACGGGTGCAATGGAGAAAATGCTAACAAACTGGATAGAACAGCAAAACATGACGCTCTCCGGAGCGGTTATTCAAGAGAAAGTGAAGAGTCTATATGAATATCTCACAAAAGATGCTGAGCAACCAGCAGCTTTTTCAGCAAGTTCAGGTTGGTTTAATCGTTTCAAAAAATCGACATGCATTCCACAATTTAAAACTGGCTGGGGAGGCGGCCACCGCAGACCATGTTACAAGTGAGGCATTCAAACAAGTCATTGCAGCGGGAGGACACACACTAAGTCAGGGGTTTAATCTCGGTGAAACTGGCCTGCTTTGGAAATGAATGCCAAGTAGTACATTTATTTCTGTTGTAAAAACAGCACCTAGTTTCAAGGCAGCCAAGGACTGCTGCACATGGGTTTTTTTTTGGAGGGAAATCTTCCAGGGATTAAAGTTACAGCCCCTCATAATCTACCATGCAGAAAATCCTCGGACGTTAAAAGGTTGTGTTAAAACCAGATTGCCTGTTATTTGGAGATCCAATAAGGAAGGATGGACGACATTCACGATTTTCTGTGAGTATTTCTCCAGAGATCTTCAGGATGAGTTGAAGGCATATTGTAATAGTGAAAAAACTCCTTTTAAAATTCTTATCTTGCTTTACAACATTGCTAGTCATCATCCTGCTGTTGCGGAATTAAATGAAAATATCAAAGTTTTATTGCTTCCTCCCAACACCAAAAATATAGTTCAGTCCATGGACCAAGGAGTGATTGCTGCTTTTAACAGCTATTATCTTCGCAGAACCCTCCTAATGCTTATCAAACAGTGTGTTGCAGACAACAAACCTACCACTAAGGAGTTTTTGCGTCAGTTAAACATTAAGATTGTGATTAATATCATTCGCGAGGCATGGAATGCAATCACTCCTCGATGCATGAACAGTTTATGGAAATAGCTATGGCCTGAATCAACATTGTAGTTCATGCCTTCATATTTTATTTACTGAACCCATCAAACATTGTGCCATTTTAATACCTCTCCTTCAATATTAGTTTTCCTAATAACTAAATACTATTTCAAAATGTTAGAAAAGTACCATAAAAACTCCTCTTGCTTCTTTTCATGAACATTAAGTTAATATTTTTTCCTTCCTCCTCTTGAAGTTGACACCAATCTTAAAAATTGTATATGGAAACTTTGAGCCTCTTATGTTTTTAATTAATGTACTCAGTGGCGGCTTGTAGCTAAAATTAGTGGGGGTGCTGCTCCAGAGATTTTTTAACCTTTGTTTTAAAATTGTGTAAAAGGACAATAACACGAATAAAAAAAATTTATTCAGAAATTTGATAAAATCTTAACAAAAAAAATCTGAACTTTTTTACTTACTTTAACTTAAATTGTTACAGTTCAAGCTTGATCTATTCATTTAAAAATGAAATTCATTCTTCTTGTTTTAATTTGCACAAAAAGTTCATTAATTTTCTCTTTGATCTCTGGATGACAATTGAGGGAATTTTTCTCCATTGAAAGTAATACAAGCGCATTTAGTCTTTCTGTTAAATAAAATAACAGAAAAAAAAAATAGAATAGCTGGTAGCAGAATAATAATCTAACTCTACACTCTTCTACACTTTATCATACTCAAGAATATGGTACACGGTTTTTAAGCACAACACACACTGAGTAAAAAAAAACTTCCTTCCACCATCACGCCAGTGCCAGCACTTCGAGAGCAACAGTGCTCTCTCTACCTGGCAGTTCCACCTTCCTCCCCACCCCCCTCCTATGTGCGCATGCGCACAACAGTCAAACACCACATTGCTCGCACTGTGAAGCGCACAGTTCCATACAAAGATTTTTGTATTTTTCATAAACTGGGGGATGGCTACTGAAGTACTGACATTAAGCTTAAAGAAATATATATTGTAGTAGAAAAATAAAGAAAGAATTAAAGAAAAAATAACTCATTATATTAAATGTTATCGATAATATCAAGTGGAAATAGGGGGTGCTGCAGTTCCGCAGTGCCTATACACGAGCCGCCACTGAATGTACTATCAACATCACATTCCATATGGGTTGGCTAAGAACACTTCTTAAATTATATGTGTGATTTGATCAAAATGACAGGTTGACTTGTTACTGATCTGTTAATGTAAATTTTGACTAAAGTCCTATGTATAGATGTACATAACTTTGTAATGGATAGCTGTAGTGAGCGTATCCACCACTGTAACTGGACTGTGAAAAGAGGGGTGGGGGTGACAGGTGCAAATAGCCAGGTAGTAAAGTAGTCTTCCTGTGAGTGCGTTTGGGACTGGTTGTGTTAAACCAGAGTTGTGGACACGGTAACCAAGTATCGTACGTGTATATATTGATGTATAATAGTTGTAATAATGTTTGTACTCTTAAGTGTGTATATATATATTATATATATATATATATATATATATATATATATATATATATATATATATAATTTGTAAATAGTAAAACATGCTACAACTTTATATAGAAAAGACCTAGACTTAAGCCATTAGTATCATTCGAAAGATTATATCTTTTTGATATAGAACATAGTAAAATTTAAAAAATCCCAATTTTTTTTTAATCACACTCTTCTTACTGCTCACCAAAGAATTTAAGACCTAATTTCAGCCACTCTTGCTGCAGTTAGAGAAAACTTATAGTGACCTGAATTGTAGTCCATTTTAAGAGCAGTAAATTGGTTTCTGTTCCAAGTCTAGCA
The DNA here is from genome assembly GCA_039000515.1 of Timema cristinae. Classification (NCBI taxonomy): domain Eukaryota; kingdom Metazoa; phylum Arthropoda; class Insecta; order Phasmatodea; family Timematidae; genus Timema; species Timema cristinae. The sequence continues at coordinate 102,728,979 of JBCFYV010009882.1, read as the reverse complement.
TTGTTTGATTCTAAGATAAGTTTCTGTGAACATCAAAATGGGTCAAATTTAGCTTTTGCCATATTGGAAAAATGAACATGCTGTAAAACCAACCGAGATGTTCTTAATAGTCTTTTAATATCAGTAATATAGCTTATAACCCGAATGAATTGTAAGATGCTTGTTAAAAAGAAAATCTTGAATATGCAGGAACATGTGTGCAAAACAAAGAATTACTAAATTGGTTTTGCAACAATTTTTTTTTATATCTATGTTTGTGAATTCCACTAAGAAATTTATATCAAGTTTCTGTGATTTGTAATGTGCCTTTAAAAACTAATCAATTCTAATAACTGAAATCAGTTCATACTCGACATTATCATCATCATCATCATCATCAACTGTTTCCAGCATGTGGCCAGGTCAGTTTAGTAAAATGCCTCCATCCTCCTATATCCTTCCACCATTCTTCCTCTTTTAATCTCTTCCATTCTACTCCTCTCACTTAAACACTTTCTGTAATCTGCTCCTTCCATCTCTTTCTTGTCTTCCCTTGCAGTCTTTTTCATACATACTTCATTGCCAACATTTTCTTTGGCACCCTTTACTATCTCATGTAGGTGACCTGGTGGTCTAGGGGTAAGGTGTCAGACTTCTGAGCTGGGGTCCGGGGTTTAATCCTTGGTCCAGGCACAGATTTATCTGATTATCAAACCCTTCCTTCACCTCTGACAAGGCGTGTATTAATCACAACTTGTGAATGTGTGGAATGCCAGGCCTCCACCGTGGTTCGGATTCCACGTTAAACTGTAGGTCCTCTATTTCATCTCACAATCACCCTACCATTACACATTAGCGTAAGTGCGTATAACCCAAACGGGTAGCAAGACGCAGGGCTAATAATAATAATAATAATAATAATAATAATAACTCATTTACTCTGTGTATTCCCACTCTTTCCTGGATAACTTCATTCCTAACCTTGTTTATACTCGTGACAGCTAACATGCTCCTCACACACTTCATTCCCATTACCTCCACTTTCCTGGTCTCTCTTACATTCATTGTCCGTGTTTCTGCTGCATATGGAACCATGGGTACAAAGTACAACACTTCTTTACTCTTCAAAGGCTCTTCTTTTCTCCATAACAGGTCTCTTACACACCTATAGAAGAGCTCTCCATAGCAGGTCTCTTAAAAACCTATGGAACAACTCTCCCTGTTGTCCTCTTCTCATTATATTTTATCTACTTTCACATTTCTCCTCAATCACGCATCCAAGATATTTTACATTCTGCACTTGTTTTCAGCTCTACTCCATCCAACCCTATAGCTTTATTTGGTCCTACCCTCTTCCTTGTAATTACCATTACTTCACACTTTGCCATGCTAAATTTCATTCCACACTCCTTCGCTTCCTCATTCCATTCTTGTAGTTGTTCCTGTACTTCCTCTTCCTTCTACCCCCATACCCTCAAGTCATCAGCAAACATCATGACTTTCATTCTTTCCTCCTCAAGTTTTCCCAGCACTTTGTTCATGACCATTTCCATTACCATTACAAATAGTAATGATGCAAGGGCACTCCCCTGCTTCACTCCAAACTCACTCTCTACACTTGATGCTAAACGTTACCAAAGGTCTTGTCAGGAAAGCAAACTAGTGCTAAACATGCTGTGGATGGATTTTTTGTATACAGCATATGCACAGATTTGCTCTACATTAGAGCCAAGATCCTCTGCTTTCCTTTAACTGGTTGGAGTAGCTTCCATTTAATTAGCTCGAACATTCTGCATCTTGTAAATATATTGCTTAAGTGAAATAAAAACTATATTACTATAAATATGTGTATATATTTTTAATAAGGTATTAAGTAGGGAATGGATTTTGCCTATTTGCCTTTTTCCCCTTTTTTTTCCTTGATTGTAAAATATATGGTTGAGATATACCTGCATTTTTTGTTATTACAAGTACAATATATTAATTTTATAGTGCCTATAATTGCCTATTCTGTTTGTTTTTACATATTTTATGAATAAGAGCCTATTTTGATTTTGTCCTCTCTCTTATTTTCACCTACGATAGGGATTGTTTCTGAAACACCATGCCATTGCACGAGAAACAATTAAATTATTCGAAAATGGCAAATTTGAAATTCTGTTTCTTGGCCTTTCAAATCATAAAAATATTCTTCCAACCTAAAAATAGTTTCAATTTAACTATTGAAAATATAGAAAAGTATCTAGTGATTAACTGAATTAATGTAAATTGCCTGTAAGCCCGCTTTCTATGTTGAATGGTTTAAGGCGTCACTCATGTGAAAGATTAAACTGACAATAGCAGGGAGATCCTGGTTCAAATCCTGATTGGGTGGGTTTTTTTCTAAATGGTTTTCCACTCTCTTCTTCATACAAATGTAGCTAAACTTCCTCTAAATTCAACCTACCTCATTCCTAACATACTAGCATAATTAGGACATAGGCGTACAATTCGAACGAGTTGTCTTTCATTGCTAAGAAAAAATGGTTGTAGGTAAAACCTGGTAGTAAAATCAATTGTAGATTTCCTATTTTGTAGCTGTTTTTTCCTTAATTGCCTATTTGGATGCCTAAATTTTATATTTCAATTCTTTTTTGCCTGCCTATTCTAAACATGTGTAATGCATAAGAATCTGCTCCCTACCACTAAGACAACAAATGTCATGTCATGGTAACCATATAAGTGATCTTGCAAACACCTTCACAACCTGCATATAAATAAAAGCATATTTATTTACATCACATACTTAAAAGGCAGTGTTTATAGTTAAGTCTCAGGAGTCAACCAATCTCCCTGTGTATGAATATCAATCAGTTGCGTTCACATGTGGGGGAGCGGGTTGTTTGCCCCCCAAATCTCCAGTAGATATTCAGTCCTAAGTGTCTTCATAAGCTAGCATCAACAATTACTCATTGCTCTGTGTAAGCCAAGGTAATTATCGTTCCTCAAGACTTGAGTCTTAGAGCAGTGATTCTTAACATGGGGTGCATTTTGAAAATAGTACAACAATAAAATATTTTTCATCATGAATTTTCCATCTTGGCTAATTCAGCCATTGCTAGTGGATCTCTCTGAAGTAGCCATAAAATACCAAGAAGAATTGTACGAAATGTAAAATGATGAGTTTGTGAAAACTATATTCAAAGTAAAATGAACCATGATGTGGCTCTGTTGTGAGACAAAGACTAAATACCCAAATTCAACTGGTTTGGCAAGAGAACTACTGTTACCATTCCCAACTTCATATATGGTGGAATGTGGTTTTAATGCTGTAAAGCAATGGTTCTTAACCTTTTTATTACTCGCAACCCCCTAAATATCCTAAAATATTTTCACTGCCCCCTAGTTTTTACTAACATATTATTAATCAGTAAGATTTATTCTAAAATAGCGTATTTATTTACAGATTATAATAACAAAAAAAAACATAAATTAACTCACCTAAATGTATTTAATGGGACTTCTCTCTGCTGTTGAACACTTTCCACAAATTGGTATATTCTCGTTTCGATTGTATTACTTAATGCTATTCACATTCAGGAGTCAGTTTCACTGCTTGGTTTAATATTCATCATTGGGGAAAATCCCTTTTCACATTAGAAACATAGGGCAGCAAATTTTGAATGGCGATGGTAAATAGATGTGGATTAGTTGTATTATCCGTGATGTCTACTTGCATGTTTACAATCAAATTCTTTCTTCCAAAATGTCAAATTTAATATAATTGACTTCAGTAATAAGAAAATAATATTTTTAATTACTTTTTCGAGGCTCCCAAAAAACTCTTTTGCTCCCACTCCCACTTCCCCGGTTAAGGATCGCGGCTGTAAGGGACTACACATAAAACTAACTGGATATCACAAAACAAGAGAACTTAGGATCGAAGCTTAACTAGATTGATGCCTGAAATCAAAACTATTTGTAGTAAACACCAAGCTCAAGGATCTCGCTAACTTATAATCAAACTAGATGGATTTTTCCTTCAGTCTAGTGAGCTAGGCCATATTTGTTGTTATATTGATGGGGGATGGGAGTCCTCAAATTCTTTGAAGTATTGTGGTGGGGCATGGCGCATAAAAAGGTTAACCACTTGTCTAGAGAGACATTAGAAGCAAGGGTTAATATGAATGGATCATTATAATAAATTTGTTCACAAGTTACCGCCCGCTAAACCATAGAACTGTGGGTGTGAAGGATGACAGTTTGATTGAAATGGTGTTTAGTGCACAAATAAATACATGTCTAATAGAACGATCTTGTTCACATCGCTTGTTATAAAGGTTTATTCAAGAATAAATACATAATGGTGACTTTTTATTTAACATGGTTTACAATCAAAAACTCTTGCATTACTGCTTTGTTGCTTTTAACTAAATTATTTAATGTTTCAAAATTTATTTTCCTTGGCCCATGCAAGGGTACTCACAGGATTTTTCTCCAAGGGAGGGAGGCAAGGGGGTATTGAATACCCCCATTAAGGTGGGGGACCCTCCCTCGGAGAAATTTATTACATTGAAGTCTCAAAAGACGCTTTTTAAGGCAATCCTTGTCTCCTGAAAATAAGATACAACATAAATTATTTTTTTCAAATGTATCAAAATTCGTGGATGAACACTTGACCTTGACAATTTGAATGGTGTATGCTGTTGGAATTGCTTGATAATGCGCCAAACTATCAACCCTAAAGTTAGCAAGTGGCCTGGTGGCGGGCGATAGTAATTAGTTTATTAGTTATATTCTATAACTCTGTTGACTGGGGACACTGTTAGAGCGCTAGTAGCCTACTTCTAATATTTATACAAATTCAGAGTCGGGGGGGGGGTGGCAATTATCCCCCTGTGGGCGCCCCTGGGTCCATGCGAAACATTTATATTAGAAGCTTCTTGTACTGCAAATTAAGAGATGGTCGATTTAATCCAAGTCACTCAACTCATCAGTTGGTGGACCTACAGAAAGAAGGTAGATATAATTTTTGGAATAACATAATCATTTAGCCTTAAGATACTTAGTATTTTGGGTATTGTCTGATAACTGAGAAAATAAAGTTATTATTGTTACTTCTTTCCATGGACAAAGAAGGGGAGGATTACTGGGGGAGAGGGGGGTGAACTAGCCTCATGGTATAGTTGTCATTGCACCTGGGTATGACTTAAGGATCCCAGGTTCGACTCCCGGCTACTACCATGGGTATTTTTGCCGAAAAGGGAACCATCCCAACAGTCACTATAAATCGGTTAATTAGGCTTAAGTTAGGTTTAAAGACTCCCACTGGTCCACACCTCTATAACAACTATCATCACATCATCTAACTACTGGTATGACATGTAGACAACCTCCCATGGTGTACCCTGGGTAACGCTCTGTGCCACCAGAGCAGCTAACAGTCTACATACAGCCGACTGGAGTGGATATCATCTCATATATCTCCCGGTCAAAGATTCCATACATTAAAAATAGGGTGGGGGTGGAAGGGGTCTGGACCATCCTTGCAAGTGATGGCCAACTCAAGAGTTTCTGTCTAGTCGGTGGATTTGACCGGTAGCATCTTTTTTCTTATACATCTTATTTATTAAACTAAATTATTTTATTATAAGGTACATGTTTTTAGCTTTAACTTTTATTAAATCTAAGCTTTCCCTAGCTCAAAAATGAAATAAACTCTTTTGGATTCATAAAAGCTTTAATATAAGGAAAACTATATACAAATAAAAAATCCATTTGATGGCTATTTTTATGAAAAATAAACTTGAAAATTTCAAGATGGTTTATTCAATATTGTGGATGCAACGTCTAAATATTGAGTTTATTTTGAATGAAAATCAGTATCTGGCAAGATGATGAAAATGATTTCCATAATTATGATCATTCAATCCCCAAGCTTCTCCTTTCATTTATACCTAACATAATGTCAAAAGAGTGATATAATCTAAAAATGTACCATCCTTGCTAAAAGCAATCATAAAATAAGTAAAACGGATTAATACATTGTTATTAGAAAAATTAAAAAAAGAGCATCACAGTTCAACAAACAGTATAAATTAAAAATAATGGACTTTTAGAGAAACATATCATTCCCTGCAATTACCTGCCATATTTCAATTTTCTACCACTCCAAGCATTTTTTTTTTCTCTAATAGAGTGAAATTTTGAGCACCTATTTTGGGACCAATTTTCAAATGATCAATATTTTCTGTTTATCTGAGATAGCTTTTGTAAGTACTTGAAAATATATCAATTTTATACCGCACCAAAAAGGATTTTTTCTAGACGTTTCAAAACTGTATACTCCCTCACTTTCCCTACCACCCAATATCACCCTTGTTTTAGAACAAATTTCAACGCTTCTGGTTTTTTGGGTTGTCCCTCTACATGTAAGTAAATATTTCAATTTTCTACCACAGAGAGGATGATGCCCACCTTCCCATTTTCCAGTCTTTCATTTTGGAATTTAATTTGTTTCTATAATGTTTGAGGTGCCTGACAAATTTCAATTTTTTACCACAGTGAGAATATTTATATCCAAGTTTTGGAAATTTTTCTCCCTCAACCCCCACGCCCTTCCACCAACCACCACTTAGAGATTTCATATATTTAAGAATTATTTTTGTATTTTAGAGTTATTCCACTACATTCCTGCCAAATGTCAATGTTCTGCCTCACCTAAAGTAATATTTATAGCCATCATTCCCCAATTTACTGGTGACCTATTTTGAAAATTCACATATTTAGACTTTTCTGGCTGTATGGGCTGTTCCCTCTATCTGTGTCTACATGTATGTAAATATTTTATTTTCCTACTATATGAAAAGTGATTAGTTCTATTAGTTATGGGCAATTTTTCAGGGGGTACTCTTCCTCCCTATTTTCAAAATACCTCATTTATTATTATTTTTTTTTACAGGTTTATTGAGGAGGCTCTTAAACAAATTCAAATTTTCAACCACATAAATAAATAGTTACATATATATTTTTTGAAAAATTTAAAAAAAAACTCCCCATTTCACCAACCACCAGCCAAAAATTTAAAATATATTAAAACTATTTTGGTATTTGGAGTAATCCCACTACAGTCCTGGCAAGTTTTAATTTTCTATCACCTAACTGTGTGGTTTTCTGTTAATACATCCCACCACCCCCTTTTCCTATTAAGACTTGTTTGAATATTTGGATAGGTACCTTTGCCTGCCTGCCAAATTTCAAATATCTACCTTCGCTAATAACTTTTATCTATATATGGACATCACAATTCCTGGTGCTCTATTTTGAAATTTCCCATTTTTAGACTTTTCTTTATTGTCTGGCAGGTTCCCTCTATCTGATTACCAAATCTCAGATTCTTAGCACACTTAGGAGTATTAGAACAATTCATGTGGAAGGATGGAATGACATGACCTTTCTTTTATTTATGATTGTATAAGTTATCGCTGCTTTCTTCCATTTTAATTCACTTGCCATTTACAATGTATTTGTACTATTGGCAGCATAGAGCCACAACTGAGTTGTCGGTGGTTGTGATATTAATGATAGCTCTTGGTATCCTATGATATCCACACGTCCATCAAAGACTCTGCCTTAAAATATGAGTGAAGATTGACCCTGGGCACGGGATGATCCCTGGTTAGGTCATTGGTAGAGAATTGACGTACTAAGCCAAAGGTTTGATTCCATTTCAAGGTGTCATTTTTCAATTTATTTGAATTTGAGTCAGATGTGGTTGAGTTCTGTAATTATATTCATTTACCCCCTAAGCTTCGTCTTTCATATATACGTTATTGTATAGCTTTGCTTTCTTCCTTATTAAGGTACCTGGTTTGTTTGTAATGTGAGCAATCTGTGAAATAGACTGCAGTAGAAATTTGTAGCTGGCGAATGAATAGTTCAAATATAACGTTCCCTCTAACTGAACTAGTTCATCTTCTCAAAATGAACTATGAGGTGATAAGACAGTAGGCAATCGTGTGATCTTTCGGCCTTTCTCGGTTACAGAATTGAAGTGACTAAAAATAGGCGTGATTCTATCATGGGTCAGGCTTCTGTGGGTTAAAAGAGAGGTAATTGTTTGACATTTTCTCTTGTTCATCAAAGTTACCTACCACCTTTCTACCAAGCCACAGCTCCAAACAATAAGCCCCACTGTCCCAGTATCTATAGTTATTTTTTAAATGGCATGCATGTTAGCAGCGGCGTAACTAGAGTAAAAGGCCTATACATACAGAAAGCTAAGATATTCTGTGCTGTGTTGTCCTCTGCTAAGACTTAGTCAGTTTGGTTTCACACTCGTTGCTAAGCTAAGCCATGGTCCCTCTTCTCTCCCAATTCATTGTTGTTTCTTTCTGGTCTGATCCAGTGAAGTTTAGTTAAGATGGCGTTCTCCAAAATGCCTTGTTTGAGTTCAGGTGATAATACTGAGGAAGAAAAGATGCTGCTGTTAGCAGCTGTTTTGGAAGTTGAAGAAACTTTAGGAGGTGGAGGTTTGACTAGTATAATTAACGCTTCCATTTTAATAGAAAAAATTTATTAAATAGAATATTACTTAAATACACGGGAAAAACTGAAAATAAAACTTCATTACTTATTTAGTTATTTTCACCAAACCAGCACTTCGTCTGTTCAACACGGAGCCCAAGCTGCGTTATGCGCAACGTAAGATGGCTCAAGATGGGAGATGGAAAAATTGCCCGGTCAGCAATCGGAAAAAACATAGCGTTATGTAGCAAGGCATAGCTTAGCTTAGCTTTTTGTGTGTGAACCAGCACATTTAAATACATAGTCCGCTATTTTTCTTAAGAGTTAGTGGAGCAAATCTTAATTTAGCTTAGCTTAGCGTTCTGTGTGAATCGGCCCTAAATGGTGGTCAGGGCCGATAAAAAATATGACGCTCCTTTAAAATTGTTATTTAAAATTTGGCTAAATTGTTATATTGGTATCAAATTGGCTACTAGATTTAATACCGGTTACAAAGTAATAAAAATTAAACATTTTTTTTTAATATAAAATTGAAACTTTATTGTTGCTGTTATCGCTAATTAATTGGGCGTACAGGACACGGGCCCCAATTGTCTCACCCTAGTTACACTACTGGTTGTAAGTTATGAATTGTTGAGAGATTGCACTTCAATTTGTAACTAGCGAAAATTGAACTATATTAAATGGCTGTTCATTTCCGTGAAATGAATCCCTTTCAACTATTCAAAACAGTTAACATATCTTCCCATATCTACCATGTTAACTAGCCATTATATCAAAGCTTCCGATAACAGGTTACAAACGCGCTCTAGCGGTAAAGGTGCAACTAATTTAAAGTGACCTATTCTGTGAAAAGAACGCTGTTTATTTTATTTATATTCTTATTTGTAGTGTTAGCATAGGTGCTGCGATCTGTTTCTCTGACTTTTGAAACTCTAATCACAATAAAGTTTTCAGTTGTTACTGGACTGTCATGTGAAGAGTGTTTATAATGCGAAGGCTATGATGCCTCCGAACGCGAGTGGGTGCGACAGTCCGTTAATAAACAAAGCACGAGAACATAAAAACGGCGTAAATGATATAATAAAGTGTGTTCTGGTTGGAGACGGGGGAGTTGGCAAAACTTCGCTGATCGTTAGCTATAGCACCAACAAGTTCCCAAAAGACTACATCCCAACGGCTTATGACAAATACAACGGTAAAAGGCTTCTTGCATTGTTGTGTAATCTTGTTAAACAATGTTTTAGAGTTCAAAATTCTAAGAATAAGTAATGTTGATGAAAATAATAATTATAAAGCATCTAAAACAATAATGTTCACAATTCGATACAGCGTATTTTAGATAGCTACACAAATAAAAGGATTTCGTTTTTTACTTTTTTTTACTATGGATTATACCCAATTACGACTGAAAAACTGTGTTTCTACATCCTATGGTGAGACATTTGATCTTATAAGTATATTGTTTTCATTTTAAACAGTTTTCTAACATAAAAATACTCATATTTATTTTGGTTACATAATCTAATTTAATATAATAAGCCTTTATTGAATAAAACGAATATTGGTCGGACTCATGTACCGTACATATTTCGATAACAATTGAAGAGCAAACTAATCAACACAATCTTAAAATTTTATGGAAAGTGAGGAGGATTATAAGATCATAACTGACCCTATCAGCCAGCAATTATTTTCTATTTTACTAAAAAAACTACATTTGTAAACTTTAAGACCAAGTGTTATTTATTGTATATAGCTTTCCACGCCATTTTTTCTTTAAATTACGGTGTTTTCTCTTTTACAAAACTATGAATAATTTCCCTTGATAAGAGACTGATATCAGTTAGTTTAAATCATGCCCAGTCCACTTTTACGTATTGGGAGATAACAGTTATGACTCAGAGTCATAGGAAGGTCGTTAAATAAATGCGTTATCTAAAATTGAATCAATGACGAAAAAATGTATTGCAATGTAAGTAAAAATAAAAAAAAACATAACTTTTATGTTAACGACACATTTATTGAAATGTTTTTTTTTATTTAAAGAATGAAACGCTTTCTATTCAACCTAGTTTGCTTTTAAGAAAAGGCCAAAGAGTTTAATCTACTAAAAATAAATCATTATTGCAATTAATTGTTCTAAATAAATTACATAAATATTTTGTTCACATCTCAAATAAAAAACCATCAAAATAAATATTATGGCGCAACCTTGTAAATTTATAATAAGATAAATAATCATACATTACAGATAGGCTACCATGTTTGTGTAACATTAAGTTTCAGAGTCAACTTTTTTTTTTTACTGGAAGGTTTTGTTTAAATAGTGGAGGTCACACCTGCTTACGCTGCGTTAATTTAGTACACTCTCTTACTGAAATAAATGCAATTTAATATGCTAGTTAACTACTGTGGAATGTTATCAAGAATAACCTTTTCAGTAAATACAAACATAGATGTGCCTAGAGGGAGGGAGGGAGGGAGGGAGAAAGTAGGTCAGGGCCCTCCTTAATGTTTCTTCAAATATTGTTTTCAATGAGGTAGGCACACACACAAATAATTTAGTAAAATATTTTTACAATTAAAATAAAACTCTATATAACTTCTAGAATCATTTAATTTAAAAAAAAACTAGTTGAATATCATTACAAATAAATTATAGAAGCATCGAATTTTTAGAAAAAATCTGAATTTAAGTAGCGTTTAGAAACATCTAATTTAAAAAAAAATCCAGACGAAAAACATTCTAAATAACTTCAAGGGATATGTAAATTTAAACTATTTTGGGGGGCAGGACCCCTTTGATTAGCACACGGCCCCCAACCCTTTGTCTTGGGGCTCTAAGTCTTTCAAACCTATCTTGTTTTGGCTCATCCCCACACATTCCCTCTTCTCAACCCTAAAAAAGGTTCCGCTGTCACATCATGTGTGTACAACCCATTGGTGACAATCAACATAAATCAGCAATTTTTGGCTTGTGATGCACAAACAATTTTCAACATCTTAAAGATAGTGATGGAAAATTTCTGATCTGGCAATCTGTGATAACGGTGTGTTTTGATATTGCACCTACAGTAGCCCCATGGCTTCTTTGGTGCTGACTGACAGCTCACAGCTGACTTCTGATAGCTTTAAAAAGTTACCAGACCAAACTACGTATCCCTACGCCGAACCAGATGATCTGCAAAAACATGTGTCTAGCAGCTGTCACTTTTGACAGTAAAAATTTAGGTATATACCTAAATGTTGACCGTCAGAAGTCAGCTGTGAGCTGTCAGTCAGCACCAAAGAAGCCATGGGGCTACTGTATATTGTCCGATCAAGCTGTGTTTGTATGTGCGGTGCATAGCTTTGCACATTCCTTAAATATTGAGCTCTTTTTATTCTCGCATTTAGTGAGTTATTTGTCATTGTGCACACTGTTTTGGAAGGAAAGTAATAAAACCACAAGATTCTCGTAAATAAAATCTAAATGTAAATACATTCTTATGGATCTTCTAAGAGTCAGCAAAGAACTCAAGATTATCAATAGAATCTCTTGGTCGTTATGAGCATTTAGGGCACAGCGTTTTGATGATACTTATTTGATGAGGCTTGCAGCTAAACTTTAAGGACATGTGAAGAAAATAAATTTGAAATCCTAGCAGTTTAACAAAGACCAGTAGTTTGATTCTTAGAATAGAGTTAGGAAAACAAACGCTTTATAGAAATAAAGAAAAATTGAATTTGTATAAATGTGTAAACTCCTTATTTAAAGGTATTGAACAACGATTTTAAAAAGAAAATTTAAATATATTTTAACATAAGATAAGAAATTTAAGCTTGACGTTGACATAGCTATTATTTCACTTCTATAAAACTTTTTCGGCCTTTTTCTAAGAAATAAGGTTTCTAAAATAATGTAACAAAGATACGTATTGAGGTAAACTTTCTGGACTGGTTTCAGATCATCGGTGTATTATGTATTTATGAAGGCTACCAAAGACTTAGGCCTGACTTTATGTCACTAATACCTCTTAGGAATGAGCTTATTCTAAGCTGATTCAGCTCAAGAGTAGACTTATATCTACAATGATCCAGTTTATGTTACCATAATTATATTAAGCGGACCTTTGCGTCAAATGTGGACGTTGAGCTAATGATTAAAAAGCTCAAAAGCATAATGTAAATAGAACGTTGCTTGTGTCTGTGAACACCATTTATGTTAGTGAAATCTATTTGTATAAATGTTTTGTATAATTTAGCCATATTTCAAATTTGTAATCTATCTATATATTAATAACATGAAAATTTTGTCTGGGATGAGCATTGTACGATTTCTACTGCACGCATAGGTCTGAAATTTTAAAATTTGAATTAGATTTGCTTAGGTTGAATTTCTAAACAAAAAAAATACCAAAAAAGTTTGGGTTCTTACCTAAAAAGAGCACCCTGCTAATTTTCATCTTTCCTAATCAAGCGATCTCGAAGATACGGTTATACCTTTAAAATGTTCCAACCCCAGTTTTATCCCTTTAGGGGTTGAATTTTGCAAAACCTCTTCTTACTGGGTACCAACGACCTGCTGAATTTCAAGATTCTTGTTCGAAGGTTTAGGAAGATGCGGTGATGAGTCAGTGAGTCGGGGCTTCCGTATTCCTATATCTAGACTCAAGAGGTGAGGGGGATAATAAATATAAAATGAATATAAGCCTTCTAGTGTCAAACCAGGGAAAGAGAAGGGAGATTGGTGAAATACCTGTGCCACCCCTAACGGAAATGTCTAGAGACGCCAGTGAATACAAACGTGATTTTTTCAGTCAATATTGATAAAAAAAAATCTCACTATATTAGTATTATTATTTTATAGTTATTGATAATATCTTTCAAAAGTGACAGCTGTAGATAACATTTCTTGATATATAGATACGTTTTCCTTTAACACCGCGTCTTACTACCCGGTCGAAATGTACGCCTATGTACTGATTACGCTAGTGGGTTATGGATGAATAAGATTGGATTTAGAGAAAATGTACCCGAATTTTCGTGGAGTCCAAGTAGAAAACCGACCTCAGTAAACCCAACAAAATTTCGAACCTTAAATCAACCCGCTATCGGTAATCTAGTCTATTGCGAGAGTAGAGCCTTAGACCATTCGGTCACAGAAGCGGATATGGATATGATAAAATAGATCTGTAATCTTTTCTAGCCGGCAGATAAGAAGATTCTTCCAGTGGAAATATCAAATGCCGTTCGATGAGGTATTAATGAAGTTAACTAGCGTACAATCTATGCCCTTTCTAAACTCCAAATGATCTCAATATATTTAATTTTGTTACAAATTAATTTGAAACGTATTTTAAAAATTAACAACAAATATAACTTTATGATACTGTTTATAATATGACAGAGACTTGAATAATTTCATTCTTTAAATGAAGAGGATATTACCGAGACCAAATGATCGGTACAGGGGAAAAAGAGGAAAATCACATTACACAAATTTTACAAGGAAACGACTTTTTTTTTTATCTCAAAACCCATAAAAACCCCAGCAAATACCACTTTTTTTTAAATAAAGATATATATGACAGAGCCCGCTTTTAACCATAATCTAAAGAACATTATAAAGGTCTCATGATTGTCTAGCAGATGGCAGCACTAACTCAATTTGTGTTAAAATTGGACTTTCACCCTTTTTCCCTCTACCTAAGGTTGCCAGACGTCCTCGATTTTCCGGAATTGTTCTGTTTTTTTAGATGATAGGCCTGTGTCCCAAAAGACCACTTCGGGACCACACGATTGCCCTGGTTCTTTTTTGTTTAGTTCGCTCTTACCCCGCAATCGGTGATGTAGGAGGCATATTAACATTATTTTTGTCAGGTTGGTATGCATAAGTATTACACAATTCGGGAAAGTCCCGTCTATTCTATAAGTTTAGTGATTACATTATCTTTGAATTTGTACGTCATTGCGTCATTTAATGAGTGTAAGTGTAAATGCAGGGATATATTAGTTTCGTGGTTCTGAAATGTAATTATATTATATTAAATTTAATGAACAGTCTTAAAAGTTTAAACATTCCCAAAAGACAATGCAAATATAAGTAAAAATTTAACCTTCGCTTGTCATTTTTTAAATCAAATTATTAATGCTGCTGTTTTTTTAAATATGTAAAACGCATTTATTCAATGTGCCGTAAAAATTGAAATAAAATTGTGATACTTATTATTATTTATTTTTTTTGTCCCGGCTTGCCCTAGCAAATATCTGGCAACCCTACCTGAACCCTTCAAATACGTTCTTAGTATAAATTTGATTCTTGATATTTACTTTAAATTAAACCATTTTGTTTGATTTCAAGGTCAATAATATTACTACCGTGTGAAAAAAACCAAATATACCTAGCCAGGCAAACACTTTATGCCATGACACTGATTCTTTCCAATAGTATTAGTAGTTCTGTGAACAGTAGACCTCGCTCCCTCTGTTTGAATAATGCCAAGTACTACATCAGGTTAAGAATTATGTCATGTTTCCTCGGTCCCGGCACAGATTTATCTGATTACCAAACCCTTCCTTCACCTCTGACAAGACATCTTGTGAATGTGAGGAATGCCAGGCCTCCACCATGGTTCGGATCCCACGTTAATCTGTAGGTCCTCCATTTCATCTGACAATCACCCAACCATTACACATTATCGTAAGTGCATATAACCCGAACGGGTAGTAAGACGCAGTGGAAATAATAATAATAATAATAATAATGATAATGATATGCCTTGATCATATCGTCACCACAGTCTTAAGAGTTATCTTTGGATTACAATTTGAAATATTTCCTATAATTTCTCTTTGGGTTTCAGGTTGATTATTTATTATCTCTCACCATTCGCCTTGGATTTTTATATACTAAAAGGGTAAATTTAAACGCTGTGGTGGGGCTGTTAACTCTTTGATGGTCAATCCACGGTCACTTTTATCATTAGAGCTATATTACTATGCGAGTTAAAAAAAATTGTGAAGAGTTTTTTTTTTTTAATTTTCTCCTTTTAATCCAAAGTTACTTGTGATTTAACTAGAGAGCACATCTAAACCGTTATGAATATGGCAACAGACTGTGGAAATGAGTCCAGTGAAACGGTTTTAACACATTCTAATATAATGTAATAAAATTGGAAAAAAAAATTAAATTACTTAATTTTAATAAAAGATTTATTTAAAATAATAGAAATATTATTAAGGATTATGATCTATAATTTATGCCATTTTTTCAGTGGAGGTGAGCGTAGATGGAAGGCGTGTAGGTGTGCAGCTTTGTGACACAGCTGGACAGGTAAAATCACATCTCGACCATTGGTTATATTTTATGAATGTAACACATTTATACTCGTAAATAGCTTTTTTTTAATCACACATTTATTTAGGTAATGAGTGAACAGTTTTTAAGAACATTAGTGAAGTTTGACATCACTTAATAAATGTATCACGTTCCTAAAAAAGGTATAACTATTACCATGAACCCTCATTTTATTTTTTAAATTTATAAAATGAGTATTTATGATTATAATAGTGGTAGCAATCAAAAATAAAATTACTTTAGTGATGATTACAAAATATACAACATACACGAATTCTAGTTACGTGGATCCGTATATGCACGGTTGCTATACTTCGACTTACGACTAGCAACACCATCTATCGAGACGCACTTTAAACATAATAGATGGCGTTTCTAGTAAGCTGGCTCACAGCCGATAGTGTCGATGTCATTTTGTTTGTTTCTGCCACTCATAGTTTCATTTTTATAAAATCAACCTGTTAAGCTCTAAGCCCTCAAAAAAAAAAGTCAAAAATACTAAGCATTAAAATACCAGTTCTTTAATTTCTGTCAAGACATCTTACTATCCATCTGGACTATTCATATATTTACACTACTATGGTAGGAATGAGTAAGGTATAGTTTATATGAAAAGCATCTATATTTGCTTTGAAGGAGAGTGTAAAAGCAATTAGTAAAAAAAAAACTACCCCTAGTATATTCACCAGAATTCAAACCCTGAACCCCCGATCACCAACAAATCAGACGAGAAAAGATTAGCGTCTTTATCTGCGTACCCATCGATATGGGTATTATGATGATAGTTTAGTACTAGTATATTCCATTCAACAGTATCGAAATATAATTGATCTAACAAGTGATTACTTAGAACTAAGTGAGACCTAAATAGATTATTCTCATTTTCATTTTCAAACTTACATTAAGTCTGAGGGCTGCTGAAAGTTCTAACGAGTGTGGAAATCCTTTCATTGGCACAGTTTTAACCAAGTCCCTTCTTCCTTGGTCACCCAAATTAGTGGTTGAGCCTTGCGTTTAATAACAAGGAGGGTAAGCTTCAAATATCGGTAGGATCCATTGGTGATTGTTTTACATGTTTTGTTTTATCTTTAATTTTCCCAACTTCTATGTTAATATAGGTGGTGGATGAACTTCATCTGAGATTAACTACTTGTCTCCATCCAATTAGGTTAAGGATGCTGTCTGGGATAGAACTGAAAAGCGTTGCAGGCGTTTAGAAATTCTGGATTATTTATGAAGGGATGTGATAATTTTAATATTGCTTTCGCCTAAATGTAGGCGAAATTTTTACCCAGTTAAAAAGTAAAATTGGGTTAAAAGTTTTTTTAAATCTGTGATAACTTATATAAAGTTTTCTGAAACAATCCCAGATTATTTAAAAAAAATTTGTTGTGACCCTATTAAAACATGACTTTATTTGACAGAGGAAGGCTATATACAAGTTTATAATATTTTGCTTTAAACTCAGACGTACACATTTACAAATAAAGCGTCTTTGAACTTTAAAAAAAAAATTCTTTAAATTCAAAATTTAAGCTTTTATACTGGTTAGAAACCTTCTGATAATTCTCAGCTACGTTTTGTTGAAAATAGTATTTAAAAATATCAAATAATCTATTAAATAATGAGGGATTTGTAAGGTCTGCAGCACATCTTAGTGCTCTACCATGTGGGCCCATTTTGTAAATACTAACCCTTGTGTGGAACTTACAAATAAAGACTTAAAAATCCCAAACGTCAACTCTTGAGGCCTTGAACTCTTCTCAACATGTATTTAGCCTTTATTATACTTTGGTTTTCTTTAATCTCTCATGTTCCATTGTTGTCTGTAATTCCATCACCTCAATAGCCTCTACGTTTAGAATTTTTAGAATATGAATGCATTTGTCATTTATGTTTTAAAATTATTTACTCTCCAATGTATAGGTATTTATAAACCAGGAACTGCAAAAAATCATGCTACTCGATTATGTTACAGAATGACTTCGACCCTCTACGGACGCTGTGCTATCCAGAAGCTGATGTCTTCATGGTGTGTTTCAGCATAATGAGTTCCACCTCGTTCGAAAATGTTAAAGAAAAGTGGATTCCTGAAATACGATGTTACTGTCCTGGTGCTGCTATAATACTAGTAGGCACTCAGAATGATCTTCGAAATAATTCTCAAGTCCAATACCAGATGAGTCGTCGTCGTATGAAGACAGTGTCAGTGTCCAGCGCTCGAGAACTTGCCTTGAAGATTGACGCAGCCGCCTATGTCGAAACCTCGGCACTCACTCAAAGAGATTTGAAAGAAGCTTTTGATGAAGCAATCATAAGTGCACTTACTAGTAAGGAGAAAATATTTTCAAGGTGTAATAGAAATTCACAAACAAAATATGAAAATAAACAGAGATCGGTTTGGAAACAGATGTGTTGTTGCGGCAAAAAGTGATATTTTAATTCTAACTTAATTTATTTACCGTAGTTTTAAAACAATACAAGTGGAATTTGATCATATATATTTAAACTAATGCTTATACTTCGTAACGACATTTAAAACCCTTCTCTCGGCAACTACATTTACTTTAATAGTTCCTTCCGAATAAATTATTGTAACAAATTTGGCAAAGGTTTAGTTTTAGTAACACACCATTTATATTAAACTATATTATACTGCGTACTAATGACATGACATGTCATGTGGAATTAAAAGTAATATAGTGTAGTGATACCGCAAATACACACCTAAAACTACTTCAAACACTTCAAAACCAAACAATTAGGACAATAGAAGTCGAAATAAAAACCAGAACTGAAGACCTGCACGTTATTACAAAAAGCCTGAATTTGCAATAATTATTCGTGAACATAAACCATGGCTTTACTAAACAACAAGCGACCACAGCAATGAATCATTGCAAAATATGGACCAATACGACCTCAAGGAACTATGGTTCTACATAAAACCTAGAGTGTAGACAATGAGCAATAAAAAGTAAACATTCTGGACCGAGCCCCTACTGATACTCCTGATCAAACAAATCCACAGTGACTCCCAACCGTACTAGTTATTTAAAAAAACACTCACACTCTCATATTTCAATTTCATCTCCCACAAAGGGTATGCACTAATTACAAGTATGTATTTTATTACAGGAACTTAGTGTATCAATAAATCATTTACAATGTTCATACAAAGATAATAAAGGTTTACGAATGGTAACAATGATTAGAGGACGGCAACAACCCAAAAGAGCCTTATCGTTTGACGTTGCTGACGAATTATTTCCATGACAAATTGAAACAAGTGGCACAATTTAACAAAAGTTGGCTAATCTGTGGTTAATGTTCCTATAATATAGTGTATTAAATAATTATGTTTACGTTATATATCTACATTAAAACAATCAACTAATATTCTTTATTTTCCTTCCGTGTAGTTTTTGTTTACTTATTTCAAATTTTATACCCCTTCCCTAAGGATATATTCTAACGCAAACGATACCCTAACACAGGAACTTTCATAAAACGGTTTCGGGTAGTTCTGCCTCCAAAGAGGTCTACAAATGATACCGAGAACCCCCTTTGGTTTGTCTACAGCACTGTTGTTGACTAAAGGATGTGTGCATTTCGTTTACCTTGAAAGGTAGCAAGCAGGGGCGTTGCCAGGATTATTGGAGGGGAGGGGGTCCAGAGTGCCTATAATCTATCGAATACGCCTCATCTCATTATCATATATATAATTAGATTAGGCGTATTCGAAAAATAATCCTATAAATAATGAGGTACTGTACATCTATAATATTAATTATACAGTAATATTAAAAATGTCGATGCTGTGCGTTTCTTTTTAAATTTTTCATAGCACACTTTCTGTACATGAATAATTTAAGAAAGATGTTAAAAGATTAACAACAACAAATATTGATTTAGTTGCTTTTAATTACAGTCTTGTTAAAATATCAATACTAAAGTGACGTTTCATTTTTCATTCTTTATCTTTGTGCCCATTATTTTTTCCAAACAAGTGATTTAGTAACAAACTGTAGTATCCTGCCGGTCAAAATAATATCCATTTCGGGTCCGTGTACTATCGCTTTAGCCTAAAGGGCTGGCAACCCTGAGCCAACCCAAGTTAACTGTCAGCTGTCGCTAAAACTAAAAAGCATATGCTTACGCCGTAATGAAAACTATTTATATTTTATACAATTATTTTAAATTAAATTGTTTCACGTATCGGGGGGAGGGGGTCCCGATGCCGAACTAAAATTTGACAAAGTTGTGCGTCCACAAATCCCAGTCTTTTGCAGCATAGATACAATTGTTAGCCTTGAAGGGTGTGAATTTATATTGTCAATTGTTTATCTCGATTTATAAATAGTTTGTTTTAACATAATAATCATAGCTATATTCAGTTTAATCGCCCATTTTGGTCCAATGCTGCTAATCCACAAACAGCTCTTGCATGGTTCTCTGTGGTTTACAACTCCATCTGTTACGTTTCCATGTACTATTGCCCTCAGGTCTTCCAACACTACACTGAACCATCTGGACCTGGGCTCCAACAGATATAGTCTTAGTTATTTTGTTCTTGACTACATTATTCAACAGTTTTCCAAATGGTCTCCACACCTGCCAAGATCTTTCCATTATTTTGCTTCTTATAATATGAAAGTACATTTGGTTTACTAAACAGAAACTTCAGTTCTTTATTATGTATGTTCAAACTCAGCATTGTGTATTGGTCCTTAGATTTTATGCAATATCTTTCTTTCAAAAATTACCAACGTGTTTTTATTTCTCTTTGTTGTTGCCCAAGCACTCCTCGTAAAAAACTAAAATATAATATATCCTTGTATATTCTTGAAAGGAGTTTTTATATTCATAATTTACCTTTTATTCAAATAAATATCTTAAAATGACGAAACTTCCTTTGCACAAATACATATTTAATCTCTATAATAGTTTATTATATTTAAAAAAAGCAATATAGTTCAGTGGCACTTTAAAAACATTTTAATATTGTGTTGATATTGCGATGTCATAATTATTATAAAATTAGTTTCAAATTAAATGTAAGAAATCACTGAATGAAAAACCTCCTTGGAGCAGAGTTCAGTTAGAGTTATCAATAATATAGAATAGCCATTATATCTTGGCTGAGGTAATCCTAACTGCTATTTCCATTATCCAGCAAGCCAGCCTACTTTGCCATTCACTTCCACGCTACCCCTCTACAACCCTGGTAGAGTGAGGCTGTTCTATCTTTGACGAGTTTTCCCTCCACTAAATCCCTTTTCAACTTATTTCTACGCCTTGGTGTCATAAAACAACGCTCAATGGACTGGTCTGTTCTTATAGCGCCGAGTTAACCGATAAATAAACGGTATTGTTGCATTAAAAATAAAATTGTATTTTCATTTATAAATGCAACAAAAGATACCAAAAAACTGTACACAAAAAACCTTATTACAAATATTCAGCCTTTCAGTGCTCTTTCAACTGACAAGGCATCAAACAAAATACCAACGTCTAGCTCCTCTAAGGCTTTCATGAAACAATGGATTAATTAAAGTAACATCCAATTATTGAAACCAAAGTTTTATCAAATAATAAAATCACTGATTAAGTGGGGGGGAAAATTCATTTTTCATGAACACGAAAATGAAAGGAATTCGTTCACATGTTTAATTGATCATAATGATCATGATGTGACTGACCAACTAGCATTTCATTTATAGAAATTGTTTATAAGAATCCAAAAATTTGTCAGTTGGTTCATCGCGCCACTTAAACATAATTTTTGAGAACTCTTACAACACAATGTCTGTAAATAAGCGCCACCAATTTCGTTAAAGGTTGTCTGGTTTACCAACGCGTTGAGGATTAAATCCAATAATAGGTTTCAGGTGGTGACAGTGTAGCGTTTAATAAAAATAAATCTTTACATTCAAAGAAAATAGAATTCATTAATTCTTTTACGTGTTCTAACTGTTCATTTTGTTTTCATTTTTCAACAATGATAATTAAAAATCTAAAAGATAGAACTTCCGTTTCACTTTTAATGAAAGCTTTAATATATTATTCAGTCTAATGAAATGAGTGTTCTGACGGTCATTTTGTATTCATTTTCGATGATTCATTAAAAATGACACGTGAGAACTGGCCTTTGGTTATAAGCTGACTCCTGATTTTGATGGCATGCTATTGATACGTCATAGACAATGCTCATATATAAATTCTGTTCATAATCCCCTGGCCGTGGAAACATTTTCGATATTTTTTTAGGCAATTATGTTGAATAAGTATAGTTTTAATTACCATCGATATTTTATAAATTTATAAATACTCAAATATAGAATTTTTCAACATTCAGTTGTCGAAATTAGAAGATAATGTAGACAACGAACGTCTTTGTGTCCCCCTTGCTTTAATGGTTGTGAAATACACATTCTTTTTAAGACTGCAACTAGTCTAGAGAGGTTGCATTGAGAGGGAATAGTTATTACTTATGAATCAATGCTATATTTTAATGTGTTTTTGCACAAAGGGATTCAGTTCGTGGAGCACAACGCTCAGAAAAATCGAAAAATAAAAACTGTATTGAGTCCAAATTTGTTCCTATAAATTGCAAAAAAAGCTTCTGAACCAATCAAACAGAGCTATCGAAAGTAACCTGAAGTACTTTATGGCTTCATATTTGCTTCAATAATTTTAATTAATGTTTCAAATTCGTGGACACTTTGGTCCTTATGACATGGGGTGGAAAAAAAGTCCAAACCTTCATGTTATATAAAGGAAATTAACGTAAAATTGTGATAGAATGCTTTTATTTTGAGAACATATATTTTAAAATAATATTAAAACATCATTCGCGCTGAAAATGGTAAAGGAGATTTTTTTAATTCACTGATTAATGGGAAGCAAAGCTATGTAAATGAAATGTTTAACGTATACGTTATAAGAGGCCTGAAAAATATTAATAATATAAACCATTTTAAAATGTTAGCAGGATAAATTATCCCAAATACTTTTGTTATTTCCTAATCCAGAGGTAAAATAATAAACAATATAGGTAATACTTTCTATGTTACCTAGAGATTATAAAATTAATGGAATAACATACTTTCTACGATACTTGTTAAAACAAATTGTTTCCCTTGTCCTTAGATTTTCATAGTAGTATTATCTTGAAAAAAATGTTTAATTGTAACCACTAGGTACCTCATACTCTTATTTTGAAATATTATTCGTGTGGATTACGCTAAGAAATCGAGTGCAACAAATATGCATCATCCTTTGCTTTTAGTGTATTGATGTTTTAATGTATGGTGGTGTAGTTTTGTAAAAACCTTAAGTTGTTTATGTTTCTATCAACACACCATCGCCGCATACAATACATGAATTCAGGATGCCTATAATTATAATGATACAAATAATTCTTTATGGAAGACATTAATTCATTTATATTCAACTGTCACTATTTTAACTGATTAGGGTTATGAATATAATTATTTTAATGAATTTATAAATACCTATTTAAAAACTAACAAATATATAAACACTAAAACACGTTGATTTTAATATTGGTTTTGAATAAGAGGTGCTGCAGTGATGCGGCAAAATATTGAAGTAAGCATCCTGAGAAACCAATAACTAATTATTTATCGCTAGAACCCAAAGTACTAACTATACATTTTAGCAATTTAGCTTTGGCCTCGAAAGACCTATTTACTTACACCATGGTTTGACATACATAGTATGAATAAGCATTAATTCTTGAATTGCTTATTGAGGATTTAAAACTTATGCCTCAGGATTATTTGTGAGTGTTTGTATTGTGTTTG
Source organism: Timema cristinae (assembly GCA_039000515.1). NCBI lineage: Eukaryota > Metazoa > Arthropoda > Insecta > Phasmatodea > Timematidae > Timema > Timema cristinae. Next base: position 102,705,324 of record JBCFYV010009882.1, on the reverse strand, counting down.
TTATGGTGAGTAGACTTCTTTATCTACGAATCGGTACTTGTGGTATTATATTGGATTTATAACCTCTTCAAGTGTCAAAGGCTTTTTAGTATTGTTTTCTTAATAATATTTTCATTAAAATGGGCAAAAGTCAATGTTTTAAACATATAAGTAAAGTAAATGTTTTAAGAAGTTCTCCGATGTAAACAAATCTAAAGCTAGAATTTTTTAAAGTTGTTTTCAATTTAACAGGCAAATTTAAATTTTATAAACCAAAAGGAAAATTGACTTTTTTATAGTAGGCCTATACATTTTTTTATTGAACGATATGAATCCAAATGTAAATTTAAAAAAAAAACTAATTCTATACTCTAAAATGCAACTTGTACACAAATTTATACTTTGGGGAATAATTTTATTACAAAATATCATTTTCACACTAAACACAATATGGTGCAGAACTTAGTCTTATGAATTTTACAACTAGGCCTATTGATAATCAACTAGAGTTTACAATATAATACTACTTTCGTCCCCAGTGGCGGATTTAAAATTTTTGTGCCCCTAGGCATAATTATAATATGCGCCACCCCACCCCCCTTGCCCATTTTTTTTTGTCAAGTGCTTTAGCAAGTTTCGGTGGAAATAGTTGTTTGAGGAAGGGTGGGGAGTTAGTGTTCAAGAAAAGATTTCTCTGAAAGATAATCAGGAATGTACAGTATATGTCCTACAGTAGCTTAAGTTAACATTATAAAGAAGGGGAGACTGACGTCAATTACAAAGTGATTGAAAAATACAGTTATTTATAAAACCCGCCTCGGTGGCGTAGTTGGCTAACGCGCTCGTCGTGTTAAGCCCGACTGCTGAGGACAGGGAGATCGAGGTTTGAATCTCGGTCGGGTGAGCTGGGGGGGTTTTTTCCTAAATGGTTTTCCACTCTCCCTCCACGCAAATGCGGGTTCACTTCCTATAATAATAATAAAAAAGTTATTTATAAAGAAATATTGTTGTTTTGACTTTAACTTGAACTATTCCGATAATGTTAACCAATAATTTTTAAACGTAATTATTAAAAAAAATTATTAAAATTAAAAAATAAAGATAATGTTATCCAAAATATTCCGCCCCCTAAAGCCGCTGCCCCTAGGCCCATGCCTAATGGGCCTACAGTGTAAATCCGCTTCTGTTCGTCCCTTTGACACCATATTGTTTATAAATACCTTCAACTTTAGTCATGTGCTAATCTTATTGAAGGTAAAATAACTTTAACTATAATTTTAAATGTTCACTAGATAACAATTTAACCCATCTTAACCTAACCTAACTTAACTTTAATTTCATTGATGCTGAATAGATTGTAAAATCTTCAAAGTTACTGAATATCAGTACTTGCTTGTTGTGATACGATTGATCATTCTCATTGATTTGAGGGTAACATAAGCATTTTTAGTGCACTGACATTTTGAAATGTAGGCTAACTGTTCCCTTGCATACATTTTATCTGCCCTGTTTTAGGTTCTTTTTTTATTATGGTACAATGTTTTAGATATTTTATACACTTTATTATAGTAAGTAGAAATTAATGACACTAAGATTTATACATTTTTAGTACTTTAATAAACACTACGGCTGTAACCGAATACTCAAGTACACTTGATTTTATGCAGACTTGATGACTTTACACTTAACACGCACTTGAGATCAAAGACTGCAACAGACTATTTGAACAGCAACATGTCCTTTTCACACCCTTGAGTCCGCAGTACTGCTTCCTACCAATAATTTTGTAAACTATTTTAAACACCATCTATGAGCTCAAATTAGCGTAGACCACTTACCGGTTTGTGGTGACTTATTTTCACTGCACTTGACAAATTATCCAACACATCATAACACAATACAACACTACAAAACAACCAGTATATTTAACATACATTATCGAAGATCACTTTGCTCTACGAGCTCTATCTCTAGTAGACAAAAAATTAAACAATCACTGATTAAACACTGTATCAACGGTGTGTCAAGAGTAACTTGCTGTCGCCCTTGCACTCAAGGGCATGTGAGGTTTGCATTAGCACACTTCGTGACTATTCGGACAGATCTGCACTTTATCACTTGATTGCTAATGCAACTATCAAGTGAACGTCAAGGGTCGACAACAGCACGTGAAGTAGACTATTCGGATACAGCCTACATCCAAACAAAACTTGACAGCACATCGCTTTCATAATTTTCTATTTGAAAATATTGTTGATGACGTGCACATAACTTTCTTGTGCAGCTTTGAGTTCCACCCGTGATCCTGCACACTAAAATAGGTATGGCACTAAGCTGGATTGGGAAAGTGTCATAATAAAGAATACAAACTAATCTAGTTGTCTTATTATTTCCACATCATTAATATTATGTTCTGGAGCTTATGGGTCAATCAATCCACATCAAGTGGTCAGAAAAAAAAATATTGGCTGCTTAACCATTTAATTATTTATTTTTTGTGGTGTTAACCTTATATGTCAATTTAAAACCAATATTTTAGTTTTATTGACACTGGTTTCAACATGGTGGCCATTTTTGTATCGTGGTTCAAACCATTTTCAGAATTTTTAAGTGTTTGCAGTAACTACATCATCTCAGCTGTGGTAAGTCCTAGGACTAATTTACAAAGACTACGATGTTAAACACATTATAGGCTACCATTTTGTTAAGGTATACTATGCTTCTAAAAATATGTCTTCATCATCAATTTTAAGACCAAAGTTTTGTATCGTATTGCCTGTTTGTTGATAATCAATGTTTATCGTACATAGAGCTAGGAGAGTTGCAGGAAATGATGGACCGGCTGGTGGAGATTGGGAGAAAATAGGGCATGAAGATCAATATTGAGAAGTCAAAAGTTATGGACATATAAAAAGAAAGAAGAGCCGCTAATAATCATAATTGGAAACCATGAGTGTGAAAACACAGATCAGTTCAAATACCTGGGAACTCTGTTGACAAAGGATGCTTACTGCACCAAGGAAATTAGACCGAGGATCACCATGGCCAAGGAAGCTTTCAACAAGAAGAGACCCGCCTCGGTGACGTAGTTGGCTAACGCGCTTGTCCTGTTGAGCTCGACTTCTGAGGACGGGGAGATCGAGGTTTGAATCTCGGTCGGGTGAACTGGGGGTGGTTTTTCCTAGATGGTTTTCCACTCTCCCTCCACACAAATTCGGCCTCACTTCCTCTAATTCGACCTTCCCAATTCCTAATCCATTAGCGTAATTAGTACTTAAAGTGTATAACCGAACGGGTAGTAAGACACTGTGCTAATATTATTAACAAGAAGAGGTTACTGCTGACCAGCAAATTGGGTTTGGAGCTGAGGAAGAAACTGAGGAAATGATACATTTGCCTTGTATGAAGCAGAAACTTGGAAAAGAAATACTTGAAGAGATTTAAAATGTGGTGCTGGAGAAGATCAGGTGGACAGACAGGGTGATAAATGAACAAGTACTAAGAAGAGTGGTGAGAAGATCAAGTGGACAGACAGGGGGACAAATGAACAAGTACTAAGAAGAGTGGTGAGAAGATCAGGTGGACAGACAGGGTGACAAATGAACAAGTACTAAGAAGAGTGGTGAGAAGATCAGGTGGACAGACAGGGTGACAAATGAACAAGTACTAAGAAGAGTGGGTGAGAAGATCAGGTGGACAGACAGGGTGACAAATGAACAAGTACTAAGAAGAGTGGGTGAGAAGATCAGGGGGACAGACAGGGGGACAAATGAACAAGTACTAAGAAGAGTGGGTGAAAAGAGAAACATTTTGGAGATGATTCTTTGGAATAAAGAAAACTGGATCAGACACATCCTTAGGAGGATCTGTCTTCTGTACGATGTCATAGAAGGAAAGGTTGAGAGAAAGAGGAGATTAGGCAGGAGGAGGATTTAAATACTAAATTACTTGAAGGAAAGAAGAAAATTCTGAGAACTGAAGGAGGAGGCAGAGGACGGGATGCATTGGTGGTCTAAGTTCACTGACAAAAGGAATGGACCTGTCGTAAGACAGAACACCTAAGCCCCTAATTATAATAATGTTTACATATTATACATACCTACACTACTATAAGGCCTTTCTAACACAAGCCTATAAAGTTTCTATAGCAAAGTTCAGTGATCTAATATTTTCATTCCAAGCCATTTATTCAGAAGTCCAAGGTTTGTTTCAAAATGTTATTCTACATTTATAAGAGATTGTTCAACATCATACACAGCGCAGGTTTCATCAGCATACAATTGAATCTCATCTATGAAACTTAATTTAGAAATATAATCTACGAATAAAATAGTACCACTCACCCAACCTTTTTGCGGCTCTACACTTATAATTGGTTTCTTTAGGCTCGGAGAATCAATTCGTGGAACTGATTCTTGTTGCGTGATTAATTTCTAAACAATTTGAATATTATTCAACATACTTAAGGTACCTAGCTACTTCCCCGGTACCAATAAAATTTGGCTTATACAATCTACACCATTTTTAGAATCAATAATTAGTTAAAGTTATTAACATTTATTGTCTGGAAGAGTGTTTCCCAACTGGTGGTCTACGAACTGGCACTGGTCTGCAAAGACACTCTTACTTGTATTTTAGGAACGCATGCCATATGAATACTATTATAATTAGGTACCTACTTTTTTTTTGTGAGGGGGGGGGGGGTCAATCTTGTTTTTAGAAAATCTACATACGTAAAGATTACTTTTGTTCATCCGTGGGTCGAACAAGTCTTATTTGTGAGAGTGTCACACCAATCCTATAATACAGTCACACCTCCATTGAATTTTTGGTGAATCCCCGTAACAATACATAGAAAAACTTTTTCTCTATATTGAAATAAAAAAGAATTCTAGATATAGAATTTCCTGGTCCAGTAATGATATTGTTAAAAGTAAAAAAAGTGAGAAAAAATCAAATGGAGGTATCTATCGCTTGGAAAGGATATTTTCTCCACGCTCCCCCACCTTTCCTCATGTTCGTCTCCTGCCTTGTAAAAGATAAATTTGTTTCAATCTTACGATTATTTCAGGGTTATAGTGTGTTTTTGGGAAGTCAAAAAGGGAAAATGGTGGAGTTTTTGCAGAACCTAGACAGTGGAATGTGCAAAAAAAAAAAAAGATATTGTTAAATTTGGTGTTCCCCCAAGTACTCACAGTGTTGACAGTTATAAAAAAAACTACCAGTTTGTTATGAAAACCTTTGAAGATGTGAAACCTCTCAAGAATCTTTCTATAACATGTAATCTTGGAAAAGGGGATGATGCACTGTTAAAGTGGATTAAAACTGTTTGTGGCAAAAACTTGCCCATCTCTTGAGTTAAGTAGATTCCTAAACTATTTTTATATGGTTGGATGAATTTCAGATGCGACATGGTATCAAAGAAAATATTTTTTGGGGGATAAATGGAAGCATGTGGGACACAGACTGAAACCAATGAAAAAAAACCCAAGGTTTTGAAGATTTTAGAAGAGACTCTTGCTTTTAAAAAATTCTTTTAAAGACATCTATTGTCTTGTAGGTAAAAACAGCAGCGAAAGGATAACAGTTTTGATCGGCGCTAGAATTACATGTTCAAAGAAAAACTGAGATTATTAATTAGTGATAAGAATAAGTAAGCAACTTCAAAATCTGCTCTAACAATTTAGATTAAATTTTTTATCAGTGCATTATTTAACATAACAAACAAAATGGCTACTCTCATTTTCCCATGAAAATATTTTAAAATTACTTTACATGAACGCAAATTTCCAATGTTGATCATATCTTCACAACTAATTCAGATACGAAACAACCTATTATTGTAAAGTTGTGGTAATATCAAATACATAAAGATTTGATTTGAAATATATTTTTATAAAACCAATAGTTTGAGCTATAAGAAAAAAAATATATATATGTGTGCTTATATATAATGTTGCACTCTGAAATTAAAATTGTTTTGTATGCTCTTTGGTGGACAGTAGATATATTCCTTTTTTCTCAATGTTTCTGTAACAGCCTAATTATTTCATTGTGCTCTTGGGTGTTATGTTTCTGCAACAATATGTGGTTTTTTTTTTACACATCTTAAGAGATTTATTAAATGTCTATTTTAAGATAAAAGATAAAGAAAATCATTGTGGTGCACTGTACCATTTATTTTTAATATACTTAAAGAGAAGATAAAGTTTGAACTATTACAGTGTCCAATCAGACTCGTTAACTTTGATTTACTTGTATCTTACCTACCTTTGCCCCATATTGTGATGTACTCTTTAAACTTTTTTTTAGTAGTTATACTTCAAGAGTTATCACTTTAGCAATTTTGTATACACAGCACCTGAGCATACTTACATGTATTATTATTTGTTTGAGGTGTTTATCATGCACACTCTGAACTGACTGATTATATAAGTACATGAGAATTTCTCTGAGCGAGAGTGAAAGGGACTACCAATTTCACCAGGAGAGTTAATTTCATATATCCTTCCGGGGTTCTTACACATGTTACAATCAACATGTAACTGATGGATAAACTTCCCCTCTGAATCAAGTTTTGCTAAAGGCTTTTATCACTCAAGAGAAATTCTTTGATCCCAGCAGGGTTTACTTACTACTTACATGTAGTTTATTCTTCTCATCACCAACCAAATGTGGTGTAATTTAACTGTAAGATGTTGTATTTTACAGCATTGAATTGTGAGCTATAAAATGGAGCGACGAAACCCATTCCCTCGACCATGGATGTTGCAGACCGGGGCTGCTGCAACAGCTGGCCAGTCCAATGTAGGCTTGAAGGGCATCATCGCAGGTATCATAGCTTCAACCCATATACATCTCTATACATCTCTCTGGATTAATTAAACTTTTGCTTTCCTAGATACTCTAGTAAACTTTTTATTCACTGACACAAAGAGGATGATTAATTTGGGTGTAATTTTATTTTTAAATACTAGCATATTATTTGAACGGCTGAATTGTTTGGTGTTATAAAATCTCTGTAGTCTATTTATTTTAGTCCTCACTGCATTTTTTTATCTAATTTGATTGATCGATTGATTGAACTATTGGTGAATCTATCTTTGTATTTCTGCAATATGATAATCCAGTTGGATTCTTTGTATAAAGGTGTGTGTGTCTGTTTCAATTTTAGAATGAGTCCTATTGAGAAGCTAATGATAGTAAAGTCCTGTTTCCTTGGCAATATAACATTTTCAGACGTAATTTCACATATCCGTTTATGGTGCACATGACTCACTTCTAACTTTGATAGAATTTGATCACTTTCCTTATTGAAAGGGTCATTTGCGTCCACGCCGATAATTTATCAACAGTAAAAGAGCTTCAACATGCCATACCTATCTACTCACCTTTTGTTAAGCTATAATTTTCATTCCTCCTTTACACCTTTCTCCTTAATTCCTTATCGGTGGCGTAGTTGGCTAGCGTGATGGTTTCGTGTTGAGCTAGACTGCTGAGGACGAGGTTCAAATCTTGCTCGGGTGAACTGGGGGTGGTTTTTTCCTAAATAGTTTCCCACTCTCCCTCCACATAAATGCGGGTTCAATTCCTAACTCATCAGTGTAATTAGTACAAAGCGTATAATCCGAACGGATAGTAAGATGCAGTGCTAAGTATTATATCACTAAGATTTTTCCTTTGAACCCAATTTTTTTTACTTTAACATTAATCCACTTTTAAGTTTTCCATGGCCTTTTTTTTATTTAGAATCACACCAAGAAAGCATAATATACAGTTTTGAAGCAAATGTTATATAATAATAAGCATATAACTTAAACGGTAGTAAGACGCATTGCTAAAAAACAATAAAAAATATTAATATAAAGTTTTGTTGCCACCAAGCTAAGGACGTACCCTTAAAACACATTGATGATTATTATACAAGGTACAAGTGTGTATAAGTGTGTATAAAGTGAAGTTGAATTACAGGCATTGGTGTAATATCTATATGATAATAACACACTTCTAGATCATTGCTACTGGTGACAGGGAGAACTCAAGGGCATAGCAGCATCAGAATTACAAACTAGCACTAACCTTTATCAATCAACCCTGTGCCTAGCATTATGGGTTTTAGGTAATTTAATTTATTTATTTTGCATCACATCTTACTAACTGTAAGGGTTGTACACATATGTACTACAGTAACCCCATAGCTTCTTTGGTGCTGACTGCTGATAGCTCTGAAAAGTAACTAGACCAAATTATGTATCCCTACGCCGAACCATATGATCTGCAAAAACATGTGTTTAGCAGCTGTCACTTCTGATAGTCAAAATTTAGGTCTATACAAGAAACATATATGACTGTTTTATTTATTTTCTATATATTGTTGACCTTGATATGTTGATGGCCTAGTGTTACTTATTAAATTTTTTAGAATATATAGGCCTATATATTTAAATTTAGCATTTATCCCATATCAGTTTTTATTATAATAAATAAATAATATTTAATAATATATTTTTTTCAATAATTTGTTGTTAATAGTATTATTAACAACATTATAAATGTTAAAAATCTGAATGTGTAGTATTACACATAGAAAAAAAACCATCAACCTTTTTTAACAATATTACAACATATTGGCTACCTGGTGGTCTAGGGGTAAGGTGTCAGACTTCTGTGCTGTGATCCGGGGTTCAATCCTTGGTCTTGGTACATATTTATCTGATTGCCAAATCTTTTCTTCACCTTTGACAAGACATGTATTAATCACAACTTGTGAATATGGGGAATGCCAGGCCTCCACCGTGGTTCGGATCCCATGTTAAACTATAGGTCCTCCATTTTATCTCACAATCACCCTACCATTACAAATTAGTGTAAGTGCGTATAGCCCGAACAGGTAGTAGTAGTAATAATAATAATTAATAATAATAATATAATACAAATATTAGAAAACATTCTAAAGTAGTTTAAAGTAAGGAGTGGTAATAAAGTTAAAACTTAAGATAGAAAACTCAGGAATAGCTATAACAAAATATATAGATTCTAAATTGAATGAATTAGATAGTTTTAAAATTGGTATATCAATTAAGTGACTTTTAATATTCAAAAGATTGATTGTATATTTTGCTTTTAATGAGCTTCAAATTGTCATACATAAAAATTTTCAATAATATGATCTAACATCATCAACTGAATTAAAACATGGGTTAACAACAAGTCTAAAATACACATATAACATTAAAATTTATTTACAAAACTTTGATACAACAAATTAAGGACAAAAACAAAGTTTAAAGATCAACAGTGTTGTAACTTAGGTAATAAAATTGAATTAGTGGGTTAGCCTCGCCAAATGAGGTTTAATAAAGTAATGAAAATGTTCTTGTTACAACGTTTATAAAGAATATAATAATTTTTATTTTAAGGTATGTATAAAATCTAAGCCTTATCTTGGTTCAGTCCCATTACTCCTTGTGATAATCAGCCATTAGAATGATGCTGATTTATATTCTTCCGACATGTTTCGGTATAAGAATACCATAATCATGGACACCATAAATTGAAATTAAAGGACCATGAAGAAAACTTGAGACTTAAGTTGTACGAAAATCTTTGATAAATACTGTTATATTCATGAATTTGTAAAATACAACTAATAAACAAACAAGTTTTCAAACGTTGAGGTTTAGCCTGTAGGGCAACACAACACAATCTTGGGTTAAAAGATTTATTTTATAGTCTTGATACACTTAAATTTTCGAATAATATATATCGATCACTGAGAAACACTAGCTTTTTTTTTTTATCACACACTTTAATGTTATATTAAATAATTACTTATTCAAAGATCACTAAATAACCATTTATTTTCCAAGGATAGCACGCTCACACATCAAAATAATACTAACAAAAGAACACATAGATTACTTAGTAGCCAAATTAATATTCAAAAAAGACACTGTATTATTCAAATTTGTAATAAAATTATTAAAAATAGCATAGACACGCCTAAATACAAATCACTAGTACTCAACTATAAAATATTTTGTTCTTCGACTTATTGACTCACGCACGTGGTTTTACTAACATTATTTTATACAATAATTCACTGTTATAATGTATATTTAAAATGGTTAGATTTTGGTTATGAGAATAACCATTTGGCTGGTTGTTTAGTATTGAAGTTTTCTTTGGCTGTTTAATTCTAATTAATTATTAAAAGCGAGAGAACGTTAAAAGTGACCTTGTATGCTGAAAACAAATATGGCCACTGGGTAGAAGCTATGCTTCCATTTCATGACGTAGAGGAACTTGTTGCAGGTTGGACGGCGAGTTGTATTAATACTCGTGTTTACAAAATTTTAACTTTATATTATTTCACAAACATTTTGTTTGTTTTTCCCTCTTTATTATCATAAACCATTTATTTATGTTAAAGATATCTCAGGGCAGTTATAAATAAAAATATTAATAACTGAATATAATATCATATGCAATATTTCACACTCTATTTAATCTGTAATTGCCGCAAGAGTCAAAAGAAACACTATAATGAATTTACTAGATTTTTTTTTCTTAAATTTGATTATGGAAAATAAAATTATACTGTTATCCTTGGGGAAGTATTGTTAAAAGTGAATGATAATATTTTTAGTGATAATAATTGTAGTAATTAGTAAATAATAATTATTTCCAAATATGTTGACAAAAGTTACTTTCAGACAATGTTGGCGTTACTGATACCATCTGCTAGCTGTCATGTAAAACCAAAGAAGTGATAATTTCACTGTAATTACAGTCAACTTTGGTTGTAGTGAACATTTGGCTACAGCGAATCTAAATCATTGGTCCCAACCCACATACATTTCAATTTGTGTTATAAAATTTGTTTATAATGAACACTTGACTTAAGTTTTAGTGAACAAAAAAAATTGAATCTTTCAATAAGAAATATGTCGTAACATCATTCTTTAAATCATAACTTTTTGGTTGTTTAAACTTGAAGACACTGATTCTCTACCTGAGTTCTTGTTTAGTTATCACAAAGCTTGACTGAAAGTAAGGAATGTGGAAAAGGAATACAGGGGGTTGGGGGGAGGGCTGAGCTTAAACACTCACTGTACTCATTGACCTGGCTTATAGGTTTTAATACCTTGGTTTGTGACAAATAAAGGAAGACAAGTATTTTGAGATGTATTAATACGACAGGAGTTATAAGACAGTGAATGGACAGTCTGTGGCCATTTAGTAATTTTTTTCACTAATCCCTTTCTTCAAAAAATTAGATTTTTCTACTCAGTTTAGTTTTTTGAATGCATGGATAGTGTGGAATCAAGTGTGGGAAAAGCACAGATTCTAGAGAAGGATCTGAAAAAAAAAATGTTAACCAAACAGTATACACTAAACAGCAGCATATAACTGATTTTTTTTTAAGATTAATAGATTTTAATAAAGAGCAGTGTTAGTGAACTTTGGACATAGCAAACAAAATATATGACTTCGTAGAGGTTCATTATAAGCAGAGCTGACTGTACACTAATGAGTTAGGGATGAGGTGGGTTGAATTTACGTCGAGGGAGAGTGGAAAACCCTTTTAAAAAAACCTTAGTATACCCGACCAGGATTCAAACTCTGCTCTCCCTGTCATTGGCAGTCTAGTCTAAATTGAGAGTGACACCTTAGACCATGAAGCCACTGAAGCAGGTGGTAATATAACTAATTCAAATGCACAAATACTTTTAGGAAGGTATATGCCATGGACCCTCATACTTTTATATATCATCATCTTCAACTAATTGGCCTCATGATGGTATATTGAATGTTTACTAATAATTTATCATTTTGTTTTCAGGAGGCATCACAGGAGGTATTGAGATTTGTATCACATTCCCAACAGAATACGTTAAGACCCAATTGCAGCTAGATGAAAAGGGTGCAAGCAGGCAGTATACTGGTATCGCTGACTGTGTCAAGAAAACTGTCAAGAACCATGGATTCCTTGGTCTGTACAGAGGCCTTAGTGTTTTGTTGTATGGCTCCATTCCTAAATCAGCAGTCAGGTAATAGTTTGTTGTCAGATAATCTCCTCCTTGCCTGCCCTTCTTCCTCTCTCTCCTCTCCTCACTCTCTCCTCTCTCTCTCCACTCTCCTACATTCTCTCCTCCCTCTTCTTCTTAATTTCTTGTTTTAAATTTTCAATGATTATGATGTGATTTTAGATATATTTATAAAATCTAACAATTCTAGTAATTTTATTTTCTCTAGAAAGTATAAAAATACAGTACGACTTGACAGAATATAACCCTACTAATCTTAGTTTTGGAGGCAAGCTCTCTCTGGACCACAATCTGGCTTCTTATTTTATCTTGCTACCTGCTCATCGTCACAACAAGTGTTAAAGTGTTTTAAACAAGTTACTGTTAGCAAATACTGGCATTGAAGTGTGTAAAAATAGTTGTGGAGGCAAAGAGTGCACATTTTATTCTATTACACTTTATACTATTATTTTTAGCTAAAAATGGTAAATATGTGTATTCTAGATTCGGGGCTTTTGAAAGCCTAAAGAACTTAGCAGTGGATGAGAAAGGAAACTTGTCTCCGTTTTCTCGTGTACTTTGTGGCTTGGGTGCAGGCGTTTCAGAAGCTGTCTTTGCTGTCACACCCATGGAGACTGTCAAGGTTAAATTCATTAATGACCAGCGATCTGCTAACCCTAGATTCCGTGGATTTTTCCATGGTGTTTCTACAATAGTTAAGGAACAAGGTAAATTGATACATTGTGTATAGGTTTAATATAAATTTAACTGCAAGGTAATTGTATGTATAAAATCTCCCTCTTTATTATCATGTGTAACCCCTCTATCTTTGTACACGTTACATGTTCTGCATTGAGTTTCTTGCACTTATGCTACCCTCTTTGAAATTTTCTTGTATGAAGCACGATAGCTTGGTAATTATTAGCATGAAGCATCACATATTTATCTGGGTGTATGTTCCTGTGTTCTGTGCATTAAATAAAATATAGAGGTCGGTGGATTCACATTTCTTATCTCATTAAAAATAAAATATTATATGAATACAATGTTTTTATAAGTGTTATATGAAAATATATATATACTTAATTCAGAGTTAATTTACAAACTTTAGGAATCGTTTATTAAGGATTAAATAGAAAACAAAAATTAACTAGATTTTTGATATTTTGCACATAAATGTATATCTATACACACTTCAGAATTTACAGTAGTATATACTCAATAAAATACTTTTATGGTAGCATTCATTAGGATCCTTGCACACAGCGGGGCTTTTTTCCCTTTGCCCTACACGGCATGGACCGGTGAGACCAATCAACCATTAGGTGGAATGGAGCTGAACATACATCACGGTTGCAGTTATTTCCCGTACATGGCTGCTGTTTCTCTCACGGCGCCTCACTGGACTAGTCCGGTGCCATGGTCATGTCTGGTCTCAGTAGGGCATGCGAGTATATGGAGCTCTTCATATGGCTAAGGTGCCAGATCACACCCTAATTAATAGAAGTAAAACAGGAATAAAATCCACTTAGTGCAATTTGGCAGTTATACCTAGTTTTTATGATTTGTTATTAATATGTTTATAAATTTCTTCCTTAAAATATTTGCAGTTACAAAATAACTTTAATCTGTTGAGAAAATCTTTAAAAGGTCTGGGACTTTTAAAACTCACAAAGTATACAATACAAACCCAGTTAAATATACTCTCCTTTCTTTGAAAAACTAACTTTTACTTTATTATTACTTAACAAATTTCTTCTGGTATGGTTGGACATGAACCTTTTAGTGATGCACAGCAGCTAACTAAGCAACGCCTGTGCATGTGCTAGCAAGCTTTTTATTAGTAAAATTTGAACATCATGTATAGCCATGCTCTCTATTGTTCGTTCAAGAAACATTTTCCTTGCAATTTAGTGCTTAGATGAGGTATAGGGTTGGTAGTAAATAATTTTTCCTATGCTAGTAGGGATAATGTATCATATCAAAAAGAAACAAATGCTAATCTATTTTCTTTCTCCAACTCACACTACCATATCACCACCTCTCACCTTCCTCTCTGTGCAGTAGAGTTTTGTGTCGAACTTCACTGACAGTAGGTAGATACTTTTCTCAATGAGAGACCTTACTTTGTAAGTGGAAATCTATATACATACTATCTTAATTAACAAGAACCCGCCTCGGTGACGTAGTTAGCTAACATGCTAGTTTCGTGTTGAGCTAGACGGCCGAGGACGGATAAATCGAGGCTCTAATCTCGCTCAGGGGTGGTTTTTCCTTAATGGTTTTCCACTCTATCTACATGCAAATGTGGGCTCACTTTACATTCAACTTTCCCAATTCCAAACCCATTGGTATAATTTGTTCTTAAGTATATAACCAGAACAGGTAGTAAGACGCTAAATAAATTTAAAAAAAATGACAAACTTTTTGCAACATGTGTATATAGTATGCAACACATCTAATGTGAGCCATCCTTTTATACTAACCAAACTGTCGATTTTATTAATTTTTTAAGTGAAATATAAAAAAAAACAGACTAAATCCAAGGAGAAAACGTCTGATTATGTCTTAACTTTTTTCCTGAATAAATTGCATGCCGTTGCAGGATTGGGAGGTGTTTACAAGGGAGTAACTGCGACAGTGATGAAACAAGGCAGTAATCAAGCCATTCGATTTTATGTCATGGAGACTTTGAAAGACTGGTACAGGAAGGGTGATTCTAAAGCACATGTTCCCAAGGCAATAGTTGGATTATTTGGTGCAGTAGCTGGGGCTGCTTCTGTATTTGGCAACACACCTATTGATGTAGTTAAGACAAGGATGCAGGTTTGTTAAATCTTCTTTTACACATTAACTCTCCTTTATTTGAAAATATAGATATGTTAATGGTTTTAAAATTAATATTATTTTGATTGAAGGAATAAAAGATAAATAGTTAAATTAATGCAAACTAAGGAGTGCTATCCAGATTGTGATGTGTTGTTATACTTACATTTTGTTATATTGGAATATCAACATTTTTATCGATCCTTATCTCACACAAATGTAAGGCCAAACAATATATTTGGAGAATTGATGATTAAAACAGTTTTAAAGTATTTGTATCATTATTGCAATTACAAAGGTCAAATATTTTTTTACCAGAAGTTGTGTTTCAATCTACCTACCGCTTTACCTACTTCCATTTCTAGTGTAATAAAGAGGAATTATTATAATTCACTCATTAACCTTCTAGAGAGCTCAATTCAAAAGTTATTTTTGAACGAAAATTTACAAGCTTGCGATTAACAGCCAGAGAGCTCATTGTGCTGACCACATGACACCCTCTATCTCCAAATGTTAGCACAATCATTACTAACAGTGGCAGCTGCTTTGCTTGGTTGCTAACACCAAGATTTTTTAAATATGATATGTTTAATTTTCTATTAAATAGATATGTTACTTAGCTGTATACAATTATTTTGGCACATAGCTGATTCTTTCATAATTTACTTGATTAGATTTAAAATAAAATTATTCCTTTTGAGTACAAAATTCATATAAGTATTCTTTTTTCATTTATGTGACTTTGGTTGACAAACATTAGTTCTTGTAGGTAACTTTACATTTTAATATTTTATTATTTTCTAAATTTTTTCTTTAGTTTTTGAAATTTTAATTTATAAGCTATTATATCACATCTCGAAGCAATTAAGATCATCAACCTGTTAAAAATTAACTTTACTTTTTCTTTTATTAAGTATACAAAATTTATATATTATTCTCAGGCTTAACAATTTTTTATGGCTAATTTTTTATTGGTACATACAATGTTAATCAGTCTCAAGGCAGATGGGCTGTTTGAAACTTTAACCGTCTTTTAGGTTGATTTATTGTATGCAAGAACTACTTAATACAACGCATGACCATCAAACAACTCATATTTCTACTGTAAACAAACTCATGACAACATTTCATCATAAATTGTAATTTATCTTTTCTAAAAAGCAGATAAAATCTTACAATTAATTATGGGCTATGGTTTTCTTTTTATAGTTTTAAAATTTTCAACTAGGCACATCACTTTCTTGTTCTAGGGCTTGGAAGCATCAAAGTACAAAAACACTTTGGATTGTGCTTTTAAAATTTGGAAACATGAGGGACCATTAGCGTAAGTTTTTGTCATTTTTACTATTCATTACTTGGTTTGTATAAGAAACTGGAGATATTATTTCATCTGTAATAAAGGTTACTCATAATTATCTACCCAAAGTGAAAGTCCAGTTTGTATTATTCCATGATTTAACTTGTTGGTACATAATTTATTTTTCATTGCATAAGACTAGAACTAACCTTTGAGAGCTAGACATAGATCTTTAGTTTCACATAGAATACATGTTAAATTATTTCGAACTTTGGTTATCCATTGGAAACTCTTACAAAGCAATAAACAGAATGTTTTGAAACAATATAACGCATACCCGCCTCGTTGCCATAGTTAGCTAACATGCTAGTATCGTTTTGAGGTAGACTGCCTAGATGGGGAGATAGAGTTTTGAATCTTTATCAGGTGAACTGAGGGTGGTTTTGCCTTAAATGGTTTTCCACTCTTCCACACAAATGCAGGTTCACTTCTTCTTAATTCAACCTTCCTTATTCCTAACCCATTAGTGTAATTATAACTTAAGTACATAACCCAAATGGGCAGTAAGACACTGTGCTAAATAAATAATATATTATAATGCATGTATTTTGTTCATCAATATTTTTAATGTATTTTGTCCCTTTGAATATATAACTGCTCATTACATTGTAGATAAATGTTTCTAAATTTCTTAGATTTCACAATTAGATATTATGTATGAAAAAAATGTATGATGCAAAAACATTTAGTAATAAATAAAATGATAGAATATTAGGAAAATGGTAAAGCACAAATAAAAGTAAAAACACTAAAATGTATTTACACACTTCAATATTTCAATGCTATTAGAGCAACAAAATATTGAAGTGTGTAAATATGTGTTAGTGTTTTTACTTTTATTTGTGCTTTACCATTTTCCTAATATTCTATCATTTTATTTATTACTAAATAGTTATATATTAATTATATTAGTTAATTTAATAATTTTAACTTATCTAGGCTTTCTTAAATAAATGTTATACAATCAGTTAATTGTTTGTCATGTAACCTGTTCATAATCAACCTCGGTGGTCTTGGAGTATATTGCTCACCTCAGGATCTGATGTTTCTGGGTTCAAACCAATCCATGGTCACCTAATTTTTCTTGAGTGATAAAAATATGTTGCACAACTTCCATCGGAAGGGAAGTAAGCCGTCGACCCTATTTTGATTGTAGCATGTAAATAATCCTGGAAGGTATGCGAAACTACCAGCCCAGCAAAATTGGTAGACCCTTTTGCTCTCACTTATAGAAATCATCGTGTGCTGATACAATAAGTTAGTTCAGAAAGTATATGTTAAATACCCCAAACAAATAAAAAAAAATGTTCATATAGATTTAGTGGTACTTTCCCTTTTGATGATGAAGATTGCGGAACTAATTTTCTTAATGTTTATGGTGACAATTGAAGGTTCTACAAAGGCACAGTTCCTCGACTGGGCCGGGTGTGTGCTGATGTGGCCATTACCTTTATGATCTATGACTCATTTATGGATCTATTTAACAAGGTCTGGAAGTGATCAGTCAATGCGATACCAGAGCTATTAGCATATCAACATTCCAAAAATCTGGTAAATATCACACTCACTTAAAGATAATAATTGCAATGTGGGTAATAGGTGTTGTGTTATAGATAACTTTGGTATATTTTAGTAAAGGTAAAGTCAGCTGATCAATCAATAATATAATAATTATAAATAAAAACACATTCTTTGCATTTATGTTATTTTACTTAATATAGATACAAGCAGGTAAATTTGTTTAAGAAATCTTAAAGTTCCCTTAGCTATTATAAACATAGAATTTTTCTTATCTAATAGATTTAAAAGATAAATCTAAATTATGTCATTATGTGTCTTTGAATTTATGATAAAATACGTCCTGATACATTAGAAATACCATCTCAATTTGAATTTAAAACACATGAAAGTACTCAGGCTTAGTGGAATTAACTTACTTACTGTTTCCAGCCTGTGGCCTGGGTCACTTTTTTATTCAAGCCATATATTTTACAATGCCGACGTGCATTTAATTCAAATACTGAACAGAAAAAAATACACACACGAGGGTGATCCCAAAATTAAGGTCTCTGAGGGTCTGGTGGCTTAACGAAACTGTTTTGGCGACTGTTGAATATCTGTTGTGATTGGGAGTTCCCCCACTCCTATCCGGGCATGCTCGCGCCTTCCCGTGACGGTCAGTCTGGTCCTGACAGCCATTGAGAATGGAGCTCCTGTTGAACTTCGCCGCCAAGTGCGAAATCCGCGCTGTTATTCGTTTTTGAATGCGAAAGGCATTATACCTGTTGAAATTCATTGCCAGTTGACTGAAGTGTATGGCGAGTCGTGCATGGACTTCGTTCCGACGAGACAGTTGAGAAGATCGAGGAAAGCCTGCGTGAAGATCAATGGATCACTCTGGATGATCTTTGCATTTTGATCCCTGAGGTGTCTCGAAGCACCATACACAGGATCTTAACAGAAAAGTTGTAATATCAGAAGGTTTGCGCTCGATGGGTTCCACGAGTGCTGACAGAAGCTCACAAGCAGCAACATGTTGATTCTTCCCGCGAATTTCTTCGCCGCTATGTGGACAATGAAGACTTTTTGGACTCTATTGTCACAGTAGATGAAACCTGGGCATTTCATTTCACCCCATAGATGAAACAACAATCGCGGGAGTGGTGGGATTCCTCTTCTCCGAAGCCGAAAAAATTCAAACAAACACAGTCTTCCGGTAAAGTCATGACAACCGTCTTTTGGGATCGAAAGGGAGTATTGTTGGTCGATTTATGCCTGCTGGGACCACAATAAATGCTGATTGGTATTCTGAAACTCTGAAAAAACTCAGACTGGCAATTCAGAACCGGAGAAGAGGAATGTTGAGCGAGGGCATAAGCATTCTCCATGACAACGCTCGCCCACACGTCGCCCGTCAAACTGTCGAGCTTCTGCAAAAGTTTTGATGGGACACCATCAGACACCCACCCTATAGTCCGGACTTGGTACCCAGCGACTCTCACCTGTTCCCTAAGTTATTATTATTATTATTATTATTATTATTACTAGCACCGCGTCTTACTACCCATTCGGGTTATACGCACTTACGCTAATGTGTAATGGTAGGGTGATTGTGAGATGAAAATGGAGGACCTACAGTTTAACGTGGAATCCGAACCACGGTGGTGGCCTGGCATTCCCCACATTCACAAGATGTTGTTCCCTAAGTTGAAAGAACATTTGGCAGGACAGCGATTCAGCTCCAACGACAAGGTGAAAGAAGAGGTTCAACGACTCCTCAAGGACTTGGTGGCGAGCTGGTATGACATGGGAATACAAAAGCTGCCACAGCGTCTACAAAAATGCATTGACCGAAATGGGGATTATGTAGAAAAATAAATAATTTTTCAAACTTTAAAAAAATGTAAAGATTATTGCATTTTTTTTAATTAATAAAAAATACAAGACCTTAATTTTGGGATCACCCTCATGTGTGTGTATATATCTCTCACACATGTTTCAAAATTTGTATTAAAAGTTATCTTTATTTTGTTTTATTTCAGATTACACAAGAGTGGCTAGATTGGATGACAATTGAGAAGAAGTATAATTTTATAAAGCTAGTCTTATATTTAAACTGGTGCATTTGATTTAAATACATTCTAGTTGTTGATGTACAGAGAGTTCAAAGATATATTTATTTAAGAAAAAAATTGTTACACATTATTTAGAAACATTGAACATTAGTATGTTCATTATATTGATATTATCTTGCTTTTAATGTTTGGTTAGAAAGTTTATACTTAAAAAACTACAATAAAAATTTTATATTCGTGTTTAAAGGGAGTTGAATAAGCAGCATATTTACTTAGGGGATGCTCTTTTAGAAATTCTTGAGATGATACATTGACAAACAAAATACAATGTTTAACACTAACTTTCACTAGTTATAGATGGCTTTCTTAGAATATAAGAAACTACAATTTATTTTTGTTTTGTGAGGAAGCCACCTGTGACTCTCAAAAAATAGTGTTTATTGTGTCTTTGTATGCACAATTGTGTTAGCTTAACAGTTATTCAAGCATTGATCCCATAAGGGTGTTTGATTTCCGACTTCTAACTATATTCTAGCCCACTGTTCTCACATACTGTTTTTTCTCTGAAATTTAAAAAATATATATTTAAGATATTGCATTTGAGTTGGATACTAGTATACCAGCTGTGTTTGAGTACCTGAAAAATACATACAAGGGAAAAATGTTTTAATATATCAACACATTAAATGTAAATAGACTTGATAAGGAGAGCCTGTACGTTGTGTCAGTGGCGCATCCAGTGGAGGCAAACCACATAGAAAATTTGCATTTAAATAAGCATTTTACAAAAAATTAAATATAGAGTACAACTATAATACAGAGCAATTACAATTAGTAAAATGCGTAAGAACAGTTGATGTGCACCTGTAAAACCGAGAATATTGGGATCAATCAATGACATTTTTAGTCCTTTTCTGTATCATTTGCTAAATACAACAGTTTATTCTCCATTTAATGCTATTTTACAAAGTAATTACTTACATGTTTTTACAATAGCTGCAAATCTAACTATTCAAATCCTGCCATCCAAGAGACCAGTTACAATAGGTGAAAAATAATCATTTCAAAGAGTCTATATATATTTAATTTGATTCTTTTACTATGGTCTATTTTTTCTAATCTTCTGTTGAAAATGACACTGTTTTTGATTTATAATTTACACTATAGAAAATACTGAAAAATGTATTTTGGGTTTGGATAGCCTGTAAAATGTAGACAATTAATAGATTTTATTTATTAGGACCTACCTACCTGCCTCCCTCCCAAAAGTAAAGTTATAGGTGTGCCACTACACTGTCTTCTTATTTTGTCAACTTTGTTTAAGGGAACTGGTTCTAGAATCACAATCTATTCAAGGTTCTCTTCAAAAACATTCTTTGCTGATTTTTTTTTTTACTTAATGAACATTCTATTTTTCATTTCTGATACTTGCTAATAATAAAATACAGGGATATATAAATATATATTATTATCTAGCTGTTTAAGAAATCTTTGTTTGGCAGAAACATTTTGACAACAAAAAAACACATTCCAAAACCACGCATTTAGAGTTAAAACTTTTCCTGCTGAGAATTAAAATTAAAAGTTTATTTATATCCACAAGCAATAGAATATGCACATGGAGGAGACTGAACAGATGGCGTAAATAGTGTGACCTGATCATCTGAATATAAATAAAACTAATTAGTTTGGCTTACTATATTGTTAAATGAGCTTGGGTGATCAGGAGACAGGGTGAAGAGAGGAGTTTATCAAATATTGGGTTTGCACTTCTGTCATAACTTAGTTATTAGTTGATTAGACAGTTCCTATATGTTTAGCTATAATAAGCTAGATTTGGTTTAAATTCAAATAAAACACATTACTAATATAATATGGTTCACAATGAATATTCATTTATTTCAGATCGCATTCCTCTTCTACTCTGGCTTTATGATTATCATAGGTATTTGCCTATTTCTTAATAACATGCTTTTCCTTTTAATCTCAATAACTTTCATATTCACGACTTTGCATTGACACTGAGAAAATTAATAAATAGGCAATAATTATGGCTACTTATCTAAAAAAAATTCATAAGATATGCATAATAAAATGAATACACTATAAACCAACTACAGAAATTGTACACTATGTAGTACCAAAAATCTGTGAACAGTATGATTGAAAGTAATGTGATTTAGATTTATTTGCATCTCTTAAAAATATTAGTTCACCCAACTATTATTGTCTAAAAGCAAATGGATGTCATCCCAAATATTAACATTAATATAATATAGGTTTCTAGATACAAAATAAGTGTGGTGAAGGTGTATTTCGTCCATAATTTGATATTTAAAGCCAATTTTATCATTATTTTTCGCCAAACATATGTCCTCCTTCCTTAATCTATTCCGGGATAAATATTTCCATCATGTAGCCTAGTGTGGTTGTTATTTTATGGTGCTCACTCGTGTTGACTAGGTAAAGTAGTGTAAAATAAAAGCGGATGAAACTGTAAGTACATAATTGTCTACTTAAAGGAAGTCGAGGTTAATTTAACTTTGATAAATTAATAATATTTTAAAAGATTTTTATATTAATTTTTTCCGCCTGAGTTTCAGGAACATATTTCCTGAATTTTTTCCCGCTGTTTGGGATCCCAAACAGGCCTAATTTAAAATAACTGGTTTTGAAAACATTGAAGCCCATCCCATGGCGTTGAAGTCTCAAAATGTAAAAAGCATTAATTTTGTCCTGTAGGGCAAATTAATTTAATTTGGAGCTCTCAATTGTATGAAGGACAATACTCTTGTGCAAAATTGTTTTTTGTAGTCCAGTCTACATATGTAAGGTGAGAATGACACCTTTAATGGAAGAAACATTTGCTCAAATGTATTACTATGTACTCCCTTTAGCATTGTTGGGGATAAAGCCAACAACAAATCACACCTTTTTCAATTTTATACTAACAAATTTCCTTAAAAATAAAAAGAAATTCAAATCTAGTTTTTAAAAATCTATTTTATATTAATCTAAACTCAGGCTTATCAAATTATTGGCTTATGGATTTCACTACTTTAATTGTGTAGTAACATTTGAAATCCAAACTATTAATGTCCACAAATTATACTAGTTTGAGCATTAAATTTATCATTAATTTTATTTTAATTATTGTCAATAGCCGTTCATCTTGCTCTTTTTTACTTAATAATATTTTTTAAATTACCTTTTCATGTTCGGAGAGAGAAAGTTTTTTTTACATTTCCAGTCATTTAAATTGCTGGATAATTCATGTTGAGTGCCACTTTATGCTGACTTATTTAAAAAATATAAATTAAGTTCCAAAATATATTTACATAAAAATAAGTATTGAATAGAAAACTTAAAGCTGTTATTTTAGTTATGTAACATAGCTTTACTCTCCATTCACATACAAGACACACAATACTATACTAGTCACTGTTCCAAGGGCAGAGCTCACACTACTTGGCTGCTTGAATGTGCCACCAACCCTACTGTCTCGGCAAACATTAAAGGAGGTGATAGTAAGTGTCCCATTGCAACTGTAAGTGCAACACTTCCCCTCTAACTGCTTGTTTGCAGTCAGCCCTTGTTACAGTTCTAGAACTATAAAAACTCAATTTTTTTAAGAACAATTTACATCTTCTATTGGTAGCTAAAAATATAGCCTATACCTATTTTAATTTCAATATATGTGATATATATTTCAAATCTTGTATTAAATAGTATTTCAGATCACATAAAAGAGGATAAATTAATATTTAAGATTTTTTTTTATAAAATATAGATTCTTCTAATTGCTGGATTTTATTAAAAATATATTATAAATGTTGTTGATGTAAAAGCAGCTCATAGCTATACTTATTTAAATGTTTTTTTTGTTTTAAATTTTATCTTGTTAAATTTAAGCAAGGGTTTGCAATACTTTCTGTTTATGTTTTATGGTTGTTTTATTGTTATAAAATGTATATAAAATATACATTTTAGATTAGTGTTATAAGATATACCTAACATGTTTTAAAAATAATCAATAAATGTAATTGTTTGTATAGTAAGATGAGAACGTTTTAATTTCAGTAAAGTTTGTTTAATAAAACACCATTGTAGAACAAAGAGGTTCTGTAGTTTGAAACAGAAACAAGATAAATCTTCCAAAATTAGCCTAGTCGATTTTTATTTTATCATCTGATCATATAAATTTTGCTATAAAAGGTTTTTTTTAAATATCTTTGGGATAAAAATTTTTAATCTGCAGTTCATTAACTAACTGTGGTAGAATTAGTGAAAATATTTCTCTAAAATAATATAATGTTGTGATGGTCAGTAAATTCTCAAAACTTGACTCCAATATAAACTATTTTGAAGATTTTAAATAAATATGTTTTGCAGTTAGTAGCTCATATATGATGTATCACAATTAATTATATATATTATAAGAGATATAATTCACCATAGTATAATTTCTTAAATACATTCCAATTAAACAATACAATATTGTGATGATAGGTAATTATCTAAATTTGAATCTCAAAAAATTTATGTTGATGGTTTTAAAGAAATATAGGACTATATTATTTTAATAAGTTACTCAAACGTTATGGATTACAATCTAATATAGAAAATTACTAAAAACATTCCTCTAAAATAATATTTTTTGATGGGCAAATATTCTTTCACATTTTAATCCATTAAAAATATGTTGAGAAAGTTTTAAAAAAATACATATAAAAACTAAACCATTTTTGTATAGTAGTTGGAATAAAAATTAAGAATTTAAAATATCTAATGTTGAAAGGCATTCAAACTATAGTGGAAAATGTAAAGCTGTTAATAAAGTTGTTTAGAGGATCAATAAACTTTTATGTTTATGTATCATTGTCTAAAACTATTTATTTAACTATTCTGGCATTCCTACTCAATTTTTCAAGTTGTTTTATATCAGTTTATTATGGCATCTACTGATAACCATTATTGTTAGTGTGCATGCACCTAAATATTACCTTGGTGTCTTCGAATTAAAGCAATAGGTATCGCTCAACTGTCAAGTTGCATGAATATCACCCTTGATGTGTGGTTGATGATTGTATAAAAAATAAATAGTTGACAATTCATTCACAATTTCTGTAGCATAATATATTATATTATATTTGGAAGAAGGTATAGGAAAGGTGGATAGAAACATAAAAGAAAGAACACAATTTGGCCTTTACAATGTAAAGAACGCAGTTCACACTTTACATTGCTGTTATTGGAAAAAGAGGTAATGGTTGCCTCTTGAAGAAAATCTATTGTTACCACCTAATACCCTGACCTAAGTTTTATTCTATTAGAACTCATCAGGAGGGAGTGTGAAATGCACAAAGCAACTTCCTAAAAGAGGAAACAAGGAAAATGGTAAAGGACAGAGGAACATGTGTAATAGGAATAACATAAATAATAAACACTGAAAATGAATATTGGATGTGAAAATAAATCAATTTATTCGATTTTATCTAAGCTTAAATTAATGTTAAGATTATATTAAACAGTTAATCTCGTTAACTTTCTATTTTTTAAATCCTTTTCACACAAACCTGTATACTGTATAAGTGTGGAAAGTTAATGGGGAAATCCACGTGATAGACTATATTCAGAAAACTATCCCTCGCCAAGCTGGTTTTGGATTAAAGCTTTAACCTACTTTTCATTGGCACCCTTGTGAGTCTAATGCTTTAAACTGAATGATCACATATTGATGTGAAGTTATATTCAACTTGTCTCATTGATAAGATTGCATGATATATATATATATATATATATATATATATAATCAGGGGCGGCGCGGAGGCGCGCGCCCCCCAACCCTACGAATCCCCAGTTCCTTTTAAAGTTATTATTCGCACTCTCACGACAATTTTATCTTGCCATAAAAGTTTCAAGAAAAATATGTTTTTGGTTTAAGTAATAGCAGGCAATGTTTTTAAAATGTCATGCGGTCGGGCGCGAGGCGGTCAGCGCCTGATATTTTGAAACCAAACCTTCCCACCCCTTCACCTCTTGTCTTCAAATGGCATGCAGTCAGGCGCGCGACTGTCAGCGCCTGACATAGTAAGACCAAACCTTCCCTCCCCTTAACCTGTTGTCCTCCTCCTGCTATAACTAGCATTGCTTATTCTTCTTTTGAAAGTTGAAAGCTTGTGAAATGTGTATAGCGTGAACCAGTAATAATTGTTGTCAGTCATCATGCGTGCTCCTGCATCTTGAGGATGTGTGTTTATAATAATATTATGTAGGGTTATTTTAAGATAATGTTAATATGTTTTAATATTTTTTGTAACTAGGCTTAATATGAATAGTTCAATTCAGGCGCTTAAGACAACGAATATTGCAAGATTAACTCTTGATCAAAAAAGAGAATTGAATTCATTAGGTAGGCCATGTCCTGAATTTTGTATGGAACAAAGTGAAAACATACATACCTATATATTTATGCATATTACACAGCTGCAGAGTTTCTACAATACATCCACGTCCTTTGGGGAAGTTTTATTTTTTTATTTTTCCATGTTGTTTGTGATATTAATTTTTGAGTTTAACTAAATGAATATTTAGCAAAACATATTCCGAAATTTGTGTCTTCTTTTACATATATTATTTAGAAATAATTTATGAACTAAACAGGCTGCGTCCTCCAGCTTCTAAAATGACGAGCCGCCACTGTATCTTATCCGATATTCTGAAAAAGAATTAGTACAACAAATGTAGTCCTGTCGAGATCCAATGGGTACTTTTTGTATTTACTGGCAACATAGATTTAAATATTCTAAACATGGGTTATGTGGTATGTTTATCGTATATACTACCCAGGAAAAACCAAAACTCCACAAATATTGGAATGTGCAGGCAAACCAAAGCTTTCTTATATGTGTAGGTTTGATTTTGATTGCTAAGAAACAAAAATGAAGTAAATTGAAAGAAGCACTCCATATTATGCGCCTTATCATACCAAATAAAATCATGGTCTTGAATTAGAATCAAATACAAAACTAAATAAACATAATTCACAAGAACCCACATGAAATGGCTGTGAACATACCTTAATTTAAGATTCAAATGTAAGCACGCTAACAATGGCTCTCCCATATAGAGCAATTGTTGCATGTGTTTGAAACTCACTTAGAAGGATAATTGCTTGAGGTTTGTAGACTAGGGTGCGAGTGAGAGAGACAGCAGGATGTGTAATGGCAATAGGAAGGACGCGATTTCAAAGTGTGTTAGCAATGGTTATGTAAAGAAGCGGTAATTGTGTGAATATATGTGGAGAGCAGTAGAATAATAAACGAGATGTAAAGGATGAGAGGTATAATACATTGAACACAAAAAAAAAGTTTAAATTTACTATCAAAGAAACTGCCAAAAGCCTGAATGGGGCTTTTCAAGCAGATTAAGACTGGGTTTGATTATAATGCATAATGTATCGTTAGTAGTGAATAATGCATAAAACATACATAGTGCATAAGAAGTTAAATCATATTTTCAGTTATGGTATTTGAAATCGATATATAGTGAAAAGTGCAAAACACATTAATTGATTTAACTTTTTATGCGTTTTGCATGAACTTAAGAATAGCCAGCCCTTGTATCAGCCAATGAGAATTCAAGAAGTTCCAGCCAATTAAATCCAGTATACACAGCAGACAGAGCTTAGCTTCTGTATTCATGTTTGAAATGACTTGTGGAAGCTATACTTGTTTGTTTTAATGAATTTTCTTGTTTTAGCTTCAATGATTGTGATTAGATTGAAAATAAAGGGAAGTATTACATTTTGGATTTTGTTAGTGAGAAATAGATCTACCATAATAATCAGTACCAAATAAAAATTTATTTTGATTTAATAGGGTGCAGGCAAAACTTGAATAAAGTTCATTTCAAGTTTCAAATAATACAGTTTAATAAACGTGGATTTTCGATTGAGCCCTTAAATGAAGTTTCCTTAAAGACCTTATCTAGTATTGCAAACAGGCTAAGCTGTTTTCTATTAATAAATGACAATCGATTTACATAAGACTTTATGAGCTATGTTACATTATAAACTATTGAATATTTTCTTATTTATTGTGCACGGTATGCTATGCACTATTTACTATTATCTATGCGCTAAGATATTCACTTGAATGTTTATTCTATGTTTTAATGTCCCTATACACACTGTCGATGTTTTCTTATATATTTCAATAGAGAAACTGTGTTGAAGTAATTATGGCAAATATCATGAAATAACCAGTGACATAGCTACTAAGATACACATGACGCATTGTTTTTTTTACTACTTGTTCGAGTTATACACATTTGTACTAATTACACTATTGGGTTTGGGTTAGGGATGTTAAAGGTTGAATTTAGATGGAGTGCACCTGCATTTGCATGGAGGGTGAAAAACTATTTTGGAAAACCACCCTCAGTACGGTTGACCGGTATTAAAGTAACCCTAATCTCCTTGTAATCAGCAGTCTAGTCTAACATGAGAGAAACGCCTTAGACCATGCGGTCACCAAAGCAGCTTATGGTGCGTATTCATACTGTAATTGTTTTCATACTTGTTTTGAGAAAAGTTTATAAGACTAAAAATAAAATTACATTCAGAAAATATGTTGTTAATCTACAATGTCTAATTTTAACATTTCCTTCTGTCTAATTTCAAAAACAAAGCTATTCCGTTTTACTTTACTTTGGAAGATGAAAAAATCTCAATTTTTTGTTGTTGTTGTCACCACATCTTACTACCCGTTCGTGTTATATGCATATGAATTAATACCGCTAATTTGGTAGAGATGAAGGTTGTATTTAGAGGAATTGTACCTACAATTGCATAGAGAAAAGGTTAGTAGAAAAGCCTTAGGCAAAAATAAACAGTTTCAGTATGTCTAGCAGAAATTTTAACCCCAATTTCCCTGTCATCAGCAGTCAAGACAATTGCGAGACTGACGTCTTAGACAATTTGACCACAATTGTGTAATGTGGAAGTGTTAATCAATGTGGAGAAATGTGAATGACATATTTTATTCAGCTCACTTAATGAGTAATTATTTTACAATCAAAGACCCCAATAATTGTAGTATTGATACGTCGATAGTTTTGATGTGTTTAATATGAATAAAAACGCAGGGGCTATACAAGATACGAGCCTCTTGGTGCGTCAAACTGAATAGATGCCAGAGGTGCACCTACTTTTTTTTTTTGTAACTTACAATAATTACAAATTTTTTTAAATATCTCAATTTACAATAAGAATATATGTAATAAGTTTCTATAGACTCCATATTTTCTAAAGGGCCAAGCGCCTTGTCTTATTTTGCCCCCCCCCCCCCCCACCTCTTCTGCACCCCTCTCCCCCCACACAACCACGAGCTGAGAACCAAGTTTCAAAGAGACAACACCTTCACAACACCAGCAATAGAATCATCCTCTTGTCTTAATGACTCTGCCAACGCCAAAACGACGACGACCATTGAGGATGATATTCTTTGAAATATCATTTACCTTTCAAGCGGCTAAGGTTTGGAATGCTATTCCATCAGAATTTAAAGATTTAAAATCTGTTAGTATTTTCAGAAATAGGTGGGAGAATGATTGCTTGGCAACCAAAATTTAATATTGAGCATACAATGTTTCTACAAAACTGTAATAAAACTATTAGGCTATTAGAAATAAGTTTTAACATTAATTCTCATTATTTACAGTACTCAACCTTTTGTAATATCTAGAATAATATTATAAGTTACTCTCAAATTGTAAGCCCTGCCATGAGCTGAAATTTGTAGAGTATGAGTAAATAAATAAATAAATCTTAATATGCCAAAATGAAAAATAGGAAAATTTACAAATAAGTGTTTTAATGTAATTTCAATTGTATGCTGCTACCTATCTTATTTTGAATTACAAAGTTAAGTTTAAAGTTTGTCATTTAACAGTCTATCTACAAACTAGTTCATATTTGGTCTAACCTTAGCATCTAAGTAGAAATAGATTAGGTTGTAATTTATTTAATATATTTTACACTGTATTTTGGCCCACTAACTCAACTTTATTAGAACTATTGTAAAAGAACACAGGCTATTATTTATTTTCACACCAATTTTCAGTGTAATTTTATTGAGTACAACTTGACTTGTGAGCATTTAAATTATAAATACACAGAGCTCTCAGGAACTTGATAGGATATGCAGTGCCGTCTTAACGGATGGGCCATCTGGACCCGGGGACAGCGCCCCGAGCCAAGTAAGGCCCCCAAATTGTAGTTTGCTTATTTTTTGTGTGATTTTTTTTTGTTTCGTGGTTTGGAGGTTAAAAAATGAGTGATAATATGGATGCTACTAAAATAATACTAATACTAATAAAATAAATTAAATTAGAAAATAAAGTGTCAGAAGCAGAAATTTTAATATGTTCATAGTCTTAATTATATAGATTTTTTTTGACACTTCATTGCACTGACAATTTAGAAAACAAATTTATTTGTTGTTTTGATTTCAATATAATTTTAATTTTAGTTTCAGTTGCTTTTTTAAGTTTCAATTTTCTCCCTTATTTCTTTTCTGTGTTTGCTTTTATCAACAGATTATAGTTTCTTAATATTTAGAGTTCAGCAACATATATTTCTTATCGCAAAAATTTGAAAATGTAAAAGTTAGTGTTAAATAAATCCCCAAAAATGATCGAGACTAGGCCCCCTGAATGCCTAAAGATGGCTCTGTGGAAATTTCCATCATGTTTTCCACCTTGATTTAAATGGGAGAGTGTGAGATAAAGTTAATAGGGGGTGGGGGTTGAAGAAGGTGCCAAAATTATGCTCGCTTGTGGCATAAATATTCCTTGGACCACCCCTGTAAAAACTCTCTTGGGCGTTTGTTTTTATCTCAAAAACCCTCTTCTAGGAAGAAGGTGTGTGTTCTCTCGCCATTTTTTCTTACACCAGATAGTCTAACTTTCATAGGGAGGAAATTTTATCTGACAGAAACGCTACTAGATCTAATTTCACGCATTCATATGTGAGATAATGTGATAACTTTGGTAGATATTATCAGTATCTATAATATCATTGATAACTTAGCTAAATGTTTTCAATGTTGATGTCTGTATTTTATAAAAGACGCCTCTCTGAGGTTGTCTCTTTGTTACCATTATCTGTGGTTTGGAAACTACCCTAGCTACCTATTCCCGTCTTATTTATCCACTAAGAGCGAGGGTTCTAGAGGTTGACTCGGCTCATGCGCTGTTCTGTGACGTCACGCCTCGCAACACACCTCTGCTATCGTCAAACCATCATCAGTTCGTTTCTCCTCATTGAACCGGACTCATCTTAGTCCATGCTTTCCAACCCCTCATGAACGCGAGGTTCGGTAAACCTCGGGCCTGCTCGGTTCACCTCGGTGTCGTACGCCGAAGCTCGTAGTTTCTCGCGAATGTGACGAGACGAACATCTAATTAGGCTCCTGAGTGTTGCAAGTTTGATTCCAGCTTCGTACGGTAGGTGAGTTAAAACAATCACTTTATTAAATTAATGCATATAATTAACAACTCAAGGTCTGTGCAGACGAGCTTTGAATTATTGACGAGAGTTTAGTCGCGAAACAATTTGATACTTTCCTGATTAACAACATTCTATTCAAAAATAGATATTATTGAGGCACTTTATATAATATTTTCACTGCCATATATTAAAATGACATGTTTATCGAATAATAAATTATTTATTTTTGAAAAAACCTCGGGTAAATTTCAACAAATACGTTCAAAGTTGTTTTTAGAACAATAAAGATATCTAAGAAGATCCACTACAAAAGTCATTAAAGGTAGGATGTAATGAAAAGCCAGTGTTTTTGCAGTTTTTAAGGTAAAACTTTTTTTTTTGTCAAAATAAAAATTAGTAAAATATTGATCCAGTACAAACATAGAATTCAATAATTTCCTTCACAAGGTGATATCAACAATTGTTGAATTCTGTCCTAGAATTAAATAACTTTTTATCTTAATTTAAAAAGTTTCTCGTCTAATGGCGCTATGCTCATGACAGTCAACAACTGTTGATATAAACATGCGAGGAAAATTAAACTCTAGATTTCTATTGGAGAAATGTTTTGTTTATTTTAACTTAAACAAAGTTTTTCCATAAAAACTGCAAAAACACTGGCCTTTTCTCGCGTCCCCTACATCCCCACCTTAAGAACAAAATGTTGTTAATCAAGATATTACCAAAGTTATTAAAAAAATCGATACTAAAATTAGTCATCTTTCTTGAACATTCTTAACCATCACTGGATGTTTAAGAAATGGCGCCGTTAGAGTGATACATTTTTTTGGGAAGACTTCTAATAAATAAGACTACTCAACAAATGGGTGATTAGTTTTCTAACAAAGTTGTTATAATAAGCCTACCTACCATAGTTGGACAGTCTCTAATTGTTCGTATTTTCTGAATTTTTAGCTAAAAAAATCTATTTTCATTGTTGTTATTTTACTACCAGAAACCAGAGCTAAACTTTGTTGTTCAAGGTCATCCAATTGCTGAACAAAAGGTCTTAATATCAAATGACATTGGTAGTAATATAAAAGCGACTGCTTTTACCGCAAAGTAAAAACTAAAGTTTTTCTGTTTTTTTTTTAAACCTAAAACTCCTTTGGATGGACTTAGAGATTTAGAGGGGGTTTATTCTCCCTAGAGAGTCTTGGTTAGTCCATTTTTCATGGTAAAGCTACTAGATCTGAAGTACATTTACCACCCGAGTTTACTTGGATGACAGCTTAAAAAGTTACTAGAAATAACATCTTGTGAATGTGGGGAATGCCAGGCCTCCACCGTGGTTCGGATTCCACGTTAAACTGTAGGTCCTTCATTTCATCTCACAATCATCCTATCATTACACAGCGTAAGTGCGTATAACCCGAATGGGTAGTAAGACGCGGTGCTAATAATAATAATAATAATACTAGAAATAATCCCCAATATATCCCTACGCCAACAGCTGACATGTGTCACTTTGGATAATTGTAATGTATGAATATGATAGTTAACCACAGTAATTTAAGTCCATATTCCACTTTAAGAAAATATTATTTACATCACTTTTACAAAAGCAGTAACAAATATAGCTTCAAAACTGCGACAGACAAACTTAAACCATGTGATTGAACGTGACGCAAACAAGTTCTTTACAATCATGCACTCACGTAGTTGATAATATTTTATTCAGTTAAATATTTCAAAATACGATAAAATAATCATAAACTAATTTATTATTATATATAAAAAGGGACAAGTATTTTTTATTTTCCAAGTAAATACGATGTCTGTATTAAAGGTATTAATGTAGGCACTATATTACACATCACAGATAACATTCAAAAACTGAGAATAAGTATGTTTAAAATATTGTTTCGGATTGGATAAAAAATAAATAATTAAAAGTAACTTAATGAAATAATGTGACAAAACCTAAGTTTACGATATTTTAAATGTAAAATATAACACGTAATTAAAAAACGTATCATTTATAACAAAACGGTGATCTTTTACTGGTGTTGGCAACCGAAAATATAAACGTATGATTTTTCAACTGTCATCCAGGTAAAAAGCTAAGATGAACATACTTTATGCTCACGTATCCATTTGTTAAGTAATGTGATTTGTAGCTGTCAATTTTGATAGATATTATGAATACCTCTAAAATAATATTAATAGTATTGTAAAATAAAATCAATGCCGGCCACAAAAATATGTTTGTATTTTCGAAAGGGCCCTTTCTATGTAAATTTGACTTAATCCCCCCTCTATTGTTTTAGAGCAAACTAGTTTTTAAACATTGTAAGCATACTTTGTTCTAACTTCAAACTAAAGTATCTTGTTTCATTTGGAAAGTGACTTTTCTTTATCGTAGGTGACAATAGACGTTGATATAAATGTGTGAATTCATCAAGAGTTTTACTAAATCAGCGTGTGGTATAGTGTTCCGAGACACTCGTGATCACTATTAGGTGACGTCTGTTCAAATCCTGATTGAGACTTTTTAATAAACGGTAGGGATTATCAAACATAATACAGTAACATTAAAAAAAAATTGTGACTTTAGTCTAAAGGCCAGTTTCATAGTCAGACTTAGTATTACTCAAGTGCGGCACTGTAATAAGCTCGCTTTGCTCGTTGGGGGCTACGCCCCCAAACCCCCAGTGGATTTTCTTTGCAGGTGGATGTAAACTAATGTAATTCAGAGCCTTTTTTGATAGGTCTTACCGTTTAGCTACAAGAGACCTCCAAAGAAAGGTCCGCACCGACTTTAAAGTTGCTCCGACATTTTGAATTTTTTTTTCAGGGGTTAATTTTTTTTTTAAAGTTTTTCGGAATTTTTCCGTTGGTTACAAGCTAGATGCTATAAGTTTGCCAAATTTCAAGTTTCTATCTCATCTGGAAGTGGGTCAGCCATGCGGCTTTATAGTAGTATAATATAATAATATAATAATATGACACCTAGCTACACCAGAATGTAATGAACCAGTTTAGTGTGCGGGACATGTCCATTACATTCTGGTGTAGGTAGGGGTCGTCTTGTATTTAGCATAGCTATATACAACGTGTATGTAAAACATTGCATCAAACTTTGGCAGGCTATTCCTTGGGTGAAAATATAATAATTCACATCAGCAGCCTAGGGTCCATATTGAATACTAAGGGTGGTATACACCCCTAAACATAGAGCTAAAAACTACTATTGTGTGAAATATTATGAAAACTGATTAAGGTATTACAACGAATCTTTGTATACTACTTATTGAAACCTGTATCATTAATAAACTAAATGTGCTGCTACCGTTATCCACCCCCATCATGTAAAAAAAGGGGGGTTGTAACACTTTTTTCTGCAATAAAATATTCCAGAGTAAGTATTACTAACTTTGACTTAAGATTATGAAACAAGGATTAAAAATTAACAAAAAAGGGTGTCTTGGAGAAACTGTCTATCTTTCCCCGTTTTCTAGATAATCATGCATGTTTGATTTCAAAGACGTGTTAA
This sequence comes from Timema cristinae, assembly GCA_039000515.1. Taxonomy (NCBI): domain Eukaryota; kingdom Metazoa; phylum Arthropoda; class Insecta; order Phasmatodea; family Timematidae; genus Timema; species Timema cristinae. The sequence goes on along the minus strand of JBCFYV010009882.1, from coordinate 102,670,511 downwards.
TTCCTGCCAGGTAGGCAACCAGTATAACTGTTGCGTGGCCAACACGCTCTCCTTACCTTAATCCGTTAGACTTCTTTCTGTGGGGTTTTTTCAAAGCTTTGGTGTACGAGACAGCCATTGAATCCGAGGAAGACCTGTTAGCCAGGCTAGGTGCTGCATGTGATAAGGTTCAAGAAACACCGCGTGTTTTCCAAAGATTAGCCAGTCATTGATACGCCACCTCAATTATTGCAATGACGTTAGGGGCCACTATTTTGAACACTTGCTATGAATCTGCTTTTGAAGTTAGGAATTAAAACATACAAGAACTGCGGTTAGTATTTCTTATTTAGCTTTCAATACTCCAGTGAGTGTAATGATTAAAATCCCACCCAAGTGTGAACTGTGTAAGCATAACTTACTAATGTGATAAATAGCAACACATCGGAGCTTATGAAGAAGGAAAAGTATCTGAGTCTCTCTATCACTACACACAAACCAGCCTTGTTTACAAAATGTACGTGATACAGTCACACTTGCCGGTGAAAATGGTTAAACGACTGCAGTGCGAAGTAACACTGTGATTCTGGTTGCCTACCTGGCAGGAATTAACACGTCTTTGAAATCAAACATGCATGATTATCTAGAAAACGGGGAAAGATAGACAGTTTCTCCAAGACACCTTTTTTGTTAATTTTTAATCCTTGTTTTGTAATCTTAAGTCAAAGTTAGTAATAATTACTCTGGAATATTTTATTGCAGAAAAAAGTGTTACAACCCCCTTTTTTTACATGATGGGGGTGGGTAACGGTATCAGCACATTTAGTTTATTAATGATCAAGGTTTCAATAAGTAGTATACAAAGATTCGTTGTAATACCTTAATCAGTTTTCATAATATTTCACACAATAGTCGTTTTTAGCACTATGTTTAGGGGTGTATACCACCCTTAATATTCAAGATGGACCCTAGGCTGCTGATGTGAATTATTATATTTTCACCCAAGGAATAGCCTGCCAAAGTTTGATGCAATGTTTTAGATTCACGCTGTATTTAGTACAGTGCTGGCCGCACTTGAAGAGTACTGAGTCTGACCATGAAGCTGGCCCTAAGAGTCGGACTATATATTTTTTATCACCGCGTCCTGTTCAGGGGGAAGGAAGCATTTTAGAGGTAATCTACCAGCATTTGCATGGAAGGAAATTGAGGAACCATTTAGGAAAAATTAATCTCAATAGACCCAAACGGGTTTCGAATAGTGCTCTCCCCATCATCAGCTGTCCAATCTAACACGAAAGTGACGCCTTAGACTATTCGACCACCGAAGCGGGTAATACTAGATAATTGGTTATTGATGAAACGAAAGGGAAGAAGGGGAAATTAGATGTGTTAAACGGAGAGGGAATTTTTTTCTTTTATTGAGAAGTTGCGTTAAAATTATATAGGACTAGATAGCTGTTGCCCGCGGCTTTGCTCGCGTGGAAGTTGATTATATACAAATACGAAAATATACATATGTATTTACAGATTAATTTAAAATATTACGTTACGTTGATGACCATAACTTGACCTCAGATCAAAAATAATGAAAGTCCGATACAAACTTTCACCCCCTTTTTCATCCCTTATTTAATAAAATTTCCAAAATTCCTGAAACACGTATTTATTTGTTTTACGTCAATAACCGAAATACAAAATTTTGTTTATGTTACTTTCAAAATGACGGACTTTCATACATATTATCATACATATTATCATCCCCTATTTTGACCCCTTTGGGGTGGAATTTTCTAAAATCCTTTCTTAGTGGGTGCCTACATAACAAAATGAATATACAGTCCGAATTTCATGCTTGTAGCCTTGATAGTTTGCGCTCGGCGATGATGAATCAGTCAGTCAGTCAGGACATGTTATTTTATAAATATAGATGATGTTATTACCTTCCTCCTACCCCTTAAATCAATCTGTTAAAATTAATTGTGTTAAAACTTATTGCTAAATAAAAACTTAACTTGAAGGTTTTGCAAATTTATTTGCCGCGCCTTCCATAAAGGATGAGGTACGAAATTAAGTTCAGTGCGGATATCTATCTATTTCTTTGGCAAATGAGCGTTATGCTAATAGTGGGAGAGGCTGGCTGTAAATTAGGCGGCAAGACTAATCAACACGTCGGAGGAGGACAATAAAGTGCCCCGTCCCCCTGAACCCCCTCAGCCTCTGAGTTAATCTTTAGTGATGAAGTGTACATAAAATGGGATGAGTTAATCAGTAGTTGTCGGCTTTACAATCTAACATCAGGGGCAGGACTTCGAGTCTTATTTATATCGGTAACAAGGTCACGTTTATAAACTATCGTAGGAATCTGGTAGGAAGAAATTGCAGGGAAAATAAACATGATTTTGCTGTCAACATTTATATTTAATTTTTATTAATCGATGATTGTACATAAACTATTATGACCGAGCTCCTGATCTACATATAGTTTACGTTAATTGCTGATTGTATGGAAGCGATGACAGATATACGTATTGAGCTGTAGATTTGTATAAAAATCTCAAATAGTCGGCACTTATGCAGGGCTTTACTACAAACCATATGAGATATGACTTGGACAAGCAACAAAGTCGACTTTGTAAATTTGTCTCCCGAAGCACGCCGACAAATTGATTTATGAGACAAAGATTGTATTTTAATTTGTTCATCTCTTGAGTTTACATCCCATCGGACCCGATGAACTCTCGAAATAAATTTATGTAAACATTTTGTTCATAGAACAGAATCGATTATTAATTTGGAAAACTTATTAGTCTATAATAATAAAAGGAAGTGTTTGTCTGTGTGTGTGTGTGTGTGTGTGTGTTTGTGTGTGTGTGTTTGTGTGTGTGTGTTTGTGTGTGTGTGTTTGTGTGTGTGTGTGTTTGTATGTGTGTGTTTGTATGTGTGTGTTTGTATGTGTGTTTGTATGTGTGTTTGTATGTTTGTTTGTATGTTTGTGTGCGATGCCCAGACAAATCTACGGCACGCAGAGATCTGACCTTTTTAACATAGGGGGACGGAAGGTGGTCTGAATGAACCTCGAAGCCGGATTTTTAATTTTTTTACTAGGCTATTTTTAACCAATTTTTGAAGACAATATTTTTGTATCTGTTTTAGAACTACGTTTCAGAGATACGGGCACCATGGGGAAGGGGGGCTTATATAATTCTTATACCGCAGTGGGTCACGGGCAACGCCGTGCTGGACTGATAGTGTTTAATAATGAAGAGAACGTCTCGAACCAAGCACCAGTCTCGTATTGTCTGGTTTATCCAATCATTGGGTGATCTGAGCCTGAATTTCAGCTGTGTGTAGTGAGGTAACTTTACCTAAGTGGCTCCTCACTCTCCTTACATGTAAATGTGGGTATATTTCATCTCATTTATAGGCCTACCTTAATCACCCCTATCACGTTTTTGTATATATGTGGATTGCACGAACGGGTATTAAGACTTGGTGTACAAAATAAATAAGAAATAAGAAATAAAAACCAGTTGATAGGCATAAACAGGGTTATATTACACTAGGTTAGGTCAGGTTAGGTTAGGGAATAATAGGTAAAGATAAGAATAGATATTATCGCTATAATGTGTTATTGGTACTGAAGTTAAGTTAGTTTACGTAAACTATTCCAAGAAAGTACATTATGGTGTGGGTGTAGGGAAGATGATAAAAAGTCAGTTTTTACAATTTTGTTAGAAAAATATTTTAAAGTCAAAATAAATCAAAAATTAGGCCAGTAGAAACAAAGAGTTTAATTTTCTTTATATGGTGATATCAACAATTGTTGAATATCCATCATGAGCACAGCGGCATTAGTTGAGAAACTTTAAAATGAAGAGAAAAAGTTGTAATTAAATTTTAGGACACCCTTCAGAGATATTCAACATCTGTTGATATCACCGTGTGAAGACGATTAAAATTTATGGCTGTACAGGAGCAATATTCCATTTATTTTGACCAAAAATAGTTTTTCTAAAAAAAACTGCAAAAAACACTGAGCTTAACTCGCTTCCCCTTACAACCCGACCTTAAGCCAATTTATTTAAATAATTTTACTCTTTTACTAAATTTAGTACATAATTAAAATAAGTAAACATTTTAATGATATGATGTTTTCCTTCGACATTAGCTGTAGCTATTCTCAGCTGCACTTTCCCAAGGTCACTTCTTCATCATCATGCCAAAGGATTCCGTTGATTAATTGATTAATTATTATATCAAAGAGTTCCTCTCATTAAAATCGAGGATGATGCTCTTGATGATTATCCATCCTTACTAAAACATAGAAAAAAGTACGTGGATTAAAAAATAAAGTAAAAAGCTTTTATTGGTGTGTATAATTAATTACCTCCCCTATATTACTTTGTTCCTATGCGTTACAAAGAAGCCTTAATTTTAGATTTTCTTCCTTAAAAATACATTAAAAAAGTGTATACATTTATAATTAAAATTTTACATAAATGAGACTATTTTTAATTTAGAATTGCTATCGCATGCAAAGTTTCTTTGAACATATTTTGTATTTATTATAATATCAGGATTTTTTTCGTGCTAGTCTTTTTATTGGTACACTCTATCAATTAATAAATATTTATTATTATTATTTAGCACCGCGTCTTACTACCCGTTCGGGTTATACGCTTAAGTACTAATTACGCTAATGGATTAGGAATTGGGAAGGTTGAATTAAAGGAAGTGAACCCGCATTTGCGTGGAGGAGAGTGGAAAACCATTTAGGAAACACCACCCCCAGCTCACCCGACCGAGTTTCGAACCTCGATCTCCCCGTACTCAGTAGTCGGGCTTAACACGACAAGCGCGTTAGCCAACTACACCACCGAGGCGGGTAATATTAAATAACAATCTCATAATACAGTGATGGTGGTAATACGAGAAACTGACGTGTCTTGGCTTACCAGTGACCTCCGATCAACCTTCAAAACGGTCCAATTACGACTTTGGCTGACGTTAGATTGTTTTGCTATGATTATTACAAGTTTAACGTTGTATGAAGGGTTATATGGTAAATAAAAATAATGTTTGTTTACTTGACCTCGGTGGTCTTGGGGTAAATTGCTCGTCTCAAGATCTGATGCTCGTGGGTTCTAACCCAGTCGGGCTCAATGGATTTTTCTTGAGCGATAAAAATTCGTTGCACAACTTCCTTCGGAGGGGTAGTAAAGCCGTCGATTGTGGTATGTAAAATAATCCTGGGAGGTTTTTGAAAATATATTTCACAAAAAAATTGGTAGGCACTTTAGCTTTCACTCACAGAAAATTCTCGTGTACTTAAATAATCAGTCAGTTCAGAAAGTGCATGATAAATACCACAAATAAATTGAAATTATTGCTTAATAGTTAACGTTTAAGATCGCCTCTTTTGTATGATTATTAGCTTTATTTCTTCAAAATTAATCGTTTACTTTAATCCAGTAATTAAGATTAATTTCTAAGTTATCCAGCAGTTGAAGCTTGTAATTGTAAAGACTTAATTTTATTTCCTATATAATATAAACCACAGTAGCCTCAATCATGATTTTAATGTATTTATATTTAGTATAATTCCAAAACTTGTTTATAAAACAGGTTGTTCTTTACCCTTGTGGAACTTAGTCTTCTAACTTACATGACGGCAAGAAATTTGGGATGTTCGAAAACAAAGTGGGCTATTTGGTAAAATGTTTGGTCCAAAAGATAATGAAGATAATGAAGATTGGAGGAAGTTACATAATGAGTTACATAGTCTGTGCTCATCGCCAGACATTGTTAAGATAGTCAACTTTTTCAGGTTGCGGGGGTTAGGTTATGCAGCGTCAATGGAAGAATCTAAGACCTAGTTCAAAGTATTGACTGGCAAACCCAATGGCAATAAACCATTGGGAAGACTTAGACGGAGATGTGAGGATAGCATTAGAATGGACCTGCGAGATATAGGGTGTAATGAGGTGGACTGGATAGAACTAGTTCAAGATATGGATAGCTGTCATACTTTTGTAAGTGTGGCAATGAACTCTTGAGTTCCTAGTGCCATAGAATAAGTTGTAACCCCACGGCCTCACTTGGAAGGTGTGTTTGTGTAATATTGTATGGTATGAGCTGCGAATTACCACACGAGCGTTGCGAGGTTGTTATGATTATTCTATAAACAAGTAAACTATAGGAGCTGACCACAAAAGTGTTGTCAGCATTCCTCAGCAATAAACCAGGCCCGGTTAAAATTAGGGGATGGAACCCCTCGGGGCTGACTACAGAACATTGTAGGCTAGGGGTCATTCTGCCCGTTTTGGGGCTACGAGGGCTAATACGCCGGTTCATCAGTACCAGTCTTAGGGGCTGTCACTCGAGCCCAGGGAACCTGATTCGGCAACCGTGTATGTGACCAGCTAGGAGTCAGACAGGCCATTGGGTAAACCTCATAAACACCTCGTTTGGTCACGCGCTTCCTAATATTCTTTAAGTTATTTCATTCTAGCTTCACTTCTAATATCACATTTGTAATAGATATAGTAGTATTAATAAACCTCTTTAAAAGCCAAGTCTAACGTCAATTACGAACCCACTGACAAATTTTAGGCTCTCGCGCAAAGATAGAAGAGGGGGGGGGGGGGGGGTTACAAGTAGTATATATTTTATTGGCTAGGTCTTTGCACTTAAAGATTTGTGTAATTTTCTCATATTTTCAATAATTGTTATTTATACAAAATTGCAAGCTTAAAAGAATTTTAAATCCTTCCATTTTGGTGATAAATTTTAGAAATATATTGCCATATATTAATATACCCAGTAGAACTTTGTATGTTTACTAATAGCTTGATGGAGAGAATCTGCCCAATGATTACTGGTCAGTCACTTTGATCGCTTATCTGGCCACAAGTGTGTGTAAAGAGCATGTGACGTTCCCTGTAGGGTTGTTGTCTATCGAATATTCCATCCTATTAGTGGAGTATAAATGACCATTCCTTCAAGCCTGGCCAGGTTCTCACTGGAGCGAACTGAAGGTATATTTGACGGTTAACAGCTAGCCATGCATAGCTTGACTCCATTATCCCTACACAGGGCGAAAAGGAACTTATTTATTTACTTAGATTTGATGCCAGTTTAGCGGCCATTAGCAACTTGAACAGATTTAGTACCAGCTCTTACTAAACGTCCGGGATATACGCTTATATACTAATTACGATAATGGTTTTAGGGATTAGAAAGGTTATATTTAGAGCAAGTTTTCCTACATTTGCGTGGAGGGAGAGTGGAAAAACATTTTGAAAAACTAAGATTTGAATCTCTCTCTCTGTCATCGGCAGTCTAACTTGGAGAGTAGCGCCCAAGACCACGTGACCACCGAAGCAGGTAACAGAATAATTTTCTATTTATTTGATGTATTTAACGTGTACTTTCTAAACCGACTAATTATGTCAGCACATGACTTATATGCTAGCTTAAATCTAGAACAGACACAACCCCCAACCCCCAGCCGTTAATTTATCATTGTGAAAGGAAAGACCAATTTTACTAAATATATATTTTTTGATCATACCAGGAAATGAACCAGGGATCCTTAGTTCAGCAATATCTACTAAGCTGAAGTGTAAGACTAACACAATATACATATATCCACGCTTCTGGCTTATACGCCTAATTACTAATTACGATAATTTATTAGGGATGAGTAAGATTGAATTTAGATTAAGTGTATTCACATTTTCATAAAGGAATAGTGGAAAAACATTTATTAAGAATCCCCTTGATTACACACGACCGGGATTAGAACCCCGATCCCCCCATTATTAGCAGTCAAGTCTTTTATGTGAGTGACGCCTTAGACCATGTGTCCGCTGAAACTGGTCACAATATAATTAAACTATTCGAAAAACCATTCAGCATTTAAATAAGTCATCGAAAAATCTTAAGGAATTTAACTTTTTTGACGGTGTAGATCGATATCCCGACAAATGGTACCAGCGACATTTCGTAACACTTGACGTTTCGTGACATTTCATACCACTTAATGTTTCGCGACATTTCGTACCACTTGATTTTTCGCGACATTTCGTACCACTTGATTTTTCGTGACATTTCATACCACTTGATGTTTCTCGACATTTCGTACCGCTTGATTTCTCGCTACATTTCGTACCGCTTGATTTTTCGCGACATTTCGTACCACTTGACGTTTCGCGACATTTCGTACCACTTGACGTTTCGTGACATTTCGTACCACTTGATGTTTCTCGACATTTCGTACCACTTTATTTTTCGCGACATTTCGTACCACTTTATTTTTCGCGACATTTCGTACCACTTTATTTTTCGCGACATTTCGTACCACTTGATGTTTCTCGACATTTCGTACCACTTGATGTTTCTCGACATTTCGTACCACTTGATGTTTCTCGACATTTCGTACCACTTGATGTTTCTCGACATTTCGTACCACTTGATGTTTCTCGACATTTCGTACCACTTGATGTTTCTCGACATTTCGTACCACTTGATGTTTCTCGACATTTCATACCACTTGATGTTTCGTGATATTTCATACCACTTGATGGGAAGATGTACCAGGCCTCAGTTTTCTCTGAGATGCAAAGCCACGTCTCAAAAAGAAAAGAATGGCAATGGTAGTGGAGCATTCCTAGTATTTTAAATCTAACTTAATCGAACCTAACCAAACCTAAGCTAACATAACTTGACCTAACCTAACTTAATCTTATATAACTTAACTCACTATTTATTTTATACTAACTGAAATTAGGACATTCTCTTAGCTATCGGGAATGCCAGGCCTCCACCGTGGTTTGGATTCCACGTTAAACTGTAGGTCCTTCATTTCATCTCACAACCACCCTACCATTACACACTAGCGTAAGTGCGTCTAACCCGAATGGGTAGTAATACGCGGTGATAATAATAATAATAATCTTAGCTATCTACTATCCAGTAATACAGTAATGAGCCTTGCTTGCACATATTAGCTTTTTTTTTGCTAAATAGATAGAAGTGGTACCATTTGTTGCATCGTAAATGTTTAAAAGTAATTAATAGACCCTTCTCAGGTAGCCATCCCCCTGAGTGGTGCGAAATGTCGCTGGTACCATTTGTCGCATATTCGTGTGGATCATATGAGTTTGCGAATGGATATTGGGAGTAGATTTGGTAACATTTGATAGTATTCACTTACCACCATTCCTAAGGCGAATGGACTCTAGTTATAGCTTGTATTTAAACGTATTCGAAGTTCCTGATCTAATTTACACATTGAACTACTTTGGTGGTCTAACGTGCTACTCTTGCAGTAGACCAGACTGCAGTTGATGGGGAGATCAAGGTTAGAATACCGTTCGAGTGTATTGGGGGTGTTTTCCACTCTCGCTCCACGCAAATTCGGGTGCACTTCTTATAAATATATCCATACTAATCCCTAACACCATTAACGTAATTATTACATTAGCGTATAAAGAGAACGCGTAGTAAGATATGGTGCTAAAATATTTACACACTACAAAACATGCCAATGTTTTTTCTAAAAAAAATAATTAAATAGGGTTATTTAATGTCTCGCTCAATAAATATAGATAATAACAGAAATATTTATCGCAGAAAGAGAATGAAATCATTTTGATCCTGGCTTATGACCAGCTTAAGTCAACGTAAATAAATTGGAATATAACTTCAACCTAACTATACGAACGCCTGATAGTCTTATCATATTTTATAATTATTTATTGTATGACATTTATGACCGGGAGGGATGTATTCAGGTTCAGTCGCCTTATGTGTAAACTATTAGCCCCTCTGGTGACAGATCGTTGCGGAATATGAAGTTGTGGAGCCGGTGAGAGTTTTAACATAACTTAAGCCTAATTAACCAAACCCTGATGACCGTTAGGATCATTCCCTTTAAGGTGAAAATACCCAAGGTACCAGTCGGGAATCAAACCCGGAACTCAGATGCACAGACCATTATACCACGGGGCCAAATGCCCGTGTTATAATTACAATAATGGGTTCTGGATGAAAAAGGTTGAATTTAGAGGAAGTGTAGACAGATGTAGAGTGGGAAATACTATAGGGGAAAACCAGTCTCAGTACCCCCGACCGAGATCGAACCACGATCTCCCCGTCATCAGCAGTTAAGTTTGTTGCGAGATTGATGCCCTAGACCATGTGGCCACCAAAGCGGGTGATTCTATTTTAGTGGAGCATATTGGATCCTAGCCTTTTCTAATCAACGGGTCAGAAGCTTTTGGTTCTTTATGAAAGACCGACAAAGTACCGAGATTGGACGGAAGCTTCAGTTTTTTTTATAGCAGGTCTAATTTGGGTCAAATTCCTTATTCTAGATTTTATTTCACCAACAGTTCCTATGTATAGATTTTTGGCAAATATTTTGATCGTGACTTTTAACAAAAATTGTGACGGGTTTAAATTAGTTATAAAAGTTTTTAATTCTGATAAACGAATTGATTACGTGTTTGGATTAAAGTGTTGATAACATAAAAAACAAACTCGTTGAGTCACGTATTGATGCGGTGAAGGAGAGTGAAGAATCACTTAGGAAATAATATATGGTAGACAGAATCGTACCTACTTTATCATAGAGTATTCCTATACCAAGAGTATGATACAAATATTTCAAAACACGGTTATCAATAGGGCCACTGGCGCAGCCAAGGGGGGGGGACGTTTCAGGGTTGAAACCCCTCCCTTCCAGACCTCGCTACCCACCTACCTCTTTCTCGTCCCTAAAACTGTTGGTATCATACCTGAGGAACTCTACAAATGATGACAAACTTAATGGGCTTCATGTACTGTACATACATCCAGAGGTGTCAGTTACGGACCCTTGTGGGAAAATGACAGATCTGGCCCAGTTCTGGCCAGATATGATCTTTCCACATGGGGAGGATGAAGTTCTCAATGAACTTCCTCTGGAGCCAAGGAAAATTAACATAAGACTAACGTGAATTAGTTCAAAAGTGATTTGTGAGTTAAGAGTTAGTGCAAGTTGCTTATTAGATATTTCAAATTTTAGCTCAAAAAATAATTTTATAAATCAAATTCCAAAAATACAATTTATTGAAACTTGCATGTTTGTATATTCTAGTAGTATTCATGAATAAAAATGTGTTCATGACCATTTTTATAAAGTTTAAATTATTCTGGATCTTAGTGTATTTCTTTTAATGCATTTGCATTTTGCAGTACTTAAATTTTCAAATTTTCCCGCCTGAAAAACCATTGGACCCCACTTATTTGGTCAGTGAAACCTTCCCCCCTCAAATGAATCCTGGCTGTGCCAGTGAATAGGGCTGAGCGATATATCAGAATAAATGAAGGTTGTCGAATAGATTATTGAGCTCTAAGAGTTATCAGTCTGTCGGAATCACTCCACCGTTGTAAATCTTGAATTAATAGAAGGTAGAGTAAAGATAAGTGTATTTAATTATATCCACGCTCTATCACCATTTACTCTGTTTCTTATGAATAAGCACTCGCTAACTAGCAGGCGAGGTTACTCCATTCTTAAATACAAACCACCACACATGAGTAAATAGAATTATGGCGACGTGAGGCCTTAGACATAGATTAATTAAATAGTCCTGTATCCTGAGATATATAAAAAATATTTTAAAGGACCAGTGCTGTACCCAGAGATTTTCTTTGGGAGGGAAATACAATGTATGAGAGCTGCTATCCCTGAACCTTTTTCTGATTGGAAGTTTTAGAAGTACGTTTGATACGCGTAATGATATACCTTTTTTAATATAAAACAATCCTGGGATTAGAGTTTAGCCTCTGACACATTTTCGTGACTCTATTATTATGTTAATGTGTTTTAATCTAGATATGGTGATACAGAATTGTAATATATATATATATATATATATTAATTATGGGGCAAATAAAACGTTGAAATCACGGGGGTAAAAATGTTCAATATTACAATACTTTATCTATACAAGAAAGTAAAACAAAATTATTTGATTCTCTTATGTGAGAAGGCAAAGAATCTTCAAAACAAATGAAAGACGAATATCTTAACGACGTTACCTTCTTGGAGATTTAGGAGCTATTTTGCGAAGCGGGTTGCATCTTAATTTGACGGACCTAAGCAGTCTAAGCGCTATCACACTTAGACACCAATGAACGGAATTGAAAGAGAGGAAAGAAAATGAGTATTTCACCCTGAGAGACTGGTTGTTTATCAGCTGAGAACACTTACCCTCTTCCTCTGACGAGTTTACACACTCACTATTCTATTTACTCCTTGAAAACATTAACTTGCTTTTTAAATTTACATTTTTCTTATTTCCTATTCTAGATATACATTTGCTACCAAGGACTTTTTCAATCTACATCCTGGCAGGAATACTCCTACAGGACATTTTCATGAGCAAACCAAATAGCCTAAGTTGTAGAGGATTGTTAAAAAAACACGTTTATGATAAAATTATTTCAATATAAAAATAATAATGTTGTGACACTGTAGTACTATTTTTAGACTTGTTAAAGAATTTATTGTTTTTGTTTCAACGGTGTATCTTTAAAACTTGCTGATTAAATAGGAAATTCTTTCTTGACCTGCCGTGACGTCACAGTTAGACGAGGCCCTTCAGGCAAGATGTTTAGTTCACTTTGACTTGTCAACATATCCTCATTATTTCTCCTACTTACAGTTTGGCACTATCCTAAAGTGTTGGAGAGCTCGCAGAGCAATAAAGACCAAACCACCAGTTATAAACTTTTTTTTTTTCAAATTTGAATTTAATTTCAAATCTCTCCGCAGGCAAACCTCACTATTAATCATTGATCAGTAGAGAGCGGAAGCAGCTGTTTTTATACCGCAAGTAGGGACTCCCCGCTCCGCAACCTGAAGAGAGGCGTGGCGGGGGGCCAGTGTACCAGAAAATACTACCCGCTACATGTATGAGGAGGTGATAGTTTTGTAGTTGTTTATTATGTTTGGTGTTTGCAAGAATGACATATAAATCACTTTCCCAACAGTTCGAACATTACCCGAAAGTGAAAATAGAGCCTTTCTTTTTTTAATGTTTTAGCTTATTATTAAACATAAAAATTGTAAGGGAGTGTTATTTATAATTTAATAATAATAATATTTAGCACCGCGTCATACTACCCGTTCGGGTTATACGCTTTAAGTACTAATTACGCTAATGGATTAGGAATTGGGAAGGTTGAATTAGAGGAAGTGAACCAGCATTTGCGTGGAGGGATAATGGAAAACCATTTAGGAAAAACCACCCCCAGTTCACCCGACCGAGATTCGAACCTCGATCTCCCCGTCCTCAGCAGTCGAGCTCAACACGACTAGCGCGTTAGCCAACTACGCCACCGAGGCGGGTTATTTATAATTTAAATAATTAAATTGTTTAAACACTAACCAGTGCCTCCCCTATAATCCTTGCAATATAGCTAACTGCCTAGATTCGTCCAATGGCCCAGCCCTGATTGAATTAGGGAACTATTTATATAAATGTCCATCTAACGGCTTAGTTTTACTAATTATTTATTTATTTGAGGTATTTAAGTGCACTTTTTGAACCGACTGATTATATCAGTACATGATAATTTCTAAGAGCGAGAGCTACAGGACCAATCAATTTTCTATGGATGTGAGACATGGTCTCTTACCTTACATGACAAAAACAAACTTAGGGGATTAGAGAACAAGGGGCTTAGGAAGGTATTTGGTTTGAAAAGAAATGAGGTGGACTGGATAGAACTAGCTCAAGATAGGGATAGGGTGTAATGAGGTGGACTGGATAAAACTAGATCAAGATAGAGAGTGTAATGAGGTGGACTGGATAGAACTACCTCAAGATAAGTATAGGGTGTAATGAGGGGGCTGTATCACCCTATCCCTATCTTGAGCTAGTCCTATCCAGTCCTAATTACATCCTACCTCTATCTTGAACTAGTTATATCCAGTCCACCTCATTACACCCTATCCCTATATTTAACTAGTTATATCCAGTCTACCTCATTACACCCTATCCCTATATTTAACTAGTTCTATCCAGTCCACCTCATTACATCATATCCCTATCTTGAGCTAGTCCTATCCAGTCCACCTCATTACATCCTACCTCTATCTTGAACTAGTTATATCCAGTCCACCTCATTACATCCTATTCCTATCTTGAACTAGTTCTATCCAGTCCACCTCATTACATCATATCCCTATCTTGAGCTAGTCCTATCCAGTCCACCTCATTACATCCTACCTCTATCTTGAACTAGTTATATCCAGTCCACCTCATTACACCCTATCCCTATATTTAACTAGTTCTATCCAGTCTACCTCATTACACCCTATCCCTATATTTAACTAGTTCTATCCAGTCCACCTCATTACATCATATCCCTATCTTGAGCTAGTCCTATCCAGTCCACCTCATTACACCCTATCTCTTTCAGGACCATTCTAATGCTATCCTCACATCTGTGTCTAGGTCTTCCCACTGCTCTCTTTCCATTGGGTTTGTCAGTAAATACTTTGAACAAGGTTCTAGATTCTTCCATTCCCGCTGCATGTCCTGACCACCTTAATCTGCTTGATTGTATCACCCTGACACAATCTTGTGAGAGTACAAGGAATGTATAGCTCACTATCAATTAACTCCTCCCCTGTCCTCAACTCCTCGATCACTGTTTTTATTCCTCGGATCATGACGAGTGACTCTTTCATAAACTGACGATTCAGTACATGTGTTTTATTTGTTTGTTTTGAACTAACGGTTCGCTAACCGCTGAACGTACTTGAACAAAGTATGTTAATGTCTCCTTTGTGGACACCTTGGACCAGAGGTGGCCCAAGGTTAATTTTGTACCCGGGCGGGATTGCATTTTGGCGCCCCCTTATTAAACGGGGATAATAGGATAATATGAAGATAATCCCCAAAACTAACAACTCAAAACTTAACGTAGCCTGGGCATAATAGGAAAAACAAACCAGGAGAGGACAATTCCAAAGAGCTTCTAGGGTAGTCCAAACTCCAAAAAAATTCTGGGTGAGCACCACTTCATATAAATTCTAGGGAATTTAAGTTTTATAAAAAAATTAATCTGGTGAACACTTCTTAAAATAGCTTTAAGAGACGTCCAATTTTCAAATATTTGCCAAAATAGAACTGCTCCAAATATCTTCTATAAGTATATGATTTTCAAAATATTTCGTGGAGACCAATATTCTAAATGGCTGTTGAAGGAGTAGGATTTTCAAAAATTCTCTATGAGGACCACTTCAAATAGCTTCTAGGAGCATCCATTTTTCTAACCTTAACTGGGAGAAGAGGTTAGAAAGTTCAAAAAATACTTTTTTGTTTCTTCTCCTTCCCGGCCCCCAAATTAAATTTTCCCTACGCCTATGCCAAACCTAGCAACTCCAAACCTATCGTAACCTAGGTGTGACATGAAAATAATCTGAAGGAGAAACTCCATAAAGGGCCATCATACAGTAATAAAAACGTTTCACTACTAAAATGATTAGGATTACAAAGAAAACTATTAGAACATGTTTTGTAGACAATGTTCGCCTCTTTAATTTTGATATAATTAATGATTTAAGAAATAATAAAATACTATTTTGGGGCGCAGTTTTTCAAGATGGCGGATGTAAATTAACCTTTAAAAAGTGACACTATATCTAATTTTATTGACCAAAAAAATTACCACTAATGTCAAGTTTCATGTTAGTATAAAAAGTTAAATGGTCTTATGTTTAGCATTACTCCCATGTTACGTTAGGTTTGGAGTTGTAAGGTGTGGAGATTATTTTCATATCATTCCAAAATAATGTTAGGTTAGGTTAGGTTAGGTTGGTGTTCTTTGTGACACCCCGGGCTCCCACCTAGCTCGCCCTGCCCTTGCGCCACCCCTACTTTGTGCCCCACAGTTTAGGAAACACTGCTATTGCGTGTATAATTCATTCACGACCTTAGTTTACCTGAATGAGAGCTCGAAATGTTACTAGAAGTAATCCTTAATATATCACTACGCCAACAGCTGACATCTATCACTTTGGATGACTGTCATGAAAACAGATTGTAATATATTAATGTGATAGTTAACCACAGTAATTTAAGCCAATATTATTTATATATTTATTTGAATACGGACACAAAGTTTATTTATCGTTTTATTCCACTTAAAAAAATATTAACACCACTTTCAAAAAAACTTCTAACAGACATAGCTTCAAAATGGTGACTGACGAATCTAAACCATGTGATTGAACATAACGGTAAACAAGTTTTTTACAATCATGCACCACGCAGTTGATGAAAATATTTTATTCAGTTAAATATTTCAAAATACGATACAATAATCATAAAATAATTTGTTATATATTTTAAAAAATGACAAGTATTTTCTCTTTTCCAAGTAAATACGATGCCTGTATTAGAAGATATTGATGTGTGCACTATATTACACAAAATCAGTAACGTTCCAAAACGAAAAATAAGTACTTTTAATTATGTTTAAAATATTGTTTTGAGTTGGATAAAAAGAAATTATTAAAAAAAAATGAAATAGTATGAGAAAACTTAAGTTTACGTTATTTTAAATGTAATATATAACAAGTAATTAAAGATCTGTACATTTATAACAAAACAGTGATCTTTTACAAGTGTTGGCAACCCAAAACCTAAACATATGATTTTCGATCTATCATCCAGGTAAAATGCTATCGTGAACAGACTCTTTAGAGTGGTGATGATACGATAATCATGGGTACTCTCCATTCACTCTAAGTACAATCCCGTGTATTGGAGATTTGTCTTCTCGCCTGAGTAGCGGCTATCGACATTCTGTTGTGTAGTTCTAGGCGTGTTTCCAGTGGGGTGCGGGGGGAGGGGCAGGACTCTCCTAAAACTCTAGAGGATCCATAGGTGGAAGTGAAGAGGACGCGAGAAAATGTCAGTGTTTTTACAGT
The DNA here is from genome assembly GCA_039000515.1 of Timema cristinae. NCBI lineage: Eukaryota > Metazoa > Arthropoda > Insecta > Phasmatodea > Timematidae > Timema > Timema cristinae. The sequence goes on along the minus strand of JBCFYV010009882.1, from coordinate 102,653,536 downwards.
TCTTATAGCAAAACATTGTGTTGGCCAACAAATAATTCTCCAGTAAAAACCTAGAGTTTAACTTTCTTCACACGGTGATATCAACAACGGTTGAATATCTGTCATTTTGAAGATAACACTTTTAAATGAACAGAAAAAGTTATCACGATTATTTTTTTTCACCACAGATGGTAGCAGTCTTGTATATAGCCCTATCTTATAAGCCACACCACAACGCAACCTGTCAAGCAAAGCTTGGTTACCTTCTTAGCAAATGAAGTGTACATAGTAACAATGCATACATTAAACGTATCCAAATAAAACAAGATAACAACAATAATGTTTTACTACATTAATGAGGACATTCAATGATTTAATAGGTTTAGTCAATGTTCTTGTCATATAAAACTACACTACATTAATATAAACACATATGATAAAGCTTATCGCTACTTCAAACGCGAATTCCTAAAACGTATTTTTGCATCTATTTATTTTGATTATTTATAAGAGGAAACAATAATATTAAATTTTAGGTCTGTGATTGTCTACAAAACTTAAATAAGAGTGAATTTTAATATCTATGATCATGTTTTGTATCTTCAATATAAAATTAATTTTGAATTTGTGATGGGTAGTAATTTACTTGATCCATAAATGTATTTTATGGAGCAAATAAATTTCAAACACAGATGAGGCTTCGTTTACTTTGAAAAGTAGAAAACTTACCTTGCTTGGTTCCACTATGTCGCAGCTTATAAGTTAGGGTAGTAGTGTAATTCTTCAAGGTAAGACTGCTACCTTGCATTATTCCACTATGGTACAGCTTATAAGATAGGGCCATAGTATAATTCTTCAAGGTAAGACTGCTACCTTGCATTATTCCACTATGGTACAGCTTATAAGATAGGACCATAGTGCAATATGTCCAGGTAGATCTACCACCGTTCGCATGGAAACAAAACAATACCAACAGGTTTTTTAGAAAACATTTATTAATATAATTTAAATATGAAGCCCTTTAATTTCTGATAGAGTGAACAGTTTTTTGTATTCGTAAACAGCTTGCTAAGTGGTTGTTTAGGAAACGTAAACTTCATCCAACTACATAGAGTGCCTAATAATTGGCTGCGGTGTCTTTAGTTCGTATCAACGGATGTTGGGGGGGGGGGGGGTAGAATAAGTCCACGCAGAGTCTACTCACTACATGAGCGATCAACCATTAAAACAACGTTTATTTTGTGGTAAATTGTTTGTCAAATTGTATAATGATATAAACTTTATTGGGATGTGTTATCAAGATAAAATAATAGAGGGCCATAAACACACGTCATTCTAAGGAAATGTAAATATTTAGGTCATTTAAACTTCACCCTGAAAGGTAGTAAGCTTGCCTTGATTTTTTTACACTATGGTTTAGCTTAGGGTCGTCAAACTTCTAGTAGTGTTGTGCCGAAGTAATATAGCAGTCACTCAGCGTGTCAACCAACCTAAACCTAAATCGCTTATATATTTATACTAGTGTAGTACAACTATTAAAGCAAATTTAAGTTGATCTTGATTAGATTCTTGATTTAGAAGGGCGTATTCCTAAATTATATGCACACCCAGTGGTGGCTCGTGTATAGGTACTACGGAACTGCAGCACCCTCTATTTTCACTTTATATTATCGATAACATTTAATATAATGAGTAATTTTTTCTTTAATTCCTTCTTTATTTTTGTAGTACAATATATATTCCTTAAGCTTAATGCCGGTACTTCAGTAGACATCCCCCAGTTTATGAAAAAGATACAAAAATCTTTGTATGGAGCTGTGCGCTTCACAGTGCCAGCGACGTGGTGTTTGACTGTTGTGCGCATGCGCACATAAGAGGGTGTGGGGAGGAAGGCGGGACTGCCAGGTAGAGAGAGCACTGTTGCTCTCGCAGTGCCGGCTCTGGTGTGATGGTGGAAGGAAGTTATTTTACTCAGCGAGTGTTGGGCTTAAAAACTGTGTACTATATTCTTGAATGTGATAAAGTGTAGAAGAGTGCAGAATTAGATTACTATTCTGCTTCCAGCTATTCTATTTGATTCATTTTTTTTTCCGGTTATTTTATTTAACAGAAAGACTAAATGCGCTTGCAGTACTTTCAATGGAGAAAAATTTCCTCAATTTTTATTCAGAGATCAAGGAGAAAATTATTGAACTCTTTGCGCAAATTAAAACAAAAAGAAAGGATTTCATTTTTAAATGAACTGTAACAATTTAAGTTAAAATAGGTAAAAACATGTTTAGTTTTTTTGTTAAGATTATATCAAGTTCCTGAATACATTTTCCTTTTATAATTTTTTTTTCCTTTTACACAATTTTAAAACCAAGGTTAAAATTCTTCTGGAGCAGCGCCCCCACTAATTTTAGATACGAACCGCCACTGTGCACACCTATAATATGTCATGTTTTTAATTTTATTATTATTTGTAGTATCAATAGTATAAATTAAGGATATAGAGCAGGGGTTCCCAAACTTTTTTGAGGCTGTGCCGCCCTTCACATGTCAGATTTTCCATGCGACCCCCCCTATACCCATTTTTTTAAATGCCCAAATTCGATTTGGTGGCATTTAAACAAAAGTAAATTGCTATTTACATTACTAGCTTGTATTATTTTAAAAGTAAAAATAGAAAATTAAAACAAAATTAAAGAACTGAATAAGAAGGAATTATAGTAGGCATATGTTTGCTTTTATGATGTATTCCATTCTTTAAAATATGTACAAACACACGTATTGAAAATTTGCCTGTTTCATTTCACTTTGCATTATAAGTTTTAGTTTTTACCTATAGTCACGACCCCCGAACCAAGACCGGTGACGCCCCAGGGCGTCGCGACGCACAGTCTGGAAATCCCTGGTATAGGGGGGAAATGAGGAAAGTCCAAATTTAACTCAAATTGAGTTGGTCCTGCCATCTGTTAGACAATAATGATATCTTTCTAATAAACTTTATTTTATGGTTAAAAGAAGTAGTTGTCAAATTTAAATTAATTTTAAAAATAATCTATTTGCTGGGGTACTTATGGGGTTTGAGATATCAAAGTTGTCGTCTTGGAAAATGTCTGTAGGGGACTTCCCTCTTTTACGCCTGTGCCTTTTAAATTATTATAATAGCTAATATTATAACATTTTAAAATTTTCAATAAAGGGATATTTAGTCACCAAACTTATCTTCCTATTCTTGGTTGAAACTTTCCGCGTTAAAACTGTCTATGTTTGGTTTTTATGTATTAATTATTATTTTTAATTATATTGACGCACCACATTAATTAATTTAAATCAGTAATGTGCAAACAAACCTTTTATTACTTTGTAATTTCTCAAGTATATAACTATTGTAGCCTAAGTAGGGTGGTCTAGGGGTAAGGTGTCAGACTTCTGTGCCGGGGTCCGGGGTTCAATCCTCGATCCTCGCACAGATTTATCTGATTTCCAAACCCTTCCTTCACCTCTGACAAGACATCTTGTGAATGTGGGGAATGCCAGGCCTCCACCGTGGTTCGGATTCCACGTTAAACTGTAGGTCCTCCATTTCATCTCACTATCACCCTACCATTACACATTAGCATAAGTGCGTATAACCCGGACGGGTAGTAAGACGTGGTGCTAATAATAATACAAATATTGTAGCCAAAGAGCGCAAATATCTGACCAAATAACCACATATCCCGAGGTTGTGATAGAACTTGACGTTTGATGTGCCTTCTATCTCAAAATAATGGTTATAACCATTTTATCTGCACTTGGGGCGAAATGTTTGATGGCTTTGGTTCAAATGTTATATGATGATAGTTGAACGTGATTTTGGGATTTTGGTTATAGATATAAAAATAAGGATAGTTCACTGATTACTCATAATTCGTTTAGGAAATTCAAAATTTTAAGAAAATGGCTTCAATGATTTTTTTTTTTCAAAATGCTTGGAAGTGTTTTAATTTATAAATAACATACTTCACTTGATTATTTGAGAAAAAATTCAATTAATCTCAGTGTACAAAGGACAGGGTAAAACCCCGCTTCGGTGGCGTACGTTATCTAATGCGCTAGTTTCTTGTTGAGCTAGACTGCTGAGGGTGGAGAAATCGAGGTTCGAATGTCGGCAGGGTGAACTGGGGGTGGTTTTCCCTAAATGTTTTTTTCAGTATTTCCCACACGAAAATGTGAGTTCACTTCTAATTTCAACCTTTGAAATTCCTAACCCGTTAACGTAATTAGTACATAAGCGTACAACCCGAACGGTTGGTAAGACGTGGTGCTAAATAAATAAATAAATAAATACAGGTAAAAGGGGCTAAGTCCAATTTTAACTCAAATTAAGCTAGTGCTGCCATCTGTTAGACAATCATGAATCCGAACTAATGCACTTCTATCATATTTCAATCTGAGGTTTGATATATATACAGGTCCTGTAAAAGTGTGCAAAGTTATTTTCCCCATTCTTTGCCTGTGCCCTAAATTTGGTTCAGCACAGACAACTGGTGAGTGTTTACATGATAAGACAACTGGTGAGTGTTTACATGATAAGACAACTGGTGAGTGTTTACATGATAAATTACAATACATTTTTGTTTTCGGGACAAACAAATAATAATTTGAGTGTAATTTATTTATTATGGTAATTAATATCTAAATGTTCATTTTAAAGAAAGTTATTAAATTAATTTTCGATAAATTTTAAATTTTCATAAAAATCAGGTTTCAAATAAACTGTATTCATTCTTTATATTGATAATTAAAACCACTGTTTAACCTTGAGGTATGATCATATAATATATAAATCTCAAGTTTGTACGAAATACATCGATAAATTTCTGCTGTAACCCAGGTAGATAGACATAATTATAAAACTTAATTTTTAAGTTTGAAAATATTCAAGATCTATCATAATCTTAGGTATAAAATTTTCACGAGTTTCCAAATGACCAAGTAAAATTTATATAGCCATCTAAACTTAAACTCACCAAATATTCACGACATGTTGATTTTACAGCACGGGTAGACTACATTTTGCTCATTAGTAACCAGACCACTCATCAGCTCTTCAATTGTAGATCTGAGCTCTTAGAAATAAGAGCTAATTTACAGCCAAGCAAGTCAAAGTTAATTACATTATGAGGAATCTTACAATGAAAGTTAGGAACAAGTATTCAAATTAACATAATATTTAAACCGAAGGCGAATTAATATTATGATTCATTCTTTAGTTTTTTTTTATTTAGTTTAAAGTTGCTACAGTGAACAGTTTTAAAGTTATATTTGAGATGGGAGAGGTTGCCACTATAACCGAGAAGTTGCCATTACAATATAACCACGCTGAATGATACCTGATATAACATTCTTGAAAGCTACGCAATTTGAACTATAAAGGGGAAAGGGTATATTTTGTCAAGTTAAACTTTTTCTTTAAGATGCACACTTCTAATTTTCTTATTGTTAAAATTTCCTAGTAAACGCTTAAAAGAGTTAATACGTTAATTATTTTTAATTAATAATTGATAAGATCCCCATTTTGGACATTTTTAAAAACCTCTATGGTGATGTAATTAACTCTTTGTTCATAATGAACTCTAAATTTGATGACCGCCAGAACGTAAGCTCTCCAGTCCTTCGTATCTTGAGACATCTCCATCCAATCCCTAAGCTGACACCACAACTTACTTCAAATTAATACATTGTCACATTATCCTCCCAGCAGGGCCTTATATCTTCAGGTTTCCCAACTAAAATGTTGTGCACACTGTTGTAATCACCCATACATGCCACCCCATCTCAGTCAGTGGTTTTACTTCATTTGGTTCCATTGGTTTTTCGTAAAACTTGAATTCACATGGTATACCTTAAGTGTATCTTTTTTCCTTTCAGTTGAAAATGTTGACCTTTAGTCTCCTCGTTCTAGTCATCTATTTTTTAAAGTTAACCTAAGCATTCAAGATAGTGACCAAATGTTGGGTGACACACTGAACTTTTACTTATTTCAGGAAGGCATTTATGTTTATTTATTATTGTATACACTCGTACTTCCTACCCATCAGCTGTGGATCACATTGGTTATTCAGAATTTCTATTGGCTTCATTATCACTATGCTTGCATTATTAAGTTTTCTTTTTCAATATATAGTTCCAGGTGTATTGATTTATTCATCATACAGAGTAATATTTGGGTTTAAAGATCGTGAATTATGAATACAATAATCTTAATTTACAACATTAAGTCTCACCCATCAAGTCGGAGACGATAATTATTCATTTCTTTTGGGTAACGATGAAAACAACTTCAAGGTTCTTAGGAGAGCCAAATGAACAAATTTGTGTTAAGCTGGGTTCATGTCTATTTATGTATTGTTCTTACTTCTGATTTGCTCCTATCATTTTCTGTCTCTTTAATTTGCCCTCTCTTTCAATTGGCAGGTTGTCACCCGGCTCATTCTCATGGCTGCTGTCTGTCTATTGGCAATTATCTGTCTCTTGGCGATTATCTGTCGGGAAACCGTTTAAAAGAAATCCAGCGGAATGGACCCAGTTTGTAAATTTCTTGCTCAATAGAATCAAGTTGAGAAACATAATTAAACTTAAGAGGCATAAACAAAGAGGATAATTGAGAAAGTTATATAATGAAGATCTTCATGGTTTGTCTACATCTCAACACATATTAAAGATAATTCAGGTGCGCAGGATTAATTGGGGTGGTCATGTGGCACGTGTGGGTGATGCCAGGCGTGTACACACCATTTTAGTTGTGAAACCTGAAGATACAAGACCACTTGGTGGGCCAAGACGTGGATGAGAGGATAATGTGAAAATGTATTTGAAGGAGGTTATATCTCAGGATAGGATTGAATGGCAAGCTTACATTCTGCTGGTCATGAGATTTTGAGTTACTTAGGATCAGAATTAGTTGGTTACATTTGATTCAGGTTTTCTCTTGAACTTACTTATCAGTATAATAAACTATCTTTATCGTCATTTTGTTACGATGGATTTGATCAGAATATTTGCCCGAAGTATCATCGGTGTATTTATATTTCTATCTACCATACTGGATCTCTTCTACACCGCTACTTGAACTTAGCCACGTCTGCTAAGCCACTCGTCTCCCCTCACCTAATTAATTCCTAGCCAACATATAAAGTGTACATTCTCTAAGATATTGATCTCCATCCTTCTTTCTCTAGCTCTCTCATCACGTATTTTCTGCAACACTCTTCTTTACGTGAGTTGACTTTGAACATCTCGGTGACTTCACTTTCGATACTTTTAACTTACCTTTCTTGGCAGTTTTCACCATTAGATACGAATGCTCTTTATAGCTAGCTAATTTTCAAATACAATTCCAACCATTTTTAATTCATTTTAAAAATTGACTTTCCTAGTAACGTAGTCTATTTTTTTGTCTCTTCTCTACCCAAATCAAGGAACAAATTAATGACCCAATCGTCGCCAGCAATATGCGTTTTGGCTCAGTAATCAACTGTACCTTCGTCCGCACCCGCTAAGCTTCACCTCCAAAGATACTTTTCAATTAACTCTAAGGCTATGTACACCTTTTGAATTACTGATCTATCAATTTAAAACGTGAAGTAATTCCTTTCCATAGGCTCTACACAGACACATTTACTATATAACTATTTAAAATGGCAGGGATGATGAAGAAACCATTATAGATGTAATATACCTTCATTTGAGTGGAAAGAAAGTAGGAAATCGTTTAGTTAAAACCACCCTTAGTTGACACGACCGGGATTTGAATCCCGATATCTCCGTGATCATTAGACTAATATAACATGAGTGTGATGCCTTAGACCATTTGGCCACTTCTCGACAAGCATGCTTGGTTCTATTCTACACACTAAGTGTTACTTCAAGCCTCAGTTATATTTTACAATGTCAAGCGTATACTTGATCATGTATTTTCTTTCCGAGGCGCATATGTTCGCTATGGCTGCTAGCAGCCCTGCACTTTCAAGCACGCTTGCGCAAACTCTTGCTTGACGACAGAAATTCAAACATGTTTGATATCTGTCAGGCTGGAGCAAAAGCCATCAATCACTCCTACAGACACTCAAAATGCTTGCGATAGCACTATTCTTGTCAAGCATACTTTATGGTTTGTGGAACCCTTAAATATTCACAACAAATAATTGTTTTTTTATAATGTTTTTACTTTTAACGACGTTGCCTACTTGGATATTTCGAAGCTATTTTGCTAAGCAGGTTGCATCTTAACTTGACGTACCTAAGCAGTCTAAGCACTATCACACTTAGACACCAATGTACGAAATAGAAAGAGAGGGAAGAAAATGAGCAGTTCACCATGCAAGGCCTCTTGTTTATATACTGACTAGCCCCCTTCCCCGTAAAAAATATTGTAAAGAATCCTGTAAAACAAAGCTTCAAATCATCCATCATGTCAATATAAAAACAAAACTTTTTTACCTTTTTTTAATACAGTTCTACCATCACTGTATAGCCCCTCCCTCTTTTTATCCTCCCTCCTATTTTCATCTCATTCCTCTGTCCTAACCCCTACCCCCCCCCTGCCCCCTTCACCAACCCCACTTTCCCTTCTACAAATTTTTTTTCCAAAGACTATATAATATACTATCGAAATTTTTATGAGGAATAAATTAAATTTTCAAAATAAAGTATAGCCTATGTTACTCGCTGATAATGTAGCTTTATATTGGTGAAAGAATTTTTAAAATTGGTCCAGTAGTTTTTGAGTTTATCCATTACAAACAAAAAAACAAAAAATCAAATCTTTCCTCTTTATAATATTAGTATAGATATAGATAACACTTACCCTATTACTCTGACGAGTTTACACACTCACTATACTATTTGCTCCTTGAAAACATCGACTTGCTTTTTAAATTTACCTTTTTTCTTGTTTCCCATCATAGATATACATTTGCTACCACACACTTTTTTTAATCTACATCCTGGCAGACCAAATAGCCTGAGTTGTAGAGGATTTATAAAAGAAATACGTTTACAAAAAAACTATTTCAAGATAAAACATAATAATTTTGTGACACTGTAGGATTATTTATAGAATTATTTAAGAATGAATGGTTTTTGTTTAAAAGTTATATATTTAAAACTTGCTGGGTAAAAGGTAAATTTATTAAAATAGGAAATACTATCTTGACCTGCCGTGACGTCACAGGTAGGCAACGTCATTAACTGTCTTTACATCTTCTGGTGTCGGTTACCACCACTCCTATGGTGAATAGACTCTAGTCTCGGTGTAGGAAGATCTCGTCTTGGCTATTTCAAACTGTGCCCCGGGGATGGCTCCTCATGCATTAATCATGATGTTAATGATATCATCAGGAGTCTGTTTCATGAATTCCCCCCCCCCCCCCCCCCCCCATATTCCAATGCTAGCTTCGAATATTCCTTCGTTCTAATGTCGGTAACCGTCAGCAGGCCTTCTATATACCGTAACATCATGCTACCACATTATAGTATTTACTAAACCATAACATTCTTAAATTTAAAAATTAAAGCTGGACACGGGAATCGAATCTGGGACCCTTGAATTGGATCGCCAATGCTCCACCGCTGAACTATCAAGGATTTGTCACGTTCTTAGTCATACTTCTTTCATATTTCAAGGGAGAATATGAATATGTTAGATGGACTTGACGACCTATATTGCGTGCCCACCAATTGTATACGTCTTAAGGTGGGGATGTAGGGGACGCGAGAAAAGGCCAGTGTTTTTGCAGTTTTTATGGAAAAACTTTGTTTAAGTTAAAATAAACAAAACATTTCTCCAATAGAAATCTAGAGTTTAATTTTCTTCACACGGTGATATCAACAGTTGTTGAATATCTGTCACGAGCATAGCGGTATTATGCTATGATTTAACAAACATTTCTGGTGGTCTAGAGGTAAGGTGTCGAACATCTGTGCTGGGGGTCCGGGGTTCAATCCTCGGTCTCAGCATAGATTTATCTGATTACCAAACCCTTCCTTCCCCTCTGACAAGTCGTGTATTAATCACAACTTGTGAATGTGGGGAATGCCAGTCCTCCACCGTGGTTCGGATTCCACGTTAAACTGTAGGTCCTCCATTTCATCTCACAATCAACCTACCATTACACATTAGCGTGAGTGCGTATAACCCGAACGGGTAGTAAGACGCGGTACTACTACTACTACTACTACTACTACTACTACTACTACTAATAATAATAATAATAATAAAAGTAATAATAGTAACAAACTTTTTAAATGAAGATAAGGAAGAATGAAGAATGAAGAAAATTAAAATCTGTTTGTGCTTGAGCATTGGTTTATTTATTTTGACAAAAAAAATGTTTTACAAAAAAAACTGCAAAAACGTTGGCCTTTTCTCGCCTCCCCTACATCCCACCTTAAGATAAATTAAATCTTCTGATAAAAAAAAAAGAGAGAAACAATTATTTTTCTAGCACCGCGACTTACTACCCGTTCGGTTTATAAGCTTATGTACTAAGTTACTCTAATAGTTTTAGGGATTATGAAGGTTATATTTAGAGGAAGTGTACTCGCATTTTAAGTGGAGAGAGAGTGGAAAACCATTTTTGAAACAACCACGTTCAATACACCTGACCGTGAATCGAGCCTCGATCTCTCCGTCATCGGCAGTCTAGTCTAACACGAGAGTAGCGCGTTAGACTATGCTGTCACCGAAGCGGGTCACTGTATATTACTTACGCTAATGCTGCAAGGCTGAATAAGGTATTATTTAGAGGATATTCACTGTCATGTGCGTGAAAGGAGGGTGGGAAAACGATTTAGAAAGGACACCTCACTGGAATATAAAAACCTGACACGCCCCATGACCGGCAAATGAGACTAGACGAATGTGACATATTTAGACCGTGCCCATCAACGTGACCCATTCATCAACTAAAGTGTGATGTGATATTATTTAAAGAATACAGGGGGAAAAGGGAATAAGTCCAATTTTAACTCACTCTTAGACAATCATAAGACATTTCTAATGTACTTTCTATTATGGTTAAAAAAAAAGGCCGGTCATATTTAATTTAGTTAAAAATAAATGGTACGGCGCACCGCATAAACTTTCTCATGCTTTTATCTTAAAACAAACATGTAAGATTTTTTAAATGAAATAATAGGTATATACATTGTTGTAGAAACACTACACCCAAGATCATAGATGAAATAATATACACTGTTACTTACTCTATGGCCTTAGGAACTAGGAACACTGTTACAGACAAATTCAAAAAGAGAAATATATCTGTCCACCAAAGAGCATTAGAGCCAAATTCATTTTAAAAGTACTGGATTGAAAAGTATGTATATTTGCTTATAGCTCCGAGATTATTGGTTTTATAAAAATATATTTCAAACAAAAGATTAGTGTCTTTAATAGTACTACAACCTTACAATAATACGTTATTTCATATTTCAAATAATTGCGTAGGAATGATGAAAATTGCAAATTTCCCTCATTTAAAGTACCCTCAAAATCCTTTTCCTGAGAAAATGAAAATTTCCATCTTGTTTATGATAAACAGTGTTAGATACAAAATCTAATCAAAATTTTTGGAGAGAAATTTGAGGAAATCGATTTTTTTCTATTTTTTCCCTTCATTAACCTACCTTTAAATTTAAGGTTAGATATCTAATTCTAAAAAAAACCTCCAAGGGAACTTATAAAAACCCCAGATACCAAGTTTTTACCCAATCTGTAAAATAGTTTTGGCTCTAACCTGAGGTACAGACAGACAGACAGACAGACAGACGGACATCGCGAAAACCACTTTTTTGTTTTGTTTCAGGGGGTCATGAAATGTCGACATTTATCAGAATCTCGAATTCGATTATTTTGACGAGCACAATACTTTCTCAGTACAAATATGTTTTAACTTGCATATGAACCAAGGACCGTAAACCATTTAAGGTGTGGATGCAACGAATGCGAAAGAGTGTCGGTGTTTCTACAGTTTTGATATCAACATTGATTGATTATATGTTATGAACATAGTGACAGTAGATGACAAACTTTTTAAATGTGTATGGAGTGTTTTGTCACCAGCGGTAGTTCATTGGGGAACTACAGTATCCTAGTTTTCTTAAAGCTGAATCAAGTCCCACAACATCTCTCTAAGGCTTCCCAAAAGCTGTTGTAAGACTTCCTTCCGTGACAACTTGACCACAGGCTCGCTATTTACTTGTTCTATCTGGCAACTTTACTTACTTTTGGACATTATGATGGCTATTTAGGGAACGTAAGAAAACGGCAGTATTTTATACTTTTTATAGCATATCATATTTTTTTTCGAAAATTAATCAAAACCGGTAGAAACACAGAATTTAATTGCATACACATGGTAATATTAACAGAATATAGTTCAAGGGTGTCCTAAGGCAGCGATTCCCAAAATTTTTGAATCATGGAACACTTTTCAAGAGAGAAATATGTCATGGAGCACTATAGTTGCATTGATGCTAAAGGTATGCACATGCATTTTTTGCTATATTTACCTAACTGCATTTTTAAAAGTTGTTAGTCAATATTTTATCTTATAGTAAAAGCAAGAATTATTTTTAGATATATAAATAGCTTAGATTTTGAACTAAACTTAATTTTTCCCATTGAAAGCCATTCAAAATTGTAACTTTAAATTTAGTTTTCGCAAAACAACAATTTTTCACATAAGTGTATTTTGTATAAAGGCGACGATATTTTCACATAGACTCTACATAGCTAGATACTAAACCGAATTACAATAGTATCCACGATGGAAACGATTGTTTAAGCATTTGGGCATGTTAAACATCAAGTTTTATTTCATTATACGTGTTATTTTGTACCTTAATTTCAGAGAAATAAGGAACTTAACTACATGAACGCAAAACAACAACAAAATCATAAATTAACCTAAAGCAACACATTTGATAAATTCAAAGTAGGTATTGTAAAACCACAATATGCTACCCACACAGATAGTGTTAAAACCATTTTCATGGCTGCAAAAGAAAAAAAAAAGAACGATAAATTATAGACCGTGAACCTAATTTCCAAAAAGAGAGATGGGACTGCTGTGTTATGATTTGCCCAATGTGGTTGTATCTGGTTGAATTTGGGACAGCTGCAACCAAATATCTGGCTCTGCATTGAGCAAGGATCTTTTGTTTTAGTAGCCACATAAGTAAGTTATTGCAAAGGGAAGAAGGATTATTTACGCTCTATCTGACAAAACTTCAAATACGTCTCGTAGCTGATATCAAAATTCTGATAGTGACTTCTTATTTGCAAAATTCTCTCTTACCACAGAATCTGATGTCAATTCATTCAGGCACTCATTCTGCTACGATGCCAGGTTGGCTTTTCCTGACAAAACTTATCTTCATATAAAATAAAGATTCCAAACTCATGATAGATATTCAATTACTCTTGCAATAAACTAGACGGCCAATAATGGGGTGATCGTGGTTAGAATTTCAGTCGGGTGTACTGAGGGTGTTTTTACCAGATGGTTTTCCACTCTCCCTCCACGCAAATGTGAGTACACTCCCTATTGATATAGCCTTCCTAATCCCTAAAACCATTGGCGTAGTTAGCACATAAGCGTATAACCCGAACAGGTAGTAAGAAAAAAAAATTCTTGGTATCTAAATGCAAAAAAAATAAAAATAAAGCGCTATGTTTATACTGGAGCAATATTTAAATTATTTTATCCAAAAAAGTTTTACTACATCCCTTACATCCCCAACTTAATAACTCAAACGTTCATTGCGACATTTACAAAAGAACGCCACCTATCCCTGTCGTGAACTAGTTCTATCCAGTCCACCTCATTACACCCTATCACTATCTTGAGCTAGTTCTATCCAGTCCACCTCATTACACCCTATCACTATCTTGAGCTAGTTCTATCCAGTCCACTTCATTACACGCTATCTCTATCTTGAGCTAGTTCTATCCAGTCCACCTCATTACACCCTATCACTATCTTGAGCTAGTTCTATCCAGTCCACTTCATTACACCCTATCTCTATCTTGAGCTAGTTCTATCCAGTCCACCTCATTACACCCTATCACTATCTTGAGCTAGTTCTATCCAGTCCACTTCATTACACGCTATCTCTATCTTGAGCTAGTTCTATCCAGTCCACCTTATTACACCATATCCCTATCTTGAGCTAGTTTTATCCAGTCCACCTCATTACACCCTATCACTATCTTGAGCTAGTTCTATCCAGTCCACCTCATTACACCCTATCACTATCTTGAGCTAGTTCTATCCAGTCCACCTCATTACACCCTATCTCTATCTTTATATTAATTAAATTGATGCTCAAATTGAAACTCATATGTTTAAAACTGTATTTTATTTGTAATAATTTTTCATCACATCACTTTGTATTTCCAGATACCCATTAAAAATTATTTGTAAATTTATTTAAAAACATATTTTGTAACTTTGAATTTTTACTATCAATTCAATTTCCTGAATGCAACCATACATATATTTTAACCACGATTAACAGATAATGGTTTTCAAAGTTATCTTCAAAATGAAGACGATTTTGGTCAAGCAGCTCCGTTTGTTTTGTGGAGAGTATTTTAATAGCTTATAATTAGGACACAAGGAACATTTATGTGAATTGGTCAATTGGGTGGCGCACCCATTATCACTCACTCCCTTTGGTTTATTTTCAATGGCGGCTCGTGTATAGGCACTGCGGAACTGCAGCACCCCCTATTTCCACTTGATATATTGATAACATTTAATTTAATGAGTCCTTTTTCCTTTAATACTTTATTTATTTTTGTAGTACAATATATATTCCTTAAGCTTAATGTCAGTACTTCAGTAGCCATCCCCCAATTTATGGAAAAGATACAAAAATATTTGTATGGAACTGTGCGCTTCACAGTGCCAGCCACGTGGTGTTTGACTGTTGTGCACATGCGCACATAGGAGGGGGTGGGGAGGAAGGCGGGACTGCCAGGTAGAGAGAGCACTGTTGCTCTCGCAGTGCCGGCTCTGGCGTGATGGTGGAAGGAATTCATTTTTTTACTCAGCGTGTGTTGTGCTTAAAAACCACGTATCATATTTTTGAATGTGATAAAGTGTACTTTCAATGGAGAACACTTTCCTCAATTGTCATCTAGAGATCAAGGAGAATATTATTGAAATTTTTGCGCAAATTAAAACAAGAATAATATATTTAATTTTTAAATGAATAGATTAAGCTTGATCTGTAACAATTTAAGTTAACGTAAGTAAACAAGTTTGGTCTTTTTTGTTAAGATTTTATTAAGTTCCGGAATAAATTTTCTTTTTATACATGTTTTTTTTTCCTTTTACACAATTTTAAAACAAAGGCTAAACATTGTCTGGAGCAGCACCCCCACTAATTTTAGCTACGAGCCGCCACTGTTTTTTTGCTAACGAGACGTAGAATCAAAATTGTTCCAAGCTATCTTTTAGACCATTAAATATAAAGAGAATCTAATATCACGTATTTCAAATTGGCTGAAAGCTGCTCTACAAATGTTTTTGCTGGAGAAAATGTTTCAATTTGAGATAGAAAGATAATAGAAACTGTGGTTTGAAGTTGCCTTCAGAAATAAAGGAAATTGGTTGATATAGTAAAAAAAAAAGTTTTCATGTAAACCTTTCAGAATCATGCTTTTTTTTGTTTGTGTGTTCTTCTCTTCTTACTACTTATCCGGGCTCTTGACATGTTTACTTGAACCGGGTAGAGATGAGGAAGGTAGACTTAAGAGAAAATGTAGCCAAGTTTGCGTGAATAACTGATTCAGGAAAAATAAACGTCAGTAAATGTGTCCGAAATTCGAATATCAAGTTTCTCGACTCCAGCAAACCAGATTATACCAGATATTGATCGTTAATTTAGTAGGGATAACTAAGGTAGAGTGGAGATAAATTGCATCCGCATCAGCATTAAGAATCGATGGGAAGACCTTGTGTATAAAATCACCCTCTTTCTTCTATCCAGGCATCGAACCCTAACCTTATCGTTTACGGAAAACCAGTATAGTGTGAGTCCAACATTTTGGATCACTAGATCTACGATACACATATGAGTTTATTATTTGGTGTTCTGTCTTTAGACAGGTCCGTGATCTTATCCGAATCGAGTCCTCCAGCTAGTCCTATTAACATCTTCCTTTTTTATATCCTGAAACTTATTCTTGTTTCCTTGTCTTAGATCATTCATCCGTTCCATTCCTCCTCTCCCCTCCAGTTTCCGCCTTGTCTTCGATTACGTCACTTAATAAAGCGCATATATATTTTTTATCAACACCATTTCAGGTTAAATACACAAGTACTAATCAATATAACGTGTTAGGGACGAGGAAGGATGAATTTAGAGGAAGTGTACCCGAATTTGCGTTGAGGGAGAGTGTAAAAGCATTTAGGGGAAACCACCCTCAATACACCTGACCGGGATTCAAACCCCGATCTATCCGTCATCAGCAGTTCGGTCTATTTCAAGCGTGGCGCCTCATACCATGGGGCCACCGAAGTGGATGTGGGTATTAATCTAGTTCCACTTCACGCCGAAAGGCAGGAACGTGTCCAGAATTTTCGTTTGAGGGGAGGGTTAGGGGGGGGGGGGAAGAATCTGACCTGCACGGAAAGGAAAATATATCAAAATATCTTACAAAAATATATTGAAGTTGACCCATTCTTGCATGAATGTGCAATATTCACTAATAATTTATAGATTTTTATTACTTTTAATTAATAGAAAATATACTAATTTTACAAATAATGTTAAAAAAACTAATACATTTTTCTATTCAAAGTCATAAAATGTATATTAATTATTATTGAATTCAAGCATGAATCAACTGTAAAATTTTTTTAAACGAAATTTTGACATATTTTAATCTCCCTGTGGAATTCATTTATATATCGCATCTTATTATTTACGATATTTAGTCCGGTCAAGAAAGTTAAACTGAAATTAATTGCCACTGTATTTATTTTTTTTAATTATTACTACAAATAATTTTTATAATTGTTATCTTTTTAAAATAATTTTTAATATTTGTTTAGAGTTTAGGGGAGGGGGGCTTCAGCTCCACGAGCCCCCCTCCCTCTGGATACGTGTCTGCCAGCAGGGGAGTGGGGTCATGGTTGTCAGCGAAGTTTCCAGTGATGGTGTTCTGTTTAGAAGGTTGATTGTATATGAACGCAGAATGAAGGGATCACAGCAGTGTGTTTCCATGACAACAGTTGAAGCTGTATGACCTCACAGTGTCAACACTAACACACTTCATTCCTACTCTCCTGGGACCAACTACTCACTCATTCTATGTACTCTACATAGAATGGAACATGCTAACAACCAGAATGTGATACAACTCTCGCAATTAAAATTTTAAAATAGCTTCATGGTTTTATACAATCAACTTTTCGGTACTTAAAAAAAATAAAAAAAATAGAAGCTTGAGCTCGTAAATAAAACAGTCTTTCCCAAACTTACCCGCTTCGGTGGCGTAATTAGCTAACGCGCTAGTTTCATGCTCAACTAGATTGCCGAGGATGGGGAGATTGAGGTTCGATTCTCGCTCTGGTGAACTGGGTGTTTTTTCCTAAATGGTTTTCCATACTCCCTCCACTCAAATGCGGATTCACTTCCTCTATATTAAACCTTCCCAATTCCTAACCCATTAACGTAATTAGTAATTAAGCGTACAACCCGAACGGGTATTAAGACTCGGTGCTAAATATTATTATTTCCTAACCTTAGCAATACAAAATATTATCTTATAAATGAATGGCTGTTTTTAGTTTGGAATGTTCTAGTTATATTCATACCAACACATCAAAACACTACTTTTATACCTTTAATATATCGATTAGTAGACATTTCAATAACCTGCATCGGTGGCCACATGGTGTAACGCGCTAGCCTCGTGTTGAACTAGACTGTCTATGACGGAGAGAGCTTGATTCAAATTGAATTGTTTTCCACTCTCCCTCCATGAAAATGCGGGTACACTTAGTCTAAATTAATTATTTCTGTTCCTTAGCACACTAATTTAGTTAGTACATAGGCTTAACTCAAATGGGTGGTAGGCTATATTCAATAATCTTGAACTTAGTAGCAATAATACACCACTTAGCCGCGAGTCTAACAACATACTTTGTATTACTGATTGTGTTCATTAAGGCAAAATATTATTGCAAGATATTAGTTTGTAAACATTATTTCTCAACAGTACTGTGATTAGTTGACCTCTGTTATTATTATTATTATTATTATTATCATCACAGCGTCTTACTACCCGTTCGGGTTGTACGCACTTACGTTAATGTGTAATGGTAGGGTGATTGTGAGATGAAATAGAGGACCTACAATTTAACGTGGGATCCGAACCACGGTGGAGGCCTGGAATTACCCACATACACAAGATTTATTGACAGAGGTGAAGGAAGG
The DNA here is from genome assembly GCA_039000515.1 of Timema cristinae. Taxonomy (NCBI): domain Eukaryota; kingdom Metazoa; phylum Arthropoda; class Insecta; order Phasmatodea; family Timematidae; genus Timema; species Timema cristinae. The sequence continues at coordinate 102,635,068 of JBCFYV010009882.1, read as the reverse complement.
GTTTGGTAATCAGATAAATCTGTGCCGGGACCAAGGATTGAACCCCACACCCCAGTACAGAAGTCTGACACCTTACCCCTAGAATGCCAGGTCACCTTCATGGTAAGTAACTTAAATAACTAGATTAGAAGTTAGTTATGTGTCAGGTTAGTGATTGGATGGAAGTATCTCAGGATAGGTTCGAGTGGCGAGCTTACGTTCTGGTGGCTTTGAACTTCAGAGAACAATTTCTCAGTGGAGTGGAGTTTGGGTGTCTGTCTGTCTCTGATAATTACATGTCCACGCCTAACATCGTTTGGTACAGCCTATTATGAGCAATCCGTTTGGAAAGCCAAAGGTCACAGTTTTTGACCAGGGACTTCCCGCTGGGGGTGGGGAGGTTTGAGGGTGGGGGGCACCCCTAATAATGTTTGGGGGTTGTGGAAGAGAGAAGCTTAAAAATAAGGAATTTTGTGGAGAGTTGAGAAATTCTAGAACTATTCTGTACCCCAGTATTTTCGATTATGAAAGTTTTTCAACACAGACTTGTACAGACAAATTTTAAATATCCCAACTGTCAATTCCTTCTCTTCAAAAGTTCCCAACTTCATAACGCACCAAACATTGAAATGATATAACTTCTGTAGTGGATAATATATAAAGCTTAGTTGAGCAAGTAGGCTTAAGTAGCCAAGCTATTTCTTAATTTAATTTCTTAAAAAATACGCTTTGGTGGCTGCTTGGTCTAACACACTACTCTCGTGTTGGACTAGAGTGCCGATGATGTGGAGATCGAGGTTAGAATATAGGTCGGGTGAATCGAGGTTTTTTTTCACTCTCCCTCCAAGCAAATGAGGGTACACTTTCTTTTAATATAACATTCCTAGCATCTAAAACCATTAGCATAATTATTACAGTAGCGTATAACCCGAACGGGTAGTAAGACGCGATGAAAAAAAAAATATTTGTTTTATAGAGTCCAATCGATAACCACTCTAAATATATTTGAAGGTTCTAAAAATTTAAAAGAAAAATTGGGGCAGGGCCCCTTTGAATAATAACCGGCCCCCAAAATTTTGACTTTGTGTTCCAAATTCTTCCGACTCATCTTGTTTATACTGATCTCCGCACCCCTCTTCCCAACACTAAATATTATTATTATTACTATTATTATTATTAGCACCGCGTCTTGCTACCACCAACACTAACACTACAAAGGTTCCAGTGCCTCAGCACTAATGTCCGCCCAATTGACAATTAAAATAAATCAACTATTCTTGGCCAATATTCACAAACAATTTTCAACATCTTACAAATTCCAACATCTTAGCTCAATTGGTAGCGTGTCTGTCTACTGAGATAGAAATCTCCTGGTTCGATTCCTGGCATGGCCTAAAAAGCCGGGGGACTGGATAATGTGTCTGTTCTAGGGGCCTAGGGGCGGCGTCTTCAGGGGGCGGCACATCTTAGATAACATTATTAAAAAAATATATAAAAATAAAAATAATCAGGTTTAAAAATTATTGGTTAACATAATCGAAATAGTTCAAGTTAAAGTCAGAACGACAATATTTATTTTTAAATAACTGTTAGTTTACAATCACTTTATAACTGACATCGGTCTCCCCTTCTTTATAATGTTAACTCTTAAAGCTACTGTAGGTCATGTACAGTACATGTCTAATTATCCTTCGTAGAAATCTTTTCTAGAATACTAACTTCTGCCCCCCCCCCCCCCTCCCCCACACCTATTTCCTCCGATACGCTCTAAAACCCTTTCCAAAGAATTGGGTGGTTGAAAAGGGGGGGGAGGAGGGGTGCATATTATAACTGCACCTAAGATCGCAATCCGCCACTGGATATAATCAGTCGCTTAAGAGAGTGTATATTAACTAGGCCCACCTCATTAAATATAAACATCTTGAAGATAGTGATGGGAAAGTTGTGAAAAGTTGGTCAATCTGTGCTGCCTACACTATGTTAGCCTTCTACAACTTTCTGTTTGGGGCTGTTCACAGGGAGTAAAGGTGATCATGAAGTTGAGTGTGTCAGCGTACCGTGCGCAGGCGTCTGCGCACAAGAAGATACTAAACAACAGCTACCAGATGTTGCTGAACTATGGAGCCACGTGTACAACCGTGCAGTCCCATCAGCATCTTCCAATACCGGCCGTCAAGGTAATCATCACTTTATCACACCTTTTAAACACTTCGAGGACTTCACTTACAGTCCAATTTTCACATGAATGACCTTATCTAACAGTTGAAAATAGATGTTTGTATTATTATTATTATTATTATTGTTATCAGTATTATTATTATCACCGCGTCTTACTACCCGTTCGGGTTATACGCACTTACGCTAATGTGTAATGGTAGGGTGGTTGTGAGATGAAATGGAGGACCTACAGTTTAACGTGGGATCCGAACCACGGTGGAGGCCTGGCATTCCCCACATTCACAAGTTGTGATTAATACACGTCTTGTCAGAGGTGAAGGAAGGGTTTGGCAATCAGATAAATCTGTGTCGGGACCGAGGATTGAACCCCGGACCCCCAGCACAGAAGCCCGACACCTTACCCTAGACCGCCAGGTCACCTTGATGTTTTTAACACTGATTTTTAATACCCATTTGGTTTATACGCATGCGTACTCATCCCGCTAAAGTGTTAGGGATGAGTAAGGTTGATTTTAGAAGGAAGTGAACTTGCATTTGCGTGGAAAGAGACTGGAAAAAGCATTTAGTAAAAAACCACTCCCTTGATACCCACGAACGGGGTTTGAACCCTAATCTCTCCGTAATGGGCAGTTCAATCAGTTGCGAGAGTAATGTCCTGGACTAGGGTTGTCCAACTTTTTCATCCCAAAGGACATATCTTGTTATCAGTTTACACCGCGGGCCAAACATATCCTTAGTGATCTCATAAACCTAATACAGGCCTACAAACGGGATATAACAACCTGCTTCGGTGGCCGCGTGGTCTAGTCAGATGTACTGAGAGTGGTTTTTACAAAATGGTTTACTACTCTTCCTCCACGCAAATGTAGGTACTATTCCTATAAATATAACCTTCCTTATTCTTGAAACCATTAACCTAATTAGTACATAAACGTACAACACGAATGGTTAGAAAGACGTGAGCTTAGAAAAAACACTCGGTATACAATAATTATTATTATTATTTTAAATACTTATAAATAAATTGTATTTCTGGTTGGTAGAATCATTAACATTTTACTGCCAATAAAAAAGTTTATTAACCTTCCAAAAATGTATTATGAGATAAGCACGCACACACACTTTCTCAAAACCATTAGAATTATAATATTATATATTAATACATATAACTAATCAAATAAATGCAATCTTGACCTTTTAAGATTGATATTTTTATTTTAATCATTAACTGATTCACATCTGCCAACGGGATTACCCTTTAATTCTCTTCCAGAATACTGTGAGGGGCACATTTGGCCCGCGGGCTGCCAGTTGGGCAACACTGACATAGACCATCTGACCTCCGGGTCTACTTTCACTTATTCATACGTCAAGTCATGTGCTCTACAGCTATAACCATCGATAGATATAATCAGTACCTATAAATTAAAACTGATAATATAGTATAATAATTATTATTGACGGTAAAAAAAATACATCAGTGATTTTTTAAAGGTCATTTATATGAAAATTGGACTGTAGACAATTATTTATATATTTAATAAATCTCTGTATAGAAAAGTAATTGACATATATTATTAGCTAATATTTTGTAGATAACTTATTTGTTCAAAAACATGACGTAAGTATTTTACTCACACACTACAAGAAAAATTTTAATTCTTCAAAACATATTTCAAGCGGAGTTGAATTGCAATCCTTTTCTTCTTTCCAAAATTAATACTAAGTATTAAAATTAATCAATGTTCCGAAAATCCTAAAAGTATGTGTTAGCAGTAGATATTATATGCGCACCCACATATAATACGTGAATCATGGATCTCTAATTGAACCGGCGAGTGGAAAAAGGATAATATTTCATAAATATGGTAGTCTAAACTGAGATAGCCATTTTGTAGGGTTCTATATTAACCATCTAATGAATGAAAAAAAAAAATGTGAATATTTTTGTCTCGTATCATGCCTCGAATTGGCCTTGAAGTTTCGTCGAGTGGAAAAAAGGATAAGATTCCAGGAATGTTAACCTTTTTCTACTGAACAGTGAGTTTGTGAAACTGATATTAATAACATTGGACCATTCATTTTCACAGTCGTTGCGCGTGTGATGCGGTAGAAAGACGCTTTCAAAGCTGGACTAAACTAATTGAGTGTGAAATACTGAAAACAAGTTATTTATTTGGTTTTTGCAACAAAAAAATAATAAAATGCAAGTAAAACTAAAGTCAAATAATGTTTCCAAAACCGTATAAATCCTCATTTTTGTTATTGTAAAGAAAATACTCTTCGGGGGCTGACCACCGCCAAACAAAGAAATCAAGTTGAGGCTCTTTATCAAATAATAGAGTTTTTGTAAACAAGAGAGCAGAGGACTATAGACCGCAACAGACCGCATCTGTGGGTCTCCAGATCGCCAACCAATACTTTGTCAGTCGTAGTGAGCAGCTGCTGTCAGTAGTTTTAAATTTAATATATCAAGCTTAAAAAATAATATTTTTAATTTCTAACTTACTATTAAATCTTTTTGTTGTTGTTACAAAACTGATATTAGTTGTTTATTTACCTGCTGTTAAAGCATTGAGTGGAAAAATGATATAATTTCAACAACTTTAATTATCAATGATTAATAAACTAAGAAGAATTTCCCTTTGATATCTTAGGATTGTATACTTATTGACTAGGATTACAATTGACTAATGGTAACATTTTCAATAAAACTTATAGTTTTGTCATTAAACTGTTTTTTTTTTTTTTTTCGTTTTAAAGAAAACTAGGGAAGCTAGAATGTTATCATTTTTACACTCACCCATTCAATTAAGACTAATCTCCTAGTAAAGATTTAATTTTTTACTCAATAAACATTTAACAAATACAAACACCAGGGCCGCGTCTAGATGGGGGAGGCGGGTAAAGGGGGAAATTGCCCCAGGCCCCACATTCCAGGGGGCCACATTTACTCCAAATATTATTAAATTCAATTACAGTTATTATTCTAAATTTTGCATCAAATAGTGTACAGATAATTAATATCAATAAGTATTCTCTTAGTGAGAGTATTACATTCCAGATTTCTAAAAACCCTAACCTTATGTTATTTAAGATTTATTTTATTCGAGTAATTTGCTGCAGTACAGTAGAATGCGCCACCATTTGCTACCACTGTCGGTCCACAGACAACAATGCAATGGTTCAGAAAGGAATTTGATTTGTTTGCATTTAATAAAGTACAATCATACAAAGTGTTGATCAATATTCAATAAAATATAAGAAATTATTAAGTAACATAAGTACCGAGTACGTATCAATATATAATAACGGCTTAGTGCTATAACTGAAAAACTGCTGTACAAAGGGGGCTCTCCAATTTTTTTCCCCAGGCCTCACATTTTCTTAAAACGGCCCTGGAAAACACATCACTGTAAATTTACCATACGTTATATTCACTAATGCGGCTGTACTTTTGACAAACTACCCTCCTCAACCCTGTACTATAGCTAAATAAAGTAATTACTATATTAATTTATATTATTAAAATTAATTGTGTTTGTCTGTCATGAGCTATACACGATTTCTACCGCACGCTAAAATTTTAAATCTAGTGGCCCATGTGCAAATCAAAGCTTGAATTTTATATTTTATATTTGATTTCTTAAATTTATAGAAAACTTGTTTGGGAGAAATAAAATGACTTGTAGTACCAGGTAAATACTAAATTTCGGTACCCAAGAGGATTCAAACCAGAGCATCTTGCATGGGATTATCAGCTTCTGAAGACAGAGTTTTGCGATGGCTCAGCCTTTTTCTAGTTTTGATCTTGAATTTCTTTTACCCACAAATCTTTGGCGTGTTGAATGCGGGTGGTGGTGGTGGTGGTGGTGGTTAGATGGAAGGTGGGGTTTTATCGGTTGAAAAATTGACGTGAAGAAAGCTCTTCGGTGAAATCTTCCCCATTTCTCCCCCTTTTTCCCCTCCCGAGACATGACGTGCAAATTACTGAATAAATCTATACAGAACTGTTCTTTGTCTGAGCTTCCATTAAATCCCCTCCTCAACCCTACCTTTTAGAATATAGGATACGTGAGATAAGAGGTATGTAGGCACGTGATCTAGATATCAAGTTCATCTATACTGGTTTTCCGGTAACCGCGAGGTCGGGGTTTTAATGCCGGATTGGTGTACATGGAGTGTTATTTACATTCTCCTTCCACGTATATGCTAGTAAATTTCCTCTAAATTCAGCCTTCCTTAATCCCTATTACACTAGTGAGAGTAATTAATGTACAAAGAGAACATTTCAAGTATCTGAGAAGTGTGCTCGCAATGGAAAACCACTTCACCAAGGAAATTAGGTCAAGGATCACCATTGCCAAGGAGGTTACTACTGATCAGCAAGTTTAATTTAGAACTGAGGAAGAAAGTGATGGAATACTAAATTTGGAGCATCGCACTTTATGGAGCAGAAACTTGAACTTTTAGGAAGATGGAGAAGACATACTTGGAGATCTTTGAAATGTGGTGCTGGAGAAGACCTGAGAAGATCAGGTGGACAGACAGACAGGGAGACAAATGAACAAGTACTAAGAAGAGTGGTGAGAAGATCAGGTGGACAGACAGGGGGACAAATGAACAAGTCCTAAGAAGAGTGGTGAGAAGATCAGGTGGACAGACAGGGGGACAAATGAACAAGTCCTAAGAAGAGTGGTGAGAAGATCAGGTGGACAGACAGGGTGACAAATGAACAAGTACTAAGAAGAATGGGTGAGAAGATCAGGTGGACAGACAGGGGGACAAATGAACAAGTCCTAAGAAGAGTGGTGAGAAGATCAGGTGGACAGACAGGGTGACAAATGAACAAGTACTAAGAAGAATGGGTGAGAAGATCAGGTGGACAGACAGGGGGACAAATGAACAAGTCCTAAGAAGAGTGGTGAGAAGAGAACAATTTTTATTGTGATACTTCCGGACTAAGCCAACTGGATCGGACACATCCTTAGGAGGAACTGTCTTCTGCACAACGTCATAGAGGGAAAGGTTGAGGGAAAGAGGAGCTTAGGAAGGAGGAGGATTCAAATATTGAATGACTTGAAGGAGAGAAGAGAATTCTGGGAACTGAAGGAGGAGGCAGAGGACAGGGAGCATTGGAGGTCTAAGTTCACTGACAAAAGAAATGTACTTGTCGTGAGACAAATCATCTTATAGTAATAATAATAATATAATATTATACTACTATAAAGCCACACGGCTTACTCACTCACCAACATTAATGTTTACCCACTTCCATATGAGCTAGAAACTTGAAATTTGGAAAACTTATAACTTCTAGCCTGTAACCGACGGGGAAATTCCAAAAAGTAAAATAAATCAATTTCTAACTCCCGAAAAAATTCAATATTGCGGAGCAACTTTAAAGTCGGTGCTGACCTTTCTTTGGAGGTCTCTTGTGGCTAAACGGTAAGACCTATCAATAAAAGGCTCTGGGATTACATTAGTTTACATCCACTTGCAAAGAAAACTCACTCAAGCAAAGCGAGTATAAATACATAGCAATAAGCCTACGTGCGAAACGTGACTTGACTCAATTTTGAACCAAATAGTTCTTGAATTATGCAATCGAATGGTAAGATATAAATAACTCAAAAACAATATCTTTGAAGTTATCGCACTCATCAACTAGACGATTGTTTTATTTACAAAATTGGGTACTTTCGAAAAAAGTTTGCTTTAATTTCCTTATATCTAGCTGTTGTATTGTAGTTAAACTAAACCAACTGGTTTGTGCAATTCAGGTGGGTTTATTTAATTGTATTTTCTTAAGCATCGAGTTTTATTACCTGTTAGGGCTACGCACTTATGTCATAATTACTTCTGTGCTAGGTATGAGGAGGGTTGAATTTAAATTAAATGTACCCAACGCGTGTGGAAGTAGATTGTAAAACTATTTGAGGGGGAAAAAAACTTCAATATACCCGACAAGGTCTTTTAACCTCGGTATATTTGTTATCGGCCATCCGGTCTATGTATTGCCTACCTGTGACGTCATGGCAGGTTAAGATAGTATTTCCCATATTATTGAATTTGCGTTTTATTCAACAAGTTGTAAAGATGTTAAGTTGAACCATAAATGATAAATTCTTAAATAATTCTAAAAATCTTCCTAATGTCACAAAATTATTATTATTAAAATCGGTAAGTATTTTTTTTTGTAAAGGTATTTTTTATAAATCCTCTACAACTCAGGATATTTGGCTTGGTGACGGAAATGTCCTGTAAGAGTCTTCCTGCCAGGATGTAGAGTAAAACAGTCCACGGTAGCAAATGTCTATCTATAATAGGAAACAGGAAAAAAGGTGAATTTAAAAAGCAAGTCAATGTTTTCTAGCAGCAAATAGTATAGGGAGTTTGTAAACTCGTCAGAGGAAGAGGGGAAGTGTTATCAATAGATAAACAAGAGACCTCTCAGGGTGAATTGCTCATTTTCTTCCCACTCTTTCTATTTCGTACATTGGTGTGATAGTGTGTTAGTGCTTAGATACGTCAAGTTAAGAAGCAACCCGCTTCGTGAAATAGCTTTGAAATATTCAAGCAGACAACGTCGCTAAACCATTTATCACCGAAGCGGATCTTTATAAATCCTCAATGAGATCAGCCCACAAGTGAGCTATACCGACCTAGCAGCCACCGCATGTTGGTGAAGATATGCCAGCCAACACTTGCGGATTGAGGGTGGCATATGTTCAGCACAATGATCCCTTGGGCCGTTAAGCTCAAATTTCTAGACCGGAGCTGATACTTCTATTCAACTATTTCCTCACTTGTCCTCACGAGGCTGAGTCGACCTCGTTACAGACTAACTGCTTCACGGGACCTCTCGATGTGTAGTCAGGAGCTCTGACCGCTAGTCCACAGAGGCTGTCCAAAACAGGTCTTATCGTCATGAAGATACTAACAGGAAATAAATGGCCTCTACTTTTCTTCTGACTTTTTTTTTTTTTCGTGGTCCTTCTAGTCTGCGTGTCTATTGAGTTTTCTCAAAGATCCACGTTTCACTTCTCTCTTGCGTGCTACCCCCCCCCCCCTCCCCCCTCTTTCCTCGTCCCTAACCTTCAATAGTTCCTCTCCTCTTGAAGAGGTCCAGCTGCCGATGAACTAGAGCAGCGGTTACCAAACTTTTCAAATCACGGAGCGCTTTCTTTGCCCTGATGGCAAAGGTACCTAAGTGCGTTTTTTTTTCGCCGTTTTTACCTAACTACATTTTTAAAGTTATTAGTCGATATATTATTGTATTAAAAAAAAGCAAACATTATTTTTCCGAGTTCTTAATAGCTTACATTTTTATATAACCTAAACTTAATTTTTCCCTTTGAAAGTCATTGAAAATTGGAGCTTTAAATATCATTTAATCAAAACACCAATTTTGTACATATGTATCCTTGGCATAAGGGCGACTATATTTTCACCTAACACCTACATAGGTACTAAACCTAATTACAACATTATTCCCAAAAAATTCTGGAAACGTGTCGAAACTAACCATCGTATCACAGAGACGGGGTTACCTGGCACCTTAGGGTAACCGTTTGGTTTTGCCGCGTGCAGTCTGTGTGCTTTGCCGACATTTGAAATGTATCGCACAGTTTCAAGAAGGTGCGGGCGGCCAAAGCTGACCGAGGTGACGCGTGACATGCACTTCGGCATTATAATCCTTGCTATCTACTCTGTTTCACAGCACGCCACTGGAGCTGAATAATTTCTACTCGATATTTACGGTAGATAAACACAGTTCATGGCCGCAAAAACAGAGTTTTGAGATCCTTGTACATTTATTACATTTATTTTATTTATTTTTCTCTCTATTCTCTTCGCAGAACACACTTTGGAAACCGCTGGACTAGAGGGTTGATAAGAGGGCATGCCAGTCTGAGGTCGAGTATTTCCACGGTTGCTGTGCCTCAGGCTTCCTTGCCCCTTTTTTTGGACCATTTTCTCCAACTTCTCGTTCCAGTCCTCCCTCACACACACACACACACACACACACACACACACTCTCTCTCTCTCTCTCCGTTATTTCATTGATTTCAGAAGAGGGTTGGAGGTGTTAGCGGGTCAGGGTTGGAAATACCAGTGGTACGCGATCAACGTTCTTAAAGACGTTTCCTGCTTGAAGATTTCTAAGCTATTTTGTAAAGCGGGTTGCATCTTAACTCGACGTACTTAAGCAGTCTAAGCACTATCACACTTAGAAACCAATGTACGAAATAGAAAGAGAGGGAAGAAAATTAGCAGTTCACCATGCAAGGCCTCTTGTTTATATACTGATAATACTTCCCCTCTTCCTATGACGAGTTAACACACTCACTGTATTATTTGCGCCTTGAAAACATTGACTTGCTTTTTAAATCTAGCTTTTCCTAGTTTCCTATTCTAGATAGACAAATGTTACCACGGACTTTTTTAATCAACATCCTGGCAGGAAGACTTCTACAGGACATTTTCGTGAATAAACCAAATCACCTTCGGGCCGGTCTTATGACTCTTGGATAAATATTAATCTGGTAGATAGATATTTCTATCTGGTTGATAAGTTAAAAGTGCGTCTTACGACTGCAAGATAGCATTTATCTGCCAGATAAAATGTATTTATCCATCACATTTTTATCGGTAGGTTTAAGTACCCGATAACTTTTATCTGGAAGTTAAAATGGTTGTTGCCATAGTGACGCGTTGCTTTTCATGAGGTTTCGCCAATCAGAATCTGTTTTTAGGTTAAAATCTTGGTTCATGTGTTTAGTAGGCACAGGCCCGGGCTCTAACTATATATAAAGTTAGAACATTTGATTCACTTTTATATAAACTGACAAGCTATTTGTAGAGTTATATTTTATATAAGAACAAATTATCAAAATGTGAGTAATATAAATTAAATTTTGTAAACGTTGTACCAAACTATTGCCCACATTTTGGCAGACACCAAAGTTAGTACTCGCAAGACAACCTAGCTTCTGCGCCCACGTGACGTCATCTGTTTCCTCGCACTCGTTTAGTCGCCATTATTTAACAAATGTTGAGCGTTCTCACCACTCGCTAGGTTGTAGCGCTATCAGCAGGGCTTATACGCATGCGCGCACCAGTAAAAACAGTACCAACCATGCGTGTTCTGCATAAAAATATATTTATCCTACAGATAGCTATCTGGCAGATAAATTCAGTTCATAATACGAGTAAAACATTAAAGTGGCTGATTACTTTTATCTAATAGATAATGCCAGGCCTCCACCGTGGTTCGGATTCCACGTTAAACTGTAGGTCCTCCATTTCATCTCACAATCACCCTACCATTACACATTAACGTAAGTGCGTATAACCCGAACGGGTAGTAAGACGCGGTGCTAATAATAATAATAATAATAATAATCTAATAGATAACTTTAACCTTCCGATATCAATCTTTATCCGGTAGTCATAAGACCGGCCTTTAGTTGTAAAGGATCTATAAAAGACCTATTAACAAAAAAAATAATGTTTCAAGATAAAAAATAAAAAATTTGTTAAACTCTATGACTATTTTTATAATTATTTAAGAATGTATGGTTTTTGTTTCAAATTTATATCTTTAAAACGCGCTGAATATAACATAAGTTCATAAACATGGGCAATCCTTGCTTAACCTGCAATGACGTCACAGGAAGGCAACGTCAGTAATTAAAGGGGGCACTCTTATAAACTAGTAAAACTACTAATATATCACACACACACACACACACACACACACACACACACATATATATCTATAGTCCTCCCCTGCTTTTCTGGTCTCCCTAGACTGAAATAAACTCCCCCCTTATTTTCTTCCTTACCATTGAACTGCTACACTCGGAATTGTAGCCAAAGGCATCTTCTGCAACGGAATATCTTTTTTTTTTAAAATACACAAAGAGTAAAACATATGAAAGCTGTATCGGTGAGGGCTATATTTAATGCAATATTTAGTTTTTATTAATTTAATATGTTTACTTTTAGTAATCTAATTTGAGTGCTTTTTTTAAGATAATATTTTGAAAACCATAATAATGCAATTTAAACGTAACGTTGACGTAACCTTAAATTTAGAACGTAAATATGAGAACTACAATATCTAAAAACAGGTACAGTCTAATTTTCATAAGATTATTATTATTATTTAGCACCGCGTCTTACTACCCGTTCGGGTTATACGCTTTAAGTACTAATTACGCTAATGGATTGGGAATTGGGAAGGCTGAATTAGAGGAAGTGAACCCGCATTTGCGTGGAGGGAGAGTGGAAAACCATTTAGGAAAAACTACCCCAGTTCACCTGACCGAGATTCGAACCTCGATCTCCCCATCCTCAGCAGTCGGGCTCAACACGACAAACGCGTGAGCCAACTACGCCACAAAGGCGGGTAATAGTTTAAAAAATACAGACACATTTTCTTACGTTCAGTATTGAAAACATTAAACTATATTATCATTGTTATTTTATAGGTATTGTTAATATATATTAAAAATAACAACCGCAGATCACGTGACTTGATGTGAAAGTAAATCTAGTGACTTTTATTAACCCGCTTCGGTGTACGCATGGTCTATGTTGTCACTCTCGCAATAAACTGGACTGCTGATGAGGAACATATCAGGGTTTGAACTCTTGTTCAGGGACTGAGTGTGTTTTTGTATCTAAATAGGGTGATCATAATTGCTTAAGCCAAAAGTGGGACACCTTCCGTCATGCATTACACCCTACCTCTTCCCCCCCCCCCGACCCCCCCCCCCCCCCCGCAAAAAAATCGAAAAAAATTGTTTCTAGAATTTTAGTATTAGAACAATACATTAATAGTATGATTGTAATGAACATTATTTTATAATCATACATGTCGTGTTGAGCTCGACTGCTGAGGACGGGGAGATCGAGGTTCGAATCTCGGTCGGGTGAACTGGGGGTGGTTTTTCCTAAATGGTTTTCCACTCTCCCTCCACGCAAATGCGGGTTCACTTCCTCTAATTCAGCCTTCCCAATTCCCAATCCATTAGCGTAATTAGTACTTAAAGCGTATAACCCGAACGGGTAGTAAGACGCGGTGCTAAATAATAATAATAATAATAATAATAATAATAATAATAATAATAAATATTAAAAATCGGGGTGAATTTCTGTGTCCCCAAAACAGGACAATGGTTCTCAACATTCCCTCCACTCAAATTCTGATACATTTCTTCTCAAAGTTCAACATTCGTCATCCTTTAGTGTAATTATTTCGTGTGCAAATATAACCCTAGTAGCGGTGATAATAACAAACTTTTTAAATGAAGATAAAAAGTTGTTATTAAATTACAGTACGCACTAATATTTTTTTTCCGCCACTGTAGCAACATGAGTTTCCAGTTTTCAATGAGAATAGACTATAATACTATAATACTATAGTGACGCATGCCAGTGCCAACCCCTAATGAACGATAGTAGGAGACACAAATTGAAGACTGCTCTGTAAACCGTACAATTACAGTGCTGCTATAGCAGAGCAATCTGTAGTTTAGAGCCCCCACCCCTCCCCCTCATCAACCCATCTATATAGAAGGACTAGGTAAATACGGGGGGGGGGGATGTTTAATTAGCAAACACACAAAAAAAGTTAAATTCCTGTAAACTATTATCACAGGTATTGGAAGTGACTTGTGACTTATTGACGGACAACATTCAAATTGATTTTGTTAAAAAATAAATGTACAGTACAAATTCATTTTTAAGAATATCTAAATATATAATTTAATAAGCCCATTTCCATTAATTGAAATGACGAGAAATCTGCTGAACCATTTTTGACAAACGAACACTCAATTTAAAGTTCCAGGATGTCGGCAAATATGTCAGCTTGAAACGTAAGATAGATTCTTCTATTATTATTATTATTATTATTATTATTATTATTATTATTATTATTATTATTATTATTAGCACGGTGTCTTACTACCCGTTCGGGTTATATGCACATACTCTAATGTGTAATGGTAGGGTGATTGTGAGATGAAATGGAGGACCTACAGTTTAACGTGGGATCCGAACCACGGTGGAGGTCTGGCATTCCACACATTCACAAGTTGTGATTAATACACGTCTTGTCAGAGGTGAAGGAAGGGTTTGATAATCAGATAAATCTGTGCCATGACCGAGGATTGAACCCCGGACCCCAGCACAGAAGTATGACACCTTACCCCTAGACCACCAGGTCACCCACTACGCTATTGAGTTAGGGATTAGGAAGGCTATATTTAGAGGAAGAGTACCCATATTTGCATGGAGGGAGAGTGGAGAATCATTTAGTAAAAACCTCATTACACCCAACCGAGATTCGAACCTCGATATTCCAGTCATCTACTGTGAAAGAAGCGCCTTAAAACATGTGGCCACCAAAGTGGGTTAATTTTAAAGTTTCGTTTTGATTATAATTAAACACCGATGCTAAAAATCCATTTAAAGTTGATAGCCTTTGACCTTTGATTGGAAAATCAAGTGAGGCCTCATTCTATAGAAGTTTTTTTACAAATAAAAAATTTTGAAAATATTTTAACTGGATAATACGCAACCATCGCTGCAATAATAGGATCGTTCAAAAATTCAATTTCAATTTATATTTAAATTTCCTTTATTATAGCGCTGACCAACAGTCGCGATTCATATATCAGGCAAATACACAAGAAGATTACAACATATTCCATAATTACATGGACAAACATTAATTAGAGCCAAAGCCCAAATTTGGAGGACATGTAATATCTGATGATTTTTGGGTAATTTTTATAATTTTTTATTTCTCTCTGCATAATTTTTTGTTATATTTTAATTCAATCTAAATTAAATTTGATTACATTAAATAAACTTTAGCTATTATACTTTTAAATTGATATAATCTGTTTTTTAATTATTAGTTAAATATAAAAGTTAAAATCACAAGCTGGTATTATTTTAAGTTTTTGAGAACTAAAATAAATAAAATTATAATTATTTTAAAGTTGATGTTCGTACTAATCTTAAGAAACGTATCAAAAGGAATTTCTTTGGAATCGTTAAATAATAATATATAGAAACAAAAAATGATCAAAGAATTCCGGAGACTAATGGTTGTTTTAGGAAGATTGAGATAAATTTAGTGTTTTAAACGCTCCATTGAGACTTGTACGAACGGTGATACCATGACTATCAGAATACACGATCATACACTGTTCTTGTCAATGCATTTGATGACCAGATATTTCCCCAGTGTACCTATAAAGACGTAAAGAACTGAAAGGTTTAACATTACAGCAGAAATCTTATCTGGGCTTACCATTCGGTCGTAAAGAGGGAACAAGGAAAGTTAAGTGTCTGTTTTCAGTGTTTATCAGAAGGTCAACGTGATGGGCAAAAAATAAATCACTACCAAAGTTCCCAGTAGTTACAAATTAAGAATCACTAGACCAAATGTTTCAATTTTTATAAACCTCACATTGTTAGGGTAATAAAGTCATGGGAGAAACTAGAACCTTGTGGAGGGTACTGACTTGCAAACCAATTGGGAAGCTCTAGACGCAGATAGATATGGACCTGAAAAAATAGAGTGTAATCAAGATAGGACTAGGTTGTAATGAGGTGGACTGGGTAGGGCTAGCTCAAGATATGGATAGGGTGTAATGAGGTGGACTAGATATAACTAGCTCAAGATAGAGATAGGGTGTAATGAGGTGGACTGGATAGAACTAGCTCAAGATAGAGATAGGGTGTAATGAGGTGGACTGGATAGAACTAGCTCAAGATAGAGATAGGGTGTAATGAGGTGGACTGGATAGAACTAGCTCAAGATAGAGATAGGGTGTAATGAGGTGGACTGGATAGAACTAGCTCAAAATAGAGATAGAATGTAATGAGGTGGACTGGATAGAACTAGCTCAAGATAGTGATAGGGTGTAATAAGGTGGACTGGATAGAACTAGCTCAAGATAGAGATAGGGTGTAATGAGGTGGACTGGATAGAACTAGCTCAAGATAGTGATAGGGTGTAATAAGGTGGACTGGATAGAACTAGCTCAAGATAGAGATAGGGTGTAATGAGGTGGACTGGATAGAACTAGCTCAAGATAGAGATAGGGTGTAATGAGGTGGACTGGATAGAACTAGCTCAAGATAGGGATAGGGTGTAATAAGGTGGACTGGATAAAACTAGCTTGTGCGAAATCTCGACATTTTGAACCCTAATCTATAAAACATTATATGCCTTCCATGATTTGTACTAGATCTACGAATCTTTTTTTTTTTAGTGTAGATTTGAACCTAATTATTATTGGATGGAATTTTACTTGAAATTCGAATCAAAATGTTAAACCTTTGAATGGTTTGACTTTTTAAATAAGTTAGCGTGGATCCAATAAATGACTTGACCATATGAACTTGAGAATTTCATTATATATTTATATTATATACATTATTTTAACATGGTAACATTATTTTATACTATTTTAAAATTTGTCCGGTTTTTTTAAATGAAATAAAAATATTACGTATAATCCCAAAACATTTAGTAAGACTCCTTAGTATTACATGTATAGATGGACGCTCGAATCCTCAATTCCTTAAATCCCTCAAATCCCATGGTATACGAGAGATTCGAGATTCGAGATTCGTAAAAATCTCAATAAAGTATCTCGAATCCAATAACTATAATACCTTTACTTCAAATAACAATTTTAAGCATTTGGTAAAAGGGATTATATAATTTGTTTAGTTGGAAGAATAAACTCACAAAATGGACAAAATTGAATGAATATAATTTATTAACTAAAAAAGTGTTATCTATTTTGATGATGACGTAATAAACATGACAAACAAAATATCATTTGTCCGTGGCAACAAGCCTTAAACTTTTTTTTTAAATTCTTTGTTAGATATTATTACCTTTCAAAAATTGTACATTTTTAAGGATTTGAGGATTCAAATTTGGATTCGAGATTTGAAAGAAAATTAAATATTCAATAATTATATGATTCAACCCATCTCTTAGCTATTTATTTTATTATTATTTATTGGTTTTAATTATTCAACGTGCAGTTTCTCAACCGATTGATTAGCACGTCGGGTGAGCTGTTGGTCTAGGGGTAAGGTGTCAGTCTTTTTATGCTGGCGGCCGGGGTTCAATCCTCGGTCCCGGCACAGATTTATCTGATTACCAAAACCCTTCCTTCACCTCTGACAAGATATCTTGTGAATGTGTGGAATGTCAGGCCTCCACCGTGGTTCGGATCCCACGTTAAACTGTAGGTCCTCCATTTCATCTCATAACCACCCTACCATTACACATTAGCGTGAGTGCGTATAACCCAAACGGGTAGTAAGACGTGGTGCTAATAATAATAATAATAATAATAATAATAATAATAATATTAATGATTGGCACGTGATAATTTCTATGAGCTAGAGCGGAAGGGCCTACCAATTTCGGCGGAAACGTATTTTCCCATATATTCCATGTTTATTTTACAAGCCACAATCGACATGGGACTGACAACTTTACTTTCCCTCCGAAGGAAGTTGTGCTACGGATTGTTATCGGTCAAGAGAAATCCATCATAGGCTGGGTTTGAACCCATGAACATCAGGTCCTGAGGCAAGCAGTATTATTAAATTTTATTCGCTTTGCATAAAAATGGTATTTGCGATGTTCAAGGGGAAACCATCTGACATGGACATCCTTTAATTATAGTCTTGTTAACATTTCTTTTCAAGGTCATAAGATAAAGTTTGAACAAAAACCATACTAGAGTATTGGTACCAAAATGAAAGCTTGCCCAGGAACAAAATAGTATGTTTGAGGTGGCACTGAATATATATCACTTTTTAAATTTATTGTTTTAATATATATAATATTGCGTGTCTGTGATACATCCCTCGTAGCCCAGTAGTGGAAATATTATCCAGTACTAATGTACTGTTGTCCAGGGGACGTACTAATGTACTAATAGTACATCCTTTCTGTGGAGGATCTTTACATGTCCTGGTGAGATGAGGTGATGGTGATAGTGAGTATAAGGGTGATAGTGAGTATGAGGGTCAGTTATTATATTATTATTATTATTATTATTATTATTATTATCACCGCGTCTTACTACCCGTTCGGGTTATACGCACTTACGCTAATGTGTAATGGTAGGGTGATTGTGAGATGAAATGAAGGACCTACAGTTTAACGTGGAATCCGAACCACGGTGGTGACCTGGCATTCCCCACATTCACAAGATGTCTTGTCAGAGATGAAGGAAGGGTTTGGAAATCAGATAAATCTTTGCCGAGACCGAGGATTGAACCCCGGCCGCCAGCTCAGAAGTCTGACACCTTACCCCTAGACCACCAGGTCTCCCAGTTATTATAATATATGATTATTGTTTTCGGAATATATTTTATAGTTATATACTTTGTTTCTAGTTTGTATGTAGACTTTATGTTATAAAAAGTTTTCTTTCTAAATTGTTTTCCGATGTAAGCTAATGCTTTGGGTTTTCTTAATGCGAAAAACTAACACCAAGATGTTAAACCTTCCCATCTTAAACTTTAAGCCAAATATGCTAATTCATTCAAATAGAGGTTGTAAAGTAGGGGAGGGGTTGATTTAAAGGGGGAAGAGAGAGTTAGAGAGGTAGAGCGGTAAAGGAAGGAAACAACCCCAATCTAGTACCATTTGATCCCGCCACCTCCAACACTTGACAAGAGATCAGTATTCCTCCCTCCCTCCTTCCCTCCCTCCATTCCTCCATCACTCCTCTCTTTTCTTGTTCTCAAATCTCCCGCCTCAGCGCTGATGTCACGAAACGTCAGGAGACATTTAGACCAGAACGGCCCGATGTTTTTTCATCCCAAGGGACAAATTTGACCATCAATTCGCACCGTGCTCTAAAGATATATTTAGTAATTCCATCAAATTTATATAGGCCTACAAACTATCAATAACCCACTTCGGTGGCCGCGTGGTCTAACGCGCTAGTCTCTTGTTAGACTAGAGTGCCAATTTCGGGGAGATCATGGTTCGAGTATTGGTCGAGTTACTGAGGGTGGTTTTTCCAAAATGTATTTAAACACGCAAATGCGTGTACACTTCCCATAGATTCAACTTTCCTCATCCCTTAGTGAAATTGCTACATAAACGTATGACTCGAATGGGTAGTATGATGCGGTGGTAGCAAAAATAATTAAATCCTCGATAATCCATACTTCTCTTAATCTTGGTTGTGGTTTCAATTATTGTTTCTTACTTATTGTAGTTTCATATGCAGTAAGGCCGAAAGCAAGACATCTTAGTCAATTTATAATATAATAAATATGTACCACAAGTTCAAAAAGGGATATGGAGATCTTCTTTAAATCTTGTATTAAGTAACGTACTATATAACCCAAAATAATACAATACACCTTTATTTGCTTCAGGCCGGGGTTCAATCCTCGGTCCCGGCACAGATTTATCTGATTACCAAACCCTTCCTTCACCTCTGACAAGACATCTTGTGAATGTGGGGAATGCCAGGCCTCCACCGTGGTTCGGATTCCACGTTAAACTGTAGGTCCTTCATTTCATCTCACAATCACCCTACCATTACACATTAGCGTAAGTGCGTATAACCCGAACGGGTAGTAAGACGCGGTGCTAATAATAATAATAATAATAATATTTGCTTCAGCTACTACCGGTTCCCATCCTCCGTCGTTAACTCCGCGGTATAAAGCTTTTACTGTATTTTGGTATATAAAGTTGAGTTAGAGACCCGCATTATTCGGTGACAAGGTTAATCATATCCTGGAGGTCAGGGTTTAAATCACGGACAGATATTATTTTTACATCCATTACATTTTACAGCCTTTGGTCTGTTTTTTTTTTTCAAGCCATATATTTTCCACTGCTGGCTGGCTAGGTTAAGTTTGGTCAGGCTTTGCTAGTCTAGGCTAGTTTAGGTTAGATTAGGCTATGTTAGGCTAGCTTAGGATAGGTTAGGTAAGGATAGGTTAGGGTTGGTTAGGTTAGGCTAAATAAGATTATTTTAAACTTTGTTAGATTATGAAAGGTTAGTCTATGTTGGACTAGGTTAGGTTATGTTAGGTTTGTCATTGACTTTATAACTCTCTTTTGCAGGGGAAAAATAAAATAAAAATTAAATGGTTTTTAAAGGCACTAGCATATTCAAATTTTAAATATAAATATTTACCCTACTTAGAACAATAATAAGTGTTTGAATATAAGATGGTCGCAACCAACGCGGAGTCTAAGGTTCGATAATACTAACAAATTCTATTTTATTTGCCATGTCTATTACGTCATATACAACAAAGAAAACACTTTTTTTATGTAAATCAATTATATTTATACAATTTTGCACATTTTTTAAATTTGTTATCCTATCAATCACACAAATCTAAAATTCCTTTTACAAATTGTTTAAAATAGTTATTTCAACTCAGGGTCTTCATAATTTTACTATAGAATTTTACATTTCTATGTATCTCCAGTCATAATTAAATACCATAGAATTTGACATACGGAAGATTTGAGCTTCCCAGCTTTAATTTAAAACGAGATTGACGATATTATTATTATTATTATTATTATTATTATTATTATTATTATTAGCGCGTCTTACTACCCGTTCGTGTTATACACACTTACGCTAATGTGTAATGATAGGGTGATTGTGAGATGAAATGGTGGACCTACAGTTTAACGTGGAGTCCGAACCACGGTTTGACGATATTAAAAAATATTTTATTCTGAAATATATAACAGTCAATTTCTTCGAGGACCCATTGATCAAGGCCGTAGCCAGCCAATAATTTCAGGTGAGGGGGGGGGGGGAGGGTTTTGCAGGTACATCCCCCAATTGCCGGTAGCTAGAAAAAATTCTAAATGATAGACAGTTTTAGAAGCTCTCTGAAGTGGTTTTTTTTTCGTGGTAAAATAACCCCCTAGCTGCCGAAGGCTAAGAAAATTTCTAAATATTAAATACCTTTAGAAGCTCTCTGAAGTGCTCTTTATGGTAAAACATCCTCCTAATTTGTATTTGTATCTTAATTTTGATATTGTTTGAACCATAAATAAAGCCATATATATTTTGTTCATAAAATTTAGTGGGGGGGGGGGTTGAACTACCCCCCCCCACCCCCCGGTTACGGCCTTGCCATCGATACACAATCCAAACAAGCTGATGAAATGTTGTGTCGATCGGTTGTTGAGAAACATGGTTATATTTCTGTCACCTCTCGCTCGACCAAACTTATCTCTTGACACTTTGGAGCGGGGACGTAAGTCTGCAAGAAGGAAAACGATTCTCTCTGGTCCTAGGAAACCGTCTGACAGTTTCCGGTCGATATTTCACAGACGAGTTGGCTGCCGTTTTCAGCGATTTTGCTCTCTTTCAGGATTGGCCTGCCCCCCTTTTTTTCCTCCTCCTCTCCACCTCTTTTTGACATTCTCTCTCTTGTTGCATTTATGTCTTCTTCGAAGACAAACACTATCGGTCAGCGATTCAGTAAATATAAATATTTCCGCCAGAGATATCTTCAGTGGTGACGTCACATTTAATGCTGGTCTGACGTCAGAGCTCTCTAGCCACTAAATTATACATTAGTATACATTCCTCCTCTTCCCCCATCATATTTCCTTTTCAGGCTATAAACATATATATATTAACTACGCCGATGAGATAGGCATAAGTAAGGTGGAAATTAAATCTATTGTACCCACATTTGCGTGGAGGGAAAGTGGGAGACAGTTTATGAAACCCTTTCTCAGTATACACGGTCGGCTATCGTATCCCAAACTTCTCTGTCCCCGTCAAACAAGACTAGATGATATTGACATTTGACCCGCGCGCCCAGTAGTGCGGCATCAAATTTTTTATATACAGATCCATTCCTTTTGTCAGTGCGCTCTGTCCTCTGCCTCCTCCTTCAGGTCCCAGAATTTTCTTCTTTCCTCCAAGTAATCCAATCTTTGAATCCTCCTCCTTCCTAAGCTCCTCTTTCCCTCAACCTTTCCTCTATGACGTCTTACAGAAGACAGTTCCTACTAAGTACGTGTCCGATGCAGTTTGATTTGTGGCGAAGAATCACATCCAAAATGGTTCTCTTCTCACCCACTCTTCTCAGGACTTGTTCATTTGTCTCCCTGTCTGTCCACCTGATCTTCTCACCACTCTTCTCAGGACTTGTTCATTTGTCTCCCTGTCTGTCCACCTGATCTTCTCACCACTCTTCTAAGGACTTGTTCATTTGTCCCCCTTGTCTGTCCACCTGATCTTCTCACCACTCTTCTAAGGACTTGTTCATTTGTCCCCCTGTCTGTCCACCTGATCTTCTCACCCACTCTTCTTAGGACTTGTTCATTTGTCCCCCTGTCTGTCCACCTGATCTTCTCACCCACTCTTCTTAGGACTTGTTCATTTGTCTCCCTGTCTGTCCACCTGATCTTCTCACCACTCTTCCTAGGACTTGTTCATTTGTCCCCCTGTCTGCCCACCTGATCTTCTCACCTACTCTTCTTAGGACTTGTTCATTTGTCCCCCTGTCTGTCCACCTGATCTTCTCACCACTCTTCTTAGGACTTGTTCATTTGTCCCCCTGTCTGTCCACCTGATCTTCTCACCACTCTTCTTAGGACTTGTTCATTTGTCTCCCTGTCTGTCCACCTGATCTTCTCACCACTCTTCTTAGGACTTGTTCATTTGTCTCCCTGTCTGTCCACCTGATCTTCTCACCACTCTTCTTAGGACTTGTTCATTTGTCACCCTGTCTGTCCACCTGATCTTCTCACCACTCTTCTTAGGACTTGTTCATTTGTCCCCCTGTCTGTCCACCTGATCTTCTCACTACTCTTCTTAGGACTTGTTCATTTGTCCCCCTGTCTGTCCACCTGATCTTCTCAAGTCTTTTCCAGCTCCACATTTCAAAGCTCTCCAAGTATTTCTTTTCCATCTTCCTAAGAGTCCAAATTTCTGCTCCATACAGTGTGATGCTCCAATGTATCATTTCATCAGTTTCTTCCTCACTTTAAACCCAGTTTGCTGGTCAACAGTAACCTCTTCTTGTTGAAAGCGTCCTTGGCCATGGAGATACTCAGCCTAATTTCCTTGGTGCAGTAGACATCACTCTGACATTTATTTAAATGTCTTTATTTAATCTGACAAAGTTAAGGTATAAAATCTTGTCTTATACTTATTCAGGCTACAAAATGATTCATAATTAATAAATTAGACTTGATTGCCAACTACGAAGAGATTGTGGTTCGAACCACAGTCGCATGTACTGAGGGTCTTTTTTCTAAATGGATAAATGTGTAAATATTGACCGTAAAATTTTATTTTTTCTTAAAGAAGCTTTCTACCGAAATTGGTGTGTATTTATGTTACACCCAAGTATAAAAACTACTCAATGAGCTAATCAAAGCTACCGCAATGCATTGTGGATTCACTTAAAATACCAAACAGAGATTTTTGGTAATTTGTTCACTTCAGGGCCATTCATATTCCAGCAGTTGGCAACGTTTTTGATATCGTGGGGCGTACCGGTTTAAAAACCATGTAGGTAGGATGGTTTGAATAGAATACCGAGAAAAAAAATATTAAACTTTATATTTCTCACATAGTAATTACTAATTACACCCTACCTTTGATTGGAATAACAGTAGAAAAAATTTAAAAATGTATTTTGCAGCTAACATTGATAACATTTTACTTTATTATTAGAGCTATTCTATAGGTATTGATAATATATATCAAAAGTGATAGCTGCAGATAAGATGAATTGATGTATGAATATATTAAAATAGTTGTAGTAACTTTAGTAACTATTTTCTACTGCTCTTCCTACCTAAATCATAGGCCTACTATAGTTTCTATTCTATTTTTATGAGCAAGATTGTTTGTTTGCTAAATCTTTTACGAGCAAGATACAATCAGTCGATGGGCCACGGGCCATAGGTTGCTAACCGTTGCTAGTAATATCACAATGAGTTGTGGACGTTTCACAAATAGCCACAGCGCTTTGTGGATGTTTTATAAAAGCGACCTCCCCAGCGTAGGATGCAGCGACCCCCTGGGGAGAGAAAAGAGTTGGGTTTATCAAGGGGGCGTGACATGTGCCGGTCTGATGCGACAGTTGGAGAAGATAAGTTTAATCCGATACAAAAATCATTAGCTTCTCCGTTTTTTATACTGTTAGTTGTGGCGACTTAATGTGGGAGGGTAAGAAACACACACTGAGGGCAATATTTTTTAAGTTTTTATATCAAAACTTTTTTCTTTTGGTCAAAATAAATCAAGTATTACTCCAGTAGAAACATATAGTTTAATAATTTTATTTACATGTTGAATATCTGTCATGAGCAGGAACCTGATTTTGATAACAGACAATTTAAACAAAAATTTACTTATGAAATTATCTACGGGTTCTAAAAAATGACCTAAAAATACAGAAAAATTACAAATGTAAAATGCAGTGAAAATCCTCTAGCAACTTAACTCTTGCATTCTTCTAAATATAACATTGATGTACAAATATCTGCTTCAGAAGTAATAGTTACCCCCTAACAACGCAACCCTCTAAGCCTAATTGCAGTCTCACCAGGAATGTGTATTTTATAACCAGACAAACAAAGAGGATACAAAGTTCGTTGTCTGCTTTATCTTCTCATCAGCACAGCATTACCCACCAGGCAGACTAGGCACATGCCTAGTGGGCGAGATTTTTGGCTGCGCAACATTTAAAAATTCCAATTTTTTCAGCAGCACCCTTTCCTAGGTATGACGTCACTGGATGTGAAATGTCTTCAACATGATTGAACATAATTCTCATTGAAACAACACACGAGGACTCAGCTGTAGCTGAAGCTTGCTTGTTATAGAGCGCTAGTGTATTGTTAAGAAATAGACAAGCACAACTATTTTGTGCAGTGGTCATATAATTATAGGGGATAAACTGTAAATAGTAGAAATAAATAGGCCTTCAACATTATTATTTGTGTTCATTAACAAACAAACCCGCCACGTGTGAAGTGGGCAGCTTTGAAAGTAAACCCCCCCCCCCTCCCAACCATACCCTCCATTAACACCATCTCGTATTTACACCATAATTCTAAGGGTTATTTTTATAATGAAAATAGCAAGAGGCGCAACCTTTGTGCAGTGTCCCCAATCAAAAAACACTTTTTAAGTCATCCAAAGGTTATGCTTCGCACTTTTTAATTTCGTTTTTTTAGCTCAAATAGTCATAATTAATTAATAACACATGACACCATGGCTGATAGGCCCAGCCCAGGAGAACATCTCAATTTTTGAATACTGAATAACAGGGCTAAACAAATATATTTGAGTATAAATACGGTATTTTATTCACACAATTCTAAAAATCGAAAGTAACACATCATAACATGTTGTTGTAGTTGTTAAATGTTCAAAATATTACTTCGTAGCCACTATTCACTTCGATAAATCATCATTAATACAACCAAAATATTTATTGGTTTGTAGTCTAAATGTCTGTGTTTTCACTGTGCCAGCCAATTTAGTAGAAGATAGTGGATAGTGGAGAGAAGGAACAGGTTCATCACGTGACCTGTTAGAAGATAGTGGAGAGAAGGAACAGGTTCATCACGTGACCTGTTAGAAGATAGTGGAGAGAAGGAACAGGTTCATCACGTGACCTGTTAGAAGATAGTGGAGAGAAGGAACAGGTTCATCACGTGAACTGTTAGAAGATAGTGGAGAGAAGGAACAGGTTCATCACGTGACCTGTTAGAAGATAGTGGAGAGAAGGAACAGGTTCATCACGTGAACTGTTAGAAGATAGTGAGAGAAGGAAACAGGTTCATCACGTGACCTGTTAGAAGATAGTGGAGAGAAGGAACAGGTTCATCACGTGACCTGTTAGAAGATAGTGGAGAGAAGGAACAGGTTCATCACGTGACCTGTTAGAAGATAGTGGAGAGAAGGAACAGGTTCATCACGTGAACTGTTAGAAGATAGTGGAGAGAAGGAACAGGTTCATCACGTGACTTGTTAGAAGATAGTGGAGAGAAGGAACAGGTTCATCACGTGACTTGTTAGAAGATAGTGGAGAGAAGGAACAGGTTCATCACGTGACCTGTTAGAAGATAGTGGAGAGAAGGAACAGGTTCATCACGTGACCTGTTAGAAGATAGTGGAGAGAAGGAACAGGTTCATCACGTGAACTGTTAGAAGATAGTGGAGAGAAGGAACAGGTTCATCACGTGACCTGTTAGAAGATAGTGGAGGAAGGAACAGGTTCATCACGTGACTGTTAGAAGATAGTGGAGAGAAGGAACAGGTTCATCACGTGACTTGTTAGAAGATAGTGGAGAGAAGGAACAGGTTCATCACGTGACCTGTTAGAAGATAGTGGAGAGAAGGAACAGTTCATCACGTGACCTGTTAGAAGATAGTGGAGAGAAGGAACAGGTTCATCATACTGTGAAAAAACTACTGTTAGAAGAAGTGGAGAGAGAATAAGGAATTCATCACGTGACTGTTAGAAGATAGTGGAGAGAAGGAACAGGTTCATCACGTGACTTGTTAGAAGATAGTGGAGAGAAGGAACAGTCATCACGTGACCTGTTAAAGATAGTGGAGAGAAGGAACAGTTCATCACGTGACCTGTTAGAAGATAGTGAGAGAAGGAACAGGTTCATCACGTGACCTGTTAGAAGATAGTGGAGAGAAGGAACAGGTTCATCACGTGACTGTTAGAAGATAGTGGAGAGAAGGAACAGTTCATCACGTGACCTGTTAGAAGATAGTGGAGAGAAGGAACAGGTTCATCACGTGACTGTTAGAAGATAGTGGAGAGAAGGAACAGTTCATCACGTGACCTGTTAGAAGATAGTGGAGAGAAGGAACAGGTTCATCACGTGACTGTAGAAGATAGTGAGAGAAGGAACAGGTTCATCACGTGACTTTAGAAGATAGTGGAGAGAAGGAACAGGTTCATCACGTGACCTGTTAGAAGAAGTGGAAGAAGGAACAGGTTCATCACGTGACCTGTTAGAAATAGTGGAGAGAAGGAACAGGTTCATCACGTGACTGTTAGAAGATAGTGGAGAGAAGGAACAGTTCATCACGTGACTGTTAGAAGATAGTGGAGGAAGGAACAGGTTCATCACGTGACTGTTAGAAGATAGTGAGAGAAGGAACAGGTTCATCACGTGACCTGTTAGAAGATAGTGGAGAGAAGGAACAGGTTCATCACGTGACTGTTAGAAGATAGTGGAGAGAAGGAACAGTTCATCACGTGACCTGTTAGAAGATAGTGGAGAGAAGGAACAGGTTCATCACGTGACCTGTTAGAAGATAGTGGAGAGAAGAACAGGTTCATCACGTGACTGTTAGAAGATGTGGAGAGAAGGAACAGGTTCATCAGTGACCTGTTAGAGATAGTGGAGAGAGGAACAGGTTCATCACGTGACTGTTAGAAGATAGTGGAGAGAAGGAACAGGTTCATCACTGACCTGTAGAAATAGTGAGAGAAGGAACAGGTTCATCACGGACCTGTTAGAAGATAGTGGAGAAGGAACAGGTTCATCACGTGACCTGTTGAAGATAGTGGAGAAAGGAACAGGTTCATCACGTGACTTGTTAGAAGATAGTGAGAGAAGGAACAGGTTCATCACGTGACTGTTAGAAGATAGGAGAGAAGGAACAGGTTCATCACGTGACTGTTAGAAGATAGTGGAGAGAAGGAACAGGTTCATCACGTGACTGTTAGAAGATAGTGGAGAGAAGGAACAGGTTCATCACGTGACTGTTAGAAGATAGTGGAGAGAAGGAACAGGTTCATCACGTGACTGTTAGAAGATAGTGGAGAGAAGGAACAGGTTCATCACGGACTGTTAGAAGATAGTGGAGGAAGGAACAGGTTCATCACGTGACTGTTAGAAGATAGTGAAGAAGGAACAGGTTCATCACGTGACCTGTTAGAAGATAGTGAGAGAAGGAACAGGTTCATCACGTGACCTGTTAGAAGATAGTGGAGAGAAGGAACAGGTTCATCACGTGACCTGTTAGAAGATAGTGGAGAGAAGGAACAGGTTCATCACGTGACCTGTTAGAAGATAGTGGAGAGAAGGAACAGGTTCATCACGTGACCTGTTAGAAGATAGTAGAGAGAAGGAACAGGTTCATCACGTGACCTGTTAGAAGATAGTGGAGAGAAGGAACAGGTTCATCACGTGACCTGTTAGAAGATAGTGGAGAGAAGGAACAGGTTCATCACGTGACCTGTTAGAAGATAGTGGAGAGAAGGAACAGGTTCATCACGTGACCTGTTAGAAGATAGTGGAGAGAAGGAACAGGTTCATCACGTGACCTGTTAGAAGATAGTGGAGAGAAGGAACAGGTTCATCACGTGACTTGTTAGAAGATAGTGGAGAGAAGGAACAGGTTCATCACGTGAACTGTTAGAAGATAGTGGAGAGAAGGAACAGGTTCATCACGTGACCTGTTAGAAGATAGTGGAGAGAAGGAACAGGTTCATCACGTGACCTGTTAGAAGATAGTGGAGAGAAGGAACAGGTTCATCACGTGACCTGTTAGAAGATAGTGGAGAGAAGGAACAGGTTCATCACGTGACCTGTTAGAAGATAGTGGAGAGAAGGAACAGGTTCATCACGTGACTTGTTAGAAGATAGTGGAGAGAAGGAACAGGTTCATCACGTGACCTGTTAGAAGATAGTAGAGAGAAGGAACAGGTTCATCACGTGACCTGTTAGAAGATAGTGGAGAGAAGGAACAGGTTCATCATGTGACCTGTTAGAAGATAGTGGAGAGAAGGAACAGGTTCATCACGTGACCTGTTAGAAGATAGTGGAGAGAAGGAACAGGTTCATCACGTGACTTGTTAGAAGATAGTGGAGAGAAGGAACAGGTTCATCACGTGACCTGTTAGAAGATAGTGGAGAGAAGGAACAGGTTCATCACGTGACCTGTTAGAAGATAGTGGAGAGAAGGAACAGGTTCATCACGTGACCTGTTAGAAGATAGTGGAGAGAAGGAACAGGTTCATCACGTGACTTGTTAGAAGATAGTGGAGAGAAGGAACAGGTTCATCACGTGACCTGTTAGAAGATAGTGGAGAGAAGGAACAGGTTCATCACGTGACTTGTTAGAAGATAGTGGAGAGAAGGAACAGGTTCATCACGTGACCTGTTAGAAGATAGTGGAGAGAAGGAACAGGTTCATCACGTGACCTGTTAGAAGATAGTAGAGAGAAGGAACAGGTTCATCACGTGACCTGTTAGAAGATAGTGGAGAGAAGGAACAGGTTCATCACGTGACCTGTTAGAAGATAGTGGAGAGAAGGAACAGGTTCATCACGTGACCTGTTAGAAGATAGTGGAGAGAAGGAACAGGTTCATCACGTGACTTGTTAGAAGATAGTGGAGAGAAGGAACAGGTTCATCACGTGACCTGTTAGAAGATAGTGGAGAGAAGGAACAGGTTCATCACGTGACCTGTTAGAAGATAGTGGAGAGAAGGAACAGGTTCATCACGTGAACTGTTAGAAGATAGTGGAGAGAAGGAACAGGTTCATCACGTGACCTGTTAGAAGATAGTGGAGAGAAGGAACAGGTTCATCACGTGAACTGTTAGAAGATAGTGGAGAGAAGGAACAGGTTCATCACGTGACTTGTTAGAAGATAGTGGAGAGAAGGAACAGGTTCGTCACGTGACCTGTGACTCACGGGTTGTAAGCTGAACAAACAATGTCATAGCGGTGCTACCGGTTTACAACGGTTATTCTTTTCACTTAACCGATTTAATTACACTGATGTTTTATAACAAACCCATTTTACCATTTTATTTCCAATGTTTACAAGACATATTTTAAACATTTGACAATATCCGTTGGAATATGATCTAATGTCCTTATAACATATTCAATCTTTATATTTTTAAAAGGATCTACCAATACAAATGGGTACGAGGGGTGTCCCCTTGTTCACGCTGCCCTGAGCAATCGCTCCGCTGCCCTCCCCCTCCCCCCTCCCCCCTCCTTGCGTTGGTCCTATTAACAAATAACAGTATGAGGTTTGGTTGGAGGGGGTTGTGAGTAGGGGAGTGGGGGGAGGGAGGGCTGCAGCCCATGTGCCCGAGGGCACCATATTATTTATAAATGTGGACCTGCTTCTCATTCAGACATCTGTGTGGAAAATATTATGTATGAGTATTTATGCGTTTATAAAATATCGATAGAATTAAAAAACATACTTATTCGATATGAATGCATTAAAATCACTTCAAAGAAATGCCCAAAAATTATTTAAAATCCCTAAAAATGCCTAATAAATGACGCACACAAAGATAATATTACTTTAATTTCTAAAATGACAAAAAAATTACCAAACAGGACCTATACAATATATATTTCAACAACTAGGGGATCATGAACAAAGTTTATGTAGTTATGAACATGGTATGTAGAGAAAAAAAAAGAAAAAAGACATTTCATCAAAATCCGGGGTCTGGTAATGAGCACAGTGGCATTTGATGATACACTTTTTTAAATGATGATAAAAAGTTGTCATTAAATTTCAGGACAGGGAGAGAAGGTGATTGTATTACCGTTTACAGGGAGATAAGGTGATTGTATTACCGTTTACAGGGAGATAAGGTGGTTGTATTACCGTTTACAGGGAGATAAGGTGATTGTATTACCGTTTACAGGGAGATAAGGTGATTGGATTACCGTTTACAGGGAGATAAGGTGGTTGTATTACCGTTTACAGGGAGATAAGGTGATTGTATTACCGTTTACAGGGAGATAAGGTGATTGTATTACCGTTTACAGGGAGATAAGGTGATTGTATTACCGTTTACAGGAGATAAGGTGATTGGATTACCGTTTACAGGGAGATAAGGTGATTGTATTACCGTTTACAGGGAGATAAGGTGGTTGTATTACCGTTGACAGGGATATAAGATGATTGTATTACCGTTTACAGGGAGATAAGGTGATTTTATTACCGTTTACAGGGAGATAAGGTGATTTTATTACCGTTTACAGGGAGATAAGGTGGTTGTATTACCGTTTACAGGGATATAAGATGATTGTATTACCGTTTACAGGGAGATAAGGTGATTTTATTACCGTTGACAGGGATATAAGATGATTGTATTACCGTTTACAGGGAGATAAGGTGATTTTATTACCGTTTACAGGGAGATAAGGTGATTTTATTACCGTTTACAGGGAGATAAGGTGGTTGTATTACCGTTGACAGGGAGATAAGGTGATTTTATTACCGTTTACAGGGAGATAAGGTGGTTGTATTACCGTTGACAGGGATATAAGATGATTGTATTACCGTTTACAGGGAGATAAGGTGATTTTATTACCGTTTACAGGGAGATAAGGTGATTTTATTACCGTTTACAGGGAGATAAGGTTTTAAATCCTGGTCGGTTGCACTGTGGAGGAATTTACCACCTTTAATCCACGCGAATTCAAGTACATTTCTCTTAAACTCTACCTGCATCATCCATACCACATTTGAGTAAATATACGGATATCCCGAACGGGTGTCATGATGCACTTGTTGGGAAACAATTGTTCTGGGTCGAGAAGAAAAAACAAAAACCGACAAAACTATGCTTGAGAAATCTCATCGATCAATCTATAGTTCATCCTTTCGCCACTAGATGGTAGCACAGTTTGGTTTTAGTTAAAGAAGGCGCGGAAAAAACTCGAGCTTGGTGCGCCTCAACAATGCAATGAATACTTTAAAAAAAAAAAATTTATTCTTTGATTTTTAATAAGAAAATTTGCTTGGAGTTTACTTTTCTGTAAGAAATGTTATTTGAAATATATATCCAAAAACACTGTACCAGTGGTTGCGTGGGTAAATATGTCAGGCTCGTGCTTTTTCACTGACTAAGAGGTAGAACATAGAATTTTGACAGGTGCCGTGGCGATTTTTTACCTATAAGTTTCCTATCTCCTTAACACGCGAATACAGGTGCATTTCTTCTAAACTACACCTTATCACTCTCAACTTTTAGCTCAATATGTTATTTTTATTTTCTTTGCGTCTTCGTACTAGAGACAGTGAGAAACAATTTATGCGAAAACACCCTCAGCATACTTGACTAGGATTCAAACCCCGTTCTCCTAATAACTGGCAATAAGTATAACACACATTTAAATGTTGCTTCTCTTACACTCTGCATGGCAAACTGGAGTATAATTGTATCATTCTATAACCACTAATCCTGAGTAGTGATTGGATAATGTGCTAGTCAATCATTGTCTACCGACAAAAAAACTAGAAACTAGAAAAATTAGAGGTTAGTCTCATAAGGGGAAGTGAACGAGAAAAATAATATTTTCCTAGTGTAATAAGCAATGTTTTCAAGTTTTATCGCATCGGAAGTTGTTTTTAAACTTATAATAGCAAATAAACTCGTGCTATTTATTTCTCTTCACCTTCAAGTAGAAGGTTTGAGTAGACTTAAGTCACATAGTCTACCCTGACACTACACCCTTGGAGATAAGAATTCGTGCCTGAAATGTATCCAAAACATGATAAATAAAATCAATCTTTAAAGGAAATAATTTCCTAAGATTTATCCACTTTCTCTATATCCTAATATCGCATATATTAGCTTTTCTACGTATGATGGTCTGACAACATTTATCGGCCTGCCAGTTATCTAACATGGCAGAATATTTCCCTGGGCTGTTGGCTTAAGTTGACGAAATAATTGATTAAATTATGAATATATGGTATTTATTTACTAATGATTCCCCGCGATTGGGCGCCAATTAAAGTGATACGATATTTTATATTGATATTGTCCTGTGATTGAGCACTATTTATAATGATATCTGGGCTTTATGAGATGACGACTCGTGCGTGCCTCTCTGTGCACTTGTACACGGTTATGTGATCTACTTATATATGATACTTATTCTTATGAAATGAACAAGACTTTTAATGCTGCACACGATTTATTTAAATAGTTACATCTTCGGCACTGAAGATATGATATTAGATGATACAGTTTTAGTTTAACTACCGATTATTTTTCCATGACACACGTTCCGTGTTCTGAGTACCGTGTGCTATGCTGATTTATGTTATTGCTATATATTCATACACACAAGTAGCTTATATATTACCTACCCCTTGCCTCTTGGACCCCTTGTCACAAGTGTCAAAACCAACTAATAGAAAGAATCCTGGTGACAGGGTTGTGAAAGCTAGCTTCCTATTGGTTAGAGGAGCCAGTACGTCACATGATTTTCTAATGCTACGGAGTTGATCTTTAAATGAAAAAAGTTTTATGATGCAATATATTGAAATTACTTCTGAAAAGCGCGTGACTCTCCATGGATGAAGTATTAAAAGAATATTTCACATACAATACTTGAAAGAAAAATGCACTTCATCCATGACTGTTTTAATATATGAGAGGGGTCCAAAATAGTATCATTATAAAATCAAAGAAATAAAAGAGGAAGAACCAGCTCGTCATATAGAGATATATGCAGGATTCTCTTAATATATATAGGGATAAGGAATTTAAGCTTGATTACCGTTTTTCTAAGGAAACTATGCGAGAAATGTAATATCTTGTCGTTCAGCACTTAGAAATATTAAGTAATAACAAATTTAATGACACACCAGCTCCATAACTCGGACACCAGCATGGATTCTAATAATCTAGAGATCACAAGTTCTAACCAGTTTTAGCCCCCTTTTTATCATCTTTTTGGAAACAATAACTTTTCAAAACGGTAACTGTAGCTTATTAATAAAATACGGTATTTATTTTAAAATCAACAAGTGAATCAAAGGTGGCTCCCCTTCAGAGCCTATTTTATTCAATGGACAATATCTGTAAAATGTTCTGAACATTCTAACTGTATTGTAGCATTCTTTTTTTGGCACTCATATGGTTTAAAGTTTAAAAATATCTTTGTTCAGAAAACTTACAAAATATATTCTTTTATTTACATTTTTGTGCTCCAAGAAAACTTACAAACACGGTTTCATTTTATATAAAGGGGACTCTTTAATTTAAAATTATTATTATTAGTACCGCGTCTTACTACCCGTTCGGGTTATACGCACTTACGCTAATGTGTAATGGTAGGGTGATTGTGAGATGAAATAGAGGACCTACAGTTTAACGTGGGATCCGAACTACGGTGGAGGCCTGGCATTCCCCACATTCACAAGATATCTTGTCAGAGGTGAAGGAAGGGTTTAATAATCAGATAAATTTGTGCCGGGACCGAGGATTGAACCCTGGATCCCCAGCACAGAAGTCCGACACCTTACCCCTAGACCACCAGGTTACCTTTAATTTAAAAATTAGAGTGAAGTATATTTAATGGTTGCTTTTTAGTTTTCTAGAAGCAAATAAAAACATTGAAAATATATTTATAAAATAAACAAAAAAAAAAGTTTTACTTTTGTTGACCGGTGTAATTATTACAATGTAGTAACTTGAAAGTACCACATAAGTAGTATAAATCATAATCTCTATTAAAACAAAACTATAATAAAAATGTCAGTTTGTTTGTAATTATCGATAGTATTATTGATGATCACATACATATAAAGTCAAATATAACCGGTATCAGTGAAATACCCAGTAATTCAATTTCTAATAAAGCTGCGACGCATCAAGCTATATGTGTATGATCTATATTTGTATTTGTGTGCCCCTCAGTCGCTTCTAAAAATGTAAACTAATATCTAACACACATTTTAAGATGTTTATTTGATCTCTCTTATTGTACTAGATTTGATTCAATGGAGAGTCAAGTGAAATTAATACTTCTTATATACAATACACAATAAATAGTGTACTCTGTTGCCGAAAATTGTGATCCAGTATGGAGAAGGCGCTGCTTTACCCACAGGGTCAAATGTCCATCTTAATGACGCAATCAGGATAGTATCAAGCACTCTCAAATCCACACCAATTCCGTGGTTCCACGTTCTGGCAAACATCACTCCTCCAAATCTCAGAAGACAACATGCGCTAAACCGTGAATTGGAAAAGATTAACCGCCTATCGGCTCTAAGAGAATTACCAATGCATAAAAAAATAAACTCTTTACCCCACACCAGACTCAAGTATAGAAAGCCAATATGAAATAACATCTCACAATCCTTCAGCTTGAATGACGAATGGAGATCTAAATGAACGTGTTTTAAAGGTTATCACCAGAAAGACCAGTTAGATCAAACCAGATATGCAATTACCTAGGAAAATATAGAATAGAACTGGTAATGCAAGAACTAAAGCTCACAGTTTGACTACGGATCAGTGGGACAAACAATACAGCATGTACTGTATCTTGTGAATGCCACTCAGGAAATTCAATTTTTATCCCCCCCCCCCCTAAAAAAAAGTAAAACTTTTAGATAATGTAAACATCTTGTTGAGGCAAGATACAAAGTTCAAACTGAGTTAACATAATAAAACTATGATGTGCTTGGAGCACACACTGAAAAGATTTTGAAAACTCTGAAAGTGATATCAGCTTCTTCAGCTACTGCAGAAAGAAGTTTTTCAATCCTTGGACGCATTAAAAACTATCTTCGCCCCACGATGAGAAAATGTAGACTAAATTCCCTGAGAGGCTCAAAAAAATTGAAATTGCAAAACTGGTTAGTGATTTTATAGCTAGTAACGAATATAGGGCAAAGGTGTATGGAAACCTACTCTAATTTTCAGTGTTTCATAATTTTTAGTTGAGCTGAATCAGATGCAATTTTTCTTGACTTTTTTGCATGTATTAATTCCAAAGTTTGGAATGACTAAAATAAGTGAGAAAAATGAACAATGGGGCTATTAAATACAGGTATCCCTCGTTATACTTGATCTCACTTTACGCTTTCGCTATAACGCGATTCAAAAAAAGAAAAAAATAATGCATAGTCAGCTGTAATTTTGCAATCACCCTGTGCAGTGGTGGCATGACCTTGTGCACGCACATTCCAGTGATAACAATTATCTTTACTGTACAGTTTGGTGTTAGGGGTGTGGTATTGACAACATTGGATATGAAGGGGTAGAAGTTAAATAGTCTTTTATGAAGGAAATTTGGAAAAATATTTGGCCTGAAGTTTCTGATTCTCATGATTTTGATCCTGAGCACGAGCTTTCCAATTCAAGACATGACATCATTGACATAGCCAGATGTTGGATTTGAGGACGTAGACCAGGCAAATGTGGATGAATTGCTCCAATCCTACTCAATAGAACTAACCAATGAAGATCTTCTAGAAATGGAGAACGGCATAAATGATGAAGAGGAAGATCCCTATGTTGTTGAGCTTTTCAAACAACTTTCAACAAAACAATTTACTGACTATTTTAGGCACATTGACATTGCAATAAGAATCATTGAAGAGAATGTCCTTGACATGGATAGAAGCGCCAAAGTTGTCAGAGAGATCCAGAGTTATTTGACTTGCTACAAATAACTCTATAGAAAAAGAAAGAATGCTGCTCGTCAGTTGAGTCTTGATCATTTCATCAAAGAAGTTGAAGATCCTCAGTATAAAGACCCAGGGCCTTCATGACAGCCAAAGATTACAATTCCAGGACTTTCAAGAGAGCAGGAGCATACCGTCCAAAGGTCTTCAAAAGGGCTAAAGCCTACCATCCAAGGGCCTTCAAGGGAGCAAGAGCCTACCATCCTAAGGCCTTTATGCTAGCAAGATCTTACCGTCCCAGGACATTCAAGAGAGCAAAAGTCTACCATCCCAGGGCCTTCAAGAGAGTTTACTGTCCCAGGACCTTCAAGAGACCGAGAGATTACCGTCCAAGGGCCGTCAAGAGAGCAAGAGCCTACCGTCAAGAGCAAGATAGTGATAATTCAGATTTGCTAAATCCAGTTAATTTATCATGCGATTGAATATTAACAGTAATTGTACCTTAAAAATTGTATTTATTTACAAATTTCAGGGGATTGAAGATTGACAATGGGTGTAGGCTACCTATCGCATTGTACTAGTTAGATAAATTAATAAAAAATGCATTAATTTACAAGTTTTAGGTTTTTATTTAATTTTTTTCATTTGTAGTAATCCCTATATCACCCATGTTAAAATCAATTCCCCTGCGTTTTCGTGTTACACGATTATTTATCAGAACCAATCACTCGCGTAATGTGAGGGACAACTGTATTACATTTTACTGCTCTTTTTTAATCTCCAAAATGTTATCTCCTATAAAAGCATATTATTTCCACCCCCACCCCCACCCCCAAATTAAAACGTCCCTGCATCATTGCTTTGGACATTGATCTGTGATTATCTTTCTAAACCGTATGGTGTTTGTAATAATAACGTAACTGTATTGTGTTGTACTGGCTGTAAACTATTGTATCACATTGGCCATATACATATATCTTGTAGATCTACATTTTGTTATGTTAGGTCATATTTTATCATTTTATAGCCTCTGGGGATATGCCATAGGCAAAATAAATAAAATTATTACTTCTTAGATAGGGTTAGTATGAGGACAAGCTGAAAATTAATTAAAATAGTTTTAGGATCAGTATATACATTATATAAAGAAGGGAAATAGTAGAACAAGCTAAATAAAGACCTTTGAAAAATTGTATTTAACCAGAAATATTATGAAATTTGCTGAAAACAATACATGGGCAGCATATTTTCATTTAGAAGATTGCAATCTAATTGATTCATTTACCAAATTAATAAAGCTAAAAAGTTCAACTTATTACAAAATTAATATATTGTAAATAAAAAGTAATGTGTTCTGTTTGAAAGAAAAAATACATAAAAAATATTTGTAAATTTGAACTAAAACTGTGTAGAACTTTATGGTTTTAGTTGAAAATTGGGGGTTTAAAGGAAACACGATTGTTTGTTGATGAGGTTGATTATTTAATATTACTTAGTGACTATAATAATATATTAAACAAAAATAAATATTAAGAAAGGCCCCTCTTCCCCCCAAAAAGTGGGTGCTTCATAGAAAATTTAGGGCAGTTGTAATAAATATATATAAAAAAACTGGAACAACTTGCCAATATCGTAGACGCTTTGAATTTTCAGATTAATTTGTAAAACTTGTTAAGTATATTAAGAGAGCTTTTAGCTAATATAGGCTTACATTTTAATGACTTGAGACATGGATATATATCAGTCTACTAAACTACAAAACTTCTGAAACATTGTTACGTGTCAATGAAAGGAGGACTAAACTCTCTTACTATTTATATTTTATTTGTAGCAAGTGAATTTGAAAAGTTTCTATGGCTTATCTAATGTTAATACAATGCTATTTCTAAATAAAATTACTATATTCTTTGAAAAGAGTAATGGTTAATTTAAGATAATACAGAATTCATCCTAACTAATGACCGGGAGATCAGGGCTAACAGGTCGGTCAGGCGTACTAGGGATGGCTTTTCCGAAATAGTGTACCACATTCTTTCTCTCGTCCAAAATGTGGATACATTTTCTGTAAATTCATCCTTCCTCTTCCATAACACATTAGCTTAAATGGTGCATATGCGTAAACCCGAACGTGTAGTAAGACGCGGTGCTAAAAATGGCCTATCTGATCTTTAAGATTAGGCAGTCCACCATGGACTGGTTAAACAATATATCCAAGATTAGGCAGTTCACCATGGACTGGTTAAACAATATATCCAAGATTAGGCAGTTCACCATGGACTGGTTAAACAATATATCCAAGATTAGGCAGTTCCATGGACTGGTTAAACAATATATCCAAGATTAGGCAGTTTACCATGGACTGGTTAAACAATATATCCTAGATTAGGCAGTTCACCATGGACTGGTTAAACAATATATCCTAGATTAGGCAGTTCACCATGGACTGGTTAAACAATATATCCTAGATTAGGCAGTTCCATGGACTGGTTAAACAATATATCCAAGATTAGGCAGTTCACCATGGACTGGTTAAACAATATATCCTAGATTAGGCAGTTCACCATGGACTGGTTAAACAATATATCCTAGATTAGGCAGTTCACCATGGACTGGTTAAACAATATATCCTAGATTAGGCAGTTCCATGGACTGGTTAAACAATATTTTCATTTAATTTATTTGAGTTATTTAACGTGCACTTTCTGAACTGATTGATTATATCAGCACACGATTTACAAACTAGCTTAAATCTAGAACAGACACGACAACCAGCCCTCCGGCCATTAATTCATCAGTCTGAAAGGGGAAACCCACAATTCACCATTGATAAATTTGGGGCCATGTCGGGAATTAAACCCGGGTTCCATAGTTCAATATACAGACACGTTACTGACCGAGCTAAGGTGTAGGACAGCTATACAATAGTAAAAAAAAGAAATTATAAACATGTTTTGAGTTCAGATGAAGGATATTGTGGGAGTGAGAGTGTCTAAAGATAGTACCAGCACCCAAATGTTAAAACTGGAGGAGATCAAGCCTCCCCAGATCCCTTCCCCCCCTTCCAGTTTTGGAGTAGCTATATCAATGGTTCTCAAACTGTGGTCTGCGGTTGCCAAGTGGTCCGCAGATGACACAATAGTTTGGTGCTTTTTTTTTGCTTTCTCAAAAATATAAGTAATCTGTGATCAAATCTCAAATTATCTGTTTTACATGACCATGTAAAGACTTCTTAGCTATCCATTTTAAACAAAATCGTTATGGCAATTTTCGAAAAATTTCCAAACATCATTAAACTATTGTTTATTTGAGTATATCGATACAAATCAAAACACCACCCCAAGGACAAACAAAATTGTTTTTAGGTTGTAGGTCACATAAAACGTAAAGATTCATCAGAGGACCTTGAGATCGAAATTTTTCATAGTTACAACATTTATATGAAATGTACCTGCATTTGTGTTGGAGAAGGAGTGGGGAAAACTATTTATGAAATCCCTTCCTCGGTACGCCTGGACAGGATTTGAGTCCCGACCTCTTCATCACCGAAAAATTCTGACTAGATGTGCTTGGCGTTTATTCCGCCCTCTCACCGCTGTGGGCTACAGTGGATGGATCGTCTATGGTTCTATACGCACAATACCTTGGTGAATTTCTAAAACTCGGTGCTGTTGAATAACGTGATTACTCTTTAGTTGTGGTGGACGGACGCTAGCCAGTGAGCTAGCATGTAGAGGTATATATAAAGTCCGTTAACTATACCTTTTTACCTGGATGACAGTTCAAAAATCATATGTTTAGGTTTTGGGTTGCGAACACTTGTAAAATATTACTGTTTTGTTATAAATGTAAAGTTTTTTTAATTACATGTTATATTTTACATTAAAAATAACGTAAACTTAAGTTTTCTCAAACTATTTCATTATTTTTAATAATTTCTTTTTATCCAATCCGAAACAATATGTAATTATATCTATGATGTGTAATATAGTGCACACATCAATACCTTTTAATACAGCCATCGTATTTACTTGGAAAGAGAAAAAACTTGTAATTTCTTATATGTAATAAATTAATTTAATATTATTTTATCGTGTTTAGAAATATTTAATTTAATAAAATATTTGTATCCACTGCGTGGGTGCATCATTGTAAAATACTTATTTCCGTCACGTTCAACCACATGGTTTAAATTCATCGGTCACCATTTTGAAACTACGTTAGTTAGACCTTTTGTGGAAGTGATGTGAATAATAATTTATTTTAAGTGGAATAAAACGATAATTAAGCTCTGTGCCCGACCTCAAATAAAAATATAAATAATATTGACCTAAATTACTGTGGTTAACTAACAAATTTAAAAATTACCATACGTTTTCATTACAGTTATCCAAAGTGACTGTTGTCAGCTGTTGGCGCAGGGATATATTAGGGACTACTTCTAGTAACTTTTTGTGCTGTCATCAAAGTATCAAAGGTCGTGAATGTAGGCTCTAGGCAAAGTGGTTCTGGTTGGTTGCTATGGCGACCAGCTGTTTGTTGGTGGAGCACGGATATGAATTATCTTATAACCTGTTACTAACGCTCTTTTTATACAGCGGCACGGCTCGTCGGTTGTTGTGCTATTTGTCTGGTTGGCAAGACGCCACGCCACGCCACGCCACGCATGCCACACCAACTTTCCAGCGCTGCAATGTTTACTCGCCAGCTAACTACCAAGCTCGCATAAGTCTTCAAGAGGTCATTTACTTTCATCGTTCGCGATTTCTTTTCACTTAGATAAAGGCCGGCCCCGTGGTGTTGTGGTCAGTGTACCTGACTACAAATCTAGGGGTCCCAGGATCGATTCCCGGAGAGTATCTTGGTTATCTTTCCTGGAATGGTAATTACCTCAATGGTCACCAGGGTTTGGTTAGTTAGGCTTAAGTTAGGGTTAAATATTTCCACTAGTTTCACACCCTCATACTCACTATCTCTCTCATACTCACTAGTGATGTACCACAGAGCTCAGGTAAAAAGTTTTAATAATATTTCTTTGTCATTCTTTACCATTGTTTCAAAATGTCAAATAAATGAATTGTTATAAGTAAACTTATTTTATACACCGAGTTAATAAGAGAAAAAATATTCCAATCATGGTCCCCTGATAAAATGTTTTAAAATAACATTTAAAAACACATTTTTTTAAATGTAAAATTTGAGGCGAAGGGGAAACTAATGATTTTCTTGAGGACATTAGTTGTGTCGAATTTTCAGACATGTTCCAAGGAACTTGAACTAATATTACTTTACGAACTTTTGATTTTAGATTTTGAAACGTTATTTCCTGTGGCTGTTAAGTATATATATATATATATAATAGACGTATTACTACTCGATCAGGTGACCTGGCGGTCTAGGGTTAAGGTGGTAAACTTCTTTGCTGGGGGTCCAGGGTTCATTCCTCGGTTCCGGTACAGCTTTATCTGATTGCCAAACCCTTTTAACCCATTTAACTACACTGATGGAGCATGTATGAGTAAGTTAGACTTTGAGAAAATGCACACGCATTTGTACGAAAGAAGTGTGCAAAACCATTTGGTAAAAATATAACCTAAGCACACCCATTCGGGACTCGAACCTTGGTAACCGGTAAATCATTCAGGCTTGATGAGACTGACGTCTTTCTTTCCACGCACCCACGGGTATGGGTCACATTTTTTTAATTCAGTGGGTATTTTAAGTGCATGTTTACCTACTTCGGTGGCCGCATGGTATAAGGCGTCACTCTCGTATTGGACTAGACAGCCTAAAACAAGAAAATTGAAGTTCGAATCTCGGCTGGTTTTACTCAGGGTGTTTTTTTTTTCAAATTTTTTTTTCTACTCTCCCTCCACACGCAAATGCGGATATATTTCCTCCAAAATTCATCCTTACTCATCCCTAATTCACTAGAATAATTTAATTAGAAGGGGTGTGCGAAGGCCAATTTTTAATTGCGAAGCAAAGCTGAAACTTGCGAAGAGTAGTCCAAGTCGAAGTCGACGCTACCTAAGAATTTTGATGTCACTAAACGCTACTTTTAATTTTTAGATCAACAATTATTTTGCAAATTTTACATATGCATGTCTTTTCATCTGCATTTTTCTAATAATAATTATAAATTTAATTTCGTTTTCGTTTTCTACTTTCCATATGAGCCATTTTGAATAATAAAGAAAAGGCGAAGAAGCTATGAAAAACTTCTGTGTCAAAATGCACGTGTAAATTTGTCACGAATAATTCCAAAGAGATAGAATATTAAGGACCAAACATTAGACGCGAGCTAGGATGATATAGCACAACTAAAGCGCTTTCTCTGCTTCATACCAGTGGCCATGGTGTTATTTCCTTATAGGTATTTTTATTTTTTACAAAATTATGTTGGCGATAGTGAATATAATATAAACTTACCCACTTTTGATCCATGCTTACTTTATGGTAGTTAAATTACTAGTCGATGTTAAAATTCTGTTTAGTAACGGTTTTAAAATGGTCAAATATTGAGGTATT
The DNA here is from genome assembly GCA_039000515.1 of Timema cristinae. NCBI lineage: Eukaryota > Metazoa > Arthropoda > Insecta > Phasmatodea > Timematidae > Timema > Timema cristinae. The sequence goes on along the minus strand of JBCFYV010009882.1, from coordinate 102,591,900 downwards.
TAATATTTAGTAGAGTAAAATTAAATCGTTTGATAATCTATCGAAGATTTATCTTTCCATTGAAATTTTTCGAATATGCGAAGATTATTGTAGATGTTGAAGTCTAAGCCGAAGGAGATTTTAACTTAGACTTCAACTTTTAGACCCACCTCGGTGACGTAGTTGGCTAACGCGCTTGTCCTGTTGAGCTCTACTGCTGAGGACGGGGAGATCGAGGTTCGAATCTCGGTCGGGTGAACTGGGGGTGGTTTTTCCTAAATGGTTTTCCACTCCCCCTCCACGCAAATGAGGGTTCACTTCCTCTAATTCAACCTTCCCAATTCCTAATCCATTAGCGTAATTAGTACTTAAAGCGTATAATCCGAACGGGTAGTAAGACGCGGTGCTAAATATTAATATTATTATTCAACTTTTCGAAGTTTCACACACCATTATTAATTAGTCGGTGGTCTAGGGGTAAGGTGTCGGACTTCTGTGCTGGGGTCCGGGGTTACATCCTCGGTCCCGGCAAAGATTTATCTGATTATCAAACCCTTCCTTCACCTCTGACAAGACATCTTGTGAATGTGGGGAATGCCAGGCCTCCACCGTGGTTCGGATCCCACGTTAAACTGTAGGTCCTTCATTTTATCTCACACTCACCCTACCATTACACATTAGGGTAAGTGCGTATAACCCGAACGGGTAGTAAGACGCGGTAATAAATAAAATGATATGTAGGCCTATGTATATTTGATTATAAAATATATGTTAGATTGTGTTTTTGTTGAACTACTAAAGACGACGACTGTTGGGTCACATGTCTGAAAAAATCTCTAACTCAGGTCTTTTTTTTATAATATATTTCCTCGACATTGAGTCACCATGGAAACGATTGCGCGCGCAGATTTACGTGTAAAGTAAAGTAAGCCAATAGCGAAGGTATGTTGCATCGCTTGGTTCATAACTCTGAAAGAGAGGAGGAGTGATTTCATCAAATTAATACATTTTAAAACCCACTTCGGTGACCACATGGTCTAATGTGTCACTCTCGAAATAGAACCGACTACTGATGACGGGTGGATCGGGGTTCAATCTTGGTTGGGTGTACTGAGAGGGGTTTTCAATCTATAAGGTTTCCCCTTCTCACTCTATGTAAATGCGGGTACATTGCCTTTAAATTGAACCCTTCTCGCCCCATACACATTATAATAATTAGTACTTAAGTGTATAACCCTAAACAGACAGTAAAAAAAATAGTAATTTTGAACTTATTTATTCTACTTATTGCTAACTTTCTAAGGGGCGTGTTTTTTCATAAGAATGTCGTTTTATAAATAAAAATATATTTTTTGCAGCCAATATTGATGATTGTTTTTGTTTTAATTACACCATCCAAAGAGAAGCTCACTTAATGGACTATAAATTTACCTAATTTATTTCACATATATTAAATGCAAGTTATTATCATAATAACTCTAAAAAAACCTTTGTTAGGCATGAAATCAAAACACATGGCGGTGCAATGTAAATAATTCTAGATAGTTTTGGGATGTTTGATTATATAGAATAAAGATTAATAATAAAAAGAATACATTTAATCATGCGGATATAATAGGAAAAAAAGAGTGATTAAAATACAAAATATAATTTAATTTATAGAAATAATAAAACAAAAAAATAATAATTTATATTCAGGGACACATAAATTTAAAAATTTTGCTGAGAAAATATTATTTATAATAACCATGTTATTAATGTTATTTTGTAGTTACTGATGAATGATTATATATATATATATATGAAAAATGACAGCTGCAGATAACATAACTTTACTTATGAATACATGAAAGTAGATCTAGAAGGCTTCAAGGTTATTTCTATGGAAATAATTATACTGTATTATTCAAATCCAAGGTTGGCGACCGAACTATACATTTCTGAAACAAGCACCAAATATGCACTAATAAACACATCATCAAATTTGATCAATCACCTTGTATTTTGGTTGTTTTGTCCAACAGCTAATAAAAATCTTTGGTTTTTGAGGCCCAGGCCATCGTGAATATGGTAAACTACAAAACAGTCGTTCTATTGCAAACTATAAATGTTTATCACCATCAGGTATTTGAACCAAAAGACAGAGTTGAGGTCGAAAGTATCATCGTGTCTACGCCAATTCAAACAGATACATTCAAATACATATGACAGTGTTCTCTTTAAAATATATTCATTCTGTTTGATTTATATTCAATATACATTTCAATTAAGTTGATGGTTCACATTTGTGTTATATCCGTGCGAGGGTTAATTAAATAAAGCACGTGCATATGAGAATTGAAACTCACGAAACGGCTGACTACCTCCTGCATTGCTATGCGATCCTGCTAACCGATTCGATCAGTGAAGTCACATTTTATATTATATCCGCCGAAACTTATTGAGACACGAATAGAATCGATAATAAAGTTCTTCTTCCTACCAATGTATGATATTATTAAATTGGGAAGAGGTATACAAACAACTATAGAAATAGTAGTAATACAAATAAAAATAAAAGATCCGACTAGTTCTACACGAGATTGGAGAGGTAAAAGGAGTGAGGTGAATAGTGTGAGCAAGACATAACCAGATATCGACCCGGCGCTAAGATACCTCCTTCGTTGTTCTGTAGCCCTCATAGCAGACTGCCGACTTTTACGGAGAACTAACTAGAACCAAAAATGTTACTATACAGAGAGAGAAAGAGAGAGAGAGAGAGAAAGCAGAGAGAGAGAAAAAAAACAAGCATGTGATTGAGATGGTATTAATTAAATTTATATAACAAAAAATGTTGCTATTAATAATGTATTTTGAAAGAATCTGACTGAAACTTTCGTAGACTCAATTTTAACGCAAAACTAATTAATGTTTGAGTTATTTTAAGGACCATTTTCTTCCTTAAAGGCCCCTAACCCCCAAATCCCACCAACTTCTCAACACACTCTAGCCAAAACCCCAAAACGCCAGATTATTTTTTATCTTTTTAATTTTGTTGAGGTTGTACATTTTATTATATAAGGAAAGAGGAATAGAAACTTTTTCAATGCTGCCAATTTTTTTTTTTGTCCTCGTCCGGTGGCAACACTGTAAAAGTGTAAAGGAAGAAAGAACAGACTGTGTTCATCTTTTCATTGTAAGAGTCACGTTTTTTTTATTTGATCTTTTCCCCCCTCCTGTGTTTTTTTTCTCCCAAATTTAAGATAATACTTGAAATTATTTTACTGTCGCTTATTCTAATATCTATATCCCAGTGAATTTATTGATTGAGTGAGAATATCACACTAGGGCTTTTATATCAAGTTTACGGTCGCATTCCTTATTTATTGTTGGTTTAATCCGTAGATTAAAAAAGGTCCGTGGAAGCAAATGTCTATCTAGAATAGGAAACTAGAAAAATGTAATTTTAAAAAGCAAGTCAATGTTTACAAGGCGCAAATAGTATTGTGAGTGTAAACTCGTCAGAGGAAGAGGGGAACTGTTATCACTTATCAGCTGATAAACAAGAGACCTCACAGGGTGCAACCTGCCTCACAAGATAGCTTCAAAATCTCCGAGTAGGCAACGTCGTTAAAATGTGAGGTATTTTATATAAACATTATCATCACCACTTACCACCCGTTCGGGCTATACGCACTCACGCTAATGTGTAATGGTAGGGTGATTGTGAGATGAAATGGAGGACCTATAGTTTAACGTGGAATCCGAACCACAGTGGAGGCTTGGCATTCCACACATTCACAAGTTGTGATTAATACACGTCTTGTCAGAGGTGAAGGAAGGGTTTGGTAATCAGATACATTTGTGCCGGTACCAAGAATTGAACCCTGGACCCCCAGCACAGAAGTCCGATCATGATAATAATTATGTCATGTTCGTTCTCTTTGGATTTAAAATTAAAATAGCTTATATATATCCCCTTTAATTAGAGGTTGATATTTTTCCTTGGTGATTAAGTTAGACACAAAACTAATGAATCTTATATCCATCCAATTGTATATTATAGTCTTAGAGATTAATCTTTGTTCCTGTAGCTTAGGAGGTCGGTCTCAAAATATATGCCAAAATGTACTAAAACACGCACTTGGTACTCTTAGCGATTACTATGAATGTTCGATTCAAGTCACGCAAGATGGGCTATTTAATTAAAAACCCATTGATCGTATGCGTGCACCACATTGACCATGCCATCTAACCTGAAAGGTCGCAGTCTAACCTTGACGGGTATAATACGACCCTATATTATAAGATTAGCCATGGAATAATCACGGAACATACCTCTCAGGGTTAACGACGTTACCTTCTTGGAGATTTAGGAGCTATTTTTCAAAGAGGGTTGCATCATAACTTGACGGACCTAAGCAGTCTAAGCACTATCACACTTAGACACCAATGTATGAAATGGAAAGAAAGGGAAGAAAATGAGCAGTTCACCCTGTGAGGTCTCGTGTTTATATACTGATAACACTTTCCCTCTTCCTCTGACGAGTTTACACACTCACTATACTATTTGCTGCTTGAAATCATTGACTTGCGTTTTAAAACTAACTTTTTCTTGTTTCCTATTCTAGATAGACATTTCTTCCACGGACTTTTTTAGAACTATATAAGATTTTAAGGTTTTTGTCTCAACGTGATATATTTAAAACTCGTTGAATTAAACGTAAATTCATTAACATGGGAGAATCTATCTTGATCTCCCGTGACGTCACAGGTATGCAAAGTCATTAACTAGGGCTAGGATCGAAGAATGTCCTTGCCAAATCTCGCTAAAATTAGCACACTCATTTGACAAATAACGCGGAATAAACCTCCGGACAGACAAACGAAATGACAAACGGTCATGTTAAAACAATACATCACTATGCTTGGTCAATAAAATTTTATTTATATAAAATAAATACAATTATTACAAATAGTATAACAAAATTTAAAGAAACCAAATAAGAAATAATTGGGTGTTGGTGGAACTGAGCCTTATAAGCTTAGTCATGTGAACCAACTAAAAGTCTTCCTTCCTCCAATCGGCCCGCCCGTCAATCACTGAAAGCACAGCTTAGCGAACGGCTTATAATATATATAAACTTTCACTTTAATTTTCTTGAAAACGGCGGCCCGAGGGAAAGAAGGCCATGTTCTTTTATGTCTTTTTTTTTTTTTGCAAACAACATATTGGTGGAGCGCTTTTCATAAGTATAGAAATATTTACTGACTATATCGCATTGATTCCCAAACTTTTCCATATTGCGGACCCCCTGAAGCCAATGATAGCTCTCATATCCCCAATGACCGATTCAGCCCCCCCTACCTCCCGCCCCTAGCTTTTGAGAGGGAATAAAAAACTTACGTAGAATAATATAAATATTTACATAACTCATTTCAAATTAATAAAAGAAAATAGATGTTTAGTCGGACAGTAATGGAAAAAATAAATGTTTTATAAAATTGTGAATAATGAATAATTATATATCCAGTACACCTCATTACACCCTATCCCTATCTTGAGCTAGTTCTATCCAGTCCACCTCATTACAGCCTATCACTATCTTGAGCTAGTTCTATCCAGTACACCTCATTACACCCTATCCCTATCTTGAGCTAGTTCTATCCAGTCCACCTCATTACAACCTATCACTATCTTGAGCTAGTTCTATCCAGTCCACCTCATTACACCCTATCACTATCTTGAGCTAGTTCTATCCAGTCCACCTCATTACACCCTATCACTATCTTGAGCTAGTTCTATCCAGTTCACCTCATTACACCCTATCACTATCTTGAGCTAGTTCTATCCAGTCCACCTCATTACACCCTATCCCTATCTTGAGCTAGTTCTATCCAGTCCACCTCATTACACCCTATCACTATCTTGAGCTAGTTCTATCCAGTCCACCTCATTACACCCTATCACTATCTTGAGCTAGTTCTATCCAGTCCACCTCATTACACCCTATCACTATCTTGAGCTAGTTCTATCCAGTTCACCTCATTACACCCTATCACTATCTTGAGCTCGTTATATCCAGTCCACCTCATTACACCCTATCACTATCTTGAGCTAGTTCTATCCAGTTCACCTCATTACACCCTATCTCTATCTTGAGCTAGTTCTACCCAGTCAACCTCATTACACTCTATTTATATCTTGAGCTCTTTATATCCAGTCCACCTCATTACACCCTATCCATATAGTTGTATCTGGTCCACCTCATTACACCCTATCACTATTATTAATGTTTAATAAACTTTAAACTATTTTAAACAAACCTTTCATAATGTATTCTCTTATTTCGACGCAACGTTTCATTGTGAAGCACTTTTGTATGCTACATGGATTTCTCGAAACGTCTATTTTCAAAACTGAATTCTAATTGGTACATATTTTCATCGGTTCTTTTAAGCGTCAATAATGATCAATAATTCTAGTGAAAATCATGTAATGTTTGGAAATGTAAATGTTTTAAAATTTACAATGAAATTAATAGATCGCTTTAGATTATGAGTTTTCCAAAGCGGGTCATATCTAGGTTGTTTGTTTATAAGTATAATTTTATTAAAACACACGGCGTACTAACAATAAAGTATGTGATAGCGGACATTTGATTTAACCTAGCACTCCCAATTTTGGTAGCCAAATTATAAGCTCACTCATTTTTGTGGCATTTATATTTTGATCTTGTTGTGGTATTCTTATTACTATGTAATTCTAATTATTACAGATTTTGAATTACTCTTTATACGTCAATTTTTTATAGCATTAAATAAGTCGTATACATTATATTTATTTGTTAGTTTAAACTGTTTTGACTTTAGTAATATATTTTCTGTTTTTGTTGCACTGATATCTATCGAGGATTGTGCGGACTATTCGGGACTACTCAATCATGCGCACTCCGGTCGCGATGGCTCAGAGGATGCGTTCCTTTTGGCTCTAGTTTCGGCTTTTTTTTTTTTTTTTTTAGAACCGCGTCTTACTACCCATTTGGGCTATATGTTTATGTAATAACTACTATAGTAAATTTGGGATAAGAAAGGTTGAATTTAGCCAGTAATATAACATGTTGTGTAATACTCATTGTACTCGGTAAGTAATATTTGTACCAAATCTATCTTAATAGATTTTATACCCATTAATTGTTTAAATTTTAAAATTAACTCCCGAAATCTTGCACTACTGAGTTAACCTAATTTTAAAATAAGTAAATAAATGTATATTATATCATAAATACCTAATTTCAGATTTGTATCTGCTAAGTTACATCCATTTCTACTATTCACACATATCCAAGGATTTTTTTCATCTACAGAATACTTTTAGTAACTTGTACCGAATTTGAGTCTTCTATCTTATTTAATATGATAATAATTAAATTTACTAGATTTTTATAAATTTCAATAACCTTCAATCCGCTTCAGTGGTCTCATGGTCTAAGGCGCTACTCTCACAATAGATTAGACTTCCAATGACGGGGATATCTAGATTCGAATATAGGTATGGTGTATTGAGGGTGGATTTACCAAATGGTATTCCACTTTACCTCCACGCAAATGCGTGTACACTTCCCATAAATATAACCTTCCTCATCTATAAATCAATTAGCGTTATTAGTACATTAGCGAATAGCCCAAATGGTTAGTAAGACGCGGTGATAGATTGAAAAAACCCAAATAACTTGTAGTTAGATTTAAATTAAAGCTGTATTTTATCTGTCTTCAATATAAAAGTGAGTATGGCAAGGTGTAGAATAAACAATAGTTAATAAGGAATCGAATAGCTCCTGTGAAGAATGTTTTTAAATCATTATGTTTACTACTAAAGCTACTTTAGCGCGTGTCGAATTTTGAGAACCTTGGTCAAGCTTTGTTTAGAGTGAACGCCCAATCTGTCATGTTCAGGTTGCTTTTAAGGGCACCGGCTACTTAAAGGGAAATATCCTCACACTGCTGTATTTCTTATGGTAATGTCAGTTCTGAAGCTTCCAAACCACTAAAACAACCTCAACTATCTCATAATGTTCTGTTGTGACCCTCACACTGCTGTATTTCTTATGGTAATGTCAGTTCTGAAGCTTCCAAACCACTAAAACAACCTCAACTATCTTATAATGTTCTGTTGTGACGCTCACACTGCTGTATTTCTTATGGTAATGTCAGTTCTGAAGCTTCCAAACCACTAAAACAATCCTCAACTATCTCAGAATGTTCTGTTGTGACCATCACACTGCTGTATTTCTTATGGTAATGTCAGTTCTGAAGCTTCCAAACCACTAAAACAACCTCAACTATCTCATAATGTTCTGTTGTGACCCTCACACTGCTGTATTTCTTATGGTAATGTCAGTTCTGAAGCTTCCAAACCACTAAAACAACCTCAACTATCTCATAATGTTCTGTTGTGACCCTCACACTGCTGTATTTCTTATGGTAATGTCAGTTCTGAAGCTTCCAAACCACTAAAACAATCCTCAACTATCTCATAATGTTCTGTTGTGACCCTCACACTGCTGTATTTCTTATGGTAATGTCAGTTCTGAAGCTTCCAAACCACTAAAACAACCTCAACTATCTTATAATGTTCTGTTGTGACGCTCACACTGCTGTATTTCTTATGGTAATGTCAGTTCTGAAGCTTCCAAACCACTAAAACAATCCTCAACTATCTCAGAATGTTCTGTTGTGACCATCACACTGCTGTATTTCTTATGGTAATGTCAGTTCTGAAGCTTCCAAACCACTAAAACAATCTACATTTATCACAAAATTTTATCTTGTAAACTTGTTAAAAATTAGACTTAATTGTTTAAGGAAGGATGGATCTATGTTTCGTAAAATTTACTCTATTATTAGAACTTAAATATACCAAGTGAAATGTTTTTAAATGGAACCTTTTCATGAATATTGAAAAAATTATAAAATTAATCTTAAATGATTTTAATCCTATAATGACATGTTGATATCTTTAACCTTAATTTTGGCTTGAACCATATTTTGAAATAAGATACTACTTCTTAAATAACATGAGATATTTGGACGCCTGCAAAGTGTCTCATTTCCTCGGTAGAGAGCGTCATTAAAGATCAACTCATACGTTTGTCCTTCTTCCTTCGTACGCCACTGACATAGCTTAGGGTACTTACCCCTTTATTAAAACCCATCATTTGCCTTAATAGTTTCAAGAGTATAATTATTTTGGTTCCACTTTATACTCTTAAGAAAAACTGTCTAAAGCAGTGATCTTCAACACATAGCCCGCTGGCCCATGAAAAATATAAAATTATTTCAAGAGAAAAAATTATTAATACAAATACATTTTTACATAATTAACTAATAAAATAAATACTTATTTTATTTACGTATTTTACGTTATTCCATACACGGTTTTTTTCTTTATACTTGAATAAAAGTATTATGTTTTGATACAAATGTACTTTGAACCTGTAAATGACAACTCTAGTTGAGAAGACAAATATCACTACTTCCTGCTGTGAAACAACAGTGTGAATATAAGGGTAAAATAATGAACTGACACAAATATTTTAATATACGGGGTGTTACAGGGTTAAACGTCTAAACTTTGGGAAGTTTTAGTGGATATAAAAACTAACTCAAACAAAATAGGTAGTAGTCATATAAAATATTTTATTTATGTTGTTCAAATTGACGGCCTCAAGCCCAATATACCTAATGACAGAACGAGTGGCTGACCGACATTGTACGATTGTCACGCGCTTGCGTCATCCTTTGTCGGAATGATTGAAGGCCATTAAAAGGAACTTCATACACTTTTTGCTGGAGAGCTTCCCATACAAAAAAATAAAATCTAATGGCGTTAAATCAGGTGAACGTAAAGGGCAAGCCACAGAGCCTGCACGACCGATCCATCTTAGAGGAAAATTATTATTATTATCGCAGCGTCTTACTACCCGTTCGGGTTATACGCACTTACGCTAATGTGTAATGGTAGGGTGATTGTGAGATGAAATGAAGGACCTACAGTTTAACGTGGGATCCGAACCACGGTGGAGACCTGGCGTTCCCCACATTCACAAGTTGTGATTAATATGCGTCTTGTCAGAAGTGAAGGAAGGGTTTGGAAATCAGATAAATCTGTGCCGGGACCGAGGATTGAGCCCCGGACCCCCAAGCACAGAAGTCCGACACCTTACCCCTAGACCGCCAGGTCACAAAAAAAATATCTTAAGCAATTGCCGAGAACCTCCACAGAAAAACGTGTTTTTATTTAATTTTTGGCTGGTTGCAAGTAAAGGAAGCTAAAACGAACAAATTTCTAAAATATATTTTTAGTTAGTATTTTTTATTCACTACCAGTCCCCAAAGTTTATCCGCTTAGACCGGGAACACTCTGTATATTAAATCCTAATTTTGTGGGTACAGTATTATGAGCCAACAAGAGACAGAAACGTTGGCCTTTGGACATAAAAAAAAGGTTGATAACGCCTGGTCTAAAGGTTCTTGTAAAACATGAACGTTTTTTTACGACTCTTATAACGATAACCACGCCCACGAATTTAAACCAGACACACAAGCACAATAAAAACTATATTATATATTCTCACATATTTATGTGCATTCAAAATGATGTCACTCGTGTGTTTAAAGCACATTTCACTGTCGTTTTATTTGAGTGCTGTGTTTGTTTGAGTTGGTTTCATCTCTTACTCTCCTTTTTCTTTCTTTCTTTTTTTTAAGTGAAATTTTACCCTTCTTCCATCCCCGTTATTGCGTATCCTATAGTTTACTTTATTTTCTCTCGACAGAGCTGGTTTTTTTTCTGTTTTGTCTTCCTCTGTTCTCGTATTCTGCCGTGGACCAGGTTTATTACGAGGTAAGTATGTCACTCAGCTGCGTAAAACAAGTCATTGATCTTCACCGTATATAGCTCAGTGGGTAGGGATTTCAAATGTTGAATAGAGAACCCTGATAACGTACAAGGAGTGTGTGATCCAACAAACAGTTAGTATTGGAGGTTTTACGTCACGCTTACTTACTCTATGGAATTAGGAACTCGATAGTTCATTGCAACACTTACAAAAGTACACCATCTATCCCTATCTTGAGCTAGTTCTATCCAGTCCCCCTCATTACACCCTATCCATATCCTGAGCTAGTTCTATACAATCCACCTCATTATACCCTATCCCAATCTTGAGCTAGTTCTATCCAGTCCACCTCATTACACCCTATCCCTATCTTGAGCTAGTTCTATCCAGTCCCCCTCATTACACCCTATCCATATCCTGAGCTAGTTCTATACAATCCACCTCATTATACCCTATCCCAATCTTGAGCTAGTTCTATCCAGTCAACCTCATTACATCTATCCCTATCTTGAGCTAGTTCTATCCAGTCCACCTCATTACATCCTATCCCAATCTTGAGCTAGTTCTATCCAGTCCACCTCATTACATCCTATCTCTATCTTGAGCTAGTTATATCCAGTCCACCTCATTATACCCTATCCCTATCTTGAGCTAGTTCTATCCAGTCCACCTCATTATACCCTATTCCTTTCAGGTCCATCCTAATGTTATCCTCCCATCTACGTCTAGGTCTTCCCAATGATATCTTCCCATTGGGTTTGTCAGTCAGTAGCCTGAACAAGGTTCTAGAATCTACCATTCGCGCTGCGTGTATGTAACAGTAATAAAATTTAATTGTTTAGCTCCAAAGAATTGAATGAACTTTATATTGAATACATTTTATAACTGAATTAGTAAATATGTTATCCTGTAATAAAACCTATTTCCAGGCGTAACTTCATTTTTACTGGCTAGCATACTTAACACTGTTGAACACCTAGACAAAGTCACGAGTCTCGTCTCGCTTGGTTTGACTATGATGAGGAGGTCACAGTTCGAGTCCTGGCATGGTAGATTAAAGGCTGGTTTCCCCCCTAAACTGTTTGCCCCTCTCCCTAACTCAAGTAAATACGGCTGAACGTTCTCGAATATTCAAAAGCCGTAGAACAATGGAAACTTCCTCCTAAGGGAACAACCCAAATGTTGGATGCACTCAGCTCTTAGGCTGGTTAGTGATGCCTACACTATCTGGTAATGCCATGTACTAAGGGTGTCCAGTAAGTGTTGTGGTTGCACGTTGCTTTCCACACTGAATTTCTATGAACGAGAGCGAAAGGGCCTACCAGTTTTTCCGGGAAAGGTATTTTCACACATCCTTCCAGGTTTTTCTTACATCCAACAAAACAATCGACATGAAATCAACGGCTTTACTTCCCCTCCGAAGGGGAGGAATACGTTGACCTCGGTTGGGTTTGAACCCACGAACATTTGGGTACTGAGGCTAGCACTTTACCACAAGACCACGGAGGTCAACCAAAAGAAACTAAGAAGGCCTAATTTTGGACCAAACCAGATGCACTTATGGTAAAGTGTATCTGCTGTGGTTTTATAAATCCTCTCTGAAAACGAGTGCTGGAACATTTTATGTTGATATCCTCTTAACCTCACTGTCTCCTTATGTATGTTGGATCAAGTCTGTGACAGACAACGACGTTATCTCTTACACACAAATGGTTTAGCAGATATTTTCGTGTTTCATATTTATTGTTGACTTCTATAAAGCTGCGATTAATGCGTGGCAGAAGGGAGCGAGAGTAATTTTACAGTTTTTACATTTATTTTACCCAAATAAATCAAATATTCCTCCAGTAGCAGCATAGTTTAGTTTTCTGCACATGCTAATATCAACAGATCTTGAATATCTGTCAAGGGTGTCGTGGAATTTTGTCAAAACTTTTTCTCTTTATTTAAAATGTTTTGACAAAATTCCAGGACACCCTTGACAGATATTCAAGATCTGTTGATATTAGCATGGTCAGAAAACTAAACTCTATGTTGCTACTGGAGAAATATTTGATTTTTTTTGCCAAAAAATGTATATTCTATAAAAACTGTAAAAAATACTTGCGCTCCCTTCTGCCGCACATTAACAGTAATCCCTAAACATACACATTCATGTCTAACACAAAAAGCAAACACAATAACCGAACGATTTTGACATGCGGGACGCACAAAATAGTATCAATACAAAATTCAATATACCCTTAAATTAAATATCTGTGAATATATTTTGACTATAGACAAATACAATAATTGTCTAAATAATAGATCACTTTTTCAAATTTTTTTTTACAGTATAATTTGGTTAATTCGATAAATTTGATAGTTTGAACCCATCATGATTCCCCATGAAATTTATATCTAAATCAATGATAAAAAATAACATTTAATTCAAATTTTGGAAGGAAATATTTTGATAATTGGAAGACTATACTTTTTTTTCTAGTTTTGTTAACCTACTGACACACAGTAAATAAGAAAGCGGGGAATTATGCACCGGTGGCAAGCAGGTTGCCTAATATAGGGGATGTGTTAGCTCGGCTTTCATAATTTCTCATTTAAGTTCGCAATTTTCGTATAATTTTTCTAATTTTTTTTTATATTTTATGTTTGAGTTTTTCTTGTTTTTTAATCTATGTGTGTTTAATGTAGTATATATAAAAAGTGTGTTGATATGTTTCATATTTAAAGGTTATTGATTTATTGTGTATCAACTGCCTAAATACTTATGAAAATAGTTTATTAAAATATGTTTATATATCCCCTGGACCTGTAATTAAAAATGTTACTATATTTGCTATTTAATTGTGTATTTTTATTTGACAATACTGTGTCATGATTATCGTATCAACATTTAGCTAACTTAATGTTAATCACTCGATATAAAGCTATCTCTCAGCAGCGTGCATGATTTATTTTTATTTTAACTGACATGCATTTATGGTGAAACACATTTATTATTATTATTATTATTATTATTATTGTTATTAGCACCGCGTCTTACTACCCGTTCGGGTTATACGCACTTACGCTAATGTGTAATGGTAGAGTGACTGTGAGATGAAATGGAGAACCTACAGTTTAACATGGGATCCGAACCACGGTGGAGGCCTGGCATTCCCCACATTCACAAGATGTCGTGTCAGAGGTGAAGGAAGGGTTTGGTAATAGTATATATTGTCTCAATATGCAAATAATACTTAAACACCTCAGATAACATGTAATTTTGAGTAAATACGAAATAATACCGAAGAGTGGGATTTAAAAAACGAAATTTAACTAAAAATAAAACAATTTTTACGGGGATCTACAAATGAGGAGTTATTTGAACCAAAGTATCGGCTCTGGTCTAGAAAACTGAGATTAGTGACCGGAGGTTTCGTTGGGTCCTCCACGTAAATTGGCACGATCTTCGACAACAGACGGTGACCGCTTGGTCAATATGGCTCGATTGTGGTCTGACATTATGTTTTGTTTTTAAATACATTCCAAATTGTAAATAAGGAATAAGGGAGGTTTTATTCAAAGTGACAATCTAGCTATGGCATCTAAATGGTCTGCCCAATTTGGTTCATATTTATATCTTTAATTATGTACCCCTTATATATAAACCACCAGGAATTGTGGCTTTGTAATGGATGAACTACAATGGCACGTTTAACCTCCCCCTCTCCCCATTCACCGCTCCCTCCCTCCCCTTGAGTAAGAAGGAGGGTACAGCAGAAATATTTATACCCTCCAGCGCAGAAGACAGAAGTATGAAGTAAAGTTATTTGATTACAAGACGCAGTCCATAAAAGGGATCAGATAAAGTGCCTGATACATTATTTAAGCACTTGAGATTGTTGTTGTATTAAATCATAGGACCTACTTTCTAATTTTTTTTATATCAATTAAATTATATCTATTTTGAAATTAGGTTTTGAATGAATATTTATTTCATAAATTTAGTTATTAAAAATTTTATTTTAATTAATATAGAAGTGATAATATTATTTCTATTATTCTTTTCATTTCACAAATATTTTAAAAGTTTGAACTAAATCTATCTTTTATAAAGGTTTTCACTTCCGAGATTATTTTTTTTTTTAGGTTTCAATTACGTCCAAACTATGACAGAGAATGTAACCTTGGATGATTACTTTATCTTTGGCCCTTTGTAGAAATCCTTTAAAATGGCTTGAGGATCCCACACGCATGGGAAATGTCTATTTGTCCTCTGAAGTATCTATTACACTCGCGCGCCTCATGTTTTATCGAACGTTTCTCTTTCTCTTGTTAAGAGGAGAAAAGGTGGAAGTGGTTTCATTTGGGGTATCTCTATCTCACTCATTTATTTTGTTAAGAGGAGAAAAGGTGGGAGTGGTTTCAGTTGGGGTATCTCTATCTCACTCCTTTCTATCGGGTTGTGTAATGTCTGTGGATGTTCATCAACTTGTTCTTGCTTGGATCTTGGCGTGCTCGCGTGCTCACTAGCATGTGGGCAAGGAGTGATGGGGGGGAGGGGGGGCGACAGGGGACAGGGGCTCTTGTTCCATCCCAAGACACGCTCTAAGACTACACACTGGTTTTTGTAGGAATGGACATCTAAAAGGCCTTTTATCCCACCAGAACACTACTGCACACTAGAAGTTTGGTAGGCTAAAAGGCCTTTCAGATGTTTGTAAGTGCGATGAATGATATTAAAGGATCCACTTCGGTGGTTGAATGGTCTAAGGCGTCACTCTCGAAAATTATTGGACTTCCGATGACAGAGATGTTGGGGCTCGAATCCCAACCGGGTGTATTGAGGATTTTCCTATATGGTTTTCCACTCCCCTTATAAGCAAATGTGGGTACACTTTCACTAAATTCAACCTTACTCCACCCTGCATATCATTATTAAATGTGCTTTTTTTCCAGCACCACGTCTTACTACCTATTTGGGCTGCACGTTTATGTACTTATTACACGAATGGGTTGGGGATGAGGAAGGTTGAATTTAGAGGAAATGTACTCGCAATTGCGTGGAGACAGAGTTGGAAACCATTTAGGAAAAACCACCTTCAGTTCACCCTACCGGGATAAAATCACGATCTCCCTGTCATGGGCAGTCTAGTCTATTGCGAGTGTAACAACTTAGACCACGCGGCCATTGAAGCAGATAAAAATAAATATATTTAAACAAAACTATTTTTTTAATGTTTAGTCTTTAAAACTTACGGCGAATTCACGGTAGTAAATTAATCTTAGATCGTACTTAAACTATCTTATGGTTTTATTTGATTGGTTTATTTCATTTTTAATTAACTCACTTTCGATTAGTTTAGAATCTTTGAAAACATAAATTTGTTGGTGCTAGTTTTATTTAGTTAGTACCTGTCCTCTTTTTTTAAAAAAAGAGGAGAATTTAATCTTTAATTTTATTCCGTGTGTGTTTATCACCGTCTAATTGTTGCAAGGGTGGCGTGTGCTTCAAACGACAAATTATTATTCTTTCAACGAGCCTGGTTGGTATTGTCTGAATACCAGCGTGAGCTTGAAACTAATAATTTGTAACGATACTGATTTGGAACCCTCTCATATATTAAAAACGTCATAGATGAAGTGCATTTTCTTTAAAGAGCTGTATGTAAAATACCCTTTCAATACTTCATAGATAGAGAATCACGCGCTTTTCATAAATAATGTCCAAGGATTGCATCATTTAAACTTATTTTTTCCTTCAAAAAGTCAACTCCGCACTATTTACCAAAAGAGCAAGTGACGCTAGCTCCGTCTACCCAATAGGAAGCTAGCCTAAAACACCTGTCGCCAGGACGCTTTCTATTAGTGGGTTTTAACCATAGAGAAATGTATACTATAGAGAGGACATAAAAGGTTAAAATATTTAGTCAAGTTTTTTTGGATGGTTTTTCCACTGAGTCTCAAAAATTTTAGTTCTGTCGAGTGACCGCTTCGAACGCTAGTGTTTCAACTTTTGGTTTCTTTAGAAGCGTCATGTTACTATGGCAACCAGTCCCTTACAGTGTTGTCTATGTTTACCTTTATTTCATCATTCATTGAGTTAAAGTATGTCTGGCCCGTAGTGGTTTGCGAGGTTGAGGGGAAGGGGGGTGGCATTCACAATGTACTTACGACACTTGGATCATAAACGCAGGTACGAGAACCGCCACTTGCTAAAGGAGGGGTTGGGGAGTACGAGTCACAGCTAATTGTATTTACAGTTTTAAGCAAACCTTCACAAACCAGCAGAGTTAGTTTCATGTCTGTGGGCCTGGCTCATAGAAAATACAGTGGCCTGGCTTTGATACTTTATTGAATGGGGGTCCAAATAAAGACATGCTAATTTTGATAAGTATAATTTCAACGTTGTAATTAGATTTATAGCACCATACGTGAGGAAAATAGTTTTATTTTTATTTTGGACATCTTTACCCCCAAAATAATAGACTAAAGTTAGATCGAAAATCAAAATATTTTGTCCCTCTTGGGTGCCAATGTTTATTAAGATTTTAGTCGAAATATATCAATTTGTCCAAATATAACGAAGAAACAATCGTTACATTTCTCTTTTTATCTTGAAACGTAAAAAACTTAATAAAAGATACATAAGATATGGTTTCTTAGATTATGTCAATATAAAGTGGAACATCAAAAACACAAAAGCTCTACAATGAAAACACCTTAGCAATTAGTTAATTAACTATCACAAACACGACATTTGAAGTGAGAATGTAAGGGACGCGAGAAAACAACAGTGTTTAGTTTTTATATCAAAACCATTTTTTGGTCTAAATAAATAAAATATGCTTCAATATTGTAGCATCCCTTAGGGGCAGATGCCACAAACTACATAGAAAACATAAACACTACAAAAATGGGGGGGTTTAACCCAGAGCGAGTGCTGAGGAGTTATTAATGTGACCCTCTATCTCATCCAGACGGCAAGAGACTTCAGCCTCAGTAAAGTTCATATTAAACCAAAACGTTTGATAGATTACCTTGGGAATGATGGGATAAATATATAATAAGAGTTAGCATAAGTCAAAGTTAGTCGATATTTATTAGCCATAACTCAATTAGATTTTTAACAGTTCCTCCAAATATATACATTGTTGATGTTGCGAAGTATAAAGAAAATAGAATAAATTCATAACAACTATTAATTGAAGTCAAAGCTAAAGAGTCAGATGGTAAATATTCATCAGATTACTTAATGTTAACTTTAAGATGTCGCCCATTAGAAATGGCGCATAGTAAAAACAACATGACAATTTGGATTCCATCATTAAATATTAATCCTTAAAAAAAAACACCTAGTCAATGGCAACAAGACAATAATATATATGTCCATTAGGAATGGTACATAGCGTATTACAATAATATATGTTAAATTCAAATACCTAATAGTTGTCCATAATAAATGGCTCATAGCGTATGACAGTAAGATATGTTAAATTCAAGTTCTAAATATCTGCCCATCAAAAAAGGCACATAGCGTATCACAATAAGATATACTAATTCAAATACTAACATAGTTCCCGCGAACATCAATTTAAACAATACAGTATATAATCGATACAATCGATTAGTCGTGACTCTAATGGCGCTAAGTCGCCCTGACCTTGCAAAATAAGGTGATCTCAAAAAAAAACTATGTTCTTAACTGCCAGATAGATTTTTTTTGGTTATTTGAAATTTTAGCCAAAATTGAATTTAGAAAAGATTTACATTATATATAAAAAAAAGGTTTAATTTGCCGAAAATGGATTTAGATCTTACATTTTATGAAGTAGAATGCCGGAGCTTATCCTATCCCTGATATGACTCAGGCCCAATTGTAAAGTTCGTAGCCACAGGCACCAGAATATATACCCTAAAGCACAGAAGAGGGGAAGATGGGAAAAAAAGGGAGGGAATAACATACTAGAATAAAAAAGGAACACAAGAAGCGCAAGTTGATTCGCTTCGAGAGAGGCCGTGGGCGTTCCGGAATCTTCTCGGAGGGGGTGTCAGACCTCTGTGCTGAGGTCCGGGGTACAATCCTCGGTCTCGGCACAGATTTATCTGATTGCCAAACCCTTCCTTCACTTCTGACAAGACATCTTGTGAATGTGGGGAATGCCAGGCCTCCACCGTGGTTCGGATTCCACGTTAAACTGTAGGTCCTCCATTTCATCTCACAATCACCCTAATATTACACATTAGCGTAAGTGCGTATAATCTGAACGGGTAGTAAGACGCGGTGCTAATAATAATAGTTATTACTAGGCACATTCAAGAAGAACCCACACAGTTCAAAACAAATTTTACTTTCATAATTCTAAATAAGAATTCATTTATCAAATATTTAATTTAATTAAAATCACTAAAAATAAAACAAATCAGAAATTACTAATAGATAATAAAATCAACTGTATGTGTATCATGTTATATAACCCAATGTTAATTCAGTAACGCGTTCATAATTTAAATTTGGAGTATAGGGGACACTAAATAAAATATTGGTTATAAGGTGAGCCTCTGGAGGCTAGGAAGGCTTTTCCAGAAACACTTTAGCATTGAATGCCTTCATGAGCTGTGTGTGGTCATACCTGTCGTAGTTGGATATGATAGGATCATTACAAAGTTAGTTGAAACTTGAAGGACTTTTATATGGTGATCTGGAGTGGAACCGTAAATAAGCGTTTTTACATTTTGGTATTGTAGCTATGGTATAAAAAAGGAACACTATATCAGTGAAACTGTAAAAGATCATGGGAAATAGAATTTAGAAATATAAATTAATATAACGATTACAATAACCCAGCATGCACTGATATATTATGTTCCCCTCACTTAGGGTCACGTCCAGTAAAGCAGTAATAATCTCATTTAATCAGGTGCCAGTGACGGAATCTTTGAATATCAATGAGATCCATGTACACTAGGGATGGCTTTTCCATAACCATCTTCCTCTTCTCCCAGAAAGAGCGAATACATTTCCGAAAGGCCTTAGGTTTCGCTTCATTACCTCATTAAATTAATCTGTAAATATCTCGTAAGTTTAACGAAAAAAAAACCTATTTTTTTGTTTAATAAAGATATCAAGCCATTAAATAAATGAATACACATATATACAGAACATTTTGATACTAATAAAGATCAGACAACTGAAAATAATAAATTAATAACATTTTCGAAAATTATTGATCAGTTTTGGTATGAGATTATTTGTAAATATGATAAATACTATTAAACTAGTCCGGTTAGGTGATCTTGTGTGGGAGTATTTAACAAATACAGTATTTATTCTATGTTTACTAAACAATAAGAAAATAACTAAAACCTTCTTTCCTATATTCATCACGAACTGGAAAATTAAACATTGATAATTTGTTTCCAGTGTTAGAACGTGTCTTCCCTTACTAGTCATTTGGTTCTTCACACTAGAATCCATCATCTACCAGACACAGTACCTACTGAATAGATGGTAGTATTTCTTTTTCTCTCTAGTAATTATTGGCAATGTTGCTGTTTGGTGTGGCGGGTCATTGATCCTGGTCAGGGGGAAGGGGGGAGGACAGGAGGGCACTACTGAGTGACATTGTAAGCACTTCTTCCTTGCCCTTGCAACTCTCCTTTTGGGGCAGGTTTATTATCTTTTACAATGATGATGGGTCATTTACAACGTTGCCAGTTCCTATAAGAAAACCCACACACTACATCGGAAACTAAGTCTTACAATGAATGGTTTTGTGGCGCGAAAATGCGAGTCTAAAATTGAAAGTACGTTTGTTAGCGCTCCTCCGCGGTGACTCGACAGAACTACAGTTTTCATTGTTCTAAAATGGAC
This sequence comes from Timema cristinae, assembly GCA_039000515.1. Classification (NCBI taxonomy): domain Eukaryota; kingdom Metazoa; phylum Arthropoda; class Insecta; order Phasmatodea; family Timematidae; genus Timema; species Timema cristinae. The sequence continues at coordinate 102,571,185 of JBCFYV010009882.1, read as the reverse complement.
TGAGTTTTGCCCTATCCTTGGTTCCCTCTAGTGATATTCATTTCTCTATGGTTTTAACACTAGTGACAAGGGGTCCAAGAGGCAAGGGATAGGTCATATATAAGCCGCTTGTGCGTATGAATATACACAGTGCCGTTAGAATAAATCTAGTAAAACAATTTATTAACAGTGCCAGTAGCAGTAGAAATAATTCACAGTGCTACTAACTAAAATTTGTAGTTCATCTAAGCTGTATCATATAAACTTATATCTTCAGTGCCGAAGATAAAATAACTTTAAAAAATCATGTGCAACATTAAAGGTCTTATTTATTAAATTAACATATCTGATAATTCCGTATTATAATAATTAGCGCACGATCACGGGGATATAAATACCAATTATCTCATCATAAAGCCGTAATTCTACAAATTATAGCTATGTATTGATTTTATTTTACTCACACAAAAAATGTAGGTACACTCAACTTCCGAGAAACTATAGCAGTCTTATAATCTATGTGAAATCATTACTAATCATCTCTTTATTAGATTTGTTTTTTTTTCACACACGCCACGTATAGTCTGATCTGCTGATGATGTGGAGGTCAGGAATCGATTACTGACTGGAATATACTAAGGATGTTTTTATTCCTAATTGGTTTCAAAAACTCCATCCACGTAAATGTGGATACATTTGCTCCCAGTTCTACATTTCTCATCGTTAATCATCATCACCATCATCGACTGTTTCCAGCCTGTGGCCAGGTCTGTAGTCAAATGACATACTTCGTTCAGCTTAAGTTCAAATCTCGTTAAAATTGGTCAACACATTCGACAGTATTCGCGGAACACAGACGAAATTTCAAATGGTACAGTCAAAACAGGACCTCGCTCCATTCGGTCAATTATCTCTGTCTCCATCTAAATAATCCATAATGACACTGATTTTCATGCTGTTTTTACTCAAAATAGATCATAACTAACATATATTATTTTTATAGAAAATACTCTTGTAAAATTAAATTGTTAGTGATAGCTATAAGTACCGAATAAAATACAAAATACACTTCTTGAATAACAAAGATCGTTAAAACGAGTGTAATAGAGACTACCCGTTTGTTAGATTGTGGTAATTAGTGTTTAATTGCTACTTAAAACTTACGTAACATTGAACTTATCGCCCACCAAGCAGGCGATTCTATCTTGCAATGAGCACAACACTAAAAACTCAAAACTCCCGTGGCTTATAGCGGTTAAATGGATCAGTAATATACAGGAAAGGGATTGTGTCTTCTACCCGCTCTAGATAATACTTACAACAATGGTTGCTAATAGACTTAGGCTTCTATAGTTTGCTGGTTTGGAATGTCGTACCATTGTCAAATGTTGAGATAATTACAGACTCGTCTCTGTATTAAACCAAAGCTCCTACCTTTTAGACACAGTTCCTTTTGTAATAGTAATGAAACAATTAATTTTTTCTGATATAACTTCAACCCTTTTAAATCTATGTCAATATTCTCACGGGTATGATCAAAAATATTTTTTGTAAGGAAACATTTAATAAGGGGCTATGTTATGTCACAAAATATTAATTTAATAGCTGTTTGGTGACCTGGTGGTCTAAGGGTAAGGTGTCGGACTTCTGTGCTGGGGGTCCGGGGTTCAATCCTTTGTCCCGGCACAGATTTATTTGATTGCCAAACCCTTCCTTCACCTCTGACAAGACGTGTATTAATCACAACTCACAACTTGTCAATGTGTGGAATGCCAGACCTCCAACGTGGTTCGGATCCCACGTTAAACTGTAGGTCCTCCATTTCATCTCACAATCACCCTACCATTACACATTAGTGTAAGTGCGTATAACCCGAACGGTTAGTAAGACGTGGTGCTAATAATAATAATAATAATAATAGCTCTCTCTCTAATACATTCCATGAATATTTTTATATCTACTTTCGACGGACAAACCCAATAGGAAGAGACCATTGGTAAGAGCTGAACGCAGATGGGAGGCTAACATTAGAATGTCGCTGTAGTTTCGTTACGTGAGATAACATAATATATATTTTTACGGACAATATTGCATTTGCTGGTCATTTAGGTTGCATCTACTATCGGCTTCTTTATTTTTCCAGAACCAACTCTGTTCAAACAAGGTATGGTAATAAAGGCTAGACTTCATATTTGCTCAGTTATGATTACTTTGTTTTATTATGATTAAGAGATTAATTTGCCTTTATTTTTCCTGTATGGTTAATAAACTTTGAAATTACCCACAAATGGCGCGTTTATGGGAGAGACTCCCCTCATAGGCTATTGTACACTCCGTTCCCGCTGAAAATGGTAGACTTATCTAGAGCAATTATAATATGGCATTATTTTAGAAGACTTTTTCTTATCACCACGTTTTTTTAACTTTTTCTTACCACTGCATCTTACTACCCGTTCAGATTATACGCCTATGTACTAACCAAACTAATGTGTTAGAGATTATGGAGGTTTAATTTAGATAAAGTGCACCCACATTCACGTTGAGGGAGATTGGAAAACTATTTAGGAAAACCACCCTCAGTGTACCCGACCAGGATTCGAACCCCGATCTCCCTGTAATCAGCAGGTTAGTCTAACACGAGAGTGACGCCTTAGACCGTTTGGCCACTGAATTAGGTTTTTATAATACTAAAAATAAAAATAATACGAGAGATGACAAAATATTTAAAGAGGAGAAAGTTATAATTTATAAATTATAATGATTAAGTTAATCATTTGTATACATCCCAAAACATATTACGGATAATCCAGGCGCACAGGATGAAGGGGGGGGGGCATATGGCGCATGTGGGTGATTACAGGCGTGTACACAACATTTTAGTTGGGAAACCTGAAGATATATATATATACTATAATGGTTGGCCGATACCTCTATAGAAGGATAATGTGAATATGTATTCGAAGGAGGTAGTGTGTCAGGATAGGAATTGGTTGGCGAGTTTACGTTCTGGTGGCCTTGAACTTTCAAGTTATTCAAGACCACAGAGTTAGTGTGTATATATATATATATATATATATATATATATATATATAATGAGAACAGCAATATTGGGATAAATTTAATTGATTTTATTATTTAAAATATTTCTTTTAATTCTGATAGACTTTTAAAAGTATTGTAAAACGATATCACTTTTCTCAATTCTACTAACAATTAAGTAGAACCAAAAAACTGCACCAACACTTCTCTTAAGAGCCCGTCCCACCCCACTAATAACACCTAACCTTGTTATGTGAATCAGCTCGAACCAGACGTATCTTGGTGCAGTTATCTGTATTATACTTTCGAAAACCGGGGAATTAAGACCAGTGAAACCTTTTTTATATTTTAAAATTTAATTTAAAAAAAATAGTCATTATAAAATGGCAAAAATATTTATCTGATCCTAATTTAGCTGTTTTCAAATGAGTAGTGAATAAAACAGCACATTGATACGTTTTATTGTTCGTGAGTATTATTGTTAATTAGCTGTGAGACGGGCTCTTTAAGGTGTGGTTGTAGGTAACGCGAGAAAAGGTCAGTGATTTTGCAGTTTTTATAACAAAACATTTTGTTGGTCAAAATAAATCATATTTCTCTAGTACAATCAACGGTTACCTGGTGGTCTAGGGGTAAGGTGACAGACTTCTTTGCTGGGGGTCCGGGGTTCAATCCTCGGGCCCGGCAAAGATTTATCTGATTACCAAACCCTTCCTTCACCTCTGACAAGACATCTTGTGAATGTGGGGAGTGCCAGGCCTCCACCATGGTTCGGATCCCACGTTAAACTGTAGGTCCTTCATTTCATCTCACAATCACCCTACCATTACACATTAGCGTAAGTGCGTACAACCTGAACGGGTAGTAAGACGCTGTGCTAATAATAATAATAATAATAATCTAGTATAATTCTAAAGTTTAATTTTCTTCCCACGGTGATATCAACAGTTGTTGAATACCTGCCAGGGTGTCCTGGAATTTAATGACAACTTTTTATATTAATTTAAAAATTTAGTCATCCAATGCTGCTATGTTCATGACAAATATTCAACAACTGTTGATATCATCGTGGGAAAAAAAATTAAACTTTGTGTTTGTACTGGAGAAATATGTGATTTATTTGGAGCAATAAAAGGTTTTGTCTTAATAAATGCAAAAACATCAACTTATTCTCTACATTCCTACTTAAGTTAAAACGAATTCTAGAGCTTGTGGTTATTAAAGTGTTGAAGCAGAATAATATTGTTTGAAAAGTCTTATTTAACTCTTCCTGCGTGTATTCGACGGAGTGCTAGTTTGTCTAAGATATATATATTTATATATATTTGGTCTGATGTCCTTTGGGCATGACAAAATGAACCTTGGCCCAGATGAAGACAAGACTAAGGTGTGACAACATGACATAGTAATCCTCTTAGCACGAGATCAAAGATGGAGGTCTATTACTTTTACTTTTACTTGCTTTACCTCTGTGATTTGTTCCGATGGAACACGAGGAGTTGGTGTCCTTAAGTTAGTTGGGGGGAAAATAAACTTTGTTTTTGTTTTTTCTACAAAAGAGTTGATGGCTACTAAAACTAGTCAACTTTTCTATCAAATTGATTACAGTGTTCAGTTTATGTAATAAAAAAAAATCGCTGAACAACTTACATTTATCACCAACTTAATAAATAGATCTTTGTTTGTGTTAAAACAATCTCTTTGTTAACCGTCCTTGTAGAATAGTGGTCACGGCTCCTGACTGCTGACTTAGAGGTCCCGGGTTCGATTCCTGGCATGGCTGAAAAATGTATCATTGGTGAAATGTGGGTTTATCCTTTCACAGTGATGAATTAACGACCGGGGGGCTGGATGTTGTGTCTTTTCTAGAAGCTAGTTTTATAAGTCGTGTTTTGATATAATCATTTGGTTCAGAAAGTACTGAATGTATTAAATACTTCAAATAAAAAGTTGTCAGGTTATCTTGTAATAAATAACAAATAAACGAATAATAATGACTAAGTAAGAGACGACCCGCTTGGGTGGCCGCATGGTCTAAGGCGCTACTCTCGCAACAAAATAGACTAACGATGACGGGGAGATCAAGGTTCGAATCTCGGTCGGGTGTACTGAGGGTGGTTTTAACACAAGGTTTTCCACTCCCCCTCCCCGCAAGTTTAGGTACACTCCCTCTAAGTATGTCCATCCAGATCCCTAACATTATTATTATTATTAGCACCGCGTCTTACTACCCATTCGGGTTATACGCACTTACGCTAATGTGTAATGGTAGGGTGATTGTGAGATGAAATGGAGGACCTACAGTTTAACGTGGGATCCGAACCACGGTGGAGATCTGACATTCCCCACATTCACAAGTTGTGATTAATACACATCTTGTCAGAGGTGAAGGAAGGGTTTGGCAATCAGATAAATCTGTGCCGGGACCGAGGATTGAACCCCGGACCCCAGCACAGAAGTCCGACACCTTACCCCTAGACCACCAGGTCACCTTAAGCTTTAACACGTTAGAGTAATTAGTACATAAGCTTTTAGACCGAACGGGTAGTAAGACAAGGTGTTAAAAAAAGCCCACTATAAACGTGTTTTAGTGAATTGTAGTTTTTAAGGTTGCTCCCACTGTATCTCCTCTTAGGCTGGTGATGTGTGGTTTTAAGGCGAATGAGTTTAATCCATTAGGGCTAGACGGGAATGAAGGTGGATTGGTTTTCTGCCAATAACGCTAACATCTGAAAGGACGTTTAACAACTGAAGATTTCTCTACATTTGTTCCACTCCATCACAGATATTTTTTTTTATTCTTACTTTTTTATAAAAATTTTTAGCACCGCGTCTTACTACCCGCTAGGTTTATACGCTTCAAGTACTAATTACGCTAATGGATTAGGAATTGGGAAGGTTGAATTAGAGGAATTGAACCCGCATTTACGTGGGGGGAGAGTGGAAAACCATTTAGGAAAAACCACCCCCAGTTCACCCGACCGAGATTCGAACCTCGATATCCCCGTCCTCAGCAGTCTATCTCAACACGACTAGCATGTTATCCAACCACGCCAATTAGATGGATAGCTATTTATTGATCGGAGGACGAATATTTCAACACCCAAAGCTGTACCATGTTTCTACGGCAGATAGTATCCCTAAATATCCATATTTACATATATATTAATATATATATCCTATAAATATCTCATATAAGATATACCGTTATACAGGGTGTTCGGAAACTCATAGCCCAAACTGCACATATAGCTTGTTTGAACCAAAAGTAATACAAAATCCCTGTACACTTATATCCATAAAACTATGCTAATACCATTAAATTGTGTCCAAAATTTCGGCCTATAGCGCCGGGAGAGCAAAGCTTCTCAGGCATGCGTTATTACACACCTCGACATCTTGCAGCACGGCAGCAGAACCTACCACGATTAATAGTAAACAACACACCAGTCCATCTAGAAATGTGAACACGCTCTGAGGGTCAACATTAACAGTCCTACGTCACAGAAAGTGTTTGCCATTATTACATGTGCAGTTCCGCGCTACTAACTCTTATGCAACATGCTGTACACGCATGCTTGCACAGCTTTGCTCTCCAGGCGCTATACGCCGAAACTTTAAACACAATTACTGGTATTAGCATGGTTTTATGGATATAAGTGAACAGAGATTTTGTATTACTTATGTGCAGTTTGGGTTATGAGTTTCCGAACAACCTGTATAATATATGTCTTATATATATTAATTAGATAATGGCTTCAAAACAGGTAAACCGAGCTAGAAGACTCATAATCAGATGTATTGCGTGGTCTAGTGGTAACTGTCCCTGACCACATATCCAGAGTTCCTAGCTTCAATCCCCGGCGTTTACAAATTTTTCGGTGAATCAGTGGGTCTGAAACGAGTCAACGCAACCTCGTGAGGACAAATGAGGAGACACTTGGATAAATAAGTAGCAACTCCGGTCTAGATAACTGAGACTAACGGCTGGAGGGTTCATTGTGCTGATCACATTACAACCTCTTACCGCAAATGTTGGCACTATCATCGCTATAAGTGGGAATCGCTCGTTCGGTTTAGCTATATTGATCACCAAAATCCAAACTTTAAGCAATTAAAATGGCCATTTTGAGATCATTTTATCAGTTTAAAAAAATTATAATGTATACTAAAACATATTTAAACATAATTGTATCGTTTTTAATTCATTATTCTTGCGCGAAACAAATCGTAAGAAAATATTTTTGTGAAATTGACTTCTTAACCTTTTAATTTGCAAACTACAGTTGATATTGTTGATTTAAATGCGAATTAACGAAAACAACATTACAATAACAATAAATATTTCTCGAGTTAGGGAATTTAATTTTTTCAATCAAAGAATGTACAGAAAACAGCCATTTTGTGATCATATATATAGAAGGAAACTACCAATGCAAACAAAATTATTTATTTCTATTTATCTCCGAGAAACAAGTATACAGTAATAATGTATAACATGAAACCCTACGTAAATATTAATTTTGAACAAAATTGTATATCCATACTAACAAAATTTCAAATTGTTACAAGTTCAGCTATCTTTAAACCATTCATAATCTTAGAGTTAGACTCAAAATAACGATTTCTCTAATCTAAATATCAGGCCTGAATGAGATACATGTTGCCTCGTGTACAGACACACAGAAATATCAGGTCTGAATGATATACATGTTGCCTCGGGTACAGACACGCAGAAATACCAGGTCTGAATGAGATTCATGTTGCCTCGGGTACAGACACGCATAAATACCAGGTCTGAATGAGATACATGTTGCCTCGTGTACAGACACACAGAAATACCAGGTCTGAATGAGATACATGTTGCCTCGGGTACAGACACGCATAAATACTAGGCCTGAATGAGATACATGTTGCCTCGGGTACAGACACGCAGAAATACCAGGTCTGAATGAGATACATGTTGCCTCGTGTACAGACACACAGAAATATCAGGTCTGAAGGAGATACATGTTGCCTCGTACAGACACACAGAAATATCAGGCCTGAAGGAGATACATGTTGCCTCGGGTACATACACACAGAAATATCAGGTCTGAATGAGATACGTGTTGCCTCGGGTACAGACACACAGAAATACCAGGTCTGAATGAGATACATGTTACCTCGTGTACAGACACGCAGAAATATCAGGTCTGAAGGAGATACATGTTGCCTCGTGTACAGACACACAGAAATATCAGGTCTGAAGGAGATACATGTTGCCTCGTGTACAGACACACAGAAATATCAGGTCTGAAGGAGATACATGTTGCCTCGTGTACAGACACGCAGAAATATCAGGTCTGAATGAGATACATGTTGCCTCGGGTACAGACACGCAGAAATATCAGGTCTGAATGAGATACATGTTGCCTCGTGTACAGACACACAGAAATATCAGGTCTGAATGAGATACATGTTGCCTCGTGTACAGACACGCAGAAATATCAGGTCTGAATGAGATACATGTTGCCTCGTGTACAGACACGCAGAAATATCAGGTCTGAATGATATACATGTTGCCTCGTGTACAGACACGCAGAAATATCAGGTCTGAATGAGATACATGTTGCCTCGTGTACAGACACGCAGAAATATCAGGTCTGAATGAGATACATGTTGCCTCGTGTACAGACACGCAGAAATATCAGGTCTGAATGAGATACATGTTGCCTCGTGTACAGACACACAGAAATATCAGGTCTGAATGAGATACATGTTGCCTCGTGTACAGACACGCAGAAATATCAGGTCTGAATGAGATACATGTTGCCTCGTGTACAGACACGCAGAAATATCAGGTCTGAATGAGATACATGTTGCCTCGTGTACAGACACGCAGAAATATCAGGTCTGAATGAGATACATGTTGCCTCGTGTACAGACACGCAGAAATATCAGGTCTGAATGAGATACATGTTGCCTCGTGTACAGACACGCAGAAATATCAGGTCTGAATGAGATACATGTTGCCTCGTGTACAGACACGCAGAAATATCAATCACATTTTGAGCTCAAGGTCGCATAACACGTCAAGATTCATAATAAGCTAGTTGTCTAGAGTTTCCACGGTTAAAATACATTCTCTAGAAAAGAACGTAAAAAAATTACAATCAAGGAAGAGGAACTACAACAGAATATTAAACTTCAGTAAAAATCTCATTATAATAAAAGATGAGAAAGCCCACTCAAGAAGTTAATAAATTATGGGGTTTCAAACAAGTGCTGCTCATGGAAATTAGTTCGAGCCCTTCATTGGCGCACCCAATATTTATTTCAGGAATGTGCGAATGTAAATTAGAATTTACTAAGTAACTAAAACTACTAAAATAAGGTAATGGGAAATAATGTGTACGTACTTTAGACTCAGGAAATTAAATATTTCTCTTTGATACTTAATTTACTTGCTGACAGTTTTATACTTTAAGCATTTATAGTAAAATGGTTAAAAATTGGTGTCCGTAGGATAATTTATCTGATAAACAAAAGTTTCCGTTTGATCTTATTAAAACATAAGAATTTTAGTTTTGATTATTTATGTATATTTTTGTTTTAAAATTGAATCTAAAAAACTGTCTCTAAGGAGTTTGCTCAAAATATTTATTTGAAGAATGTTAAAATTGAATAATAAAATTCTATGTTTATCTTTCTAATGAAAAGTCATTAAAGATTAGTTTACTCGTATTTGAATTTGTAAAATTGTGTCTCAAACTATAATAGACCTCTTCTTAAGCCAACAAACCGAAGGTTGATTTGATGTGATTTCTATCCATACGGATCTCTTCGTCTGGGTGCACCATCTGGTGGAAATCCCGTGTACTCCTAGAGGAAATCGAGCTCAAAAAGTGCGGGGGTTCCCCGTTACCTTCGTCAGAGGGCGCCGATGTGGGTTTTCCAAATAAAGGGTGGATTGGAGTCCCTTCTTCCAGGATATGTGTTTCAAGAGCCAATATTAGCAACAAAAAATTGTTTATAAAAAATAAAATAATTTGGTTGTAGCTGAACTCATTGAAAAGAAGCATTAGTTATTTGAACCGAACAAAATGAAAAAAAAAGCTGATGAAGAGGGAATGGGAATTTTTTTAATATTTCTTCATTTTTTCCTCTCTGTTAACTCGGATATTGATAATTCAAAGTAATATTTAGTAGCAAATTGAATACAAATTCAAAATTTACAAGTTTATTTTTTCATAAAAAAATAACATAAAAAGTAAATATTGCAAAGTGATGAGGGGGCTAGAGCCCCCCCTTATCACCCATGCCTTTCAAACTGAATTCAATGAGCGAGAGCGAAAAGGGCCTACCAATTTCCCCCCGATTTTCCAATTTTCACATAACCACCAGGGTTCTTTTACAAGCCACAATCCACATGGGATTGCCGGCTTTACTTTCCCTCCGAAGTAAGTTGTGCTACGACTTTTTATCGTTAAAGAAAATAAGTCAACCTTCGCTGGGTTTGAACCCACGAACTTGATGAAATGAGTCTAGCACTTTACCCCAAAACCACTCAGGTCAACTGTATATAGAATTGGATAAAGCAAGTAAGATTGTGTCATACCATTTGTTTTGAGTCAGAGAGAAAATTTAAAGCAAATAATAATTAACGCTCTGACCTTAAGGTGGTTGGAAAGGGACGCGAGGAAAAAAACAGTGTTTTGTGCAATTTTTATGGCAAAAAATATTTTTGGCCAAAATAAATAAAATATTGCTCCAGTACAAACATAGAGTTTAGTTTCCTTTACTTGGTGATATCAACATTTGTTGAATATCTGTCAAGGCTGTCCTGGAATTTAATGACAATTTTTTCTCTTCATTTAAAAATGTTGTTAGATAATGCCACCATTCAGAAACAGTTAATACCAACATGTGTAGAAAATTAAACTCTTTGTTTATACTGGAGAAATATTATATTTATTTTGGTCAAAAAAATATTTTGTCATAAAAACTGCAAAAACACTGGCCTTTTCATAATTCCCCTTCCATCCCACCTTAATGAAATTGTCTACTTAGAGATTTAGAAGCCATTTTTTGAAGAGGGTTGCATCTTAACTTGATAGACCTAAGCAGTCTAAGCAGTATCACACTTAGACACCAATATACTAAATAGAAAGAGAGGAAATAAATGATCAGTTCACCCTGTGAGGTGTCTTGTCTATCTACTGAAAACACTTCCCCTCTTCCTCTGACGAGTTTACATACTCACGATTCTATTTACTCCTTGAAAACATAGACTTGCTTTTTAAAATTACCTTTATCTTGTTTCTTATTCTAGATGGACATTTGCTACCACGGACTTTTTTAATCTACATCCTGGCTGGAAGACTCCTACAGGACATTTTCGTGAATAAACTAAATAGATAAAGTTGTAGAGGATTTATAAAAAAAATACTTTTAAAAAACTACTTCATGATATAAATAATAATTTTGAGATACTTTAGGCCTATTTTTTGAATTATTAAAGAATTTATTGTTATTGTTTCGGTATATCTTTAAAACTTGCTGACTAAACCGTAAATTTATTAACATCGAAATCCTATCTTGACCTGTCGTGACGTCACAGGTAGGCAACGTACCTCGAAGTATTTGTCTATCTATAATAAGAAACAAGAACAAAAGCTATTTTTTTAACATGTCGATGTTTTCTAGCAGCAAATAGTATAGTGAGCGTGTAAACTCGTCAGAGGAAGAGGGGAAGTGTTATCAGTAGATAAACAAGAAACCTCACAGGGTGAACTGATTATTTTCTTCACTCTCTTTCTATTTCCTACATTGGTGTCTAAGTGTGATACTGCTTAAACTGCTTAGGTGCGTCAAGTTATGATGCAACCCGCTTCGCAAAATGGCTCGCCATTTAACCCTATCCTACGACACCTCTATCCAATCCCCAATCCCCCCCTGTCGCTCAGAATAACTCAGCTGAGTAGTTGCTAAGCAGGAAATCACACTGCAGATACTCATGAATACAATGTGTCCACAGCACTCTGGACTTCCGGGTCGTAGAAGTGACGCAAGACTCGACTACTTGAGAGGTTGTAGCCATTGTGGTTGGAGCGCTCGAGCAGGTGCCTCTGGTGGGGGTGGTTTGTGAAGGGTAGGGGAGGAGAGGGTGGAAGGGGCCGCAGGAGGGGGTGCTGGGACGCTGGAGCGTCGAGACGTACGTCGTTCATGGATCGTAGTCGCGCTACTCCACTCGGTCCATCAAGTACGGTGGACGTTTTCGCTGCCGCCCGCCCGATATCCATCCGCCACGCTGATATAAGTTCGAACTTACCAGTGTAATATTACTCGAAATAGAACCTTTATTGCGTCACTTGTTTTTGAGAGTTTCAGGTAATTTAGGGTACTTGAGTGGTATGGAAGGAAAATTGACTTAAGGTCAGTATTCTGGAAGATTTTATATAAAAAAATATCTTTGACCAAACTAAATCAAATATTGCTTCAGTAGATACCTTCAGTTTAATTTTCTGCACATAATAATGTCGACATTTCTAGAATAATGATCATGATAATCGTGGCATTTGTTTGGAAACTTTTTAAATTAGAATTTAAAAAAAAGGCCTTGTCAAATTCCGAGATGCCAATGACAGGGTGTAATGAGGTTTACTGGATAGAACTAACTTAATATAGGGATAGGTTGTGTAGACTATTAACCACGCTGGTAGCACATATATGTAGACTATTAACCGCGCTGGTGGCATATATATGTAGACTATTAACCGCGCTGGTGGCACATATATGTAGACTATTAACCGCGCTGGTGGCATATATATGTAGACTATTAACCGCGCTGGTGGCACATATATGTAGACTATTAACCGCGCTGGTGGCATATATATGTAGACTATTAACCGCGCTGGTGGCATATATATGTAGACTATTAACCGCGCTGGTGGCACATATATGTAGACTATTAACCGCGCTGGTGGCATATATATGTAGACTATTAACCGCGCTGGTGGCATATATATGTAGACTATTCGCCACTCTTGTGACACAAAGCTTTGAATAAAAGTTAAGTGATTTCGTTTTATTTCAAAACGTAATTTAAAATAAATGTTTAACGTTTTAAATGATACTTATACATTCATTGTAATTTCTCTAATACATTAAATATACTTTTTTTTATTTAGCACCGCGTCTTACTATCCGTTCGGGTTATACGCTTAAGTACTAATTACGTTAATGGATTAGGAATTGAGAAGGTTGAATTAAAGGAATGAACCCGCATTTGCGTGGAGGGAGAGTGGAAAACCATCTAGGAAAAACCACCCCCAGTTCACCCGACCGAGATTCGAACCTCGATCTCCCCGTCCTCAGCAGTCGAGCTCAACACGACAAGCGCGTTAGCCAGCTACGCCACCGAGGCGGGTCATTAAATATAAACTTGAATCATTTTTCTGACTAACTGTATATTCGCAGAGCTAAGGAAACGTCAACCCAATGGGATTTCATGGGGATTCTGTCAAATTCAGAGCTGAGGACTTATTTTAGATTATTAGCGCATTAATTTGACATTTATTGGGAATTACTTCACGCCTTTGAAAAACATTTTTCTGCAACTTAGAATAAAATAAGAGTGTAAAGCTATTTTTATGATTTTTTATCCCCACACGATTACCTACCCCAATATAATCTTCCCCATTTTTGAACGTTTTTATTATTGAAACCCAATTGACATGATTCACTCCTGAGTTTATTAAGAGAATTATATATTTTAAAGATTCAAAATAAGATTCATAACAAACTTTTATTGCAATTTTAGTAGTTTACATAACTTTCTTTACATTACTACATTAATATGTTGCTGATTGTAGTTTATAAGGTTTTTAAATTGTCTATATAATTAACTATCTTTGTTAAAATAAACCAGTTGTAATATGATCTCAGTTAAAAATATAATTTGAAATTTATAGCCGAACAAACGTTTAACAATGTGTATTTAAACTATTAAAATGATTATTATTTAGCCATTTATTTCCTCGTTTTGAGAATAACGAGTAAAAATATTGACTAGCTTTAAACCAAAATGGTTTAGTAGGACTTATTCACTATAATAGCGAGTAACCAATAGTAGAACAATTTCAAATGGCTGGTTATAATTCTTTGTACCGATTAAGTGAATTAATTCGGTAATTTTTATAACTGTAAACTATAACTGTCGTGGTTATCAGATTTATATAATTTAAAGAAACAAAGTTAAGAAGTTGTAGATTAAAGAAATGTACTTATCTATATTAGTATAGAAAAAAGGCTTAAGAACATATTATGGTTAATAAACTCAACTTATCTGCTAATGCTCAGATTCTGCCCTGCCTGGTTAGATCAAAGCACGCTACTTGTTACGTAACCATTTTTTGTTACGTGTATAAGTAATGGTCTATGGATTTAAATGTGTATATACCCTGAAAAGTAACAAGATTATAGTAGATAAGGTTTTGTATTAATTTTAAAAGCGTGGCTTTTTGTGTAAATTTTTAATGCCAAGCATTATAAATAACCAACTAACAAAAATTTGAGAACCTGTGGTAAAACAATTTCGGCCATTGGAGTGTAATTCTTTAATAATAATATCCTTATAGAATAATATATGTGCAAAAGTTGTGTTAGGTTGAAAGCATTATTGCCAATAATGCGTAAAAACCGAACATATTGGAAAAAAAAATCTCTTATACATATTGAACATATTTTTTGGTACAAATTTAAATAATTAATTCATGTTAAAAAATCACTGAAGTCAACTTGCTTGTCCTAGTTACAAGGTTCATAATGAAAACTCAGCTTAAGTTCAGAATCTTTGTGATTTCTTTCTTTCTTAAATTAATTTTATTATTGTTATACAATATATTCGATATACATAAACTGAAAACATAATGTAAATAATAACTTGCAGCAACCCCTAGGGGTTCTCGAAAACAACATTCTCGTCTATTATAAATAAAAGTTTTTTCCTTTTAGTCTATCCTAAATTAGGATACGTAATCACATTAAGTGGGGGATTTCTTTCTTTCATAAGTATTTTTTAAAATTATTTCACACATTACTGGACAAACACAGGAAAATTAAATTACACCAACCCTTTATGGGTTCTCGAAAAATACATTCATTACCTTTGGTAAAAAATAAAAAATTATTTTTGTTTGTTTTGTTTGTTATAAACTATCAATCCGCACGGCGGTTCTCGTGATCTACTGTGATATAAGACTTATATAAGCCCCCCCCCCCCCTCAATCCCCACCACCCCGAATGGTGCCCGATTTCAAATGTATACGAGTCTGTCCACAAGTTGTGGGCAGTACAAGCATTTCTGACTCCACGTGTAATTTTTATTTACACCATTATTTAGTTTTTTCAACGCCAGATGGGCAGACACTGCCCACTGCGAAAGATTATTTTATTTTCGTGCCAGGGTTATGTATAGAATTGTCACCGTAGCCCTGGTGTTCTACTAATATCTTCCCCAACCGACCCCGGCGACCAGATCGACCGGGGTCTTCTCATTTATTATTATTATTATTATCATCATCACCGCGTCTTACTACCCGTTCGGGTTATACGCACTTACGCTAATGTGTAATGGTAGGGTGATTGTGAGATGAAATGGAGGACCTACAGTTTAACGTGGAATCCGAACCACGGTGGAGGCCTGGAATTCCCCACATTCCTCATTTCTTTTTTTTCCGTTTGTTTTGTCTACGTCTGGTTCCTTATGTTTCTTCTCTATAGTCATTCAGTTGTACAATTGTATATTATTTAAGGTCCTCGTCTACCCTATACAGGTGACAGGACGTTTTTTAAAATTATTTTCCCGTCCATAACTCTCTGGTTAAATCATTATCAGCCCGTCAGGGCGCCACGTGTTTTCTTATTTTTTTGTAATTATAATGTCCAGTAGCGATCAGTGATCAGCGATCAGCGATCGAAAGCCCCTTTGGGGCTGGTGTTCGTTATTTGTATTCTATATGTTCAATGTTTATCATGTAAATGTCTGTTCATTGTTACAACATAATAAATACAAACAAACAAACAAATGGATACGTTATCTCTGAAACGTATTTCTAAATCAGATTGAAAATATTTTCTTCAAAAATTAGTTTTAAATATATAAAATGTATATTTCTTGCATATTTTGATATGTAAAAGCCCCTTAATTTTTTTTTTGCTCTAAAAATATGTTTTCCAGTCTTAAATATATTCAGAGAAATACTTCCCTCAAATATATGTGATGTGGTTATGTTAGTTAATGGGGTTGAGTTGTGTTGTAAGGTAGTTAATAGAAGCGACTGAAGTTTTGGGTATCCATAGACTTAAATGAAGATAGAGTTCATTTAAATTTAATATTATAATATTTTTAGTGAAAATTAAAAAAAAAGTTATATTGATAGACGATCTTAACTGTAAATTTTTCCATATTATTTCCCAAGAAATCCGGGTAAATATTTGTTCCAGCCAGAGTTTCGGGAACAACCAAAGGTCTAGCTATTTGTGGATTTGCAGCCTCATTAGAGGGGAGTGAGATGAGAAAATACAGAGTGTTTAATCACATGTCTGAAATACACTACCAGTAAACACAGTGATTAATGCTTCGGCCAAGCCGGGAATCGAACCCGGGACCTCTAACTTAGTAAACAGACACGCTACTGGCTGAACTAAGCTGTCGGACAACCTCCCTGTCGTCAGAAATCCGGTCTGCCCCAATATTTACACTCTGAATCACGTGACTACAAGTTCTGGTGGAGACCATTTGTAAAAATATCTAAACAATACATATTTTTTTATTTTTTTATACATTTTTTTAAGCGCTTCGTCTTACTACCTGTTTAGGTTATAGGCATGCAGTTCTACTAATTATTCTAATGAGTTGAGGATGAGGAACGTTGAATTTTAAGGAAGTGTACCCGCATTTTCACGGAGTAAGAGTTAAAACTGTTAAAGAAAAATCCCCCTCAGTACACCATATCGGGTTCGAAGCCCAATCTCCTCGTCATTGAGAGTCTAGTCTATCTTAAGAGTGACGCCTTAGACCATTCGAGCAATTTGCA
Organism: Timema cristinae; assembly: GCA_039000515.1. Lineage (NCBI taxonomy): Eukaryota > Metazoa > Arthropoda > Insecta > Phasmatodea > Timematidae > Timema > Timema cristinae. The sequence continues at coordinate 102,554,086 of JBCFYV010009882.1, read as the reverse complement.
GTTAACCTCTAAGCCTTTACCTCCTCCAACCCGAGCTGTTCTTCTCCAAACAAAGAAGGCAATTTGGTCATCAAACTTTAAGAGCGCTGCTATCTTTATTACAAGCTGGAGAGTTCAATATTGGTCACTTAAAGGTTTGCGTCCAGACTAAAGGTGGGGACAATATAAGGCAAAAAGAAAGACAGAAATATGGACAGAAAACTCCTTTTCTTCAAATGGTTTTTAATGATCTATCAATATTTTTTATAGAGATCCGATAAAGATAAAATAAAGTTTTTTGTTTCAAACCAATGATACTTCCCATCATCTTAAACACAGCGCTACTTAGCTGCTCTCTCTCTGGCATTAGGGACAAGAAAGTTGATTGCTGCACTTACAAAAGTACGCCACCTATCCCTATCTTGGGATAGTTCTATCCAGTCCACCTCATTACACTATCTCTATCTTGAGCTAGTTCTAGCCAGTCCACCTCATTACACTCTCTCTATATTGAGCCAGTTCTATCCAGTCCACCTCATTACACTCTCTATATATTGAGCTAGTTCTATCCAGTCCACCTCATTACACCCTATCCCTATCTTGAGATAGTTCTAGCCAGTCGACCTCATTACACTATATCTATCTTGAGCTAGTTCTATCCAGTCCACCTCATTACACCCTATCTCTATCTTGAGCTAGTTCTATCCAGTCCACCTCATTACAACCTATTTCTTTCAGGTCCATTCTAATGTTATCTTCCCATCTGCATATAGGTCTTCCCACTGATCTCTTCCAATCGGGTTTGTTAGTCATTATTTTGAACGCGGTTATAGTTTCTCTCATTCGCACTGCATGTCCTGCCCACCGTAACCTGTGGCCGCATGGTCCAAGGCGTCTCTCTCGCAGTAGAATATACCACCGATGACGAGGAGATTGAGGTTCTAACCTCGGTTGGGTGAATTGGGGTGGTTTTTCCACTCCCCTCCTCGTAAATGTGGGTACTTTTTCTCTAATCCTTAAATCTATTAGCGTAATTAGTAGACAAGCTTATAATCCGAACGTATAGAAGGACGTGGTGCTAAAAACTAAAACAAATCTTATAGGGGTGAAATACTATTTACAACCTAGCAAAAACCTTTTTATTAATAATTTTATTTAAGATACCACTGTAATTAATGGTAATTAAAGGTAATTAAAGGTAGATTCGGCATGAAATAATAATTCCCAACGAGTGACAGATTAGCTCAATGGTTATCTTGTCTGCCTATTGAGATAAGGATCTTAGGTTCGATTCCAGGCTTTGAAAAAAAAAACATTGAGGAAATGTGGGTATCCCATTCCACAGTGTTAAATTAACGGACATAACAGCTGTGGCCAGGATGTTGTGTGTTTTCTAGATTTAGGTTAGTTTATAATTATAATTAATGTGCTGTTATAACCAGCTGATTCAGAAAATGCACGTTAAATAAACTCATTTCAAATAAAAATGATAATTAAGAATATTTGGGCTAGGGTTTGGAGAACAAGATAAATCCAACGTGTAAATAAATTTTGCAAAACGATTGGCAATGCTTTAAAAAAATAACATATTGTGGGATTTATCAGAAATACCGCAATACTGATGTGGTAGGTAGTAATTTTGTCGGTGGACTATGGACTATAAAGACAAATTGCCTTCAGGGGTGCTTTACACCTAAAATATCGTGAAGCATAAACACTTTCTTATAAGCAGTACATAAGCCTGGAGCTACAAAATAGCGCTTATGATTTGGTTAGGTTAAGATAAACAAATAAAAAACGCCAAATGACAACCATTTGCAATACAAATGTCATTATGTGAAACCTAAAACCCTTCTTCTATATTCATCTGAAAGGACAAACCATATTTTGTCCTGAATTATTATTATTATTATTATTACTAGCACTGCGTCTTACTATCCGTTCGGGTTATACGCACTTACGCTAATGTGTAATGGTAGGGTGATTGTGAGATGAAATGGAGGACCTACAGTTTAACGTGGGATACGAACCACGGTGGAGGTCTGGCATTCCCCACATTCACAAGATATCTTGTCAGAGGTGAAGGAAGGGTTTGGCAATCAGATAAATCTGTGCCGGGACCGAGTATTGAACCCCGGACCCCAGCACAGTAGTCTGACACCTTACCCCTAAACCAACAGGTCAGCCTTTTGTCCTGAAATTGTCATATTTGAGCACGTGATATAAATGTAAATAAAATATAATCTGGTCTTACCAGTGACTGAGATGTCAGGGCTATAATCCCAGTTGAGTGTACTCTGTTGTTTTTTTCCCCCTAAATAGTTTTTTCCAGTCTTAGTCCATGAAAATTCGGCTAAACTTCATATAAGTTGTACCATTTTCTAATCCGAGTTAACGGAACAAAGACTGCCGCTGATAAATACAAACTCGGATAATACGGAATACTATAAAATAAACTACATTAAATTTGAGCGTGTAAAACCCTCACAACTTTCAAAATAAATCCCGACCAATCACTAAGCTCTGATACCGTAGCGCCCAGTGCCAGACAAATGACTCTACCAAGTCAAAATGTGGGCAATAATATTGACAGCGCCACAGTCCAGTGGAATGATAAATCACCCGATGATTCCCTCCACTCCTCATACTAGACGACTGGACTAGTTTAATGAGGATCATTTCATAGACGAGTCTTACCAAACATAAACATGTTACCACATCGGATTATACGGAACCTTGGATAATACGTAACCTCGGATAATACGGAACCTCTGATTATACGGAACCTTGAATATTATGGAACGTTGGATAATACGGAACCGTTAATAGAAAAAACTTTGATAATATGGAACCTCAGGCTATACGGAACCTTGGATAATACGGAACCAGGGATAATACGTAGCCTCGGATATTATAGAAACTTGGATAATACGGAACCTTGGATATTATGGAACCTTGGATAATACGAAACCGTTAATAGAAAAACTTGGATAATATGGAACCTCAGGCTATACGGAACCTTGGATAATACGGAACCTGGGATAATACGGAACCTCAGATATTATAGACACTAGGATATTATAGAAACTCGGATAATACGGAACCTTGGATAATATGAAAACTCGTATTATACGGAACCTCGGATAGTACGGATTGGGTCGTGGATAATTGGGACTCAATTGTGTACATGTATATATATATATATATATATATAAGATTTTATCGGTAAAAAAGGCCAAATGTAGACTTCTACCAAAATTGTGGGGTAGTTTCGTGAAATGCATACAACCCGGACGGTTAGGGAGAGAAAGAGCAAAAATTAATTGTTTTTAAACTTGCATCAGCGGTCACGTGGACTAGGGTGTCAACCTCATTTGGTGTTTGTGATGGGGAGGTCAGAGTGTGTACCCCACCTGAGTGTATTCAAGGGGATTTTATTAATTATTTTACACTTTCCTTCTAGGCGAATGTGTGAGAAAATTTCTCTAAAATATACCTTATCTCTACCCAACTAGTGTAAATATATGGATAGTCCGGATGGGTAGTAAGACAAACTAAACTTGTTTTGAACGTGTTGAATTGAATGATGAGAAACACGTTTTTTGTTTTCATTTTACCGTTTTCATGCTCAACGAAACTTGAACATTTTAATCAAATATTGTAACACAAGCCTTCTAGATCAAATGATCTTGAGTTTCAGACAAAGGCTTTTAATAAGTGAAATGTGTTTGATCTTGGAACAGAAGCAAAGTGTGTGAGAACACGATTAGTGGTTCGGTCGAACCCACCTGATAGGACCACCGCTTTCTAGTCACGCCATTACTTGAACAAACGTATTTCTATTTTTATAGTCTGGTTATTAAATGTCAACTACAAGATTTATAGGCGACTTGGTGGTCAAACTGTCTGAGCCATTTGTTATGAGGGGTGTGAAAGGTTTTTTTTAAATGTGAACATTTTGTAATTATTTCAAAATATAAAATCATAAGAAAATGTGGAAAATACGAAAAAATAAATGGTATGGTGCACCACACAGACTTTACCTTTCTTTTATCTTAAAATGGAGAATTGTACTAAAAACTCATAAGATTTGTGAAACAAAATATTATACATTGTTGCAGAAACATTCTGCCAAAAAGAATACATTATATATAGGCCTAATCGTGTAAACTGTTACAGAATCAATAAGTAAAGAGGAAAATGTCTATTTACCAAAAAGAATAACTAGTTAATTTTAATTTCAAAGTGCTCCGTAAATAAATTTGCTTTTAGCTAAGAAACTATTGCTTTCAGATAAATATATTTCAAATAAAAGATTTTTAGTTTTGATAGCTTTAATTGTCAGTTTCTTATTTCATATTGTTTCAGAAATATGATCAAATGTGAAAATTATTACATATATAAACTGCCCTCAATCATTTTATGGGAAAATTAGGACAATCATTCTATTTGTAATCTTAAACAGCGCTTAAAATACAAAGTTAGACCAAAATAGTTAAAGCGGGTTTTTATAAAATCGATTCTATCTCGTTTTGCCTTTCATTAAACTACCCTCAATTTTAAGGTAGGATGTCTAATTCCAAACACCCCTCGGGCGACCTTTATAAAAACACCAGCTCGATCAGTAAAACGGTTTCGGTTCTAGTTCAAAATACATACAGAAAAACGGCACCACAAAAATAACTTTTTATGATTCAGGGGGTCATTTAAGCATTCAAGCGCATTTAAGGTCAGGCTTTGTTTGTTAAGTGTATTTTTTGTGTCGTAAGAATGGTTGAGGTTAAACTGAACTAAATCAATGTATATCTGTATTGTTGTAAAAAGTTTGTATCTGGGGATTATTTTACATAGTAAATACATTTAAAAGTTGTTACGCTCGTCATATCTCGACCGAGCTCCACCACTAGTGAGAAAAGTTCCTATGATCACTCATAGATGCCAGGCCTGAGAAAATCTTTGAAAACATTATATAAAGAAGAATTTGTTTCTTAATTCATAACATTTGAAAGTATACCACAAAATAAAAGTTGAATCTCTCTTTGTGATATGAAATACAAAATAATAAATCTTTAAAATATGTCTATATTAAGTGTAAATCGTGAATACTCTTGTATGCTTTAATCCAAAACAATAACGGACTACGCTGGAATATTGGTTGGGTAAACTGATTAATATATCAATGTAATCATTATTTATGCAGATCCGTTACCGTCCTATCATGCCAGGATATTTTCCGTTTGACATACAACCGTGCGCTCGCACTCACCGCCACCCCGCACTTTGACCAAAGGTTCCTAGTGATCCTCAAGTCCCTGACAATACTCTGACGAGATAATGAGAGATTTTTCCTCGATTCTAACTGTGAAAATACCACCTAACAAGTTGAATCTCCTTGTGGCATGCCGATAGCAAAATTCAAATCTGACCGAAAGTGTATCAGGCTTTATTAATAAACTGATGAACGCTAAATGGTTTCTCTGAATTTAAATCATGTAACGTTACCGGATACCCGACTCCTCCAGGAAATTGACCCGCTTGACGGGAGTCCAACGTGGCTGTACTGACGCGACGACTTCTGGACAGGAGCGGACACAGTCTTTCAAAGTTCCCGGTTATACATTTACCGGCTGGACCGACGTGGTCCACCGGAGGGAGGTTGTGTCGTGCGCCCGGATGGGGTCGCTCTACACCGCCGGAGGTGTCCGGGCTTTGTCCTGGAGGCGGTCACCCTGCGGTTGTAATGGGTCGTGTTCCCGATCCTCTCCAGCGTGGCCGTATTAGACGTATTCGTGCTCAGACTGGTCAGCGACTTTTCAGCGGGCCTTCCAACTCCATGGCACGTGTACCTGGGGGTACGTGGCGTCTCACCGTGTTCGGTTCAGGGTTTGCTCTGCACGGGCCGGCGCTTTCCGTTCTTCTCATCTGAGCGCCCTACTTGCAGATCCCTCGTCACCATCCCAGCTACTGGACCGATTTACCGAGCGTGTCTGACTACCATTCTCCATTCTCCGACCCACAATTCGGGTGACTGCGTTAAGCGATTTCTTCCTCAAAGAGTTGTCGCGGCGGCATAATTGATTTCACCATACTACCGACCGTCCGCCCAGGATTCTGAGCCCTATGAAATGTACCAGCGTTGTCTATGGGCTTGAACCGGGGATTGCTGATTCGGCTAGTGACCGCTTGCCCAGCTGTACCTATACCTGACGTGGGGAAGTTGGACCGTCAGGCGTAGTTGGCTAACGCGCTAGACGTATTGAGCTCGACCACCAAGTACGGGGAGATAGAGGTTCGAATCTCGGTCGGGTGAACTGGGGGCGGTTTTTCCTAAATGGTTTTCCACTCTCCCTCCACGCAAATGCGGGTTTACTTCCTCTAAATTCAACCTTCCCAATTCCTAATTGATTAGTGTAATTAGTACTTTAGCATATAACCCGAACGGGTAGTAAGATGCGGCACTAAATATTAATAATAGACTAGTGGTTAAAACGCGGTGGTTTTGCCGCTAGCTTACGCCCCAAACTCTTGAATCTACACCTGACTGTCAAAACGCGACCGTTAACCAGCTACCATAACGCTACTGATCCTAAACTAGCGGTTTAAATGCCGCGGTTGTTGATCAGAATAGTTTAAAAATGGACATTGTACAGGCCGGCTGTATTCTGGACTTATTTTGTTGGAGGAAACTCGCTAAAATAAAACCTCGTCAAAAAAGACGTTGTTGGACTCACCCTACATTATAGAACGTCTCTCAACAGGACAGTTTCATATTATGTTTGTGAATCACAGAATGTACCCAGAGAAGTTATTTTTGTGGTTTCATTTGATGAACTACTTGGTTTAGTGAATGGAAATATTGCAAAACGTGACACCATCTTGAGGAAGAGTATTTATTATTCCTGCTGAAAGACTTGTTGTGACATTGAGGCACAACTGTCTGGTGTAGTTTGATTCGCGTTTCTACCGCTAGGCGGTTTTAACGCCTCCAGAGGTAGCGGTCATAACGCTGGTCTAGACGAAAACTTATTTTATAACTTGATAACAAGGGTTTCTTTCAAAGGCGCGGTTTGCTAGCGTTTTAACCGTTAGTCTAGAATAGGCCCACGGGGGTCCTGTCACATGGTCAACGCGCGATTGGTCTAACTAGCGAGGGATTGTTTCCAACGCTCTTTTTGTTCGGCGTTTTCTCGGCTGTTGGTGGTGGCGGATTGCTCAACATCAAAGAAATATAAGGAAACCTTTCACGTGGAAGGTTGCTACCGCGCGTTTCCAGTTAGTGATGGGTACAGTCGAGTATTTCTACGAATCGAGTAATTACTCGATTCTATTTAAAAATAATCGAGTAAAATTGCTCGAGTAATTTTTAGCGAATCGAATCGTCCCGTGTCAATCGGTTGGACAACATAACTCGGGAGTCTTGCAATGGGGTTCGTTACTAACAACATGTTATTAATCTCTTCCTGTAGTAGTCAGTCCACCCCCTTATTTTCAGGTTTCACGTTGCATGTACATTCAATATGAAATATGCGTTTTAAGAAGTATCTCACAAAAAATAATTGTGTTGTGCTCTTTTTGATAAAATAAACTTTTCTTCATACATTCATTAAAGAAATTGTTAATAATTGTACATTTTAAAAATGAAAACTTTTTTTTTTTTCTATTTTGTATCTTACTCTAATTAGTTTCAATTTATAAGTAATCATATTTTACTAAGGAGAAATTATAATGAAAATAATTAAGAAACACAATAATTAGTTTCGTTATAATATGCGATTGTAGAAATAAGACTGTCGAGGTGCTGAGTAAAAAAAAAAAAAAAAACTAGAGCTTTCATCGAGTACTTTTAAAAAGATTTGGAAATCTGATACGCTTAGTCAGCATGCTTTTCGATTGTGTACCTTACATCTGCGAGTATTTTGTATTGAAAATCCACGTGCAGCATTTAAACCATTAAGGGTCATTTTTGCATAGCAGCAGAAACTGTTTGTGAAAACTGAGCTTTAAGGGAATATGCTTTTTAAATGGAAATAACATGGTAAACAGTCTAGCCAATAAGGTCGATTCTCACTTAGCTGGTAAGAAAAGAGAAAATAAAAGAATAACAAGGTCCGAGTAATCCCGGAAGAATCGAGTACTCCCGTTTACACAACACAATCGAGTTACTCGATTATTCTGACTAGATGGTGCCCATCACTATTGCCAGTGGCAACGTTGCTCTCTTGGTTCAAGGTCAAGTCAGAGTCTTGGTCCTCCTTCCCCCCACCCCAGCCCATGGTGGCCTGAAGCTGGGAAATATCGGCTGAAGTAACAGCTGCTCTCATGTTGGTATCACTTATTGATATTTCAGGGCGTATGGTAATCAGTAGCTCGACAAATTATGAAAGGAACATTCGAAAATAATTTTAAAATGTATGTGGATGCAACCTTTATTTATTAAATAGCAGGAGAAACGCGCCCTCAGTCAAAATAACGCTGCTTAGTGGGTGAACCCCAAACAATTTGGTTTTTCCTTGGTAAGGTGTTGGACTTCTGGGCTGGGGGTCCGGGGTTCAATCCTCGGTCCCGGCAAAGATTTATCTGATTACCAAACCCTTCCTTCACCTCTGACAAGACATCTTGTGAATGTGGGGAATGCCAGGCCTCCACCGTGGTTCGGATCCCACGTTAAACTGTAGGTCCTTCATTTCATCTCACAATCACCCAACCATTACACATTAGCGTAAGTGCGTATAGCCCGAACGGGTAGTAAGACGCGGTGCTAATAATAATCTAATGTATTTAACATTTTGTTAGTTAAGTTTAAATTCAATGTTTTATAGTTTGATAACTGTTGTTGATTTACACTACTGAGTGTAACCCATGAGTTATTTAATGAAGCCCAATTAGAAACTTGAGTTTTTAAAAGATTCATAACAACTTGGGTTCAAAGGAATCTAAACTAGATAATAATTATTAACGCGTATGATTTTTATCTATCAGAACTCTAGTTTTTAAACTTATTAGACAAATATTATAAAATTATTTATTATAATTAGATATTTCTGTTCTTAATTTTATAGAGATAGAAATATGATGAGTATGAGGGATGACAAACGTGTACACAAAATTTTAGTTGGGAAACCTGAAGATACCAGACCCTTGGTAATCAAAGATGTCGGTGGGAGGATAATATAAAAATGTATTCGAAGGAGGTTATGTGTTAGGTTAGAGATTTGATGGAGGGCTGACGTTATGGAATTCATCAACTTTCGAGTTACTTAAGATCAGAGAGTTAGCAAGTCAGTTGACTATTATTATTGTAATTAATATTTAGTACAGCACCATCCATAGTAATATCACTTATATGTTAGTTATCTTGTCAGCTTTAAGCATGACTAACACTGTTCTAATTTAGTAGATTGAAAGCTCTCTTACCAAAATGTTGGCAAGGAATTATTTATTTCATTGATTGAGCACACTATTGTCAGTAATATATGTTTAACTGAGGAGAAGAAATTGAGATAAATTGCATCAGTAAACGCCCGCAGAAAATATAGAAAACAATGACAAAGCATTTACATAAAATGTGGCTGTGACGTAACATCTGCATCTGAGCTTCTGATTCAGGATGGTCAACCACTCACTTAATCCTGTAGTCAGCTTCTGTGGTCGGCGGTTATTTCAATCCATACCCTCGTCCCTTCCTTCTCTGACAAGTGACAGCTAGAAATAGCTTTTAACGTGCTAGTACAATCCAACAAATAATAGAATATGTCTGCACAGTTGAAACCTTTAACCCCCTCACCCGCCCATTTTATCCTTTACCAGATGAATTGTTCATGTAAATAAACCTTCTGCACACATGTGAAATTTAGCGGGGATAGCTTAAGCTGAAATATTTAGTAACAATTATTTTAACTATGAATAACGAAATTAATTTTTAAATTATTGGAATAATACAGTCGGGAAATGCTTGCTATTACTCGGTGAGTAAGTTGTTGTCATTTCGCTGCTTTCAATGAACGTAAAACTCAGAATATACTAATCAATAGTTTTACCTGTTGTTCTCTGTGGGTGCGAAACATTGCCTCTTACCTTACATGACGAAAATAAATTTAGAGTATTCTTAAACAAGGTGCTTAGGAAGATTATTTGGTACAAAACGGGATGAGGCTACTGGGGAGTGGAGGAGGTTAAATAATGATGAGTTACATACACTATAATCATCACAAGGCATTTCTAGGATAATCACGTATCGTATATTACGGTGGTCAGGAAATACAGCGTGAATAGAAAATTCTAGAACCTTGTTCAGGGTACCGACTGACAAACCCAATGGGAAGACCTAAACATTGATGGGAGGATAACGTTAGAATGGACCTGAAATAGATAGGGTGTAATGAGGTGGACTGGATAGAACTAGCTCAAGATAGGGATAGGGTGTAATGAGGTGGACTGGATAGAACCAGCTCAAGATAGGGATAGGTTGTAACGAGGAGGACTGGATAGAACTAGCTCAAGATAGGGATAGGTTGTAACGAGGAGGACTGGATAGAACTAGCTCAAGATAGTGATAGGCTGTAATGAGGTGGACTGGATGGGACTAGCTCAATATAGGGATAAGGCGTAGTGAGGTGGACTGGATATAGCGAGATAGAGATAGGTGGCGTACTTTTGTAAGTGCAGAAATGAGATTCCGAGTTTGTAATGCCATAGATTAAGTAAAACTTTATTTTCGGAGATAAGCGTTTAATAAATTGTACGAACTTTTAAATATAAAATGTTTTGGAAACAGTTACTCTATTATTTCTGTAAAAAGTCCATTTAGTACATGCTAAGTTTATCATGTTAAGAATTATGTCATGTTCTTATCGTTTTTACAATCCTTAAGATTTATTTTTATATTTCAAGTTGAAATTTCTCATATAATCTTTCCTTGTATATGAAGTTGATATTTTTCCTTAGTGAAGTTAGACAAAAAAACAAATTGATACTATATTCAATAGTCATAGAGAATAACCGATGTTCACGTGACTTAGGACGTCAGTCTAGAAATAAATTTCAATTTTTTTAAATACTTCCTAGTTACTCAGTAGCTTTGAATTGTAAATTCAAATCACTTGAGAGGAGCTTTTAAATAAAAAATCAGCAGCCGCCATATTGAAACGTATAGCCATATTAAAAATACTTATGTAAAGGTTGTTAATCCTGGGTTCAAATACTGTACCTACCAAATTTCGTTAAAATTGGTCCAAGCATTATACAGTTATGTCGTAACAAATAACTGCACAGATGAAAGTCAAATGGCTAAGTTAAAACAAAACCTTGCTTCGATCGGTCAACTATATAGCCTCTTTCAAGCTCTCACTCTTTAATTAATTTTACTTAATATTGGTTAATTATTCTCAATTACAAACCTTAGCATTTAAATTTATCGGCTCAAAATATTTGTAATATTAAATTAATAAAATATAAGTCTGTTCAAGGTTAATGAACAATATTTTATTGAAATAGTCATCTAAACTATCTCTTACCTGTTTCATTTTGCTATACAGTTTAAGGCGTCACTATCGTGTTAGACAGACCTGCTTATGACTTGGATATCAGGGTTAAATTCCTGGTCAGGTCTACTGAGGGTGGTTTTCCCTAAATGGTTTCCCACTCTCCTTCCACGCAAATGCCGATAGGCTACCTCTAAAATGCTTCCTTTCTCATCATTACCCTATTAACATAATTATATAATTATGCTTATATCCCGAACAGGTAGTAAGACGCGATGATAACTAAACTATCGTCCGTACAACCGACTGCTCATAAACCTGAGTCGTATCTGGATCAGTTTCCATTGTAGGTTGGTTACGTCATCCGCAGGACCAGAGATGGGAGTTTTGCCAGAATACGATATCATAGTATCACACCTCACTAAACGTTCATAAGGGAACCTTTTCATTGATACAGGAAAAATCTCTATTTGGGATCTCGTTGAAAGATTCGTTCAAGAGAACAACTCTATAATATGTTCGTTCATAGATTACATCGTGATGTTCCGTCTGTATTTTACAATCAGTTAAACAATGGTTACACGGAGCCGATCCGAACCACATCTAAAGTGAATCTATTTACAATAACATCGCCTAAGATTTTTTAACTAATTCACTTTATTAAATCAAGCTTAAGATTATTGTAACTAAAAAAAGAAAATAATTTTTATATTCTTTATAGACCGAGTTCTATTATAAAACAACGTCCGGGGTTCAATCCTCGGTCCCGGCACAGATTTATCTGATTACCAAACCCTTCCTTCACCTCTGACAAGACATCTTGTGAATGTGGGGAATGCCAGGCCGCCACCGTGGTTCGGATTCCACGTTAAACTGTAGGTCCTTCATTTCATCTCACAATCACCCTACCATTACATATTAGCGTAAGTGCGTATAACCCGAACGGGTAGTAAGACGCGGTGCTAATAATAATAATAATAATAATAATAATATTATAAAACAAGTTTGTATTTTTATTTTTACTTGAATAGGTTTTCACCTATTTTCATAAAATTAAGTTAGCTATTAGTTACGAAGAAGAATGTTTGTTGTTCAATAAGTTATTGTATAATATTGTTTATCTTGTACCTAATGTTGTAAACAATGACTACAACGTCACACGTGAAAGAAATGCCTAGTTCCACCATGAAAACAAAGTTCGGAAGTTCCCAAACATTTATTTCCGGTGGTAGGTGGATACACGGTCCGAACCGCATCGCAAGATTGCGGACGATTCATCCGCGCCAGTGCGATGTAGTGCGGCTCGTGTAACCGGTCCTTTAGCAAATATAACTCTTATCTTGAAGGTTAGGACCTGATCCCACCATCGTGGTTAATGGTTTTTCTTCTAAATAATTTTCATTGTTCCTTAAGGCGAAGGTAGATAGTTTTTTTTTAAAAAAAAATAAGCCCCAAAATATTTAGATTACTTCAAATATATTAATATTTCCTAGCGCTAGCTTTAGATAATAGAACCCAATACTTGGTATATATAAAACTAAATTCTAGTCAAACAAATCCTACTTAATGTTATCCAATCTGAATGAAGTTCGATAATGTTGTATTCTGATAATACTGTAGACGAAGCTAATTGAAAATATTGGGATCGGTTTGCATTGTCAACATTACAGGCCAAATTACAACTGAACATACAATTTTTTGTACGATCTTCGACTTCAGTATGAAGGTTAATCGATGAAAATTGTTGTGTGTGTATATATATATATATATGTAGGCTTATATGCAAATTTTTCTTTATATATATACCGGTTGCTCTGTATGGATGTGACACGTGGTCTCTTACTTTACATGACGAAAACAAATGTAGGGTGTTCGAAAACAAGAGGCTTGGAAATATAATTGATCCAAAGAGGGATGAGGCCACTGGGGAGTGAAGGAGGTTACATAATGTTGAGTTGCATACCACAAGATAATGGCAGGACATGCATAGTGAATGGGAGAATCTAGAACCATGTTAAGGGTGACTTACTAACCCAGGAATAGACCAATGGGAAGACCTAGACCAGTGGTTCTTAACCTTTTTAGTGACATGCACCCTTTTAACCACATGTCAGGCTGTCATTCCCTCCTTCCAAGATTGCTTAACTCAAAAGTTGCATTCTAATAATAGACATATATAATACTGAAAACATATTACTTGGGTTATGTTAACTGTGGAGCTTTACAATCAAATTAAAATTATCGCTCAGCAGGTCCAGTGCGTCAAACTAAACAAATTGTTTATGCAAAGTCTGAAATATTGTAGTTTTAAGAAAAACTGTTTTATAAACAGTTTTAGTCTGTGATCTTAATTTCCCCCGTAAAACCTTAAAATTCTCCTCCAGTTGAGAAAAGTGACCTATACGAAGATCGGAGGATAACATTAGAATGGATCTGAAAGAGATAGGGTGTAATGAGGTGGACTGGATAGAACTTGCACAAGATAGGGATAGGTAGAAAGGTACTTTTGTAATTTTTAGAAGTGAACTTACGAATTCCTAATGCCATAAAGTAAGAAAGTTGGTCTATAGATCTTAGTTGTTACTTTTAGAAAATATATTTGATGTGAATTTCAACAGAAATGTCCGTTGTTTAACTTATTTTATTGAGATAAACTTCGTTTACTCTATAGGTAGCAGTCTTACTTTAATCTATTGTACTATGAGCCTATCTTATAAGCTGCACCATAGTGGAATAATGCAAGGTGAGCTTGCTAACGTACAGGGTAGAATAATTGTACAGCTTTGATTCTATCATAACTTGTAAAAAAACAAGTTTATTTAAATCTGTATCATGTCCAAACGATAAAAACTACTTTTAAATATATATGAAATAATATATATTAAACAATATATATATTATATAGTATATAATATATATATTAAACAATATATATATTATATAGTATATAATATATATTAAACAATATATATAATATATATTATAATACATATAATTATATAATATATAAATCTAGTTTAAACAATATTAATGATATTACTAGTCCATTGCATTTCTGCTCCGTTGTTGATAAAAAAGTAACATTGCAGGTCGTTTATTCTTTTTCTCATTCGCAAATAAAGGAAAATCCTTTTATTTTTCTACCCTTACATGCGGAAAGACAAGCTCTGTTCCATGGAGTATTCATTTCATTAGATTTCCATGTACCATTTTTCGAAGACACAAGTAAAAAAAAAAGAAAAAAGAATGGTGCTACGCAAAAAACAATTGCAAGCTCTAAAAAGTGGTGAAAACATATTTAAAATAACTTCTGGTTTTCTTTTTCTAAAAAAAATATGATAATGTTAAAGTAAATCTTACTAATCAAATTATAGATAAATCTGTTGAATTTTATAAATGGTCAAGAATAAAATAAATAACAATAGCTATAATAATAAAAGGAAGTGTTTGTTTGTTTGTTTGTGTGCGATGATAGCTAAATCTACGGCACGCAGAGATCTGACATTTTTAACATAGGTGGACGAAAGGGGGTCTGAATGAACCTCGAAGCCGGATTTTTAATTTTTTTATTAAGCTATTTTTAACAAATTTTTGAAGACAATATTTTTTATTTGGTTTAGAATTACGTTTCAGAGATAACGTTTCAAAATTAAATCGAGAACCATTGGGGGGGGGGGCAGGGGAGGGGTAAGGGGGGGTCATATAATTCTTATACCACAGTGTGGCATGGGCAACGCCATGCTGGCATAATAAAACTGTGAGTTTAATATATATATATATATATATATGCGTGTGTGTGTGTGTGTGTACAGTAAATGGGCTCCCAGTGTCTTACTACCCATTCGGTTTATCCACGTACCTATATTAATAAGGTAGGGATGAGGAAGGTACCATTAATAATAAATGTACATTCATTTGACACCATTTAAGTAACACCACCTCACAACTGCAAACCAGATTATAGGAGACAGACTCAGTGACGAGGAGGTTGTATTTTGAATCCAAGTGAGGGGTGTTTTTTTATACATATCACTCCGATCATTAATCTCGCTCAGTAGCGTGTCTGTCTGTTTTTTTGGTTAAGCGTCCTGGGATAAATTTCCGTCATGGCCGAAAGTTGTTGTTTCTTTCTGGTCTGATCCAGTAAAGTTTAGTTATGAAGGTGTTCTCCAAAATGTCTTGTTTGAGTTCAGGTGATAATACTGAGGAAGAGAAGATGCTGCTGTTAGCAGTTGTTTTGAAAGATGAAGAAAATGTAGTAGGTGGAGGTTTGACTTGTTCAATTAACGCTTCCATTTTAATATAAAAACATTTATTAAATATAAAACCTAAATATTATATTTCTTAAATACACGCGAAACAAACTGAAAACAAAATTTCATTACATCTATAGTTATTTTCACCAAACCAGCACTGCGTCTGTTCAACACGGAGCCCAAACTGCGTTATGCGCAAGCGTGACGTAAGATGTCCCAAGATGGGATATGGAAAAATAGCCCGGCCAGCAATCGGAAAAAACATAGCATGGCGTAGCTTAGCTTTCTGTGTGAACCAGCACATTTAAATATATGGTCCGCTATTTTTCTAAACAGCTAGAAGAACAAATCTTAGCTTAGATTAGCGTTATGTGTGTATCGGCCTTCACTCCGCCATAGTGGTAACAATTTGAAAACAATACGTTTCGAACATCTGTTTAGAGGTTTTGTGATAGTTGTGAGAAGTCAAAATAATTGTTATAGAAATCTCAACCACTTTTTTGGTGACATCGGAAACCCAATATTAATAACGTCCATACATTAACTGATCAACGTAAATTTCTATAAGTGAATGTAACAATTTTAAATTCTATCACAAAGTATCTCGATGTGCGTAACAGTGCGTACTTATACGACGTGTAAAAGTGAGTGAATCTGAAAGCAAAATAACGGTGAACAAAAACAGCATCAACGGAATCATGCACTATCTGACCGTGTATGATCCGAGGGACAAGTTTCATGGTGGAAATAACTCCAAGAAGGTTGTCTACAATCCTTCGAGCCTTAAACCGGTGAGTACACAGTCCTTAGACATAAATATAGCATCCTTAGAGGTTATCGACAGTCTCCAAGGCTGCAGCAGTCCTTAGACATAAATATAGCAACCTTAGAGGTTATCGACAGTCTCCAAGGCTGCAGCAGTCCTTAGACATACAGGTAGGTGACTGGGCATAGTTCAAGGACAGGGATGTTGGAACTTTTCCAGCCAGTGTGCCACTGAAAAGGAATAAATGAATTTTGAAATAGTCAAGTTTGCCATCCATATCTCTTATTCACCGTACTTTTTTTTTATGAGAATTTAAAAATCAAAGCTTGTTGAATATGATGAAATGAAATGAATAGGCTAACTCAAATTCAGTTGTAAATAATATGATAACGCCTAGACCTACATTTTAAAAAGGATAATTCATTAGATTGTCAAAAATGAGTTCCTAGACAATAATAATTTCAATAACATAAAATAAAAACATGGGGAAAAAATTTGAAATGTCATCATCATCATCATACATCATCGGCTGGGCCTGTTTGGAACATCAGCCTCTCCACCACCTCTCTCCCTCCACCGTGGCCTAGTCCTCTCCTCTCTCCTCCACACTCCTCATCACTCCCTTCAGCCATCTGTCCCTTGGTCTTCTCCCCTCCTCCATATCTAACCTCCTCCCATCCTTTCCCTCTCCGTTCCTCTCACATGGCTTATTCGTCCCTTCTTTAACCTGTCCTTTACTATTCCTCTTACTCTCATTTCTCGTCCTGTCAAGTCTTGATTGTTTGGTTTATATGTATAAAACTACAATCAAAAGCTTACATAATATTTTCCATATTAGTTTGACACGTGTTGTATCTAGCTAGTCATGATATTTATGTTCGGTGCATAACTTCGTCTTCATCAATACACAAGATGCGCTCTAGTACGAGTCGAGACGATTTCTCACGGTTGACTTCACGAAGTTCATTGTCACACGGCTGTCCAAATATTATTGACTATAACAAATTATAACACGTTGGGAATTTCATTTATTTAATGTTTATTTTTTGAATGTCATCGTGCCACACAAATCATGTTCGAATACCACCCCTGTTCTAGTTTATCATCAAGAATACAACTACAGGGTTCAATCCTCGGTCCCGGCACAGATTTATCTGATTACCAAACCCTTCCTTCACCTCTGACAAGACATCTTGTGAATGTGGGGAATGCCAGGCCTCCACCGTGGTTCGGATTCCACGTTAAACTGTAGGTCCTCCATTTCATCTCACAATCACCCTACCATTACACATTAGCGTAAGTGCGTATAGCCCGAATGGGTAGTAAGACGCGGTACTAATAATAATAATAATAATAATCCCAAACCAATTAGCGTTGTTTTTTTATCACCTCAACTTATTACCCGTTCGGATTATATGCTTATGTACCAAATACACTAATGTTTTTATAGATAAGGGAGGTTAAATTTCAAGGAAGTGTACATGCATTTTCGTGTAAGGAGAGTCGAAAACCATTTTGTAAAAACCACCCTCAGTACACCCGACCTAGAATCAAACCTTGATCTCCCCATCATCAGCAGTCTAGTCCAACACGAGAGTAGCGCGTTAGACCACGCGGATACCGAAGCGGGTAATTAACGTAATTAAAACGTGTCTTAGTCCGGACGTGTATCATGACGCGTTTGGGGAGTAGGGGAAAAAAACAATTATTGTGAAAGGCACTAAAGAGATTAGTGTGGGGATGGAGGATGTAAAAGTTCTCTGTTTGAAAAGGAATTGTAAATGATTTCATGACATAACCACTAACGGAAGAAGGATTACATGTCCTTCATAGATGAACAAGATAAGGATGAACTACACGTTCATATTTTGTATGTAACAATTTGTTATGGAATACAGAATAAGGGGACCTATGTTTGTGTGTTAGACAGAGAGAGAGAAAGATAGTCGTCTTACTAACCAGTCGGGTTGACTGCATATTTACATTAATCAGGTATGGATGAGAACGGAATGGCTTTAGTTCAAATGCTCCCAAATTTGCATGTAGGAAGAGTGTGAGACCAATTATGTGGGGGGGTGCGGGGGGAGGGTAAAACACATCGGGGAACTTGGATGGATTCGAACCTTGATAATCACGTCAGGGTAAAATCACCTAACCGCGATGGTTTATTAGGACGCTTAAGTAGCTTGATGTGTGGCGTATTCAGTAATTAGTATGCATCAGTTTCTTGATTTATAAATGGATACACATTTTTCTGGATATTTAATATCGAAAACATATTATTAAATTTAAGGTGACTCCCCCCCCCCCCCCCCCCCACACTTCCACAGTGGTGGTTCTGGAGATACGTCTATGGCTGATAGGGGGAGGGGAGGGGGTTGGTCTCTTAGGTTGAGTGGTACATATGAACAATTTAATTTGGCCTCTATGTTAACCGGAAGTCTGAGTTATACCTATGCGAATTAGCAACTCAATCAGTGTAGTTGTTTTTTTACCACATGACACAATGAGGGAGTGATTACTTCATAGTAGAGTAGTAGGTATGTAGAGGTGAGAGTGGGAAAATATTACCCTCAATACACCCGACCGCTATGTCAATCATGGCCTTATCATCGTAAAATCACACTAAATGATCGATAGCTTAGCTCAGTCGTTAGCATGTATGCATATAGAGAGTCCCGGATTCGATTAACGGCATGGCTGAACAATTTATCATCGTTGAAATGTGGGTTTACCCTTTCACAGTTATGAATTAACGGTTGGGGACTGGATGCTTTGTGTGTTCTGGATTTAAGTCAGTAAGTTGTGTGCTGATATAATCTGTTGGTTCAGAGAGCGCACGTTAAATACCTCAAATAAAATAAATACAAAATGTGCTCTACGTTTAGACCGTGTGTCCACTGGCGTGGATTATAACATACGCCCTAGTTGCGAATACTTTTATACAGGTGTTTAGTGACGAGCGTTCTTTAAATACACAGAAGATTCTGTCGCGCGTCATTTATGTCGTTGCGATCTGTAAAGTGTTTCGTCGTAACCTTGAAAAAGATCAGCGCGTCAAAATGACGCACGACAATCCAAGATTATTAATTAATTAATATTTAGCACCTCGTCTTACTACCCGTTCGGGTTATACGCTTTAAGTACTAATTACGTTAATGGATTAGGAATTGGGAAGGTTGAATTAGAGGAAGTGAACCCGAATTTGCGTGGAGGGAGAGTGGAAAACCATTTAGGAAAAACCACCCCTAGTTCACCCGACCGAGATTCGAACCTTGATCTCCCCGTCCTCAGCAGTCGATCTCAACACGACAAGCGCGTTAGCCAACTACGCCACCGAGGCGGGTAATCTAAGATACATTATATACAATGGGACATTTTATACAGGCGTCAACTTTTGTGTCGTCGTGTTTGCGAGACTGTAGGGCAACCAACCTCTACGTCACGTGTGTTGAAATCTCAGTGTAGCTGAGAACCAGTATCAGTTTACTTACATAGCAGATAGTTGCTTTATTCATTCCTGAAATGGCGACAATATGAGGAAGATAACGAACTCACAGAGCCATCACGGATGATGAAACGTATAATGAGTCTCTGCAGAGAGTTCGGGGACTCCTGAACTGTGCACATTTATTCTGTTGAAAGAGTTAAACTGTCCAGTTTTAACAGTGTCGCGTTGTGGAGTGTTGCCAAGGTAAGCAGAGTTAGTTTAAACTATACTCTGGTAGAATGCTCTAAGGCCATATAACTGGACTGTCAATGAAGCGTGGATTAGGGTTAGCGACCAACGATGTTTTTCCTTGAATGCTTTTCCCAATCTCTCTCCACGAAAATGTGGGTACACTGCCTATAAATTCAACCTTCCTCATTAATAAAACTTTAGCGTAATTAGTAGGCTTACATAAGCGTATAGCCTAAAATTGGTAGTAAGACGCAGTGCTAAAAAAAAAGTTTTACCTGTGAATTGTTATTATCTCTCAGTAGAATACTCATTGGTCAGGTTTCAACAAACTTACATTCCCACGTGAGGTGAGTAGACAGAGCATACGTATGCTTAGTCAAATGGGGCCCTAGAGGTTGAGAACATATATTCTCACTTTCTAATATCAAGAGAAATTATTGTGATCGTGAAAAAAATATATCTCGAGAATATGATGAATATCTATGATTTGTGTGAACACGATACAAAAAAGTGTATTTTACAATATTGTCTGTCCCCATGTCTGTCTGTCTGTCTGTTTGTCTGTCCCTGTCCAAAGAGCCGAAATGGTAAAAATGGACATTTTTCAAACTTTATGTTGTGATTTTATAGGGCTACATCTAAGGACTTTTTTTTATCTTGACCCTAGCCCTCAGATTAAGGGTATTTTATTGATGAGTGATTTTTTTAACTCTAATTTTTTTAGAAAATGGCTCTAACAATTATGATTAAAATGTATACGTGGGGATTATGTGGTAGAACAAATAACACTATTTACTTGTTTTTTGGGGGTGAAATCTCATTTATGGGTGGTGCAATTATGGTTGATTTTTCAAA
Organism: Timema cristinae; assembly: GCA_039000515.1. NCBI lineage: Eukaryota > Metazoa > Arthropoda > Insecta > Phasmatodea > Timematidae > Timema > Timema cristinae. Next base: position 102,533,068 of record JBCFYV010009882.1, on the reverse strand, counting down.
AATAGGAACTATTTTTAACATGGCTTTAGCAATTTGGTTACAATTGGCTATCTAAAGAGTTTTTGATATTACAAATAACCCTTTTAATTTGGTTTTGGGTAAGAATCACATCTTGCTAGCAGTCAAAATTTCTGCTTCTTACAGCACAATGCTCCTTATATATTAATATAATATAATCATAAGTATCAAAAATGTTATGGATGTTCATTTGAAGTGATTAATGAAATATTGCACGTACAATTAATTTAGCCATCAAGTTAAAGAAAGTTGGATCGGTAGTCGCATGGCTTAAGGTGTGTGGTGTCCGACTACTGCCAGGGTATACTTAGAGTGGTTTCCCCTAATTGGTTTATTACTTACTCGCCCCCCCCCCTCTCATCGCAAATACGAGTACATTTCCTATAATAACTAGTTTATCCCGCCCTAACCCATTCGTTTAATTGTCTGGATGGAGACTAAGACGTGTATTATATATGCAATTAAAAAAAATACTCTAAATAAGTGTCTTTATCATTTCGTTACAAATTCTTTATCTACGCATGCGCACAATCATTTTACCTGCACTTCTTTCTCTCTACATACGCTAGTTTGCATGTATGTACAAAGTATGTGTAGTTTTCAAATAATTATGTTTATTTTGAAATTTTAGTTTTAAAATCAAAGATAGTCAATTCTTAATTTTTTCTTTACCTCGCTTGACTTTAAATTTATAATTGTTTCCAGCCTGTGGCCTGGGTGAGTCTTTTTATTCAAGTCATATATTTTTTCCATTACCCAGCGTTTTAGGACAGTCACACCATACTATCCCCGGCCATTAATTCATCACTGTTAAAGGGTAACCCCCATATTTTCATCAATGATAAATTTTCGGTCGTGCCGGGCATAGAACCCGGGACCTTAGCTCAGTAGGCAGGCAGACATGCCACCGACTGAACTAAGTTGTCGAATTCTTTATCTAACTAGCCAAATAAAAGTTTATAATTCCCCTGCAAGAACTCTGAAAACAATTTGCTATACATGGTTGTGTTAGGCGTAGCCTATAAGCGCCTTTCATGATGGCTTTCAAGGCTAGATCGTGTTGATTTTTATTTCTATATTTATGTAACTAATCTAATTCTAAACTTGAACTCACCTACAAGTATCAGTTGATTGATTGGTGTTAGGTTAATTAGTCCATATATGGAAAGGTACGTACGTATTACCACCTTGAGGAGTGAAACAGGTGAATCTGTAAAGAAGTCTTAACTAGGCTTACAGAGAATGAAGGAGGTGGCTGAAATACCAACCTATTCCCTTAGGAATAATAACCTTATCTGGAAGGTAGGAAAGTTTTGTATCTATAGGCCGTTCCACTCTCAAATGGCAGTACAGACTCTTATGGACTATTACCATCTCTTTCCAACCCATTGGTCTCTCCGTTAGCGCTGTCCTTTTTCTACCAAGCGGCGTTGCCATTTTGTATCTTAAATTTGAACGTCGTTATTTCTATGAAATATGCATGGAATATTAATGAAGATACATTACTGCATCTTGTGAAATCAATTTAAACCAACATAGATGTTTTTAAATCACTATTTTTTTCAAAATAGGAAAATATGCATTGTGTCAAGGTTTCATGAGGTCCCAAATGTATCACGTTATAAGTCTAGTTACAATTGTGTGTAAAAGCCAGTAATTTTATGGTGGCTGTTATAATAGTTATAAGCAGCGTCTGCAAAGTCTGAACGGAATATCTTTAATATAATGCTAAAAAAAAATTAAAACGTATTATACCGCCTGAAATATTTAAAGTAAAACATGAAAAAGTTGTCTTGTTGGAAACTTTTTTTCTTTTGATTTCGCTTAGGTACATTATGTTTAAGAAATTATAAGAAAAGCTCAAATTTATTTTTGAAAAAGATTATGGGCCAATAGCGCCCCCCATTTATGCGTGGTAGCATTTTGAAGTTGAAGAGGGTGTAGTTGACTTTAAGCTCTGTCCGGTCTTGAAGAGCAGAGTAATGTCATAGAGTTGTAGCGTTGAGAACTGAAGCGTTAGTTCATCCGCAACAAAATTGATAATATTGGTTTCACAAAATACAAGGTCCAGCCTCTTAAACATTCATTATACTCGTCTTCGTTTGTAATTATAGTTTAATAAACAAGGTTTTATTGTACTTGCCGAGACAATATTAAAAATTTGAGAATACATTTAATATGCAACTACAAATTTTATTACACTATGCTTTTGAATTAAGAAAACAGCTACCCAGAGAGGGGGGTAGCTGGGCAGTCTAAGATTTTACACTCGCATTCACACTTTGCCACCATTTATAATCAGGCCCGGGTTCAAATCCTGGCCGAATTCACTGGCATTAATTAAACACTTTAGTGCAGTCGGTAGAGCGTGAGCCAATTGAGATAGAGGTCTGAGATTTATCTATGGTAAATCGTCGGCTAGGGGACTGGATGTTGTGTTTTATTAGTATTATGGTAGTTTGTAAGTCGTATGTTGATATAATCAACGTGTTTGAAAAGTACATCCACTTAATACAAAATAATTATCTGAGGTTGATTTTAACAGGTTATTTTTCCATAGTTTCAGGAAAATACTGGTGAACATACTCTTGGCCAGTTTACTCTGTTATATTATTGCTTGGAATCAGTGTAAGATGCTGAAAGTCAAAACACAGTCTTCAGGCTTAGCACTCCTTGTAAACATAAATATATTCCTGCTGATTTTACACCAATGAATCCTTCTGATGACAGTCCTCTTGGAAACACAAAGCAAAGCTGTTTGAAATCAATCCAAGGAGCCTCCCTCCATTTGTGATCCATTATTCTTATGTTGGGTTACGGTCACTAATTTGGCGTCAGCCTACAAAGTGCTAAGAGTGTTTGGTGGTTTAATCGTCATTTGTATCAAACGTTTGATCATATTATATTTTAATTTTTCCTTATATTTTTAGTTATAATATATTTTACTTTATATGAGATGATCATTTTATATATTATTTACTATTGATTCATAGTGTTTAGTATTAATTTTTTAAACTATTTATCATAGAAACGGTAGTAAGAAAATTGCAATTACTCCTTAATACACCTGAAGGAGCTGTTATCATAATCGATAATGCAGCCTATCACAGCAGAAGGTGTGAAGCAGTCCCGACCACATCATGACGTAAAGCTCAAATAGCTGAGTGGCTTATCCATAAGTAAGAACATTGATGTTGATGACGAAATGTTGAAACGGGAAATGCTGTATTTGGTTTCGCAACACAAACACAAATTTTAAAAATACAAAGTGGATGAGATGGCAAAGGCGGTGGATCGACAAGTTATTCGTTTGACTCCGTATCATTGTGAACTTAACCCTATAGACATGGTGTGGGTTCGGGTAAAAACATTTATTAAAATGAACAATCCTAGTTTTAAGGTTAAAGATATGAAGTCCTTAATATCTGCCACGTATGAAAAGGTTTCTGTAGAAAAATATTTCCATTATATAAATCACGTCAACAAAATTGAAAAGGACATATGGAAAGCAGACGAACTGCAAGATGACGAAGATAATTTTTAATAATACTAACTTGATCATCTTCATCGTCCCCTGTGTCATCTCCTCCACCCATAAGTCCACCTACTCACTCTCAAAACCTTGAGCTACCTGGACCATCCACTAAACACTACTTCACAATTGATGGAGCCACTGGGACAGCGATGAAGCATAAAGGTATTTTTTAGGTTTAAACTAATATGGTATTTACTATACATGGAGAACTTAAATGTGCCATGAATAAATTTTAGAATCCCCCCTCCTTTATAATTACCAGTATTTTATTTATAAAACTATTGTATATTAATTTATTATGATTATGATTATTGAGTTTTAGCTTTTACTATAGTTGTGACCTACCCCCAACATTATCCACACAAATAACACGCAGAGGTAAGCACAAGAGTTATAAATGTATTTCACAATCAACATGATACAGCTCAATGAGGGAGCGGAACATAAGAGTTAAAGCACAAGCGAGGACATAAGCCAGATGGGCAACAAGATACAAGGGTTACCGCCAGGGCAGATGGGCACTAATGTAATAACAAGCAACAGACGGCCCCTTATTCTTAGACGTCCCAGAATGGCGTCATCAGAGAATTGCAATAAAAATCAAATAAATTGGTCTCCTATTACACAATAATAAATGTCTTTCAACATCATGGGCAAAGAGCCAACACATGCCCAAAATCCAAAACATTAGGTGAGTTAAGAGCTCAGGTACCTAACCTGAACAACGATAGAGGCATTAATATAATATCTGACAAAATATAAAGTCCAAAGTCAAGTAAGAATACCTAATGTTTTAATAATAAACGGAGCGCCCTCCATGGATATAAGTACTGGGTGGCCCGCGGCCCCACATTTAACAACCATTTAAATATAGACACAAGCAAAGAAACAACAAAAAACTATCCTAACTTTAACATCCAACAAAGTGTCCGTACAAGGATTAATCTCTCCGCCGGCTCGCGGCCCCACATTTAACTAACCTTGAAAGGAAAACGAGGCGGTAAGTATAAACTATTTCTACCCTTCTAAAAAAGGTCCTGATGGCAAAAGATAAAGTTAACATAACGTAGCTCTCCCAGGTTAGTTATACCAAATCATAAAACTTTCCGTGATGCGGAAATTAAAGATACAAAAAATATTAATGGAGGCAAAGGTTTTCCTCAAGTTAACATTGCCTTATGGGCAAGGATCAAAATATCTGATCGTAGCAATAAATATTAATCATATATATAATACTGAAGTCCGAGACATTGAATTTTGAAATATAGAAGTATTAAAGCCAAAGTGAATTTAGAAAAGATTGACGAGCCTACATAATAGATAGGCTATTTACCTTGTAAGCCCAGAGTGTAAAGTGTCACTCACTCTACTCTGGACTCCAACCAAATATACCCTACGGTAATTATGTGTTCTTAGTGCGTGGAGTAAAAAGGGGGGGGGGGATTGTTCCAGAACATACTCGAGAGCCTACGAGCATCGGTCACAAGCACAAATACAGTCCATAGATGTTTTAGAACGCGCCTGGCAGCACGCGCAGCTTGCGCTCATCGCCATTCGCTTGTCTGTTTGTAAGAAGGAAAGGAGGGGCTCTTCCAACACGGCCAGCAGTGAGCCTCGAACTTTGGTTCAGTTAAATGTGGATTTTGTAGTGGAGTGCATCTCGGGTTTAGTGTAGACTAGTCGGAACGAGTCAAATGGGGCTGGCTAGGTGAGTGATACAACTTCTTCTATGTCGTGGTGTAACAAGGTTACATAGTAAAGATGAATTAGGTAGGCCTAATTGTTTATAAAAGTGCACACACATTCACAGGCAAACAGGGAATACTTTAGTATAAACCTAAGTACTTGAGAAGATCATCTTTGAAAGGATTAGATCTCCAACCTATTCATTGTAGGTGACAGTGTACAGTGTATATTAAAAGTGGCAATAACATGTTAATAAACAGAATAATACACAATTCTTGACAGCCCAAACTTCAAATTGATTCCCATAGCGTGTATAAAGTTTGTATAATTTGCTATTTTCGAATGTAAAAGTTGTCCATCTGTTTCGAGTGGGTGAGATCTGGCAACTGCGCGCTCTATAAGACCTGTACTGCAGAGTAAGAGTGGAACGGACTATAGCACTGCATATTTATTACTACCCGTTTAACCATCCACGTGGTATAGAGGTTAGAGCACACGGCTGCTAACATAGAGGTCTTGTTTTCGATTCTGGGCTGGTACTGGGAATTTTTCTCGAAGGAGGAATAATTCCCATGGTCACCAGTGTTTGGTTAGTTAAGCTAGGTTTAAGTGTTTCTACTGGTTCCACACCATCATACTCACTATCACCATCATACTCACTATCACCCTCATGCTCATTATCACTCTCATACTCACTATCACCCTCGTACCCACTATCACCCTCATCATTATCACCCTCATCATTATCACCCTCATACTCACTATCACCATCATACTAACTATCACCATCACACTCGCTATCACCCTCATACTATCACCATCATACTCGCTATCACCATCATACTCACTATCACCATCATACTCACTATCACCATCATATTCACCATCACCTCATCTCATCAGGACATGTAAAGAGCCTCCACAGAAAGGATGTACTATTAGTACATTAGTACGTCCCCTGGATGACGGTACATTAGTACTGGATAATATTTCCACTACTGGGCTACAGTTTAATGTAACCCCGATATGCCATTAAATTATTAACTAACAGTTCGGGTTGTATGAATATGTACTAAATTCACTAATGGGGTTAGTATTAGGAAGGATGAATTAAGATGCATAATTTAGAGGATGTGTACCTGCATTTTCTTAGAGATAAAAGGGAATACCATTTAGAAAAATCTACCCTCAGTACTTGCAGCTGGGATTTGAAATCCAATCTCCCTGTAATCGACAATACAGTCTATTGGGAGAATGACGCCTTATACCATTCGACTACCGAAGCAGGTGTTGGGAAAGATACTAGATCTATTTCCGAGTATTTTAACTTTAATTGATGTGATTTGTAGCAGACAAGTTTGATAGATATTAAGTTTATAGCTTAATATCTATTAAATAAAACAATTGAAACAGTAAAATGTTTTCAATTTTAGCATTAAAAGAATATTTATTTATTTTACAAGAGGATCTTCTTAGTAAAAATGGACTAACTATAGTGAGACATTATAATATTGTAACAAGATTAGTGCCGGATAGCGGGAACGGTGCGCATCTCTTTGTAAATATGAACTGGGATATTTGTCCTCTCTACGTCCCTCTTTGTTTCACAAGTATTCAGCGGCAATCTTGCTTGGCTGGGGGATTAGAAGGGACAGGCAGGGGAGGAAAGACACAAGTCTGGAAGAATCTGTGTTCTTTTCTAGCCCAGTATTCTAGAAATGGAGGATTCCAGACCCTTAGCTGTAACTTTATCTAAACACAGTCAGCGATAAACAGAAGACCCGAGTCCAAGTTGTGGATAGTGAAGTCAGTGGACCAGCGTTTCCAGGAGTGGGCTAGCGTGCCCGGGAGTGATCAATGGGGTGGGTCAGCGAGTGTTAGGTTTGAAATGAGATCAAACTTGAAAAAACTAACAAAGTATAGGCTTCGAATTATACAAGTATTTCCTTCTAAAATTTGAATTAGATTTTTTTTACTACCGATTTAAATAAACATTTCATGAATAATGGTGGGTTCGAATTATCCAATTTCTCGGATTAACCAATGTTGAATTAGCCCAATCCTACTGTTTTAGAAACAAAAAAAATTACTATACCCTGCGCTATTTTCTTAAAATTTTTTACAAGAACCGTTTTCCTCTCGTTCGAAGAATGGTTTATAACCACTCTTTATTTATCTATTGGACATGTTTGTAAAAGAACGCAGAAACACTCCCCCACTGTGACAATAGCGAGAGACAATCAATGTGTCACTCACTGTCCCACTCCCTAGTACTGCCGGAATAAAACGTCCCAAAAAGCGAGCACAGAATTCCCAAACACGCAATAATAGTGTAGCTCAATGTCTAACGGAGAAAATATCTTCAAGGAAGATTGCGCGTTTGATAAACGGGCTCTAAAGTAGACTTGGATCTGTCGCCTGAATGATGGTCTAGCTTATGGATGGGCAACCGGGTGATTTCACGGCAATTCTCAGTCGAGCGTGTAAGAAAATTACACCGTCATTGAAATTAGATCTCTTAGTGTGACCAAAATAGTCTTGATTGGTAATAATCTTTAGTCATTTTTTTTATCACCACGTCTTACTTCCTGTTCAGGCTATTTGCACATATTATGATAGTTACTCTAATGAGATAAGGAAGAAGAAGGAAGCATTTTAGAGATAATATATCCTCATTTGCGTGGGAGGAGAGTGGAAAACAACTTAGAAAAAACACCACCTTCAGCACACCAGACCGAGATCGAACTGCGATTTCCCCGCCATCAGCAGTCTAGTGTATTGCGAGAGTGATCCCTTAAACCATGCGGCCTCCGATTCAAGTTTTAACCTAGTTGGCCGGATTCTTAAATTTTTAATTAGGCTATTTTTTACATATTTATGGTGGGTCACGGGCAAAACCGTGAGGGGTTGCTAGTTAGAAATATTATTATTATTATTATTATTATTATTATTATTATTAGCACCAAGTCTTACTACCCGTTCGGGTTATACGCACTTACGCTAATGTGTGATGGTAGGGTGATTGTGAGATGAAATGAAGGACCTACAGTTTAACTTGGGATCCGAACCACGGTGGCGGCCTGGCATTCCCCACATTCACAAGATGTCTTGTCAGAGGTGAAGGAAGGGTTTGTAAATCAGATAGATCTGTGCTGGGACCGAGGATTGAACCCCGGACTCCAGCACAGAAGTCTGACACCTTACCCCTAGACCCCCAGGTTACCTACGTTTGGGATGATAAAGATGGATTACTTAGAAGAGATAATCTAGATGTGATGTAGCCGCATTTGTGTGGTGTAAAGGTGGGAAACCATTTAGGGGAAACTACTCTCAGTACACCTTACCAGGATACTAACCCCATGCCTGACGTCATCATCAGTCCGGTCTGTTACTAGAGTGACGCGTTAGACCGTTCGACCACCGAAGATTGTTTCTCTAAATAAACCCTGACAGGTTTTGGTTGATGCTACTTGTTAAACTTGACACATGTTGTCCGCGGTTAGACTAGTAAGATATAGGCTATGTGCACCTGTACCTCACCGTAAATCTTATAATGACTTGTCTAGATCTATAATTACTTGTCTGTTAACACTCCAAAGGACTAAAATACGAGTCTAATGTCCTCCATTAGTTGGCCATTTTACAAGAAAAACAACACGTTTACACTGAAAGGTAGCAAGATTAAAGTCTGTTCATGATAATTATGTTTTACCTGGATGACAGTTCAAAATAATATTTTAAACATAATTAAAAGTACTTTTCCTTAGTTTTGGAATGTTATATATAAAGTGTTATATAGTGCATACATTAATACCTTTTAATACAAGTATCATATTTGCTTGTAAAATAAAAAATACTTGTCCTTTTTTTATACATATCATAAATTATTTTATCGTATTTTGGAATATTTAACTGAATAAAATTATATCATCAACTACGTGGGTGCACCATTGTAAAAAAACTTGTCATGATCAATCACATGGTTTAATTCGTCGGTCGCCATTTTGAAGTTATATTTGTTAGAGTTTTGGTGAAAGGGGTGTGAATAGTATTTTTTTGAAGTGGAATAAAACGATAAATAAGCTTTGTTCCCGACTTCAAATAGATATAAATAATATTGGCCTTAATTACTGTGGTTAACTATCACATTAATATATTACCAACTGTTTTCATTACAGCAGTCTAAAGTGAAAAAAAAAAGATGTTAACTGTTGTCGTAGGAATACATTAGGAACTATTTTTAGTAACTTTTTGAGCTGTCGTCCAAGTAAACTCGGGTGGTGAATATCTATATCGATGGATGAATATACTGAGGCGCGGATTCAGGGAGAGATCAAAGGGTCAGTTGAATCTCCTGTGGAAGTTAGAAAATTAATACTAAAACAAAATGTTAGTTCAAATTTTAGAAAGAAAATACAACAGAGATAGTTTATACAATTTTTTATATTTTTACGTGCAGCCGGGCCCACGTGTGTTATTCATCCACGAATACCGAATATAGAGTAAGTGTGGACAGCAGAAGTGGTGGAGCTGTGGGGGACTCTGCCCCCTATAATAGATTCCTCCCCTAGATATATTTCAAATCCTCTGATATTATCGAATATGAAGCTGAAAGATGGCCTTAAATCAAACTCCAAATGACATATAGAGATGCATTCTATTGTCAAAAATATGCCGGAGAAGACCTCTTCAAATAACTACTAGGCTAGAGGCATCTAACTGGCAGAAAAATTCAGGGGAGGAAAGCTCTAAATAGCTTCCAAGGTCATACAAATTTCAAAAATGTCTAGAGGAGGGCAACTCCTAATAGCTTCTAGATGCATGTCATTTTGAAGAATTTCCAGGCGATGACCACCCCTAATAGACTTGTTTCTGAAATAATTCAATTTTCAAAGTTTTTTCGGTGGAAGACCATTTCAAAGATTATCTTCTAGAGGTATCAAACAAGCCTTAAAAATTAAGGTGAGGATCACTCTTCAAGGGGCATCAAAATTTCAAACATGTCTAGGTGAGGAATACTTTAAATGGCTTATAATTTATGAAAGAAACTAATTAAAAAAAATCAAGGTGAAGTCTACTCATAAATTCTAGAGTGAACCATTTTTCAAAAAATTGTTGAAGGAGGGCCACTCCAAATGGTTTAAAAAACTATCAGATTAAAAAAAAATTGTAGAGTTTGACCACGGCTTAAAACATACATTAGATCAAGTATGAATGAGAAACTATCAAATGGCTTTAAACAGAAATCTAACATGATAAGTAATTATGTTATTTACAACTATGAACCCCCCTATGAAAATGATCTGGATCCGCCCCTGAATATCCTCTACGTCAAGCTAGATTTAATGGTGCAACTGAAAATTATAAATCCATATTTGAAATAATGATTAGAGATCAAAACATAAAATTACATCTGAGCTCTGATTAATTAATTGCTTATTGCTAATTCAAAGATTCTTCTCTTTTTTTTCAGGTTTGTTAGAGCATAAGAACGGTCTAATTAATTTAAGCTTAGTCCATTATTATTATTATTATTATTATTATTATCACAACCTGATGGAATCAATAGCAGGTTGAACGATCGATACCTCCTATAGTCTTCTGGCAGCCTGGTAGTCCGGCAAGCTCACTCCAAAACGAAAGTGATGCACCCACCACAACATGTGAATAAAATAAAATAATAAATAGATAAAATAGATAGATAGAGAAGCTGGGTGGTGGCTTAGTCATATATGTTGTTATATACCTCGCCAGCACTGTTGTCATAGAAAAAAAGAGAGAATAGGATAGATAGGTGGATCCAGACAGATACGGCGGCGGCGCGTGGGCTTCTTGGTTTTTAGTACGGAAAAAACTTCCTCCTGCTACCAGGCTCACATGACTACCGAGGAGGTAACAATTCAAGCGGGCTTGCTAATTCTACTTAGGGCAGACGAAATTACAGTCTTCTTTCTTAACCAAAAAATACATTTAAAAAATGTGCGTTATTATTCATCACACTTTTTTTTCGAAGTTTGCTCAATATATTTGTCACATAAAAGTACACTAATTATGTAAGAAATATTTAAGAATGGACCATTCTGTCACAAAATCTGCTGTATTTTATTGAAAGTAAAAAACAACATATGTGTTAAGTGTGGAGTTTGTGCCTTCATACTGTATGATTATATTTTGAACTGTGCTTACATAATTTACCATTTTCTTTAATAAAAACTTAGATCATGTCCTCTAAGGTAAATATTTTATGAAGGATTTGTAAGATATATATTAACTTTTGAAATATATTTGATGGATCATTAAAGTTAAATCATATTTCTAGTATAAAACAACTTTTATAAAACGTATGTAATAGTAATACCGCCCTTTTAGAAAATACACATTTTTTACTAACAACAATAAAACATGTTATTTAATTAATGTTATATATATATATAAAACATTAATTAAATATAAATTATATATATATATATATATATATATAGAGAGAGAGAGAGAGAGATAGAGAGAATATTTATCAATAGTGACAGTTGTAGAAGACCTGGTGGTCTAGGGGTAAGGTGTCAGACTTCTGTGCTGGCGGCCGGGGTTCAAACCTCAGTCCCGGCACAGATTTATCTGATTACCAAACCCTTCCTTCACCTCTGACAGGACATCTTGTGAATGTGGGGAATGCCAGGCCTCCACCGTGGTTCGAATCCCACGTTAAACTGTAGGTCCTTCATTTCATCTCACAATCACCCTACCATTACACATTAGCGTAAGTGCGTATAACCCGAACGGGTAGTAAGACGCGGTGCTAATAATAATAATAATAATAGTGACAGTTGCAGATCTCATGACTTGATGTATTAATACATGAAATTAATAATAATAATATTTAGCACCGCGTCTTACTACCCGTTCGGGTTATACGCTTTAAGTACTAATTACGCTAATGGATTAGGAATTGGGAAGGTTGAATTAGAGGAAGTGAACCCACATTTGCGTGGAGGGAGAGGGGAAAACCATTTAGGAAAAACCACCCCCAGTTCACCCGACCGAGATTCGAACCTTGATCTCCCCGTCCTCTGCAGTCGAGCTCAACACGACTAGCGCGTTAGCCAACTACGCCACAAAGGCGGGTTACATGAAATTAGATATAGCAACTTTTTCTAGCTGTCAAATGTGTTCATTCTTAGGAAAATTGCGGTACAAAACGCCGGTGACTGGAAAGTCTGGTTTTGAATCTGGCTGCGTGTCTAACGCACGACTCTCGGTCAGATGTACTGAGGGTGGGTTTTCAAAATTGGTTTTACACTGTCCCTCCACGCAAATGCGGATATATTTCCCTTAAAATATAACCTTCCTAATTCCTAAAACCATTATCTTAATTATTTAAGAGGCACATAACCCGAAACGGTAGTTAGATGCGGTGCTAAAAAAATATTTTCAAGACTGGAAAATTGCTGCAAACTCATCTAAAGATCGATAACCATGAAGCAGAATTTTCTAACGATCTTCCCTCCCTCCCACCACGCAAATGCTGGCGCATTTCCTCTCAATTTGATCTTCCTGATGCCTATCCCATTATTATAAATATGATTATAGCCCGAATGAGTATTTAGATAAAGTTCACTAAATAAAATATTTTATTCGCTCGTTTGAGTATATTAAAAATCTATTCTTTTTCTATTTATTCCTAGACATCTTATAGCGCAATAACGATTTTCGCAAGTTCACTCATTTAAAGGCCCAGGTTGAGGAGTATAAATTTCACTAAAATGCAATATTCTCGTGCCGGTCGTAAACTTAAAAGTGCCATTTTGAACTATTTACGTAACACAAACTTTTTGTTGAGTCATATTATTATTATGATCAAATTAAGAAAACAGAAAAATCAACACGAAATATTTTAATTACTTTTTTGGTGAGTGTAAGTGTAAATGAGTGAATTTCTAACTAGAGAAACCATTTCATTTTTTGATAAATTGCATTCCATTTCATATACGCAAATTAGGAAACATTTGATCTCAAACCAACCCGTTCTCAAACATACCTGATAAATATAAATATGCATTCAGCCTGAATGGGTATTAAGACGACCATATTATACGTGGGAATATATTTACCTTCTATGTTCCTATCACCCGCCTCGGTGGCCACATGGTCTATGGCGTCACTGTCGCAATAGACTGGACCTATGATAAAGAGATCGGGGTTCAATGTACTATGGGCGTTTTTTCTTTGAATGGTTTTCCACTCTACCTCTACCTAAATGCGGGTACACTTACTCTAAATTCCACCTTATTTATCCCTTATCCATTAGCGTACCCACATATGTGTATAATCAGAACGGGTAGTAAGCTAGACGTGGTTTTAAACATTTTAATAATGATAATTCAGTCAAACACCGTAACTCAGTCGCTACTGAACCAAAGGTCCCGGGTTCGATTCCCGGCATTGCCGGATAATGTGGAGGAGGCCGCTCGTGGGGTTGGATGTTGTGTCTGATATAGATTTAAGGACGTTACCTACCTGTGACGTCATCACAGGTCAAAACTTGATTTCTCACCTGAATTTACGTTTTATTCAATGAGTTTTAAAGATATAATGTGTAAACAAAAACCCATAAACTCTTAGATAAATTAAAAAATAGGCCTACAGTATCACAAAATTATTATTTATATCATGAAGTAGTTTTTTAAAAGTATTTTTTTTATAAATCCTCTACAACTTTATCTATTTAGTTTATTCACGAAAATGTCCTGTAGGAGTATTCCTGCCAGGATGTGGATTATAAAAGTCCATGGTAGCAAATGTCTATCTAGAATAGGAAACAAGAAAAAAGATAAATTTAAAAGCACGTTAATGTTTCCAAGACGCAAATATTATAGTGACTGTGTAAACTTGTCAGAGGAAGAGGGGAAGTGTTATCAGTATATAAACAAGAGACCTCTCAGGTTGAACTGCTCATTTTCTTCCCTCTCTTTCTATTTCGTACATTTGTGTCTAAGTGTGTTAGTGCTTAGACTGCTTAGGTACGTCAAGTTAAGATGCAACCTGCTTAGCAATATCCAAGTAGGCAACGTCATTAAGTTAGTTTATAAATCTTGTTCTGATAAAATTAGTCGGTTCATAAAATGAACGTTAAATACCTCAAATAAAAAGAATATTATGATTTAAATAGCTGCCCCATTTGACTGTAATGTAGTTACTCTGTTTCGGGTGAGTTACATAGTTAGCAGTGTCTGTTATCATCTCACCCTAATTAACTCGTGAGCAGCTATAGTCCGATTTTCATAGAAACAACAGTTTAGCTGTGGGTTTTTTTCATCACCGCGTCTGAATACCTGTTCGGGCTATACCCCTATGTACTAATTACACTAATGTGTTAGGAATTAGGAAGGTTTAATTGAGAGGAAGTGCACCCGTTTTTACGTGGAGGGATGGTGGAAATACATTTTGCAAAAACCACCCTCAGTGCACCCGACCATGATCGAACCCCTATATCCCCGTCTCCAGTATTCTAGTCTAACACGAGAGTAGCGCTTTAGACCATGCGACCACCAAAGCGGGTTAACAATTTATTAAATACAAATTTTATTTTTGCGGTGAATATATGATAGCATTTTACTATATTATTATTATTATTATTATTATTATTATTATTATTATTATTATTATTATTATTATTAGCACCGCGTCTTACTACCAGTTCGGGTTATACGCACTTACGCTAATGTGTAATGGTAGGGTGATTGTGAGATGAACTGAAGGACCTACAGTTTAACGTGGGATTCGAACCACGGTGGAGGCCTGGCATTCCACACATTCACAAGATGTCTTGTCAGAGGTGTAGGAAGGGTTTGGTAATCAGATAAATCTGTGCCGGGACCGAGGAGTGAACCCCGGCCGCCAGCATAGAAGTCTGACACCTTACCCCTAGACCGCCAGGTCACCTACTATATTATTGCTTGTCGTGTTGAGCTCGACTGCTGAGGACGGGGAGATCGAGGTTCGAATCTCGGTCGGGTGAACTGTGGGTGGTTTTTCCTAAATGGTTTTCCACTCTCCCTCCACGCAAATGCGGGCTCACTTCCTCTAATTCAACCTTCCCAATTCCTAAATCCATTAACGTAATTAGTACTTAAAGCGTATAACCCGAACGGGTAGTAAGACGCGGTGCTAAATATTATTATTATTATTATTATTACTATATTATTTGTTATTACCTTATGTGTATTGATATTCAACAACTTAGTTCGATTGGTAGATTATCTCTTTACTGAGATAAGGGTCCTAGGTTCGATTCCCGGTCATGGCTGAACAATTTATTATTGGTGACATGTGGGTTTATCCTTTCACAGTGATGAATTAATGGCTGGAGGACTGGATGTTGTGCCTGTCATAGTTTTATGTTAGATTATAAGGGATATGAAGCTACGACAGGCCTAGCAAACCGACCTGACCCAGACAACAGGCTGGAAACAATTAGGTATGGATGAAATAGTTCATCCTACCAGAATTATTGTTTACTTCCACTCCATACCTCCTTATGACTACACTAGACTGGGCATACTGCCCTTAGGACAACCTATTTCTTCAACATGTTGTATATCATTAACGTTAGAGGAATATTAGATTATACCCATGCTCAGGAAAACAATCGTCCAACTCCCCTTTATTGCTTGTCATATTCACTGAAATTGTAGTATTTACTTATTGATTTATTATTTTCTACCTTTCGCGTTGAATAAAGGATGGATGCGTTGTTCAGCCGAGTTCAAAGAATGTCCCTGACAAATTTCTTTAAAATTAGTCAACGAATCTGGCAGTTATCATGAAACAAACAATTATAGACGAAATATTAAATGGTTTAGTTAAAAAAGGACCCCTATACACTAGATCAGTGATTAAAGTATTAGTTCTTTTATTCCTATAGTAACCCACTGAAGTGGCAGCATGGTTTAAGACGTTGCTCTTGCAGTAGACTATATTGCCGATGACGGGGAGATCGAAGTTCGAATCTTAGTCGGGGTGTAATGAAGATGTTTTTTTATAATTGTTTTACACTCTTCCTCCACACAAATGAAGGTACACTTCCTCTGAATTTCACCTTCCTCAACCTTGACCCATTAGAGTAATCAGTACGTATACGTATAACCCGAATGGGTAGTAAGATGCGGTGTTAAAAGAATATAAATGGTACGACACAATCGCATAAACTTTCTAATAATGTGTATTACCTTATAGCTTCGAGGAAAATTAAAAAAAAAAGTTTTTAGTAAACTGCCCTTAAATAAGTTAAACTCATAAAAAAAAACACATATTGTTAATCATAACTCTTTATTTATAAATTTTAAACCAAATTGTTCAAAATTTTTTTAAAATTTCAAATTTTCAAAAATAATTATTTTTTATAATATCCTAAGATTATTTGTTACTTGTAAAAATAAAACCATAGTCTTGATTATTATGAAAAACTATTCACAGATTCTCATTTTGAATTCAATCTTCAAGGTCAATTTTCAAAACAAAGAAGTTTTCTATAATTTGTTGTAAGTAAACTTCCCTTAAATTAAATTATTCTAGATAAATGAAGATACATTATTATTATTGATATATAAGATTGTTATTATTCATTAGGGGTTCTGTATTACGACCGGTCCATTTCCTATGTCAGTTAGACCTCCAATTTACCTTGTCCAATGCCAATGCAATGTAAGCAAAGTTTAATTTGAGAAGGGATGCATTTATTTTGAATCTTTTTTTAAGACGGGTTTAAAACATAATACAAATATTTTCAATACAATCAATTTTATAAATACCGCACAAGCTGACAATATTACAATGAATGCAGCAGAGGTAACCAAATAGAAAGTGTATTTAATAATTATTTTAAATATAGCACAATGAAAAACAGTAAAATTTGTACTTGCTAATATAACTCCACAACCATTTGACAAAGCTCAACTGAGATTTATTAAAAGCCAGGTATTTTAAGTGCAGCTCCAAGCAAGTTTTGTAGCAAGTCCTTTCAACACATCACCGATTTACGAATCAAATCGTTAAAGCCATTTTTAAAACATTTCAAAATTTTTACAAATCAGTTATCAATAAACTACCCTTCAACTAAGTTTTGTCCAAAAACCAAATATATAGTGCTATTTTTCATGCCAAACAAATCATAGATATGAATTTAAAACAAAACCGTTTGTCATTTTCAAAAAATTTGGAATTCACAAAAATTACTCATCAGTAAACCACCCTTAATTATTGAAGGGCTAGGGTGGAAAATTGTTTTGTGTTTTATCCCTATAAAATCTAAATATTAAGTTCGAATAAAATCCATCTAACCGTTTTGGGTCCGTTGCTAAGAACAGATAGACGGATAGACAAAATCCACTTTTTTTGGATTTGTATTCACAAAACGTAAAAAGTGTCATAAACTCGAGACGGATTTTTTTGCCACAATCACAATACTTTCTCTTGATACGAGAAAGTAAAAAACATTCTCTAGTAGTTTTCCACTGGAATGGAGCTCGTTCACTGGAGTAAAGGTTTTGAGGTAAAACTCTTTCTCTCTCTCTCTCTCTCTCTACCTTCTGGTGAGTGGGATGAGGGGAGACAAGACAGGGGGTGGGGGGCACTTTGTTACACAACAGCGAGTGTTGCCAGATGGCGTAACGCAGGAGGGAAGTTTGAAGGTTTTATATTGTGATCTCCAAGGAATGACGAGGAAGTTTGTAGAACCTTTCTTGACCTGGAACAGCTGACGTCACGAGTCTAATCCCGTTAGGATATGATTAGATATGGGATGTGATGATTAGGGACCGGATCTAGCTTATTTACCTTTTCTTTTCCTTGATCGTAAAATATAGCCAGTTGATATATAATGTTATTACAAGTACGATATGTTAATATTATAATACATATTTTTACCATTTTATGAATAAATGCCTGAACGGCTTTGGCCTCTCTCTATCTTTTTCATACGGTATGGATTATTTTCTGGTCATAGAGAGTATCCAGTTCCTTAGAAATTGTAAGTTGTGAGCTTTCAATGATCGTAAATTATGTGGAGGCAGAAGTGGATTTACACTTTAGGCCCACTAGGCACTGGTCTGGAGGCACAAGCTTAAAGGGGAGGCACATTTTGGATAACGTTATATTTATTTGAATATTTTGTTTTTAATAATTACGTTTATGGCATGTATATGTCTGATTTTCTTTCGTCGAAATATTTTCTCGAATACTAACTTCCCCCCCCCCTCCCCTCAACATATTTTCCCTCCAAAACCTCCTAAAATCCTTGAAAAAACTGAGGGGGGGGCATATTATAATTGTGTCTAGAGGTGCAAACATTTTAAATCCGCCACTGGGGGGATGGCAATGGTAGCAGTGACAGACATCTTGGGAGGACAATGGTAGCAGTGACAGACATCTTGGGAGGACAATGGTAACAGTGACAGACATCTTGGGAGGACAATGGTAGCAGTGACAGACATCTTGGGAGGACAATGGTAGCAGTGACAGACATCTTGGGAGGACAATGGTAGCAGTGACAGACATCTTGAGAGGACAATGGTAGCAGTGACAGACATCTTGGGAGGACAATGGTAGCAGTGACAGACATCTTGGGAGGACAATGGTAGCAGTGACAGACATCTTGGGAGGACAATGGTAGCAGTGACAGACATCTTGGGAGGACAATGGTAGCAGTGACAGACATCTTGAGAGGACAATGGTAGCAGTGACAGTCATCTTGGGACATCTCTAATGAATAATGATTACATTGTAGAAGTGTTCTTTGAGCGAGCTATCTCCAACCTCATGTCCCCAGGGGAGGATTAAGGGCTGGGCGACCTGCCGGGGTGCCAGCTCGACGGAAGCGCCAATCAGGACACCAACCTAACCTAACAGAACCTGTGCGTGGTAGTGGAGTTTATTAGCATAACAATCGTTCACTTTTTGATAGTAACAAGAGATTTGAAATAATTATTTGAATAGTTTTTTTTTGTGGTGAATACAATAGGATATTGCTCCTTTCTTAAAAAGTTCTGTTACATTCGCCATCTTCAAAAAATGGCACCCTAAAACTGTTTTTTGCAATTATCTTGTAAATCGTTCATTATATCAAAATGTTTGTTCTGATTAAACTTAGAGAAGAGAACATTATCTACATAAAAGGTTATTATAGCTCTCTTTGTTATCCTAACTGTTTTGTGGTGGCTCGTGTATAGGCACTGCGGAACTGCAGCACCCCCTATTTACACTTTATATTATCGATAACATATGATGATTCCTTTTTTCTTTAATTCTTTATTTATTTTTGTAGTACAATATATATTCCTTAAGCTTAATGTCAGTACTTCAGTAGCCATCCCGCAGTTTATGAAAAATACACAAAACTTTTTATATGGAACTGTGCGCTCCACAGTGCCAGCGACGTGGTGTTTGACTGTTGTGAGCATGCGCACATAGAAGGGGGGTGGCAGGAAGGTGGGACTGTTGCTCTCGCAGTGCCGGCACTGGCGTGATGGAGGAAGGAAGTTATTTTTACTCAGCGTGTGTTGTGCTTAAAAACCATGTATCATATTCTTGAATGTGATAAAGTGTAGAAGAGTGCAGAATTAGATTATTATTCTGCTTCCATCTATTCTATTTGATTCATTTTTTTCGGTTCTTTTATTTAACAGAAAGACTAAATGCGCTTGCAGTACTTTCAATGGAGAAAAATTTCCTCTATTTTCATCCAGAGACAAATTAAAACAAGAAGAATAGATTTCATTTTTAAATGAATAGATCAAGCTTAAACTGTAACAATTTAAGTTAAAGTAAATAAAAAATGTTTTTTTTTGCTAAGATTTTATCAAGTTCTTGAATACATTTTCTTTTTATACATGTTTTTTTTTTCCTTTTACACAATTTTAAAACAAAGGCTAAACATTTTCTAGAGCAGCACCCCCACTAATTCTAGCTACGAGCCGCCACTGTTTTCGTACAAAATCGCAGTAAAACGTTTGTAAAAGGATTACAATTTATGGAGTTTCCCCTTCAGATCATTTTCCTAACACGCCCAGGTTACGTTAGGCTTGGAGTTGCTAAGTTTGGGGACTATTTTCATATTTTCCTACTGCACCCTGGTTATATAGGGGGGAAAGCAGGGGGGAGAGGGCGCCAAAAGTCAATCCTGCTCGGGAACAAAATTTACCTTGTGTCCTATTTTACCGGTACTGTGCATGGCCCAGGAGCCATATTTAAAAAAATGGAAGCTTTTCCTACAATTTTATTTAATTACTTAATGAAATATAGCAAATAGAATTGAAATATTCTTGATTTAGCACTGAATATTCAGTTATTAAATTCATTTATTGAGTACCGATGGACATTGAACTTTGGTATTTACAACCATCGAGTTTTAGGGTCCGATAGGATCGTTGGCGGATTATATATATATATGAGACACTTTGCTTCAGCTTGGAGATGTTTTGTTTATTATTTAACTAAAAACTGAAAAATATGAATAGCTATGTTTATTTAACTACTATGTACTCGCTTCAGTGACCGCATGGTCTAAGGCGTTACTCTCACAATAGACTAGACTAAAGAAGATGGAGAGATCAAGGTTAAATCTCGGTCGGGTGTACTGAGGGTGGTTTTTCCACTCTCTCTCTCTCTCTCTCTCTCTCCACGTAAATGCGGGTAAATTTCTTATAAATATAACCTCCCTAATCCCTAACGAAGTTAGCGTAATCGGTATATAAGCCGAACGGGTAGTAATACTTGGTGCTAAAAATAAAATGACTCTTGTTCATTTTTCCACACGACTGCTTTCCGGTCTGATGGTATTGATTTGTTAAGCGATTATGAATTATAGTTTCAGATTTTGAACAAAAACCATCAAATCTGAACCTGGGATTTATTTTAATTCGAAATTTTGAATCTAATCCGTCTCTTTCCACCATTAAGATTTTAAATTTCGAATATCATCCGAATTTTGCTTACTAAGATTAGGATTCAAATTCGAAATTTCGAATGTTCACGCAATCTTAAGGTTTTTAATAAAAACATGTTTTTTCTTCTTCTATAGCATCTATGTTATGCAGACCATGTTCTTTTTCACATAGATGATATTGTATAGGTTGTGAGATGGAGTCTCAAGCTAGGTAGTTTAATACTTAATATGTTGACCTTGGATGAGGGCAGAAGAATTAAGCTACACTTGCGCTTGCTTGCAGTGGTTCCAAAACTTTCTTGACTTGTGAACCGCTTTCATAAAGATCTGAGTTGCAAGAACCCCTTTTATAAAGATCTGAGTTCCACGAACCCCTTAAGAAATATCCACAGCCACGCACTTAATTTTAAACCTAATTTTTACTAAGCTTAGTTATTAATTGCAATCAAAAAGTTTAATATCTTTAAATTAACCTACTATGGCTCCAGTAGGTACTTTGAAATACCCCACCAAAAATATCAAGAATATTGAAACTACGTGATTACAAGTTCAAATAATTAGGTCTATTTATTTACAAAAATAATACTGAAATTAAATAGGCAAAGTAGCAACATATTCTTTTCTTTATTGTCACAATATTATCACATTTCAAATGTTTTTTTAAGGTGGTTCTGGAAATTGCAAATCATTTTCAGCAGTGAACCTGTTTCTGTTGTGGAAACCGAAATAAATTATTAACACGTGAGTAGAAAAAGTAAGCGTAGGTTTCTGAAGAGATAATGAACAGAAACCTCATCAAGTTTAAATAAGATAATATTGTAAATGTACCTCACAAAACTTCACAAATTGTTCGTTAAAAATCCGCCATTGCGAAATTATTTTAGCGGACACCTTGAAAGATTCTGCGAACCACAGCTTGGAACCATTGTTATAAAGAAAACACAGGAGACCAGGAGTGCAGAAATCAGTCGATTGAATCTCCTCCTTAGACGAAATAAAGTAAAAATCTGGTACACACAGAAGTAAAAAATTTGAGCAATAATCATATTATTATCTATTCGTTAGGAGAGATCATTAACAGTGGCGGCTTGTGTATAGGCACTGCGGAACTGCTTGATATTATCGATAACATTTAATATAATGAGTCCACTTTTCTTTAATTCTTTATTTTTGTAGTACAATATATATTCCTTAAGCTTAATGTCAGTACTTCAGTAGCCATCCCCCAGTTTATGAAAAAGATACAAAAATCTTTGTATGGAACTGTGCGCTTCACACTACCAGTGACGTGGTGTTTGACTGTTGTGCGCATGCGCACATAGGAGAGGGGTGGGGAGGAAGACGGGGCACCCAGGTAGAGAGAGCACTGTTGATCTCGCAGTGCCGGCTCTGGCGTTATGGTCAAAGAAGTGTTTTTTTTACTCAGCGTGTGTTGTGCTTAAAAACCGTGTACCATATTCTTGAATGTGATAAAGTGTAGAAGAGTGTAGAATTAGATTATTATTCTGCTTCCAGCTATTCCATTTGATTCATTTTTTTTCTGGTTCTTTTATTTAACGAAAACTTTAACCATGGCCTTGCATCCCCAAGAAATAAGTTGTGTGACTGTAAGTAAACTTCAACAGCTTAAGTTTTTACAGCTATCTCTTCGTGAGAAAGTAACAGTTAAGAGGTCTTTCAACACCTGATATTCTAATATCTCAGCCAGGCAAAAGCAACAACAAGAAATATATTCGTAGTTTTAATTCTGAATGGTACCAACGGAAAAGCTGGCTTTGCCACTGTGAAGTAAAAAATACACTGTTTTGCTTCCCGTGTTAGCAGCACCCCCACTAATTCTATCTACGAGCTGCCACTGATCAATAGATAAGTTTTATTAAGGCTGATGGCATATGTCCTAGAGGAAAATAAAGTTTGTTTTCATTAGATTTTATAGCCGATGCTAGTCGTATTTCAGATGTACTGGTGGCAGTTATAATTGGTAGCAATTCTTACCTTCTTATTTCACCTATACCAAAAACTCTAAAACGTTAAGCTCAAAGTGTCTAAAGGAAAGGTCATTTATTTGCATGTCTTATAACAATATCAATTTTGGTCAATATTAATAAAATATTGATTTAGTAGATACGTTTAGTTGTTTAGGGTGGATCGATGTATTTATTAATCCACTAATTCAATATATCAATATTTTACTATCCGTTGAATAAATAGGATGTACTGTACCTGAGTTATACCCCTTTGGGAAAAAAGCACGATCATACTCGGTCCCATTAAAAAAAATACACATATACTTAGAACGAAAGAATTTCCTAGAATCCAGATTTTCAACAAACATAACATTTTATCTAGTAAGTATCAGTTAACATTAAATGGCCTCGTACTTTAGAGATTGCTACAAAATATACATTACAGTTTCACTTTTATTCAGATACATTCCACAAACGTTCTAATAACAAACTCACTTTCTCTTTGTTCAAATTAATCCAATACAAAATTTGGTAACATATCTAGAGCTCCAATTTTCGTGGGTTCAAACCAAGCTGGGGTCGATGAATTTTTCTTGAGCTATAAAAATCCGTAGCACAACTTCCTTCGGAGAGTAAATAAAGCCGTCGGTCCCAAGTGTATTGTGTCATGCAAAATAACCTGGTAAATTATGTTAAAATAACTTTCTCGTAAAAATTGGTAGACCCTTTCGCTCTCACTCATAGAAATTCCCGTCTGTTGATATAATCAGTCGGGTCAAAAAGTGCACGTTAAATACAATAAATATATAAATAAATAAAACTAGTGGAAGACCCCGTCCCCCTTGATTTGACAACAATATAAAATATCACTGTGAGATACTCAGGTTTAGACAAAAGTGAGTCTTGATGAATAGTTAGGTTACGGGAACCTTAAGGTGACATTTAATGATCGGTATTATTGATAAACTAGACGTACTTTTAGCAAGACCATCATGTTGTTGATCTGATTATTAGAGCATCTGTAGATTCCCTGAATAGCACGCTTCTGCGCATGCGCAGGTATTAAACAAGGAACACAATTAGATGTTTATTTATAGGATCGTCTGCATCAATAATACAACATAGCCGGATCCTTTTTTTTACCTTAGTTTATGTTTGTTAAAGTTGATTTTTAAAATAACGTAAAAATATGTGCCTGATTGGTATGTAAAAGTGTATTTTTAATTTCGTTTGTATTCTTTTATCTGCGCATGCGTAAAGCTCAGCTTGAACTTATATCTACATACGTTAGTCTGAATACACAATTACTTTTGTTCCTTGTTTAATAATCGCGCATGTGCAGACACATGTTTTTAGAGAATCTTCAAACGATCATGTCTGACAGAGTATGCAAATCAGGAAGAAGAATGCGTTGAAAAGAATTGGTTTAAGAAATATCCACTTGGCACCACTGCTTTCACTAAGGACTACAACTAGCGATCCTAGTGTTGAAGGATTCAACCTGTTTAAAGGAAAGCTATCCATGCCCTGCAAGGCTTTGTATATGTTGTATCTTTGTCTATGCACTATAATTACTATAGCTGATAACTTAATTAAAAAACATTAACTTAGAAACATAAAGTTTTTACTTAAATGTGCGACTTAAAGAATTAGCAGTATGACCAGCAATGAGCTTAGACATAATTGTGAGTTTCAAATTACGAATGTTGGAAACATAAAAGGTTTTGGCTATCAAATCAGTAAGAAGTATATTTATATGGTTTTTATCGTCTATAGTGAAACTAACGTCAGTCATATTTCATGTAATTATAATATGTGAAGATAGAACACGACTCTTCGACTAGGACCATAGAGAAATATGATTTCTGTGGAGCAAGAGCTATTTGATAACATTAATAATATATAATCAACTATTTAACTTGGTACAAAATACACCACTAGATTTCATCATTGTATTTTCTCACTCCTTTATTTTTATCAAATGAACGTTTAGGTTTTGAGAAGTCATTGGTAAGTATTTTGTTAGTACCAAGTTTATTAAAATAAAAACTTTATGTTGATAATATTCTTTTAATTGATAGAATGACACCTAGACACGAAAATCAAAAGGTAGGACCTTTGGTTTATTATGCCAATGTTTTTTTTTTTTTACCACTGAGCTATCCAGGAGTCGTCCCATACTCAGGGTCAGTCTTCTTGTTTTAGTACACTCTGTGATGAACGTGCGGAAATCGTCAGCGACATATGTATTTAAATTAAAGTTTTTAAATTTAACAGTTCCATAATATAGTAATCATCTTGCTTCAAGTCATGTACACTTAAGCTACCACTAGATATAAATAATATCAATAATATTAAGAAAAGAGTAAAGTATTATTCAACCGCAAAATATTTGTATTTTCTTAATATTATTTCCTTAAGCGCCCTACTTCTTTTTCAATAAGTAATAATTCATTAGAGTGGCGCTACCTGGGCTAGGACTGGATAGTGCGAATGGGCGTCACCGCATATCACCGCGCTAGTGTCGCTGTAATGCTCGCAAGGGATGAGCTGTGGACCAATCCTGCTCAGTCTCCAGCCAACAGCCGCGGTGAATTAATCGGTTCCTCATCGACCGCTTCCATCTGACAATGTGCGCCACGAACTTTTCACGTTACATATCCGCACTAAGCATCCTGACAAATATTTTGTTTTCAAATTTTAATTAAAATTATTATTTTATTAAAAACAAGTTATCGAAGTGTTTTAGTTAGGGATAAAGTTTTACTAACAAATTTGTAATTAATTTAATCATACTGAGTAAATTAAAACTATTGTTAAAATTTGTCCTTGCTATATATAGAGTATTGGTTTTTTTAGGGGTATAAAAATATTTATCTCTACATACGACTGTGTAATATTTTAAGGATTTTGCTCCTACAATATTGCTCCTAGCAGTGAAGCAAAATCCTAACAAAGCCACCGGTCCAGCTATTCCCTGTGCAATATCGATGTAGCTAATGTTGATGGAGTGCTCTTGGTGGGCGTCGAACTTGTGACAGCTAGGAAACGTGTAACGTGTCAAGGTCAGTCACAACAGACACGATACCATAATTTACTTTCTATTCAATAAAGAAATATGATAAAGTGAAGAAAAAACATATATTTAATTTAAAATCAATAAACCCCCCTCATTGAAAAGGTTTATTTATCCACAATAATAATAATGAAAAAAAAATCTAATAAACCAGGCCGTATATTTAAAGATAGCATTACCTGAGTGATCGTGTTTTTTAAGTTCAAAATGGAGTGCCCCTCCCACCTACCCCCTTCCTTTTCTCTTTATAACATTCTTGTAGTTATTAAATATAGATACACATAAGGTTTTTAGAATTTATATTATATATATCAGAAATAGTTTATTTATTCTGGTCATATAAAATATTGTTTAGAAATACTTTTAAACATGATTTCACGTTACAGAGTTTTGTATTCGGTAATATTTTTGCTATATTTTTTGTTATATTTAGTTATATTTCTATACAGAGATACATTTTAATTATTTGTTTATATTATTAAAAATTAATATAGTTAAAAATCAAGTGTCCATATTTAGGTCTACATCCTTATATGATTACTTACGTCATTTTTTTCTGCCTGGACCAGTGGCATGAAAAATTAATTGGTACAGTTCCATCCTTTTCGAATTCATTAGCTCAGTCGCTAGTGCATCTAACTGCCGAGCATAGGATCCAGAGTTTGATTCCCGGGTAGGTAAAAAATTATATGATTGTTAAAATTAAATTTTCATTTTTTTTCCCCCAAATAACTAAAAGACAGCAAATGATCTCTGTGAATTGCCTATTATTGTTTGCTGGTTGTACTTCAATAACTATCAAGTTAAGAAAGTACTGGTAAAATATTCCAAATAATTAAAAGATATAGCTTTTTTTTTCTTGTCCTTTCAATTTTATTATTATTATCATTTAAGAAAGTTGACTGTTTTTTATGTCTGTATTATGCCCTGGTTAGATCTAAGTTAGAATACTCTAGTGTTGCTTGGAATTCCATTACCTTAACTGACTCTCTTAGGTTGGAAAACGATCAAAGAAAATTTGTCGCTGTGTGCTATGATAAATACTTTAGTAACCGGATTTATTATGATTATAACAGAATTCGAAACCTCTTAGGGCTCCAAACTCTCTTCTCGCGTAGAGTTTATTGTGATGCCCTTTTTGTTTTTAATATATTAAATAGCAAAATTTATTGCAAATTGACCCTTGATCATGTAGGCATTCATACCCCTTCTCGAACTTCTCGTAATCCAAAATTATTTTTTCTCAATAGCTCTTATAAGGTGAGCCCTTTAGGTCGTTGTATCTATAATGCCATTTATAGATTTGTCGAATTCGACTTCTATCATAAAATAAAAGCTAAAGTCAGAGAGTTATTTAAGGAACTCCCATGTCAATAATTTATCACTAAGAGGTTCTGCATATATTATCTAAATTTTACATTATTCTGATTTTTTTTTGTATATTGTTACTGCTTGTGACTACTATTTAGTTATTAGTTACTATTGCTATTTTTTATTATTATCATTATTAATTACTTTTTTGTAACTATATTAATCATTATATAACCTTATTTAGCCATTTTTGTTTATTTTATTTTCTCGTGTAGATATATGTATTTGTAAGGTATGTACTTGTGTACTTTCAGTTCTGGCCTGTTATAGGTCTTACGACTGTTGGCCAGCTCTAGAATAAAGGGAATTGAAATTGAAATTATTAAGTTAAATATTATTATAATGGGCCTGTATACCATCTGAGAAAAGGCTGATTTGGGCTCTTGTTGAATTCCTTTTTTTTTTCATTCCTTAAAGGACGAGATAGACTTTACCTGTGATGGTTTTAAAAGAAATTGGTTCATACCTTTGATTGTATTCCATCCAAATATAATTTAGCGTTCATATGTTTGATAGTTCCATATTTAAACTCTTATATCTATGAGCTTATGATGCTCCCTTTTTACGTTGCTTTCGTCCGTTCTCATTCTAGGGCCATTCACTTTTGGAGATATTCATTTTAACATAATATTCTCTAAAACCTACCTGGTTTCCGGTTGGCTTCTGCTTTTCCGCGTGCTAGATTGTTAAAACGAAATCTCTTTGATACCTTAGTCATGAGTTATTCCACCATTTGTTATCAGGGAAGCCCTTAGCAGAATTGTAGACCAGGGTAAACTTGGTTTGCAGGAACCCCTGGCTCACGCCACCTCCCCCAAAAATAATCATTAAAAAACTCAACTTTTGTTTAATGTTATAGCAGTATTATATACAGATTTTCAGCCATATAAGGTGTCAGGAAATGACCTAAAAGGTACATGTAATAATAATTGTTCGAATCGATGATTTCATACAAATAAGGGTTGATTTCTCCTAACCCTCTATTATATTTTCTTCTACAATGAACAAGATCTGTATAAAGGTATCAAAAACAACTGTGCCAAGTTTGAATTTAATCGGTTAATGATTTATAAAGTTATTGTTAGACATATCCACCACAAACGGACAAGTGTAGTTCACTCGTTCAATAAATCAAACCCACCTGGTGGTCTAGGGGTAAGGTGTCAGACTTCTGTGCTGGCGGCCGGGGTTCAATCCTCGGTCCCGGCACAGATTTATCTGATTACCCAAACCCTTACTTCACCTCTGACAAGACATCTTGTGAATGTGGGGAATGCCAGGCCTCCACCGTGGTTCGGATCCCACGTTAAACTGTAGGTCCTCCATTTCATCTCACAATCACACTACCATTACACATTAGCGTAAGTGCGTATAACCCGAACGGGTAGTAAGACGCGGTGCTAATAATAATAATAGTAATAATAAATCAAACCCACCTGGTTAAATGTTTAATTGTTTTTACGCTCTGACAATATTTGTTACATCGCCTATACAGGCAGACTACTATAATGAGTGCGCAAGAAAAAGTCCCTCCTCAATATGTTTTAAGCAAGCGTGTGGCCACCCAAATTGAGGGGCCTTATACGGCCACACCGTTTGACCATCCATAAGGGTGGACCTGTTTGATATATTTGGTCATTCGTACAGGCTTAGAAAATGTGAAGCTCTCTTGAATACCTTTGTTTGATCATTTGATTACTAATTTGTTACTGGTCACAACTCTTGAATATTTATGCAATTAGCTTATTTTACTATTTAAGTTATTTAATATACTTAATAAATTCAAGGCACAGACGAACGGCGTATACAGATAAATGGCATGCGTTATTTCTCCGTAGATATACTCTTCCGTGTATTCCGCGGTTGTCATTCATTACATTGAATATTTTCCTTTTACGACATATTTGGTTGAAAAGCTCACCAACAGCTTGAAAAAAGATCAACCATGCTACTTAATAGATATTCAGTTTGCAGAAATGTATGTTTAGTTTATCTGTTTCTCTGTCCAGGCCAGTGCATACCAGGGATTGGGTTGGTAGTCAACCCTGAACAGCGTTATCTAGATTTATTAAGTACCGTTTTGTATGTTGAAGGCATTGTTCTAGATTTTAATATACAGTAGGATTTGGATGATTCTACATTGATTAATTCGAAAAATTGGATAGTTTAAACTCACAATGATTCCCCATGAAGTTACTATCTAAATCAACTTTAAAAAATATAGTTTACTAGATAGCTGCTGCCCGCGGCTTTGCTCGCTTGGAAGTTGATTATATACAAATACGAAAATATACATATGTATTTACAGATTAATTAAAAATATTACGTTACGTTGATGACCATAACTTGACCTCAGATCAAAAATACTGCAAGTCCGATACAAACTTTCACTCCCTTTTTCATCCCTTATTAAATAAAATTTCCAAAATTCCTGAAACACGTATTTATTTGTTTACGTCAATAACCGAAATACAAAATTTTGTTTATGTAACTTTCAAAATGACGGACTTTCATACATATTATCATCCCCTATTTTGACCCCTTTGGGGTGGAATTTTCTAAAATCCTTTCTTAGTGGGTGCCTACATAAAAAAAATGAATATACAGTCCGAATTTCATGCTTGTAGCCTTGATAGTTTGCGCACGGCGATGATGATTCAGTCAATCAGTCAGTCAGTCAGTCAGTCAGTCAGTCAGTCAGTCAGTCAGTCAGTCAGTCAGTCAGTCAGTCAGGACATGTTATTTTATAAGTATAGATGGATGGATGGATTTCAAATTTTAGAAGGAAATGTTTGGTTAATTTGAAGCCTATCCATTGTTAACTTTTTTTTCGAATTTGTTCTAATTTAAAACCTAACTTAACAGTTTTTATTAAATAGAGAATGTCAAATAAAGTTGGAGTTAGCTTATTGACACATAGTAAATGAGAGAGCGGGGAATTACGACCAGCAGCGAGTGGGTTACATAATATAGGGGGTGTTTGGGCTCGGCTTTCATCAATTCTCATCCAACCCACCTCGGTGGCGTAGTTAGCTAACGCGCTAGTCGTGTTGAGCTAAACCACCGGGGACGGGGAGATTGAGGTGCGAATACCGGTCGGGTGAACTGGGATGGTTTTTCCTAAATGTTTTTTAATTCACATGAGGGTTCACTTCCTCTAAATTCAACCTTTACAATTCCTAATCCATTAGCGTAATTAGTACTTAAGCGTATAACCCGAACAGGTAGTAAGACACTGTGCTAAAACTATCTCATTTAAGTCTGCAATTTTTGTATGAAAATTTTTACAAGTTTAAGTATTTGTTTTTACATTTTTTTTTTTCTATTTTTTTATGTATGTATTTATTGTGTATGTGTATGTTTATATGTAGCATATTTTAAGATTATTGATTTATTGTGTACCAGCGGTCTTGATACTCATAAAAATGATCGATTCGATTTTTTTTTATGTATCCTTTTGACTTCAAATAAAAAAGGTTCTACTCTACTCGTATTTGAATAATAAGGGGCGTAGGGAATGCCAGGCCTCCACCGTGGTTCGGATTCCACGTTAAACTGTAGGTCCTTCATTTCATCTCACAATCACCCTACCATTACACATTAGCGTAAGTGCGTATAACGGTGCTGATGATGATGATGATGATGATGATGATGATGATGATGATGATGATGGGCGTACTGTTTCAAACTGAAATTTGTTCAGACTAAGATACTTATGACTGTTTGTTTACATATGTGCGTACGATTCATACCACCCACTCCCCCCGTCTGCTTGGTATATATAATATTTTTGATAAAAAATAATAAGGGAATGTTGTTATTGGATAGGTGGACCAGCATTTGGTAGGATATATTTAAATCAATTAAATTTTGCTGTTTTTTTTCTTTAAGACATATTTTAATATTTATTCTGGTAAGTGAGCTGTATGTAGTCCTTTATGTTCTGGAGTCTAGTGGTTGTATTTCTTGGCTATGGGTCCAGAGGTCCCGGGATGTATCCCTGGGGCTACCAGACATTCCTGTGAAGCAGAGGTTCTAGAACGGTGTTAAACTCAACCTCGTGGGGACAAATGAGGAGTCACTAGAATAAATAAGTAGCGGCTCTGCTCTAGAAAACTGATGTTAACGGCCGGTCGCTCAGTTACTATAGCTCACTTACAGGATGATGCAATGGAGGTTTACTTTTAGGTTAAATGTTTCTAAAATTCTGATTTTATTTTGTTACTAGGTCATTTTATTCACTTTATCCATATTAGATTTTTATTTTTAATATTTTGATTCGGCTTTAAATTGTTAGTATTTTTTGGTAATATCCTTCATTGAGGTACACATGAACTGCGGAGAAAAAATTAAATTTATAAAGAATTTGTTCAAAATGGAATATGGAGGCTAGGTTAGGTTAGGCTAGCTAGTTTAGCTTAATTTAGGCTAGGTTAGGTTAGTTTAGGATAGATTAGGCTAGGTTAGTGGTTAGGAGTTGAATGGGATTACAGGTTGTTCCGTAATTCGAGTGGGCCCTAATTGAATGTCTGGCGACAGGTAGACTTTATTCCAAAATTCTAGTGCGCCCCTTCATTGTTGATTTTTCTAAATGTCTGAATTTTTTCCCCTCCAACACTTTTCCTCAACATTCCTCCATATTATTTTGATCTCAATGTATGACCTAAATTTATTATTATTGTTATTTCCCATCCTAGCTGTTAAATAATCATTCTTTTATTTCCAACCCCCTAAAAATGTCAATCTCATGTCACTGATTACGCGAATGGGTTTGGAGGGAGTAGGGGGAATTAATTGTCTGTGCGTTGAAGAGATACGACTAAGAAGTAAGCTAAGTGCTACAGGGATTTTGTCTCTTCTCTTTACATTCATTTCACTCCCAATTCCACTGATCACTCATACTCTCTCCCTCTTATTTATCTGACGCTACTCTCTCATTTGTTTTTGCTAATTTCTCTTAATGGATGAAAGCTGTCTCAAGGTTTTTTTTTGTTTACGACTCTGGTGAAAGGTCTTGTCTCTACATGTATTTAAAGGGGGATATTAATAACTATATTTCCTTTTAGTCTTCATCCTATGACTTAAAAGTCCTTTATCTTGGCTCAGTCGGTAGCATATCTGCTCGCTGATCAAAGGGTACCGGGTTCGATTCTCGGCATGACCGAAATGTTTCATTGGTTAAATGTGGTAGTGATGAAGTAAGGGCCAGGGGGCTGGATGTTGTGTCTGTTCTAGATTTAAGCTATATTTTAAGTCGTATGCTGGTATAATAGGGCGGTTTAGAAAAATCACGTTAAATACCTCAAATAAATGAAAGAAAAAAATATTTATAGCTAGTATGCATTTTTGGTTGTTGTTTCTCAATTAATAGTCCCAAACTTGACATATATGTGAAACTTGCACATTTCCAATTTCATGCTCCATTTCCTCACAGGCTGCTGGGCTAGATATTTCACTGTATCTACATATATATGTACCTGCTGACAAGGCGCCCCCCTCCCTCCCCTTTCATGTAGGCGAAAGCCGCGGCTTCATCTTCCGAACATCATTGCATTTTTCCTTACCACAATCGGTGAGCTGGTGGTATAGGGGTAAGGTGTCAGACTTCTGTGCTGGGGGTCTGGGCTTCAATCCTCGGTCCCGGCACAGATTTATCTGATTACCAAACCCTTACTTCACCTCTTACAAGACATCTTGTGAATGTGTGGAATGCCAGGTCTCCACCGTGGTTCGGATTCCACGTTAAACTGTAGGTCCTTCATTTCATCTCACAATCACCCTAACATTACACATTAGCGTAAGTGCGTATAACCCGAACGGGTAGTAAGACGCGGTGCTAATAATAATAATAACCACAACATTTCTCTAAGTTGTGGTGGCTTGCAATGTCCTTGACTACAGCAGAGGTGTTACGATACATTTATTCTCATCATGTGTCTGTCCATCCACTGCCAGATAACTTATCGCTACATTGGATTATGGTACTTAGCTAATATTATGGTTAAATAACTACAAATAGTTATTTTAACATTAACAAAAGTGTTTCAATATTTCTAAGCTGACTTCCTGTGTCATTGATACATGGTTATTTCCATGAGTGTTGGTTTTATAATGTCACTTATTCTATGGCATTGCAAACTCGATGGTAAAAAAAGGTACGCCGCCCATCAATATCTAGATCTAGTTATATTTACCTCACCTCATTACACCCTATCTATATCTTGAGCTAGTTCTATCCAGTCCACCTCATTACACCCTATCTCTATTTTGAGCTAGTTCTTTCCAGTCCACCTCATTACACCCTATCTCTATCTTGAGCTATTTATATCCAGTCCACCTCATTACACCCTATCCCTATCTTGAGCTAGTTCTATCCAGTCCACCTCATTACACCCTATCTCTATCTTGAGCTAGTTCTATCCAGTCAACCTCATTACAACATATCTCTATCTTGAGCTAGTTCTATCCAGTCAACCTCATTACACCCTATCTCTATCTTGAGCTAGTTCTATCCAGTCCACCTCATTACACCTTATATTTATAATGTCACTAAATTGTATCTGACCGGGTTCCATCAAATCAAACGGAAATAAGGTTGGAAATTATTCAGCAAATCATGTTAATATATTTTGAATTAATATTACTAATAACTTATAGCTCCTTGCATTTCTAGATTTTCAAAATATATAATTTAGGGTAGTTATATACCTATTTAAGTTAGTTTTATTTTGAATTATTTGACGCTCATTTGTAAGAGCTTTGGAGGGAAGCAAATCTTTTAAAGCATTAATATGAAAACTTAATACCAGGGAGAATCTATTACATTACGAGTATCATAGTTTCATGGTAGTTAAAATTCTCTTAATTAGTATTTATATCTCTTAAGATATAAAACCAAGAGCTTTATCCTTGAAGACTTTAAACACACGAGGACAGCTTTTTACCTCTTTTTTACACTCTCTATTTGGTTTACGTTGCTGGTGTGACATGGCGCACGGGTCTCGTAAAAACAGTTGGTTTTTTTTACAACCTGAACTTAAAGTCGAACTAAGTGATCACCATTTCACACTTGGCGATTCCTGGCTTGGATGAAAAATGTATTATTGATGAAATCTGGTTTTACCCTTTCATAGTGATGAATTAACGACCAGGGGCTGAATTGTGGTTGTTATAGATTCAGATTAGTTTATAGGTGTTGTGCTGATTTAATAATTCTGTTCAGAACGTGCACGATAAATATTTATCTCAAATAAATAAAAAACAAAAAAAAGTAAAACTCAAATTATCTAGTTAACACTTTGCTGCCCAGCGTAGACATATAGCTATTTTATTTTGTCATGTTTGATTTTTTATATTATTTTTATATTTAGAAAATACCAATACCCTATGTTGCTTATTTGCTACATATTAAGAAGAATTTTCAAATTATATTAAGAATTTTTTTTGTAAGGTATTCACAACTTCTAAAATATATTTCTAAAAAATATGCCTTAGAATATGTCTTAGTTTATTTAGTCTAGGAGGAGTTAAATGTATTTATTTCAATTTAATAAAATGTCTAAACCATTTAATTTTATTAAAGGCTATGCTTTAAATAAGCATACCAAATATAAAATAATGCTATTACATCTTTGACAATAAATCTACCCTTAAAATACTGTTGAATTTAAATGTAATTTTTAAAATATCCTCGTTGTAGGCCTACCATATTTTTTCTTTAAAATAAATGGTTCAAAATAATGCATTACATAAACTTTTACATATTCATAGGTTACGTACTAGCTCTATAACTATATATATTTGAATTACCAAATACTCCCTTTCCTCTCGCCCTTGGTAAATATGAATATGCAAATTTATATTTTCCAATATGCATTAAATAGTTGTTCTTTTGTTCTTTTAGAGGGAGAAAGTTTGGTGGGGAGCAAGGGTTGGGCTGCTTAAGATAAGATATAATTTGATATTATTAATATAATAGTATTTTATAGAAGTACGTTTGTCTAAATAATTTTGTTAAAAATTTGGGGTAGCTAATTTGTTATTTTATCTATACATAATTAACTTTTCGTAGATGGTTATAGGTTATTATTATTATTATTATTATTATTATTATTATTATTTGTTATTCTTAGCGCTGCGTCTTACTAGCCAGTCTGGCTATATTTTTATGATACTACGCCAATGTTTTTTTTTGTATTAGGTAGGTTATATTTATATGACCCAAATTTGAATGGAGAGAGAGAGAGAGAGAGAGAGAGAGAGAAAGAGAGAGAGAGTGTGTGGCAGAACTATTTTGGAAAAACCACCCTTATTACATTCAACCTAGATTCGAACTCTAATCTCTCCTTCATCGGTGGTCTAGTCTACTACGAGAGTAGCGCGTTAGACCAATTCTTCGGAAGAAGCATTTATAATATCAACGATAGACATCATCTACATCATGACAAGTCATGTGTTTATCTAGAGGAGGAAAAGAAAGCTAAACTGGATGTCGATTATACGATATTTCCACGGCTATTGCCAGAGAAGACCTTTGATGGTCAGACAAAATGACGATCTTATGGAATAAAAGATGGCTAGACAATAATACCACACAACCTGCATTTTATTGTTTCTCTTTCCTCCATTAGCCCCATTAGACCATCCACCGCCATATTAAATAAAACCTATTGTATTTATCTTTATTCAAGTTAAACCAACGTGGATAAATAACCTCAATTTTAATAAAAGATTCATTCAAAAGAATTGGGAGTTATTGTTAAGTAAGCAGAACGTATCAATTATTATTATTAGCACAGCGTCTTACTACCCGTTCGGGTTATACGCACTAACGCTAATGTGTAATGGTAGGGTGATTGTGAGATGAAATAAGGACCTACAGTTTAACGTGGGATCCGAACCACGGTGGAGGCCTGGGATTCCCCACATTCACAAGTTGTGATTAATGCACAGAAAATATCAAGTTTAACTGTGAATTCATACATCTTAACATCATATTTTTTCATAATTACTTAGCATCTTACTTCATTTGCTTGATAGTAGCATATGTACACCAAATGCAATTACAAAATACAACTATAAAGAAATTCTGAATGTGTAGATATCAATAAGAGGACCAATTACAAACACAACTACAAAGAACGTCTGAATTTATAAATACCAGTGATAGAAGATATTACAAACACAGCTATGAAGAAAGTTAGCCAAACAGTTATAGATGTAGGGGGGCAGCGAGGAAGGACTGTGAGCTAGATATATTTTTAAATCTAGAGCTATATCAAATAAAAATGTTTTTATCTATATTTATAAAATAACATGTCCTGACTGACTGATTCATCATCGCCGAGCGCAAACTATCAAGGCTACAAGCATGAAGTTCGGACTGTATATTCATTTTGTTATGTTGGCACCCACTAAGAAAGGATTTTAGAAAATTCCACCCCAAAGGGGTCAAAATAGGGGATGATAATATGGATGAAAGTCCGTCATTTTGAAAGTTACATAAACAAAATTTTGTATTTCGGTTATTGACGTAAAACAAATAAATACGTGTTTCAGGAATTTTGGAAATTTTATTTAATAAGGATGAAAAAGGGGGTGAAAGTTTATATCGGACTTGCATTATTTTTGATCTGAGGTCAAGTTATGGTCATCAACGTAACGTAATATTTTAAATTAATCTGTAAATACATATGTATATTTTCGTATTTGTATATAATCAACTTCCACGCGAGCAAAGCCGCGGGCAACAGCTATCTAGTATACAATAAAACTGTTATAGATTAAAATTATTTTGCAATATTTTGTTATATAATATATTAATAAAAATAAAATAAATGAGGGATGTATTTAAAACATCTTCAAGTGATCTTAATATAGTAGTATCTAATCCTAATCCCTTTTAATTCATTCCTAGTCTATCACGTTTTTACTATAGAGAAAAACTTATTTGTTTTTGTGATCAAAAATCGACATAGCTTAATCCATTATTATGGTTATTTAGAATCTTGGTATATCTCATAACAATTTGTAATTTTAAGTTTTAGTCAAACGAACAAAACTTTTAACATTAATTCCTATTATTTGGAAGATTTATTTTATATAACTCTCCAAGAGTTTAATTGTCTGTGATTTCCCCTTTTATATTTTGGTGGCAATTGTCGTTAAGAAAAACACATTATTTAAAGAACGACGATCGTCTACCCCCGCTGTGTGGTTAAATCTCCTCAGACCCTATTTGGAGGAGGGATGGAGTAATATCAATTTGGAGTGTACGAGGAGAAGAACGCTAGCTGACTCAGGAAGATAAAAGTGTCATTTTACAGTCCTCTTTCTTTTGATATATAGACCCGAGCTGAAGACTCAAACAATCCACCTCCGCATTTCTCTTTCTTCAACCAGCTCACTAATAAGTAGGGAGCGGATTCTTAGGCACTACAAATGTTTAAATAGGCATTAAAGATATGTGATCTAGGCACCAGAATAGACACTCAAGGAAAAAAAACACACAATAGGCGATGTAAAATTAATATAATAATATTTAGCACCGCTTCTTACTACCCGTTCGGGTTATACGCTTTAAGTACTAATTATGTTAATTGATTTAGGAATTGGGAAGGTTGAAATAGAGGAAGTGAACCCACATTTGCGTGGAGGGAGAGTGGAAAACCATTTAGGAAACACCACCCCGAGTTCACCCGACCGAGATTCGAACCTCGATCTCCCCGTCCTCAGCAGTCGAGCTCAACACGACAAGCGCGTTAGCCAACTACGCCACCGAGGCGGGTAATGTAAAATTGATTTTATTACCTGTCAATTCACATTGAGCTGTTCTTTTTAGTACTACGTCTTACTATTAGTTCGGATCTTACGCATATGTAGGCCTACTAAATAAGCTACTATGTTAAAGTTTAGAAAGGTGGAATCTAGACAAAATGTATCTGAATTTTAGTGGAAATAGTAAAAGTAGTAATGGTTTGTAGTAAAAAAAAAACCACCTAAGTAAATCAGCCCGAGTTTCGAATTTCAATCTCTGCTTCATCGATAGTCCAGTCTACTGCGAGAGTGACGCCTTAGTCCATTCGACCACTGAAGCGGTACACATTCTGTTAATCACTAAATAATTTTCTACATTTTCAATATATAAATGGGCCATATTTTCAGATGTAGTGTTTTTTTAATTCGAAAATCTGAGCTATAGTTCAGGTGATGTCAAGGAACAACATTTTATGTTTGCCGTTTCCTCCCAAGGAGCTATTGTCCTCCCAAGATGTCTTCCACTGCTATCATTGTCCTCCCAAGATGTCTTCCACTGCTACCATTGTCCTCCCAAGATGTCTGCCACTGCTCCCATTATATCCTCCCAAGATGTCTGCCACTGCTATCATTGTCCTCCCAAGATGACTGCCACTGCTATCATTGTCCTCCCAAGATGTCTGCCACTGCTCCTATTGTCCTCCCAATATGTCTGCCACTGCTCCTATTGTCCTCCCAAGATGTCTGCCACTGCTCCTATTGTCCTCCCAAGATGACTGCCACTGCTATCATTGTCCTCCCAAGATGTCTGCCACTGCTCCTATTGTCCTCCCAAGATGTCTGCCACTGCTATCATTGTCCTCCCAAGATGACTGCCACTGCTATCATTTTCCTCCCAAGATGTCTGCCACTGCTCCCATTATATCCTCCCAAGATGTCTGCCACTGCTATCATTGTCCTCCCAAGATGACTGCCACTGCTATCATTGTCCTCCCAAGATGTCTGCCACTGCTCCTATTGTCCTCCCAATATGTCTGCCACTGCTCCTATTGTCCTCCCAAGATGACTGCCACTGCTATCA
Source organism: Timema cristinae (assembly GCA_039000515.1). NCBI lineage: Eukaryota > Metazoa > Arthropoda > Insecta > Phasmatodea > Timematidae > Timema > Timema cristinae. The sequence continues at coordinate 102,493,642 of JBCFYV010009882.1, read as the reverse complement.
TTGTCCTTCCAAGATGTCTGCCACTGCTATCATTGTCCTCCCAAGATGTCTGCCACTGCTATCATTGTCCTCCCAAGATGACTGCCACTGCTATCATTGTCCTCCCAAGATGACTGCCACTGCTATCATTGTCCTCCCAAGATGTCTGCCACTGCTCCTATTGTCCTCCCAATATGTCTGCCACTGCTCCTATTGTCCTCCCAAGATGACTGCCACTGCTATCATTGTCCTTCCAAGATGTCTGCCACTGCTATCATTGTCCTCCCAAGATGACTGCCACTGCTATCATTGTCCTCCCAAGATGTCTGCCACTGCTCCTATTGTCCTCCCAATATGTCTGCCACTGCTCCTATTGTCCTCCCAAGATGACTGCCACTGCTATCATTGTCCTTCCAAGATGTCTGCCACTGCTATCATTGTCCTCCCAAGATGACTGCCACTGCTATCATTGTCCTCCCAAGATGTCTGCCACTGCTCCCATTATATCCTCCCAAGATGACTGCCACTGCTATCATTGTCCTCCCAAGATGTCTGCCACTGCTCCTATTGTCCTCCCAATATGTCTGCCACTGCTCCTATTGTCCTCCCAAGATGACTGCCACTGCTATCATTGTCCTCCCAAGATGACTGCCACTGCTATCATTGTCCTCCCAAGATGTCTGCCACTGCTCCCATTTTCCTCCATCCAATTCACGCTCATTGGAAGCTCTTCAACAGTATAGATTTTCAAACTTTCCAAACAAGTATGCCACAACTTACAATTTCTAAGATACTGGATTCTCTGTTTCACCAAAAATCCATACCGTATAAAAAATAGAAAGGCCAAAGCCGAAATAGGTGCGTTAAGGATATAATTCATAAAACAGTCAAAAACCAACAGAATAGGCAATTATGGCCATCAACATGAAATGCATATATATCTCAACTGCCTATGTTTTACGATCAAGGAAAATAAAAGGCAAATTGACTTAATTTGATCCCTACTTAGAAGAGAAACATTCCTATTTCCCTAAATTATATCAAGGTGGGTTTACAGGGGAGGCGAGAAAAGGTCATTGTTTTTTGTAGTTTTTACATACAAACTTGTTTTGACCAAAACAAAGAAATATTGCTTCATTACAAACATAGAGTATCATAAGTGTCATAGAGTGTCAGAAGTAAGCTGTGAGCTGTCAGTCAGCACCAAAGAAGCCACGGGGCTACTGTACCTAAATGTTGACTGTCAGAAGTCAGCTGTGAGCTGTCAGTCAGCACCAAAGAAGCCACGGGGCTACTGTACCTAAATGTTGACTGTCAGAAGTCAGCTGTGAGCTGTCAGTCAGCACCAAAGAAGCCACGGGGCTACTGTACTTATTCCTAGTACAGTTGACAACCTATTCTTCCAGGAAAATTCTCAAACTATAACTAGCTCTGAGTTAATGAGTGAATGTTTTCAGTGGTTAGAAAAGTCTAAACCTGGAAATTATTTATCCCAAAACATATATCATTGGTGTTTGTTTTAACACCACGTCTTACTACCTGTTCGGGTTATACGCTTTATTGGTTACTGCCTTCTATATTATTCGCTACACCAGTGGTTGAGAAGGGGCAAAACTTATTCAGAATCTTTGAAGGAACCCGATTCAGTGGTCTCATGGTCTAACGCGCTACCCTCGCGTTAGACTAGACTGCCGATTACGGGAAGATCTAGGTTCAAATCTCGATCAGGTGTACTGAAGTTGGTTTTCTCCAAAATAGTTTTCCACTCTTCCTCAACGAAAATATGGGCACACTGCCTTTTAATATAACCTTACTCATCCCATCAACGTAATTAGAACATAAGTGTACAACCCGAACGGTTAGTAAGACGTGGTTCTGAAAAAAAAAATGTGAAGAATAATGAACACAACTACGTGGAAACTTTCGGATCAGGATAAGAAAGAAGTTTAAAACATTAGCTTAATATTTTCATAATATTTTTCTTACAACTCTGCCAAAAGAAGTCACATAAGGGGGCCAGCTAAACATGTAGAAATTTGGTTAGCATGTGGTTAATCGATAAGGACATAGCATATTAGTTTCACTTGTTTATATTTTGTTAATATATGGTTAGTTGTTTTGGTTAATTACTTTCTTTTGGTCATCCGGTTAATTAATATACTTTGAGTTATGATCTAAAATATTACGTTATGATAACCCCACCACCCATTTTAATTTTAGATTTTGGTTTTAAGTCATGTTGCTTTGTGACTAAAATAAATAGAAGGAGAGGTTTTATTTTAAATATAGCTTATATGGGATAAATACTCCCTCCTTGTTCCTAGTAATTTCTGCAATAAATTTAGTTTTATCACTCTTAGGAGAATTGTGTGATTGATTTAGCAGCCACGAAATGTCTGTCTGTCTGTCCCCACAGTTTTCTTCTCTGTCTGGTTGGTGGATGTACTGTACAGTACGAATAGATCTTATTGCATTTAGTCGAGTGTTGTGTGTAGCAATGTTGAGTGTTTCCGCAGGAAATAGGGTTGGCAGACTGCCAAAAAACAATGACATCTTTAGTTATCTATCCTCTTCTTACTGCAACATAAAATGTATGGCAAACTTTTATTTTCCCTCGACTTCTTTTCTGTCTTGATAGCCTCAATTCTTTTAAAATGTAATCATGCACTGGCTGTAACGGGAAAGGAATTTAAAGAAGAAGGAAGAGAAAGGAACTAGATTCTAGATTATAAAGATGCTAGAAAAGTTTAGGTTTTATAATAAGCTTGAAATTATTTCCTAATTTTATGAGCATGCACTAGTTGCATTATTGTGAAATATATTCTTGTAAATGATATGCAAGAGTAAATTTCCCATATCGTTTCAATTTAAGCTTTAAAGTAGGCCTATAGTTGCTTCCCCCCCCCCCCCAATATTTTGCTTTTTACTACCTGTTCGGGATACCAACATATTAAAGGGTGGATGTAGAGAACTCAAAAAATGGTCAGCGTTTTTGCAGTTTTTATATCAAAACTCTTTTTTGGCCAAAACAAAAATAAAAAATTCTTCAGTTCAAATATAGAGTCCATTTTACTTCACATGGTGATATCAACAGTTGATAAATTTCGGTCAAGGGTGTCCTGAAATTTAACGACAACTTCTTTACATTTAAAAAGTTTCTCATCCAATACCGCTATGATCATGACATATATTCAACAACTGTTGATATCAACAAGTTAAGGAAATTAAACTCTATGTTTGTACTGGAGCAATGTTTGAGTTATTTCAGCCAGTGTTTTTATATAAACATTCTAAAAACACTGACCTTTTCTATCATCTGTTACTTCCCCACCTTATAATAAATATAATCTAACATACTGAGGGAATTTATTTGTTACCGTCTAAACCCGATTCCAGGACAAACTAGATCGGACTAGACCGAACTATACATCCTAAGATCCTCAGGATGTACTAGTTTAGCCTAGTCTAAATTCGTTAATACTGAAATTTTTGGGCCTAGCTCATAGGATAAATTAGTATAGCCTACAATTTTATTAGGTCAAACTAGGTTTAGGTTAGGTTAGCTTAGGTTATGTTAGCTGACTACATTTGTGCGCGAACTGTGAATGGTAAAACCTATCCAACAGGGCTGGTCTCAAGCGTGTGCAACCCCATACACAAAAAATTTAGGGGGTGCCAAAATGGCCCAAAATAAATAATTTTTGTTTTTATAGAGGAAAATATAAATATAATTAAATAATCTCTAGAGTCTTATGAAAATCAGAGTTTTTGTAGTTCTTGGAAGTGTAGTATACTTTATACCTCACTGTATATTTATATACTGAATACTTCACTTTATAGTTGACAACAAAGAGATTCAACAAATTTTTTTCAAGTTAAAAAAAAGAGAAAAACTAAATGATATAAAGGACGGAAACACAATGTCGCTATCATCTGACTATTCTAAAATAAGGTAGTTTTTCTAGTTATTAAAAAACAAAATTCGCCACTAAAATATGTAAACATAGGGTCTAGATTTAAAATGGCCATATATAGCATTATCCACAGTTTTTTCAGATGGGGATGGGGGGGGGGGGGGGGGGGGGCGCTAAATTTTAGTCTTGCACACATACAACTTTTGCCTTAAACTGGCCCTGCGGTCCAAGGTCGACTCATCTTATGGGTTCAGAAGAATGATAACTAGTACCGCCTTAAAACATCAGGCTATATCGGTTTATCCTATACGCGGCAGGATGTATCAATTCGGACTAGTCCGAACTTGTTTGTCCTGAAATAGGGTTTGAACTGGGATATATTCACGTTCACGTGGAAGGACTTTTATAAACGACTTTGTAAAAAAAAAATGTATACCCAGTCCTAATTCGAACCATGAAATTCTATTACTGACCAAAAAACCAGACACGATCAGACTAACGCCTTTTTATACGTTCCACAGGTCTGTTACTTCATGTTTATTTAAATTTATTTTTTGATAAATAAATGAGTGTCTATGACAAAAATTAAAAACTTTAACCGTCGTTTGTGGGCACGAGGTCCTAAACAACTTCTTCTTAAGTTTTTGCGGCGACAGGGAGGTCCAGGCTCGAATCTTAATCGGGTGTACTGAAGAGGTATTTTCTAAAATCTCTTTCCCCTCTCTTCTCAGGAAAATTCTGGTATATTTCCTCTAAAATTATACCTTTCTCATTAATACCCCATTAATGTAAAATATTCGTATATCTTACAAGGGTAGCACAAAACACGAATATGTATACGAATATGTATATGTGTATGTTTTAAAATAATCACTTCTTTTGTGTAGGGCATGCTCTACTAACCTACAAATTGAAATTATAAAACAAAATTCTGAATCTAACACCTAAGCGAAAATTTATTTTGTTAAGTGCTAAATTCTCCACAGAATATTTATTTCTCCTGTTGGTTTTCTGGTAAAGGGGAGGTTAGGGTTTAAATCCCGTTTGGTTTTTTTTCTAAATGGTTTCCCACTCTCCTTCCACGCAAATTCTGGTAGATTACCTCAAAAGTGCTTCTTTTATCATCTCTACCCCATCAGAGTAGTTATCACATAATTATGCTTACAACTTGAATGGGTAGTAAGATGCGGTGTTGATTAATAAATAATCTAATAATGATTTACCTGTAGTTCCTACTGACGTGTTGAATGGGAATGATTGAATACATGAAATGGACAGTTTTAAGGTCGGCAAATAATTTGTAAGCCTTAATCTGTTTCTTTCATGAATAGGAAGGGGGGTAAAGCAATCAAATGGCCGGTCCACAAAACAGTTGTGCAGCGGAATTCCGAAAGTGAAACTTTGGACTCAAAAGAATTGGTAATTGGTTATCCCTGGTACAGATAAATCCAAATGATATAATTACAACTTTGACTCATCATATATAACTTATGTTGCGTGTCCGGGATACTCGTAGCCCAGTTGTAGAAATATTATTCAGTACTAATGTACCGTTGTCCAGGGGACGTACTAAGGTACTAATAGTACATCCTTTCTGTGGAGGCTCTTTACATGTCCTGATGAGATGAGGTGATGGTGATAGTGAGTATGAGGGTGATAGTGAGTATGAGGGTGATAGTGAGTATGAGGGTGATAGTGAGTATGAGGGAGATAGTGAGTATGAGGGTGATAGTGAGTATGAGGGTGATAGTGAGTATGAGGGTGATAGTGAGTATGAGGGTGATAGTGAGTATGAGGGTGATAGTGAGTATGAGGGAGATAGTGAGTATGAGGGAGATAGTGAGTATGAGGGTGATAGTGAGTATGAGGGTGATAGTGAGTATGAGGGTGATAGTGAGTATGAGGGTGATAGTGAGTATGAGGGTGATAGTGAGTATGAGGTATAAGCCTTCTCTTACATTTAACAATGTCTTAAGTTAACATTACACTTCATTAACAATATATATGCACTCAAATTAATAAAGTGAAAAAGATACACTAACAAATGAGTTCTGATTTGTTCTAAGGTCTGACTTTTGTTCACACACACACACATTTCTTAAGGGCGGGATTCACAAATAACTACTACCTAAAAATCTACTAGTCTAAATATATCCTGTCACACCTGGACCGTATCCAAGCCCCGGCTATCTCCAACCCCTACCTAGCGCCATACTAAGCCTCAAAACGGTAGAAATAAACATTTAAGCCAGCGCAAGCCGCCATTTTCTCTTTGATCTAGTAGGTACCCCTTAGATCAACAATTGTGTCGATCTGTCGGCTAGCCGAGCTATAATCAAGTCTGTTTACTATGACAATCTTAAGGAATGGTGCAGTGCCAAATAATTCAAAAATAATATTGATGTAAACATTTGAATTTATGTTGTTGAATAGGTAGGCTATGTCAATCAGAATTAATTAACAGATTCATACAGTCCTATAAAAAAACTATTAATTCACTGCCAGTTATATTGTAAAAGTATTTAATTCGTATAACCCAAATAGTACTAACCTCTTTAATTGAGTCTCATCTCTCTTAATAACTCCTCCAATAACATTGAATTCTTTACATATCACTCTCCACGTATCACTCTCCACGTATCACTCTCCACGTATCACTCTCCACGTATCACTCTCCACGTATCACTCTCCACATATCACTCTCCACGTATCTCTCTTCTCATGAAATGAAGATGAATTTGTTAGTTTGCTTTCAACGAGTTTTCTTTATATTTGTTTAGTATGCCAAACAAAATATTTCTTTCAAAGGAGCTAAGCATAGGGCTTTTATTTTTATTTTCAATTTTCAAAATACAATTTTATCTAATCTGGCTTTATAAAACTAGTATATATTTTAAAGTAGGTGCGTGTTTAATACCAGCACTTTGTGGTATTCATTTGTTCGTGTATGTTCAGGGGACAATTTGTCGTGTTGAGATGTCTGCTACTGTCACTTAGCTAGCAACTTTATACTACTATTATTACTATTTTGCCTTCTGCTCTCCATAACTTTGTAGAGACTCGTTGGATATGGTTTATTACTACGGTGTGCTAGATGAATGGTAGCTATGTCTAGGCGCGCGCAAGTGAGATGAAGCTTGCGTAAGGCTAACGTTGATGTCTATTTCTACCGGTCAATGTTTATCTATAACTTGGAACCTCTGAACCAGGTTCAGTAGGGCTTCTTTTAGCAGTGCAGTTCTGGAGAACCTGATGTCATAAAAGACCATACAAATGCAGCTGCCATTGGTAAGTTGCCTCAAACCCCCCTTTACTTATTGTACACACAGTTCATGTTCATTAGGCTGAGGCGCGGGCAGATGATACATTTATTGCGGTCACGAAATGTTCAAACGAGATATGGAATATTAACAAATCATAACTGAATGAGCCAATTGCAAACTCTTGATTTAGCAACAATCTTTTATAAATAAATAGAATTTGAGAAGTTCCTTAAAGTTTTCATTTTTATATAACAGCATGCAGCGGGAATGGGATATACTAGAATCTTTTTCGGGGTATTGACTGGAAAACCCAATGGGAAGAAACCATTGTGAAGACCTAAATGTAGATGGGAGGATTGCATTAGAATAGACCTGAAATAGATAGGGTGTAATGAGGTGTACTGGATAGAACTAGCTCAAGATAGAGATAGTGTGTAATGAGGTGGACTGGATAGAACTAGCTCAAGATAGAGATAGGTTGTAATGAGGTAGACTGGATAGGACTAGCTTAAGATAGGGATAGGGTGTAATGAGGTGGACTGGATAGAACTAGCTCAAGATAGGGATAGGTTGTAATGAGGTAGACTGGATAGGACTAGCTTAAGATAGGGATAGGGTGTAATGAGGTGGACTGGATAGAACTAGCTCAAGATAGGGATAGGGTGTACTGGATAGAACTAGCTCAAGATAGGGATAGGGTGTAATGAGGTGGACTGGATAGAACTAGCTCAAGATAGGAATAGGGTGTAATGAGGTGGACTGGATAGAACTAGCTCAAGATAGGAATAGGGTGTAATGAGGTGGACTGGATAGAACTAGCTCAAGATAGGGATAGGGTGTAATGAGGTAGACTGGATAGAACTAGCTCAAGATAGGAATAGGGTGTAATGAGGTAGACTGGATAGGACTAGCTCAAGATAGGGATAGGGTGTAATGAGGTAGACTGGATAGAACTAGCTCAAGATAGGGATAGGGTGTAATGAGGTGGACTGGATAGAACTAGCTCAAGATAGGGATAGGGTGTAATGAGGTAGACTGGATAGAACTAGCTCAAGATAGGGATAGGGTGTAATGAGGTGGACTGGATAGAACTAGCTCAAGATAGGGATAGGGTGTAATGAGGTAGACGGGATAGAACTAGCTCAAGATAGGGATAGGGTGTAATGAGGTAGACTGGATAGGACTAGCTCAAGATAGGGATAGGTGGCGTATAAGTCCGAAAATGAATTTTCTAGTTTATAATGCTATAGAGTAAGTTATTATAAAGTATATTTTACGTATTTACTGACGTTAGTTGAGATTTTACTAATAAATAATTAATTTATTTATAAATATGGAAGTATATTTTATACAACGAAAATATTGAGGAATACCCCCAAAAGTGTTTAATCTAAAATAAAAGCTAGTTAATCTACATAAAAAATTGTTTTCTACTCAAAATAAATTATAATGTTAAAAGTAGTTCAAGAATAGCTTGATCAACCTTAAGGACTGATTTCAAAAAACTAGAATGTACACTTCTTTTACCTTGAAAGTAGTAAGGTCACATTCCACGTTTGTACTGTGGCATTGCCTACAAGATAGTAACATACATCGAGGTGAAACTACTTGCTACCTTTCTGGGTGAATGGATTGTAGAAATGCACTCGTATATCCATACATAGAAAGTATACATTTATATTTACACATTAATGCACAAATACAAACAATACATGCATACATAAACTCAGACATATTCGTGAACATACAAACTATCACAGTGCATATGTGCATACATACGCAAGTATACATACCTAAACAAATACATATATGAACTGTAATTGACATATAAACATGTACACTCATGCACATTAATTACATCCTTATGACCTAAAAATATATATACCTTCATGTCCACACTCCCATTTAAACTTACATTCATGCATACACACATTCATGCGTACTAGCTCATACATTGATACAACATTAGATACATTCATATTCACATAAAAACACACACATATATAGATACGCAATATTAGACCCAAATACATGGAGATAGACCCGCGAATAAATTGCAGTCTCTGATATAATCCATAACTCCTTTTTAGATTTTCAATATAGATTTTAATCTGGATCACAAATTTTCATGTAATTTGTATACATTGATATGTTAAAAACAATGGTTTTACATGAACACACATTGAAGTATCGTTAAATAAAAGTTCTGACTATTGTATACAGTATAGATACTTTTTCACATTCTATCGCATTTACTGAGAATGCACGATAAACTTTAAATTTGGTGTTTACATATTTTAACTGTAAATAATCTAAGATTAAACAACTTCATTTGGTTCAAGCTTAGTTTCCGTTGACATATTAACATACCGGTATTTTTATTTGTAATTCTGTGAAAACTGTCGGTTTGAAATCAAATGACTGTAGCTTATTTGAAATATTATTATTGAGAATTTACCTTACCATTACTTCCCAGTCCTCTCCTACGTTATCGTAAATTTTTCTCCTGTACTCTATTATTCTAACTTTCACCCAGTCATATCGTCCTTGGCTCTTTGCCATGCTATATTTGTTTCTTTCCTTTCCTTCATTCACATGTACTATTCTAATATATTTTATTAATTTATTCATTCCAAACTTCTAGCTATAATTTTTTTTATCTATTATTTAATTTCCTGATTTAATTTCATCTTCAAATCTATTCACGATTCTTCTGTCGGGGAAAATAACTCTTTCCAACATTCTCATCCCTTTTGACTCACAAGGGACCTCTGGTTTGACTTCGATTTGTGTTTGAAGTAAATAGGTCTTGTTAGATTGAATTATTCAACAAGTCAAACTGAAATTTCCCTCTCCATTTAGTAAAAAGTGTGTTGTCCCTTTTTAAGTATTTTTTATCTCTTGATTTGGAACACCCTAGTATCCTCCCTTTGTTATAAACTCTCTCAGTCTCTTGCTTACAACAAATGTCCACATCTTGAACTCACTAGTCTTCTATTAACCAAGCAGCTATGGCTTTCTTATATTGAAAACCATCTTTTCTTCTACTAAGGTCACCATCTTTTAAAGGCCACATTCTTAAAGTGATTCTTTCTCTCCATCTTGTCTCCTTCCCTCTCTGTTCATCTCTTCTCCAGCCCTTGCCGACGCAACTTACTCGCTCTCTATCCCTTTATCTCTCTTTCTTTCTTTCTTTCTTTCTCTCTGTCTCTCTCTCTCTCTCTCTCTCCACTAACATGAGGCTTATTTAAAGTTTCCTGGACTTTAAGCAAATAATAAGTTGTTGAGTTCTCATCAATCATCCAATACCCTAGTGAATGTTGTCAGCTAGCAACTGAAAACATTATTTAACTTTAAAAAAAAAGCTTTTATCCTTTGGTTAGACTGTAACCCACACAATATTCTGTGAATACGTTTAAAAAAAACATTCTTATCGAGATTGTTAAAGCAGTACCTCTTTCTATATGGCATAACTTCCTACAGTTGTGTTACACAAAATGATTCATCCGTTTCAAAATTAACCCCAAACAACGATGATATTATGACGAATAAAATCAAATGTATTATCTTTATAACTAAACTAAATACGAATAGGCATCTTGGTATAACGTTCTAATGTTCAGCACACCTGGCTACCAACCTAGGGGTCGCGGGTTCTATCTAAGGATGGGTTGATAATTTTTCGCGATATTTCGATACCATCGATCCTTACAAGCATAGAATATCTAATGGTTAGTTAAAAATAGTTTAGAGTATCGAAAAAAATAGAACTATCTCGAGAAACCCTTGCTAAATTGGAAGAAATCACAATTAAATCGATTAAAAATATGTTTGCTAGTCCCCGGCATTAAAAATAGGGATTGTAGTAAATAATATGCTACAATATGAAAAACTAAAAAGCTTGGCAATAATCCATCAAACACTGCGGCTGCCGCGCTTGTGTAGAATCGGCACAGGCCTACTACTCGACTGGCTGGTATCTTAGGACTACTACTCGACTGGCTGGTATCTTAGGACTACTACTCGACTGGCTGGTATCTTAGGACTACTACTCGACTGACTGGTATCTTAGGCCTACTACTCGACTGACTGGTATCTTAGGACTACTACTCGACTGACTGGTATCTTAGGACTACTACTCGACTGGCTGGTATCTTAGGACTACTACTCGACTGACTGGTATCTTAGGCCTACTACTCGACTGACTGGTATCTTAGGACTACTACTCGACTGACTGGTATCACAGGACTACTACTCGACTGACTGGTATCACAGGACTACTACTCGACTGGCTGGTATCACAGGACTACTACTCGACTGACTGGTATCTTAGGACTACTACTCGACTGACTGGTATCTTAGGCCTACTACTCGACTGACTGGTATCTTAGGACTACTACTCGACTGACTGGTATCACAGGACTACTACTCGACTGACTGGTATCACAGGACTACTACTCGACTGACTGGTATCTTAGGACTACTACTCGACTGACTGGTATCTTAGGACTACTACTCGACTGACTGGTATCTTAGGACTACTACTCGACTGACTGGTATCTTAGGACTACTACTCGACTGACTGGTATCACAGGACTACTACTCGACTGACTGGTATCTTAGGACTACTACTCGACTGACTGGTATCTTAGGACTACTACTCGACTGACTGGTATCTTAGGACTACTACTCGACTGACTGGTATCTTAGGACTACTACTCGACTGACTGGTATCACAGGACTACTACTCGACTGACTGGTATCTTAGGACTACTACTCGACTGACTGGTATCACAGGACTACTACTCGACTGACTGGTATCTTAGGACTACTACTCGACTGACTGGTATCTTAGGACTACTACTCAACTGGCTGGTATCTTAGGACTACTACTCGACTGGCTGGTGTCATAGGACTACTACTCGACTGACTGGTATCTTAGGACTACTACTCGACTGGCTGGTGTCATAGGACTAGGCCTCAGAGAAGGAATGTCTGTGGCCTAGGCACGAAGCGATGCACCACGTGTGGCTCTTTGTACTTGGTTCTCCACTGCCTCGTGAATAGCGACAGCAGACGATAATATCATGTTAAAGTGGAGGTTTCAAAGCAAAAGGATGAACTTACAGACAATTTCACAGACTTTTGAGTTAATAAAACGTGTCGACTTCTACAGTTGCTGCCGCTCAGTGTTTACGTTATTTTTGGCGTCGAGGACGGGTAGTAACAGTTAATGTCGGTGTGGTTAATCCTATCTAATGGGCTGGTATCGACTTAAGTATCGGTATCGTGTATCGTGATAAAATGGTGGTATCGTTATTTGTACCGAGTATCGCTATTTTGCTAAGAGGGTTGCATCAAAACTGGATGCATCTAAGCAGTCTAAGCACTATCACACTTAGACACCAATTAACGGAATAGAAAGAGAGGGGAAAATGAGCAGTTCACCCTGTGAGTCTCTTGTTTATCAGCTTATAACACTTCCCCTCTTACGCTGACGAGTTTACACACTCACCATACTATTTGCTCCATTAAAACATTGAGTTTCCTTTTAAAATAATCTATTCTTGTTTCCTATTCTAGATAGACATTTGCTACCACGAACTGTTTTTAATCTACATCCTGGCAGGAAGACTCCTTCAGGCTATTTTCATGACCAAGACAAATATCCTGAGCTGTAAAGGATTTATAAAAATAAATACGTTTACAAAAAAAACTATTTAAAGATAAAAATGAATAACTTTTTGGCACTGTAAGACTATTCTTAGAATTATTTAATAATCTGTGATTTTTGTTTCAACGTTATATATTTAAAACTCGTTGAATAGAACGTAAATTCATTAACATTTAAAATCCTATCCTTACCTGCCATGACGTCACAGGTAGGCAACGTCCTTAAGGGGGGGGGGGGGATAAGCACTCTTTAAAAGGATCCTTACACTGGTAAAAAGGTAGATATTGTCACACCCTTGTCATAAACCCTGGACACTGGGACGTAATTTAAACGGTGTGTGTGTTCGATTAACAGAGACTTAGGGGAGACCACATTTTGGTCACTCTACTGATCCTATTATATGGAGGGGTAGCTCAAAGAGTTAAATCACGAGGCTACCCATTAAAATGGGATGTAGACCCTCTACCCCAGATTACCCGTGGAAAATAAAAGCCAGAGAGAGGTCGAGTATGTGAAGGAGGGAGAATGTTCGAACTGAGGGAAACACAATTAATTCAGTCTAAAGCAAAATAGAAGAGAATTTTTTTATGTTAAAACATTTTATAATTAAAGTCGCAAAGAAAAATAAACGTATTAAAAATAAAAAAATGGGTGTGTGTACTTATGTACGCGCGTGAGAAGTTATACTTCTTTGGCATCATTAAATAAGATTTATTGTAGAGAATTAGATATTAGAAATTAATAATAAATATTTAAATTGAAAATTAATAATTAAATAATATATATATAATTATTAAAAATAAAATTTAGAAAATAATAAATATATATGACATAATTTGTACTAAATATTATAAGATTCTTAATTTTAAATATTTATTATTGATTATTTAATATTTTAAAAGTAAATGAATAAATTTATGAAATAAATTCAAAAATTGAATTTAAGTTTATTCATTTTTTAAATATTTATTATTTTCTTAATTTAACATTCACTTTTCATTTTTATCAAAAAGTTTTCATTAAATTTGTTCATTTATTTTTATAAATATTTATTATTTATTCAATTTAATAATAAATATTAAAAATTAATATTTTAATTTGATGTTCGATTTAAATTTTTATCACAATTTTTTTATTTAATGTTTTATTAATTTTATTTCTTTATTTTGTAAATATTAAATAACCAATAAAAAATATTTAACAATAATAATTTAATAATATTTAGTATTAATTATGTTAAATAATAATATTTTAATTTATATCAATAAATAATACATACGGATAGTTAACCTCAATTATATTGGAGCACTTGAAAAAGTCTATAAGCACAATTTTTTTCACTAATATTTACGAATAGTAAATAATATTAATCAAAATATTCAATTTAAATCACTACTGATAATAATTTATTAGCACATATATAATTCGCACTTGTATGAAACTAAAACACGTGTTGTGAATGTAGAAACTAGAAACATGTGGATAAATATTATATATATGAAAACAGTGATCAGAGGCGACGAGCCTACCAACATGCGCGACTAACAGAGGTTTTCTTTCTATTTTGTTGGTAACTTTTTTTTTTAGACTTAATGAGCGGTTTAGCTTCAACCTGTTACTTTTGTGTTACAGTGATGCGCGCGCATCTTAAAATTTCACTCTCATCATTTTTTCATAAAGCGCCTAAAGAAGTATAACTTGAAAATTCGTCATAAAAACGTCCATTACATTAGGTTTACCCTGAAAGGTAGCATTCTTACCTTGACGGATTACACTATGGTCCTATCTTATAAGCTACACCATAGTGGAATAATACAAGGTACGTTTAGGGTTCATACAAAAACCACGTTTCGCTGTTTGGGAGGAGGGGGGTGGGGGTGGGGGAGCTATAATGTTACGTGGTGTTACATTGTGGTCACAGTGTTACGTAACACATGTTTACATTTTTATTAGCATTGTGTCTTACTACCCGTTCGAGTTATACGCCTATGTATTAATAACTCTAATGTTTTAGGAATTAATAAGGTTGAGTTTAGAGAAAGTAGATCACATTTGCGTGGAGAGAGAGTAGAATACCATTTAGAAAAACTAGCCTTAGCATACCTAACCGGGATTGAGCCTATATCTCCCCATCATCGGCAGTCTAGTCTATTGTGATAGTGTCGCCTTAGACCATGCGGCCACCGAAGTGGGGGAAAAATGTTATTGATATTAATGTTAATGTTTTCGCTGTCAGTAAACATACTTATAGCTGATATCTTCGGACTCTGAGTTGTATTAGCTCTGAGTCCCTCTTTTAGTGTCGAAAATGATTTCCAACGACAATGGCACTCACTCTTGAAGATGAGGAGCAAGTTAGCTGTCACGAGGAGAAACAAGGTTAGGAATGAAGTTATCCGGTAAAGAGTGGGGTACAGGGAGTTAATGAGACAGTAGAGGAAGCAAGACTTAGATGGTATGAGCATGGAATGAGGATGGAAAAGAAAATTATGGAAAGGAAGTATGTAGGAATAAGAACGCAAGGGAGACAAAGAAAGAGATGGGAGTAACCTATAACAGAATGTGTGCAAGTGAGTGAAGAAGAATTGAAGGGTAAACGTGTTTAGTAAGCACAGACCCGAGCTCTAACTATATAAAGTTAGAACATTTAATTCACTTTTATATAAACTGACAAGCTATTTGTTGAGTTATAGTTATATACTAACAAATTATCAAAATGTGAGTACAATAAATGACATTTTGTAAACGTTGTACCAAATTACTGGCCCCGTTTTGGGAGACACCGACAAATTAGCTACTGCGCCCATGTGACGTAATCTGTTTGCTTGCACTTTTTTAGCCGCCATTATTTAACAAATGTTGAGCGTTCTCGCCACTCGCTAGGTTATAGCGCTATCAGCAGGGCTTATACGCATGCGCGCACCGGTAAAAACAGTAACAACCTTGCGTGTTCTGAATAAAAATATGTTTATCCTACTGATAGCTATATGGCAGATAAATTCAGTTCACAAGACGCGTAAAACATTAAAGTGGCTGATAATCTTTATCTGGTCGGTAATTTTAACCTACCAATAGCAATATCCATCCGGTAGTCATAAGACCGGCCCTTAGTCTGTTATTATTATTATTATTATTATTATTATTATTATTATTATTAGCACCGCGTCTTACTACCCGTTCGGGTTATACGCACTTACGCTAATGTGTAATGGTAGGGTGATTGTGAGATTAAATGAAGGACCTACAGTTTAACGTGGAATCCGAACCACGGTGGAGACCTGGCATTCCTCACATTCACAAGATGTCTTGTCAGAGGTGAAGGAAGGGTTTGGCAATCAGATAAATCTATGCCGGGACCGAGGATTGAACCCCGGCCGCTTAGTCTGTTATTCGGCTGGGTAAATTGGCTAGTAAAGGATAACACATAGAGTAGCATTATCTCTCAGAAATAGGCAGAGAGCTGCGTGGTTTAGTTTTGATTGAAACTGTATTCACTTGTGTTAGTCCGCCCTCTGTCATAAGTTGGCTGCAAAATGATTTTGGGTTACATCCCAATGGGCTCTGGCAAGTGTGTGGGGGGGGGGGGGGGGGGGTAGCAGGGAGTACGCCATGAGGCAGGTGGCTGGGATCAAAGGATGTGGTGGAGTGAAGTTGGGGGTCTTACGGTGTTTGAGGATGTTGATACAGATCTCGGTAATTCCTAGCGCCAATAGATAACACCTTTGTTAAGAAAGGCAGCTAACAATTTAATCACGCTAATACTAATTTAATATATTTGAGGTATTTAACTGGCAGTTTTTGAACCAACTTACATCATCAGCACACGACTTACAAACTAACTTAAATCTAGAACAGACACAACATACAACTCCCGGCCGTTAATTCACCTATGATACATTTTTAGGCCATGCCAGAAATCAAACCCGGGACCCTTAGTTCAGTAGACTGACACGCTACTGACTGAGCTAAGGTGTCGGATTAATTTTAATACATACACAAACTGGCTACTAAATTATAAATAAGTGGTACGGAACTCCCCACGGGCTTTTTCTCTCTATTGTTTAAAAATCGAGATATTTACTAAAAACCTTTAATATGAAACGAAATAATATACACTAGCAAACCCGGAGCATAAATTGCGCTATGTTTACGTAAAACATTTTTTGACTCAATGTTTTAATTTTTATGATTTTACTTTCAATTAATTCTAGGTTTCATTTGTATATTTGGACCAAAAATGTTGGTCGATATTGAGTCCACACTTCGTATTAAAATGTTGACTTCCAGTTAAAAAATTTCGGAATTTTATTAGGGGTTACATATCTTCAGGTCATTGCATTGATATTAAATTCCTCATTTATAAATTTTGACCAATAAAAAAAATATATTGACTGTTGAGTTCAAAATGATAGAGATAGATTATTGCTGTACAAACATTTCTACCGAGGGATTAAAGGAAAAACATCAACTTTTTTACTCTATGGAATTAGAGAATTATTGTGATTTAATTAGTATCGCTGTACAGCTAAGGCTCACAAAATTATATTAATATATTTGGCACTATATCAAGAATTATTGGTTTTATAAAATATATTTCAAATAAAAGATTTTTAATATAAATTGACTTAAATATATGCAATGATAGATAGTTTCATATTTCAAAGAATTATAGTTTGAACCGATTTTTATAAAATCGATTTTTTTCTCTTTTCGCCCTTAAAGAATTACCCTTAATTTTAGGGTAAGATATCCAACCCCAAACACCCCTAAGGGCAACCCTATGAAAACCCTAGATACCAAGTCTTAGCCCGATCGGTGAAATAGTTTAGGCTCTACTCTGACAGACAGGTTCGGATTCGGAGGGTAACAGAACGCTGACATTCATCAAAATTTCGAGTTTTATTTTTTTGACGATCACAATAATTTCTCTGCCTGTAAGGTAGCGAGTGAGTAAAAAGTGATTTTATAAAATATACGCCTATTTAATTTGGTAAACACATAAAAAAAAAAAACTTTGAGCTATTCTCAAAAGTGAAGCGTTCCGCCGGACTTTATTCCAACCTAAAGTAGCACGGTTTATCTGTGACCTATTTATTGTATTTATGAAGGTAATTTCTAGCCTATTTCCTCAAACATTTCAATGAAACCGAATATGGTATTAACTTTATTTAGTATTCAAGTTCATGGTCCATATTTAAAAGTTGATAATAATAGTTTTGAAAATTGTTAAACAAGTTTATTAATTTTTCTTTATTTTCTTTATAAATTGTCTTTTCTGTACACACTCTTGCATTGTTAAATAGATTTTTAGAAATTTCTTAACGGTTATTTGTGCGTCACTAGTTGTTGTAGATTATCACAATATTTATTTTATGTGCTCAACGTCTTACTACCCATCCGAAATACCCGCGTATTTTCACAATTGAGTTAGGTACGTATAAATTAGAGAAAGGGAACGATTTTCTTGGCAGAAGAGCGGGAAATATCTGGGTAAAAATTAGTTTAATTCCATATTAGAATAATAAGCCTTATAAACGCAACAACTGCAGAAATTAATCTATAAACCAAGGTCACAATTATTCTCTTTTAAAATAACATATTTAATTTTAATCATATTTAAAAAAAACTAAAAAACTAAAGTGAGTTCATAAAATAATTTCAGCTTTCAATGATTTTATGAATGAAAGTCCAAATGGTTTTTCTACTTGGGTGTTTTATTATTATTATTATTATTATTATTATTATTATTATTAGCACCACATCTTACTACCCGTTCGGGTTATACGCACTTACTTAAATGTGTAATGTATGAAATAGAGGACCTACAGTTTAACGTGGGATCCGAACCACGGTGGAGGCCTGGCATTCCACACATTCACAAGATGTCTTGTCAGAGGTGAAGGAAGGGTTTGGTAATCAGATAAATCTGTGCCGGGACCGAGGATTGACCCCCGGAACTCCAGCACAGATTAACGTAGTTAAATTTTTTATATAGGCTAGTGTGTATTGTGTTTAAAAAACATATAGGTTCCATCCTTGCAAGGGAACATCTGCCATGTTGTATAGGCCTACCGACTCATCAAAGGATTTTGATGACAAAAAAAGGACGAGAGAAGATGTAATTTTAATGCGAGCGCTAAAAAAAAAAAAGAGGTGACAAAAAATCGCAACTTAATCTCCCATAAGGGTGTTTTTCTCTCTCGGTGTATACCCGAAACCGGGACAAGTTGGTTGGCTCCTGGCCTTTAAAGACTTCTCAAACCTTGACTCATTACCGTGAAGTGGAATCTCGGCTTGATTTCATCTTCCTGCGGTGGGTGCGAATCAAAGACTGATGAGGGATTGGCGGGGGACAGAGGGGCTCAACAGAGAGTGAGATAGGATGGTGAAGGCTAGAAGAAGTATTAATTGATGTCCCCCACCCTCATTCGTCCCATAATGTCAACTAATATCGAGGTCAACCCCTGTGAATGCGATCCAGACTTGGGTTTGGTGGTGATAAACAAAATAGTAAAGTTTATTTGGAGCGTAAAGAGAGCAGAGGAGAGGAAGTTAGTTGGTCTCTAAGGAAGTTTCACATGAGTTACTTCACTATTAAAAAAAAAAAAAAAAAAACATTGCTAACGTTGTGTCATGGCATTGTTGATGACTAAAATACATCCTCTTCAACGGAGCAAATTAAATTTGGAACGCTAATGTTAGCGGATGGTTCGAAGGAGTTTTCTTTACAGTTAATGATGATACAGTTCCATTTTCAAAAGATGAAATTCATTTGAGTTAATCAGTAGCGTGTATGTTTATTTAGACCCGGGTTAGGTTCCCGGCATGGACGAGATTTTATAATTAGTGAAATGTGGGTTTACCCTTTTACAATGATGAATTAATGACCGGGGGGCTGGATGTTGTGTCTGTCTGGTTATAAGTTAGTTTATAAGTCGTGTGCTGATATAATTAGTCGGTTCAGAAAGTGAACGTTAAATACCTCAAATATTTGAAATGAAAAATGAAAAAGGAACTGCAGCTCTTACTTTTGATGGATATTATCAAAACCTATAAATTATCATTAATAAAATAGTAGAATATGATCAATTTTTGCTTTTAAAAATCATGTTTTTTTTTCTTTCTAAAAGGAACTTGATAATATAATAGGTCTGTATATCAAACTGAGGCAATGCGTTAGCCGCATCGGTGTGCATGCAAACTGAGGCGTCTGTCTCGTATGGTCTGGTGTACTCTTGACAAGTTGGTCTGGGCTTGAATCTGGGCCAAATGTATTGAGCCTGTATTTTTCCTAAATGGTTTACCACTTTTTCTTCACGTAAACTTTATCCTAAATTATACCTCTCTCCTCTCTACTAATATTAGTGTAAATATCAGTCTATATTGGTCTAGTGGTTAGCACTCCTGGTTACTAATATAGAGTTCTCGGTTTAAATTCCTCGTGGTATCATAGTTTTCTTTTTTCCAGAATGGGAATTCTTCCTAAGGTTGCCATGGTCTGGTTAATTAGTCTTTAGTTAGGTTTAAGACTTTTACTGGTATCCTATCATAATCATCATCATCATCATCATCATCATCATATCATCAAGACGGGGTAACCACGCCTATATGAAGTCTTAGCCTCAGAAGACGGTTATAGGGACACCTCTGTCAGTATGACATTATTCCATGATGATTGACAAACATACTATATCTTAGGGCCCCTACACGATTTAAGACAGTCAGTCCTAAGACTGACAATCTCACTGTCAGGATGCATCAGTACTTATGAGACCGTACACGGTCAGTATTCGTGTCATTATTTTTATCAATCTCAGCTCCTGCATGTAGCGTGTACCAACCTGGATGATAATAAAAAGGCGTGGGCAGTCCATGTTTACTGCTGGGACTGAAGGAAATACTGACAAGCTCTAGTACATGGTCAGTACTACTGTCAGTCTCTCCCACCACTTGCAAAACTGATGGACTGAGACTGATGTGATCAGAAAATTCTGATCACATCAGTATTTTAGTCAGTCTGGCCATTAGTCCATAAGTACTGCCCCTACACAATCAGTCAAACTGTCAGTATTGATTTTTACTTTATTATTACTGACAGTCTGACTGATCGTGTAGGGGCTCTATTACGTTTGATGAATATCACACATCTCAGAATCTATGAAATGCTCCATCTCACGTGTACCAAGTCCGCGTTATGAATGACGACGGCGAGAAACATCAATTTGACGCACCGCCCAACAGCAACCTCTACAAACTGAGGCCTATTCTAAACTAGCGGTTTAAATGCCGCGGTTGTTGATCAGAATGGTTTAAAAATGGACATTGTACAGGCCGGTTGTATTGCTGGACTTATTTTGTTGGAGGAAACTCGCTAAAATAAAACCTCGTCAAAAGAGACGTTGTTGGACTCACCCTACATTATAGAACCTTCTCTCAACAAGACAGTTTCATATTATGTTTATGAATCACAGAATGTACCCAGAGATGTTATTTTGGTGGTTTCATTTGATGAACTACTTGGTTTAGTGAAGGGAAATATTGCAAAACGTGACACCATCTTGAGGAAGAGTATTTATTATTCCTGCTGAAAGACTTGTTGTGACATTGAGGCACAACGCCTGGTGTAGTTTGATTCGCGTTTCTACCGGTAGGTGGTTACAACACCTCCAGAGGTATCGGTCATAACGGTGCTCTAGACGAAAACTTACCTTCTAACTTGATAAAAAAGGGTTTCTTTCAAAGGCGCGGTTTGCTGGCGTTTTAACCTCTAGCGTTTTAACTGGTAGTGTAGAATAGGCCTAAAGGTGACGTCTGCAGACATTAGAGTTGCTACAGGGAGTTTTGAACCATGTTGTATATTTGTAGTTTGCCCGATTTTTGTATGTGTGTTTATCTCTTTTACCGCATAGTTGTCTGTATGTAGACTATTAGCCTCTCTGGTGACAGAACGTTGTCCAGGGTACAACATAGGAGGTTGTCTGTATGTAGACTATTAGCCTCTCTTGTGACAGAACGTTACCCAGGGTACAACATAGGAGGTTGTCTGTATGTAGACTATTAGCCTCTCTGGTGACAGAACGTTACCCAGGATACAATATAGGAGGTTGTCTGTATGTAGACTATTAGCCTCTCTGGTGACAGAACGTTACCCAGGGTACAACATAGGAGGTTGTCTGTATGTAGACTATTAGCCTCTCTGGTGACAGAACGTTACCCAGGGTACAATATAGGAGGTTGTCTACACGTCGTACCAGCAATTAGATGATGTGATGATAGTTATTACGAATTAATGGAGCTGGTTTAACCCAACTTAAGCCTAATCAACCAAACCCTGCTGACCGTAGGATTATTCCCTTCTCGGCAAAAATACCCAAGGTACCAGCCGATAATCGAACCAGGGATCCCTAGGTTTGTCGTCAAATGCACAGACCACTACACAACGGGACCGGTTAATGCTGTGGTAATACCGTGTATATTACTTACGATGATGTGGACTGGTGGAGAAAGGGATAATTTATAAAAATGTACCGACATTTGCGTGAAGACAGAAAGGGAACATATTTAGGACAAACTAATATCTATACACCCAGCCAGGATTCGAACACCAACCTCCCAGTCACAGGAAAAAACAGTATTAATGAGTTTGATGTTTAGATTGCGTGCCCACCAGCGTGGTTCATTGGTTTTTAAAAATCAGTTGATATTATCTTTAGTTATATTAGTAGTAGTTTAACAATTTAGATTAACAAGTATAATGTTCAAGATTGTAAACACAGGTCTATATTTGATCAAATATATAAAACTTTGATGTCCTAGTTTTAAATTTTTATAGCAAAAGTTTGAAAAAAAATATTTATGGTGTGTTGCTTAGATTAAACAATTGCGCAATGTCAAGTAATGTCAAGTGTTTTGTTATTTGCTTCATAAAAGTGTTTTGTTCTAGTTCATATATATATACACGTGTGTTTGTGTGTGTGTGTGTGTGTGTGTGTGTGTGAGAGAGAGAGAGAGATATACAGATATATCGTTTAATACCCATCTCCACTATGGCGTGTATGAAATTCAAAGTGGTGATTTCAAATTTATGATTCCCACATCAAATATTTCAAAGGCTAACATTAACATGTTTTACTTGTTTTGTGCAGTTTAATATCTTTTATGACAAAGCACAAAACCTTTTGTAATCACGTCTATTACAATTCATTACACAGTCAAATAGCATTCATATAATTTTATTTTATATGTTTTTAGAATACCTTTGATTATTACTAGCCTTCTACAACTTTGAACCAAAAAGAAATCTATTTTAATCCAAAACATACATTTTCCTTTGAACACTACTAACACTAGTTTCAGTGTAGTTCAAGAGGAGAGTGCTCTAATCTTACTATAGCACACCACTAACACTAGTTTCAGTGTAGTTCAAGAGGAGAGTGCTCTAATCTCACTATAGCACACCACTAACACTAGTTTCAGTGTAGTTCAAGAAGAGAGTGCTCTAATCTCACTATAGCACACCACTAACACTAGTTTCAGTGTAGTTCAAGAAGAGAGTGCTCTAATCTCACTATAGCACACCACTAACACTAGTTTCAGTGTAGTTCAAGAAGAGAGTGCTCTAATCTCACTATAGCACACCACTAACACTAGTTTCAGTGTAGTTCAAGAAGAGAGTGCTCTAATCTCACTATAGCACACCACTAACACTAGTTTCAGTGTAGTTCAAGAAGAGAGTGCTCTAATCTCACTATAGCACACTACTGACACTAGTTTCAGTGTAGTTCAAGAAGAGAGTGCTCTAATCTCACTATAGCACACCACTAACACTAGTTTCAGTGTAGTTCAAGAAGAGAGTACTCTAATCTCACTATAGCACACTACTGACACTAGTTTCAGTGTAGTTCAAGAAGAGAGTGCTCTAATCTCACTATAGCACACCACTAACACTAGTTTCAGTGTAGTGCAAGAAGAGAGTACTCTAATCTCACTATAGCACACCACTAACACTAGTTTCAGTGTAGTTCAAGAAGAGAGTACTCTAATCTCACTATAGCACACCACTAACACTAGTTTCAGTGTAGTTCAAGAAGAGAGTACTCTAATCTCACTATAGCACACTACTGACACTAGTTTCAGTGTAGTTCAAGAAGAGAGTGCTCTAATCTCACTATAGCACACCACTAACACTAGTTTCAGTGTAGTGCAAGAAGAGAGTACTCTAATCTCACTATAGCACACTACTGACACTAGTTTCAGTGTAGTTCAAGAAGAGAGTACTCTAATCTCACTATAGCACACCACTAACACTAGTTTCAGTGTAGTTCAAGAAGAGAGTGCTCTAATCTCACTATAGCACACCACTAACACTAGTTTCAGTGTAGTGCAAGAAGAGAGTACTCTAATCTCACTATAGCACACCACTAACACTAGTTTCAGTGTAGTTCAAGAAGAGAGTGCTCTAATCTCACTATAGCACACCACTAACACTAGTTTCAGTGTAGTTCAAGAAGAGAGTGCTCTAATCTCACTATAGCACACCACTAACACTAGTTTCAGTGTAGTGCAAGAAGAGAGTACTCTAATCTCACTATAGCACACTACTGACACTAGTTTCAGTGTAGTTCAAGAAGAGAGTACTCTAATCTCACTATAGCACACCACTAACACTAGTTTCAGTGTAGTTCAAGAAGAGAGTACTCTAATCTCACTATAGCACACCACTAACACTAGTTTCAGTGTAGTTCAAGAAGAGAGTACTCTAATCTCACTATAGCACACCACTAACACTAGTTTCAGTGTAGTTCAAGAAGAGAGTACTCTAATCTCACTATAGCACACTACTGACACTAGTTTCAGTGTAGTTCAAGAAGAGAGTGCTCTAATCTCACTATAGCACACTACTGACACTAGTTTCAGTGTAGTTCAAGAAGAGAGTGCTCTAATCTCACTATAGCACACCACTAACACTAGTTTCAGTGTAGTTCAAGAAGAGAGTACTCTAATCTCACTATAGCACACTACTGACACTAGTTTCAGTGTAGTTCAAGAAGAGAGTGCTCTAATCTCACTATAGCACACCACTAACACTAGTTTCAGTGTAGTTCAAGAAGAGAGTACTCTAATCTCACTATAGCACACTACTGACACTAGTTTCAGTGTAGTTCAAGAAGAGAGTGCTCTAATCTCACTATAGCACACTACTGACACTAGTTTCAGTGTAGTTCAAAAGGAGTGAACGCTACTTTCACAGATGTGTGACAGTAAAATGATCTCCACTGGATATTTATCTTGAATCCTAAATAAAAGTGTATATTTTCTAAAGAAAAGACTGAAGTATACATGTCTACAAAGTTTGGCATCGATTGAACTTCATCCTGAAGTCAAAAAGTGTAAACAAATATTGTCTTGCGCTGTTATCCATATGTATATGTGTATATATAACCTGATTATCTTACGAGTAACCATCTTGAAGGCCTTTTCTTCTACCATAATTCTACTGTAGGGTATAGTTCTAGTTGGAAAAAAGGGCTTTTATAAGGTTATTAT
Source organism: Timema cristinae (assembly GCA_039000515.1). Classification (NCBI taxonomy): domain Eukaryota; kingdom Metazoa; phylum Arthropoda; class Insecta; order Phasmatodea; family Timematidae; genus Timema; species Timema cristinae. The sequence goes on along the minus strand of JBCFYV010009882.1, from coordinate 102,468,266 downwards.
TTTAGTTATTATTTTAGCACCTCGTCTTACTACCCGTTCGGGTTATACGCTTAAGTACTAATTATGCTAATGGATTAGGAATTGGGAAGGTTGAATTTAGAGGAAGTGAACCAGCATTTGCTTGGAGGGAGAGTGGAAAACCATTTATGTAAAAAAACTCCAGTTCACCCGACTGAGATTCGAACCTTGATCTCGCCGTCCTCGGCAGTCTAGATCAACACGAAACTAGCGCGTCCGCTAACTACGCCACAGAGGCGGGGAGAAGGTTATTTTTATGAAAATTGGTCTATATTTAAACAAACACTATTACACTTCACAAATTTCAACTAACCACATATTTTTTTAATTGTCTCGTTTATTATAATAAAAGAGCCATATTTAAATTAACCCCAATTGAATAGACCTAAGTAGAACTTTTCTACGAAATTGTAGATCTAGATCAAATAATATAGATACAAGAGGGATGTGAATTTTGTTTTTAAAATTATTTCTAATCTATTTTATCAACAAAATATATCTAAATCCACTAGAAAGTTAATGTATTTCAAATTATTAGTGTTTCCGTGTTCATGAAATTGATTTATTAAACAGTAATCATGTTTTAACAAAATGAAATAATCTTACATTCTGATTATTATCCTTTCATTTTATTTCATCCATAGTTGATTTATTTAAATGATTGTTTATGTAAATAAATAAAACAAATTCGTCAAATGAGACTTTTTTCCACCATATTTTTTTTTAAAGCTAAAACAAAATTGTCATCCATTAATAAAACATTTTCTATCGATATATTATGTAATGAGTTATTTGAGATATAATCTTATATAATCCGTCTTCTGTTGTAAGATTTAGATTAAGTTTGTTTTAAGTTCAAAATATTTGAAAGCTCACTGATAAAATAATTTCACAGTTAGTAAACGATTACTTATTTCGATCCATAATATACTATTATTTGTATACAATCTTTTTTTTTATCCCATAACGAGCTGAATAAATACTATGTTGTCCATGCACTACCCGATATTTTATAACATAACCTTATTTGTAACTAAAAGAAATGATTCAAAGTAATATTTATTCAATCATAAATAACATTTTAATTCAGATTAGCTTAGAAGACTCTTATGATTTTGTTTCATGAACTTTTTGTTGTTGTTAGTATAACATTGTATCTTATGAGTTATATTTTAATGAAGTATTAAAAGAAGAATAAATGTACACAACGTTTTAGTTGGTAAACCTGAAGATACAAAGACCTTGGTAGATTAATAGGTCGTTGAGATAATGTGAGAATGTATTAAAGGGAGGTTGTATGTCGGGTTAGGTACTGGCTGAAAGTCTCAGGATAGGGTTGAATGGAGACCTTACGTTCTGGTGGCCTTGACATTTCCAGTTCTTTAAGGTGGGCTGCTAGTGACCACGAGTTTATTCCATTAATTTTGTAGTTTTTATCGCATAAACATTTTTTGGCCAAAATAAATCAAATATTTCTTCTATAGAAACATAGAGTTTAGTTTTCTTTACATGCTAATCTCAACAGTTGTTGAATATTTGTCATGATCATGGTGGCATTTGGTGACAAGCATTTTAAATAAAGATAAAAAAATTGTCATCAAATGTCAGGACACGTTTGACAGATATTCAACAACTGTTGAGATTAGCATGTAAAGAAAACAAAACTCTTTGTTTCTATAGAAGAAATATTTGATCTATTTTGGCCAAAAAAAGTTTATGCGATAAAAACTTCTAAATTAAAGCACTAAACTTGCGGTCACTAGCACCCCACTTTAAGGCTAGAGGTTTAATTATTTATTTACTTAGCTAAACATTGTTAATTGATGGCAGAAATTAGAAAATTAAACCCCAATGTACAAAATAGAAAGAGAGGGAAGAAAATAAGTAGTTCACCCCGCGAAGTATCTTGTCTATCTACTGATAACACTTCCCCTCTTCCACTGACAAGTATAAACACTCATGCTATCATTTGCCCTGGGAAATTATTGCATTGTATTTCAAAATTTGTTTCCTATTCAACTGGATTTCTTAGTCTACATCTTTAATGGAAGATTTATACTGGCCATTTTCATCAAAGTTGTAAACGGTAAAAAAAATATTTTTTTTAACTATTTCAAAATAAAAACAAAGTAATTTTTTGACAATGTAAGACTAAATTAAGATTTATTTAAGAATGTATATTTATTGTTTCAATGTTATATCTATAAAACCAGTCGAATAGCACGAAAATACACTAACACGGGAAATTCTATATTGATTTGCAACATAGGTAGGCAACGTTATTACGAGCACACTCTTAGCAAGGTAGACTATAGAAAAGAATGAAAAGTGATTTAAAAAAACTTGCATTGAAAGTTTCAGTATTAATAAAACTACCCACAGTCCACCCAATCGGAAAATTGCATTTGCCCTCATAAATCAACGCATTAAAATTCATTCCAACCTGGAAGACTACGCTGACGTATTGTAAAGAATTGGACTGGAGGTGTTTTATCTCATAATCCAGAACTATTTCTTGATGTGGCCTCTTCAGTTAATAGCACTCGTCAGTAAACCTTCATAATATACTCACAGATAAGTATTTATAAGAGCATTGATATTTGTATTTCCCATTGCCTTCCGTCCCACTAGTACCCGTCAGGGATATAAGTTTAACTTTTTTTTAGCACCGCGTCTTACTACCCGTTCGGGTTATACGCACTTACGCTAATGTGTAATGGGAGGGTGATTGTGAGATGAAATGGAGGACCTACAGTTTAACGTGGAATCCGAACCACGGTGGAGGCCTGGCATTCCTCACATTCACAAGATCTTGTCAGAGGTGAAGGAAGGGTTTGGTAATCAGATAAATCTGTGCCAGGATAAAGGATTGAACCCCGGACCCTAACACAGAAGTCTGACACCTTACCCCTAGACCGTCAGGTCATCCACGCGAGTAAATCTTGCTCCAACAATCTGGGCGAGTGTCGCTCACAATGAGCCACCAAACTCGCCCACTCGCTCAGTAGAGTTGTTTTCATTTTTCGTGAATAACTTTGTTAATCGCAATGTCTGGGGGAAGAGGAACAGTAACAACATTGTATCAGACTTCTGTGCTGGAGGCCGGGGTTCAATCCTCGGTCCCGGCAAACCCTTCCTTCACCTCTGACAAGACATCTTGTGAATGTGGGGAATGCCAGGCCTCCACCGTGGTTCGGATTCCACGTCAAACTGTAGGTCCGTCATTTCATCTCACAACCACCTTATCATTACACATTAGCGTAAGTGCGTATAACCCGAATGGGTAGTAAGACGCGGTGCTAATAATAATAATAATAATAATAATAACAACAACATTGTAGACTTTTTATGAATTTATCAACAATATTCAGTTCTGTGGAACATCTAACATCGTGACTATATCAATGTAAATCTTAAAGATGCGTTTTTGTTTAAAAAAAGCGTGAAGAACTCGAAAAAAGGATTGATTAAGGGTATGAATGAAAATCAGCTCATAGCAAAAACTAAGATTTTGAAAGACGTCTACCAGCAAGAATTAGCTAAGATAGAAAGGAGCAAAAAAGGTGTAAGTGGAACAGAAGTACTAGTTTACTAGCTTTACTCATTACACAGGGTGAGTTTACTAGCCAGAGGGTTAACTAACTAGCGAGTAGCTTGTAAAGTCACCCGGTGTTCAACTTTACTCGCTGTGGTAAAGCGAGTGGTGAGTTTACTAGCCGGCGCGATTACATTCGGCGAGTTTAATAGCAGCGATTAAACTCGCTAGCGAGTAGCTAGTTATCTCGCCCAGTGTAATCGACCCTTTACTGATTGTATCCAGATTGCGAACAGTGCAAAATTAATCCAAATTGCGATCACAACAAAAAATATTATGGCTACCCAAAGATCCCATGTCTTTTCGAACAAATAAAAGAGTAACTCCTGGGAATTCCTACTTGGGGGGTGGAGAGGGGGAGTGGGGGGGGGGGGACACGGGTGGAAGGGGCTACTGGTAGCACCCACCGGCCACCGGGGCTTTCCTCCTGACCAAGCTTACCCTAACTTAGTCTGACATAACCTAACATAACTTAACCTAGACATACTTATGTATGTAATTTATTTAAATTAAGACTGATGGGGTTGAAAGAACATAGGCTGCTAGGCTCCCTTGGACCACCCCTATTATCAAATTAGGGGTGGGGTGGTGTGTTCGCAATATGGACCCATGTATCAAAAATGTCATGTTCGCAATCAGGAGGACACCGTCTTACTACCCGTTTGGGTTATACGCTTATGTACTAAATGCTCTAACGTGTAAGAGATGATGAAGGTTAAATTTTAGAGGATGTGTACCCGCATATGCGTAGTGGAAGAGTGGAAAACTATTGAGGGAAAACCATCCTGAGTAGACCTGACCAAGATTCGAACCTCGATTTCTCCGTCATCGACAGTCTAGTCCAACACTAGAGTGACACTGTAAACGATGTGGCCACCAATATGGGTGTATAGAAGCATTACATTAATTACTTTCATGGAACAGGAACGAGTAAGGCGGCGTTTTAGAGGAAATGTATTTTCATTTGCACATAAAGAAAGTGGAGGGGAAAGCATTGAAAATCCACCATTAGTGCACTCGACTTATCTTTGAATCATAATCTCATGCAACAAGGTCTAGCACAATATTTACGTGTTAGACCTTGCGGCTCATAAAGATATAATATTTTAATATAAATTATATATTCAGGGTGTTAGTTTATGTCTTAGGGTTAAGTCCTCACCTCCTCAATCACCCCAAAAACTCACCGTCACGTTTTCTATGGTCACTTTGCTAATTATCCCTTAAGAGCTGCTTGCGTACCCCTGAAAGTCGAGCAAGGACCCCTGGGGGTACGCGTACCACCGTTTGAGAACCACTGCTTTAGATCATTCGGACACTGAAGTATATATATATATATACTTTGTTCTATTTTATAATAAACTAGTATCAGATATTAAAAAACAAACAAAAAAATTCATAAGTTGTTGAGTACATAATTCTTTTTTTGACCTAATTAAGCTCTTCCCAGGATCCTGAATGAAAAGGTTAATGTCCCATCTATCCCATATGGCTACCAGTGAATGTCCCCTAAGCTCCACGGGCTGAGAACCGGTAGTTTTTTTTAAACTGTATATTCTTGAATGAGACTTTCCACGAATATTATTAGGAACGACTTGTCTGTCACACAATAGACATCATTTGATCAAATCTCCCTGTGAATGCCGTTTGATTCGTCTGAGTCCCAGAACTGGAGAAGACAGGATAAGTTTGTTACGTAATAAAATCACCCGTGACGCCAACATGAATGGGTAGCGTTAAAAAAAAATGTTGATTGATTTATTTCGATTTTCCTGTTTGTTTGTTTTTTCAACTAAATATGAGCATTTTTTTTATATTATTCGTTCTAACAGAATGAAGCTTGTGTAAATAAATTCAGTTTTGTTATGTAGATAAACAGGAGAATCAAAGCTGCATGATTCGTTGTACTTGACGCTTTTAAAGGGACTACATCTACTCATAAATTAAAAAAATAAGTTTGGATGCTAGATTTTTCCAGTAATATCTGTTTGTAAATTAAATTGCGTAATTTTAAATGGCTATTTTAAATATCTTTACCCAGCACCTAACAAATTTAACTTAAAATCCATTCATGTATTTATTTTCCTAAAATATATAGGTTACATTTTATAAATCATCATCATCATCATAATAATCAGACACAGTTTCCTGCCACTGCCAGGGTCTGTCTCTCCTATTTACTTCTGTTCTCCCACCACCTTTCTTCCTCTCCTCCCCTCTCCACACTCCATTTATCCACCTGTCCCTGGGTCTTCCTCTTGCCTCCTGATCGCCACCTCCATTCAAGCATCCTCCTCGGAATCCTCCTTCCCTCCATCCTCTTCACATGTCCATACCGCCTCAATCTCGCCTCCTCTCTCCTATCCTGCAGGAATTCCTCCTCCACTCTCTCACCCTGTCCATCCTTGTCCCTCCTATCCTCTATCCTGTTATCATCCCTTTCCTTCACCCTCCAGGTTTCTGATGCAAACTGCAATATTGGGACATATTACACATCACTTCTTTACACTTCTTTACACTTTATAGTTATGTTAAAATTAGTTTTTAATATATTTAAAAAAAAGATATGTGATGAGCATGTGTGTGTGTATGCGAGTGTGTGTGTGTGTGCGTGTGTGCGTGCGTGCGTGCGTGCGTGCTGCTTGCTTATTCCTTAAAACTGTTATAGTAGGCTGACTCTTCATTGGGGTTGAGTAAATACATTTAATTTTTTTTAATACCGCGTCTTACTACCCGTTTGACTTATAAGCTTATGTACTACTTAAAATAATGGTTTTTAGGGAGATTATATTTAGAATAAGTGTACCCTATTGCATGAGAGAGAGAGAGAGAAGAGAGAGAGAGAGAGTGAGTGGAAAATCATTTTGAAATAACCACACTCAATATTCTCGACCCAGATTTGAATCTCGATACCTGCAGTCTAGGCTACTGTGAGAGTAGCGCCTTAGACCATGTGGCCACCGAAGCGGCTTACGTTCAAAATAATACAAGAGATATGTACACTCCACAAACCATGTGAGCTATCAATTTAATTGGCGGATTTCGCTATGACCCCATCTTATAATTTACGCCATAGTGTAAACGTGTAAGGTAAACTTTCCATCTTTCATGGTAAACGAAGTATAGTTTATTAATCTAATGTGATATTAGGCTACATGGTGAATACCTTTCTTTACAACACTTGATTTGTTTGTTTATTCATCTATTTGAGGTATTTAACGTGCACCTACCGAACCGGACCATTGTATCATTTCACGAAAATCTCTATGTGCGAGCGTGAAAGGCTATACCAATTTGCTGGGAAAGGTTATTTTCCCCAAACCTTCCAGGATTCTCTTACAAGCTACAACTGAGATGGTACCGAAGGGGTGGGTTTACCCCACGACCATCGGACCCTGAGAAGAGCACTTTACCTCACGACCATCGGACCCTGAGACGAGCACTTTACCTCACGACCATCGGACCCTGAGACGAGCACTTTACCTCACGACCATCGGACCCTGAGACGAGCACTTTACCTCACGACCATCGGGCCCTGAGACGAGCACTTTACCCCACGACCATCGGGCCCTGAGACGAGCACTTTACCTCACGACCATCGGGCTCTGAGACGAGCACTTTACCTCACGACCATCGGGCTCTGAGACGAGCACTTTACCTCACGACCATCGGACCCTGAGACGAGCACTTTACCTCACGACCATCGGGCCCTGAGACGAGCACTTTACCCCACGACCATCGGGCCCTGAGACGAGCACTTTACCTCACGACCATCGGGCTCTGAGACGAGCACTTTACCTCACGACCATCGAGGTCGGTAGCTTTCGTAGCGAGAAGAGATCTCTTACGTTATGAATAAAATGTATCTCCCTAAAAAAAAAAATATATATATCGTACTGCTAAAAGGCACGAGAATCCAGACCCAGCACACAGACTATTGGGGACTAAATGCTTTGAGCAAAAATTAATAATACGTCTGAATAAAATAAACTTAATTTTTGAAAATTTCTCTTAAAGCTTTTTTCACTTGTGTTCAACATATACTTCTTTAAAAATATTCTAAACGTAAAATTGAGAAAATATATATTATATATTATATATATATACACACACCAATAGACTACATTTGAAATCAATGTGGGGATCTTCCAAGCCTCCACTGTGGTTCGGATCCCACGTTAAACTGTAGGTCCTCCATTTCATATCACAATCACCCTACACATTACACATTACACATTACACATTAACGTAAGTGAGTATAACCCAAACGGGTAGTAAGACGCGGTGCTAATAATAATAATAATAATAATAATAATAATAATAATAATAATAACAATATTAATATTAATATTATTAATAATAATAATACATTTGAAATCAGGTTAATTTACATTATAACAAATATCAAACTAGATGCTGACACATAATTTGATCAACCAATAATTAACCTCTCTTGAAAGCGTGTGCAGGCGTATTAGCAATATTATTAGTTCCTCGCTAATTATACAATAGACCAGTGGTAACCAAATGGCGGACCGCGGTACGCATCCGGACCACAGACACATTTTAAAGGACCTGACAAGATAGCAATAAACATAATAAATTATGCTATTTCAGTGGTGGGCGGGTAGTAGACATGGAAGACCAGCAATAATAAATAGTTAAATTACTAAAATGAAAGGCAATCACGTTTTTGAATTAGTATAATCCTATAAGGCTTGAACTTGAGTCACTGTTAAAGTTTTGCCAGACCGTGGAAGTATGTAGAGTTATTTTTAAAACGGACCTCCATCAAAAATAATAATTGGGGATCTCTGCCCTGGACTTTAATTGAGAGAAAGGGTTGTTTTATGCCTTTGCTCATGATTCCTATTATTTGTCCTAAATAAAATTATAATTAATTAATTAATTACATTAAGTTTAATTTTTGATGAAATCTCAATAGTTCATGAATATTTGTAATAGGCCAAGTGGTATTTTGGTAAAAATATTTTAAATAAAGCCGTTGGTCTCGTGTAGATTTTTGCATGTAAAATAATCCTTGAAGGTATGTAAAAATATCTTTACCGGCAAAATTGGTATGCCCTTTCACTCTAGCTCATAAATTATCTTGTGCTGATATAATCAGTCGGTTCATAAAGTGCATGTTAAATATATATTAAAAAAATGGAAGCTCTGTTTAAGTATATGTGAATATATAAAATATTCATTTAAAAACTCAAAATAATATCTAAAATAGGCTATTTTACTATTGAAAACTGATTAAACTTAATACTGGTTGTAAAAATAGAAGGAAATATGTGAACCAAGATTTATTTACTTGAATAGTATTTAAATAACGCCCTGTCTAGGAACTCTAATCACATTCAATTTAATTTGATTGGAAATTGTTTTAAAAAGTAACTTAATATATTTATTATTAGTTGAGTTTTTACTAGCTTCTTTGTCGTCATGTTTAATTTTGGAGAACGATTTTTTTTTCTCCCGTTTTCAAAAGTTTTACTAAACGTGTTTCATATACTGTTTTAACTGTTGGAAACTAATTTTAAAAGTTTGATAATCTTTATAAGGGTTTATTAATGTATGCTTTTTTTTTTCTTGGGCCACGCTTGTGCCTAATTGAGATTACTTCCCTTTTCTGGGTCTATTTTTATCAAACTTTGAATATATAATGCAATGTTAGCTCATTTTAAATGCAGTGAGTAAGCTCACAAAGTGTATTTGCCCGCTTCGCTTGCTGCGTGGTCTAACGCGCTACACTCGTGTTCAACTAGACTGTCAAAGACGGGGAGATTGGGGTTTGATCCTGGTCAGGTGCACTGATGGTTGTCTTTCCTAAATGATTTTCAACTCTCCTTCCACGTAAAAACGGGTGCACTTCCTCTAAATTAAACCTTCATTATCTTTAACCCATTAGTGTAATTAGCGCATAGGTGTATAACCCAAACGAGTAGTAAGACCAGGTGCAAAAAAAACAACACATTTCAAGTAAGTTTTCAGCTACCATTCACGGTAGGAATTACTCTCTGAAAGGTCTTTTTTCCTACCAATATCCTACTATATAATAGCTTTCTGGTAAGTAAAAAAGCCTGTAAGAAAACAATACCTACGCTGAACAGACTTTATGTATTTCACTACCACTCAGCGTCGTCTTGTTACTGGATAATAATTAACAGAACTGCTAGTTTTAAGTATAATAAAACATTTGCAAATAGTGCAAGCACAACATTGACTATGTCGGAAGAGTTATTTGGTAGCCACATCATTTCTAAGAAGTTATGGCTACCGCCATAACCACACTTATCTTCTTTAGATGTTTTCCTTAAAGTTATGGGTTATTAAAAACATAATGTCTGCTAGAACGATCCTTATAATCCTCGAAGCGATCCAACCAAACGTCCAAGTGTTCTTTTCCAAATGGATAGCTGGGAAAGCTTCATTAAGCCTCAACAAACATAGTAAAAAATATTGAATGCGTTTCATACGCTATAAAATTATTACTTGGCGTCTTATATAAAAATATGTTTGTGGTTTATTTAGAAAAAACTTTTATTTCACCCAGATTCATGAACTTGAGATCTGTCAAATGATCCATTTCCCAACTTCGTACGACTTGCTCAAGTCCTATCATTTACAACCGAGTGTATATACATATATATCTATAGCTATGAACTATATATGTATAATATATAGCTATAGCTATGAACTATATATGTATAATATATAGGTATCTATTTACATACATATATGTACTATATATGTATATGTACTATATATGTATATAGTTATATACATTATTTGTACTATATATATATTTATATATATGTAACGTGTATATGTATGTATATAACATATGTATGTATATAACGTATATATGTATATATTAATATATGTATAACACAGATTACATGATTTATTGTACGAATGCGTAAACGTATATTTAGTTTTTTTACTATCAAATCTATTCATTTCCTAAATAAATTGTGGTTTATATATCCTTCACAAAGAAACTGTCCCTAAATTATTTACTCATAAGCTTGATAATGATATAAAAGTCATGTTCCCACATATTATATATAATTTATTTGTGCTCTTCTAGACAGTTTGTCGCTACCATGTTGACTCTGTTATATCTCCCTTATCAACATTATTAGACGTTGCTAAGTTTACTACCGATTCCTTCACCAGTGTTGACATTGTACTAATTTATGACTTTTAGTATAATTTAACTTTCTTGGCTTACACCAAACCTGAATATGCGAATTTATTCTTAGATTTCATCAGCCTAACCGACTCCCTAAAGCAAGAGAGAGCTTCATGGAAACTTGTTAATGTATATTACTACAGATTCTTTCTTAATCAATGTTGCTATGGCTACCAAATAGTTCGTAATATATTAGGACGCCAAACTTTCTCCTCGCAAACTTTAGAACAATAGACTATCACACTTTCTTACCACAAACTTTAGAACAATAGACTATCACACTTTCTTATCACAAACTTTAGAACAATAGACTATCACACTTTCTTACCACAAACTTTAGAACAATAGACTATCACACTTTCTTATCACAAACTTTAGAATGATAGACTATCACACTTTCTTATTACAAACTTTAGAGCCATAAACCATAACTCATTCTTAACGTATTTAATACAAACCCACTTAGTTAACGTGATTAATAATGGCTTAAAATACTACTTTTATTTTATTGTACTTAATAGTAACGTGATACTCCATTTTATTTTAATTCCCGCCAATAATAAATGATATCTCATTTAGATTAAACTATTTAACCTTAACGTGAAGAATAATTAGTTAGCGTATAACCCGAACGGGTAGTAAGACGCGGTGCTAAAATAAAAATTAATTAGTTTTTTACATATTTAACAGTAACATAATACACCATATTTCAAACATATTTAATAGAAAATTGACCAGCTTCGGTGGCCGAATGGTTTAACTCTAAGATAATGGAATGGCCTGCTGATGACGGGGATATTAAGGTTCGACTCTCGGTCGGGTGTACTGAGTGTTTTTTTTTAATCTAAAATATTTTCCCACCCTTCTTCAACGCAAATGCGAGTAGATTACCTCTAAAATGCTTCCTCCCTCATTTCTACCTCATTTCAGTAACTATCATATATGCGTACAACCTGAACAGATAGATAGATTCGGTGATAATTTTTTTAAATGTCACGTGACACCCCATTGGTTGTAACGTGTTTGGCTGTAAAGTGACATCCCATTGGTTTTAAAGTATTTAATAGAAATGCGATACTCCATTTTTCAAACGTATTTACTATAAATATAAATAAATATATATATTATATAGGCTTTTTTTTTAGTACCGCGTCTTACTACCCATTCGGTTTTTACGCTTATGCTCTAATTACGACAATGGTTTTAGGAATTAGGAAGATTATATTTAGAGGAAGTGTACTTGAATCTGCATGTAGGGAAAGTGGAAAACCATTTTGGAAAAACCGCCTAACCGAGATTCTAACCTTTATCTACCTGTCATCGGCAGTCTGGTGTATTGTGAGAGTAGCGCGTTAGACCATGCGGCCACCCAAACGAGTAATTTAATATTAATAATTGTCCGACATCCTCCCAATATATATAACAAGTAATTTTAGTAAGACGTGGAGCTAATAATAATAGTAAGTAATTTGATAACAAGAAAATGTCTTGGTCTGGTTTGCAGTTAATGAGGAAGTTGAGGTCCAAAACTGGAACAAGTCTCTCCTAAATGGTTTTACTCTCTCTCTCTCTTTGTGGAAATATTGTCACATAGCCCTACACTCCCATGTTTGTGAATATGTGAATAGTGTGACGGGAGGTACAAATAAAGTGTTTTATTGATTTTCTGGAAAATGGTCTCTGTGTTAGTGTTGGCCTCACTGGCCTTGTTTCAGGGACAACACTTATACTGGTAAAAGAAAGAGATGAAAGCATGTTTAAAAGTTTGTTCAGACACATATTTTAATATTATTACAACTGTTTATTAAAAACATAAAATACATTAGCCAATTTCTAAAAAATGGACACTAGTATAGTTAAAAAAAAAGAATCTTAGCCGTATTTAAATACAGTAGAACTTTTTAAATTCGAAGTTTACGGGATATCTAAAAAATAATCGAAATATTCAAAATTCTAATTAACCGTTTTTATTAGTATCTTGGCAGTTGGTACATAATAAATCAATATCCCCAAAATATGCTCCCTATAAACACACATTTTATACACGCTATAGTTATAAAACACATATACATACAAAATAAATATACATGGAAAAACAAGAAAAATGTACACACAAAATATAAAAACTTGTAAAAATTAACATACTAAAATAGCACACTTAAAATAAGTCAGTCAGGGTTTGACATGATTATATTGCCACACAGAAACATGAGGCCGAGTCGACACATCCCTTATTCTAGGCAACCCGCCCACCACCCGTGTAGAATATTTTACTATGCCTCTATAACTTTAACTTTACTTAAAATTCTTAGCATATAAGTGTGATTTAGTAAATATCGTTAAGTTAGGTTTTAATTAAGTACAGACTTGAAAAAAATAGTTAATTATGGACAGGCTTCAAACTATTACAATATTTCCTTCTAAACATCAAATTAAATGTTATTTTTTACCGTTAGTTTACTTGAGAATTTCATGGGGAATCTTGATGGGTTTAAATTATCCGATTTTAAGAAATAATCAATGTAGAATTAGCCGGATCCTCCTATATTTAAGAAATATTCGCGTTACCTTGATATGAAAATTACAAAATTTACCTGAATTTCGATTATTCCTTTGTTTCTTATTTATGTTAGATACCTGATGATCTCACATGTCCATCATGGACTCTGCCTTAAACTATAATTGATTAATGACCCTAGCTAGCTTGGTGGTATAGCAATGTTGCTCCAAGTGTTAAATTACCATTCTCAGAACTAACTTTTAACAATTATAAAGTTAACATTTATTTTATTTAAAACCATTTTAGAGTATACGTGAGCAATAAAGTTACGAAGATATTTATTAATTGTTTCTTGTGTGAATTAAAATGCTTTATTAACGTCCTTTGGTGAGAGTATTCTAAAATAGAAAACAGTTAAAAATAATCTTAATTAGGGCATTTTGAAAATGTTAAAGGAATGTTATTTTGTATTTCCATGTGATTACTTTAAGTAAATTTCCTTCAGTATTTCATTTGTGAGAAGGATGCTGTCAGAATTTTCGTTCACTCACTTAAAATAAAGATTCAATGGATATCCCCCACTTCTGTGGTCGCACAGTCTCGCAGTATATTAGACTGCTGATGACAGATCAGGGTTCAAATCCATGTTAGGTGCACTGAGAGTGGCTTTTACTGAATGGTTTTCCACTCTCCCTCCATGCACATATGGGTACACTTTATTTGTTGTAAGAAGGCTAAATCTTGAGCCCATTTTCATCAAGTATAATCTCATATCACCGCGAATATGCTTTAAAAGTTGTTGAAAATGAGCTAATGTTTCATTTTTACATATTTTTTTTAATATCTACCAAACTCAAACTATAGGTTGTTAAGGAAAAAGAGCCCTGTTGTAATCTTTCGTCTTTATTTTGGCATGAACTATATTATGAAAAAACGCATCGTAGAATTAAAATATATTGCGAGCTGAATGTTTGTGCGGCAATTTCTGGTTTACCGAGACGGTCTCCTTAACTGGATTAATTTCCCTCCTACCTTAATGCATATTGAGAATCTATATATAACAGGGAAATGATCTCTAAAATTTAATCCAAGATCATTGCCAATAATTAATTGATGCCTTTAAACCACTAAAAGCATATTGTACAGATTTAAAAGGTTTAAGATGTGTTTCTATAAACTAAATATTTAGTTAACAACAATGTGTAATTATTTTTTGGTCACTGCATCTTACTACCCATTTGGTTTTAACTCATGTGATGAACTAATTACACTTATTATGTTAGAAATGAGGAAGGTCACATTTTATAAAGGAAATCTACCCATATTTGCTTTGAAGGAGGGTGGGAAATCGTTTAGGAAAGCCACCCTCAATACACCTGACCATGTTTGGAATCGAACCCCGATCTCCTCATCATCGGTAGTAATCTATTGTGGAATTGATGCCTTAGACCCTGTCATAAATTGCCACAAGTGGCGAATTGGACAAAAATAAAAGTGTGGTGAATTTGAGTTTGCCAGCACTCACAGTAATTTTTCATTTATTTTTTCCCCTGATGGCGTGTGCTATTTGTAACTTCATGTTTCCTGATTATGATTGGAAGCATTGACGTCACTCTCACGTCCAATACTCCCCCCCCCCTCCCCTTCGTTTCATCTCCGTCTTCAGACAAAAGGATTGTCGATCTTCGCTTTAAATTGTCTTACATTCTCAATTCGAATAATTTTCATATTTTGCGTCGTAGGCAGTTGTAACTGAGTAGTTAAAAAGTCTGTGCCACCCCCATAAATGTTTCCTGGGAGGGGGTGCACGATATATTTTCCCACCCACCCGTAAGCGCGCGCTTGGAAAGCCATCTTCGGCACTGGCATTATACTGGCACTCTAAAGATTTTAAATATATATATATATATAAATTACAAAGAGCAAATTTTTACTTCAATTTAAACACAACTAATAAAATTATAAATAAAAAATATTATACATTTAAAATAAAATAAAATGGTTTGATTCTGTTCATAACTCATAATTTGGTATCATAAAATGACCTTATATTTGGGAATTTGATGAGAATATTTAATAATCCCATATAATCCCAGTATTATTGAATAAGCTTAGGTACATTTTAGGAAGAAAGCCCCAGGAAGGTAAATACATGGATAAATTGTTATTATTTTAGTGAGGGAAAAAAATATACATTTTTGGAATGATTTAACTTATTACAAGCTTATAGTTTGAACTCGTTTTACAGAATTACATATAAACACTACCTATTTAAATAGAAACTAAATATATCTACAGTCATTAACAAATTAATTTATAACTTTTTCTACAAAAGCAGATTTGTTTGAAGAAAAAATTGGTTATGAAAACTAGAAGAGTAAAAAAGTTAGCAATGTTTTTTGAAAATAAAACATTTCTTATATTAATTAAACCGGAAATTCCAAGGGGCGCCCATGGTCAAAGTGTAAGTTATATGCTATCAATAAACAACAGTGAGTATTATTTTAAATGTTCAATTTAGCAATCTAATTTCTTCATTTTTGTATAGTGTGGCGAATTTCACTCCTCCTTCGCCACAACTGTGGCTACATCGGGAAATATGTTGCCGATCTCTGCCCTAAACCATGTTGCCACCGAAGTGGTTTTTATTGTTACAAATCGAGCTAGCATAAAGATACAGTTTTAATAGTTTTTTAAAAATGTAATAACATTCACCTGGATAGATGTTTGGTAATCACCAATATGACAACTAAGATAAGTGTACCTTGTAACATGGGCCCCCATAAGTGGGTGATATGGGGGTTTCAGACCCCCTTATCACCCCGCAATATTTACTTACTTGTTATTTTTTATAAAAATATAAAATAGTGTATTTGGGATCTAACAGCAATTTACTATCAACATTTTTGAATTATTAATATCCGAGTTAACAAATAAAAATGATAAAACGTAGATTTCCTCCCATTCCATCTTCAACAGCTTTCTTTTCATTTTGTTCTGTTCAATAAACTTGTGAAAAATACGTTTCTTTTTAATGGGTTCAGCTAATAGCTTAATTTTTTGTTGTTGCTAAAATTGGTTCTTAAAACTCATATAATTAGTTCAGAAATATGTTCAAATGCTCTAAAATTCCCTCCCACAAGGTTAAATTTCTAAAATTTTCTCTCACGGAAAATGGTGGGGGAGGGGGTGCCACACCCCTGGCAGATGAGACTCCAATTCACGCCCTCCTTCCCCCTAATTTTGAAACCCCAAAGGGTGCTCTTTCCTGGTAAGTATTGAACAGAGAACAATCTAGTTCATAGTCAAATGACAAACCATTACGGCTACTTTACTACTTCTCACAAAACCATATATTCTCATTTTAAGTGAATTCTGGTGTCTTTGATTAAAATTCACACACAACCTTTTCATATAACTGTAGATATATTATGTATAATTGAGTACCAGATAAATTCCATTGAAACCAATCAGAAATGAGTTTCAGACCACAAATGGTACCAGCCAAAATGCCTGGCAGAAATAAACCTCATATTAATGGTTCCCACGACTTGTATAAATGGACCACATTTAACAGAGCACTGTTTCTTTACTTCCATGTTAGTCAAACCTGTTTTTATATCTAAGTAAAAGAAAACACAATTGTAACATCGATTTTGTTCGGGAGCTTGGGGCAAGGGTTCAAAATGGACCAATTGAAAAACAGTATCCTTCACATACATAAATGAATATTTTATAACGCATACACAAATGA